>OX451735.1:1338585200-1338715200 GCA_948472305.1 Vicia faba | reverse complement strand
GTTGTTTATTTGACGTTGTTATTGTTGTTTTTTTGTTGTTGTTGTTATTGTTGGTGTTGTTGTTGTTTATTTGACGTTGTTGTTGTTGTTGTTGTTGTTTATTTGACGTTGTCGTTGTTGTTGTTTATTTGACGTTGTTGTTGTTGTTATTCATTTGATGTTGTTGTTTTTGTTTATTTGACATTGTTGTTGTTGTTGTTGTTGTTGTTGTTGACGTTGTTGTTGTAGTTGTTTATTTGACGTTGTTGTTGTTGTTGTTTATTTGACGTTGTTGTTGTTGTTATTTATTTGACGTTATTGTTGTTGTTGCTTATTTGACGTTGTTGTTATTGTTGGTTTTTATTTGACGTTGTTGTTGGTGTTATTCATTTGACGTTGTTGTTGTTGTTGTTTATTTGACGTTGTTGTTGTTGTTGTTCTTTATTTGACGTTGTTGTTGTTGTTGTTTTTGTTGTTTATTTGACGTTGTTGTTGTTATTTATTTGACGTTGTTGTTGTTGTTTATTTGATGTTGTTGTTAACGTTGTTGTTGGTGGTGTTTATTTGACGTTGTTGTTGTTGTTGTTGTTGTTGTTGTTTATTTGACGTTGTTGTTGTTGACGTTGTTATTGTTGTTGTTTATTTGATGTTGTTATTGTTGTTGTTGACATAGTTGTTATTGTTTATTTGACGTTGTTGTTGTTGTTGCCGTTGTTGTTTATTTGACGTTGTTGTTGTTGTTGTTTATTTGACGTTGTTGTTGTTGACGTTGTTGTTGTTGTTTATTGGACGTTGTTGTTGTTGTTTATTTGACATTGTTATTGTTGTTGACGGTGTTGTTGTTGTTGTTGTTTATTTGACATTGTTGTTGTTGTTATTTATTTGACGTTGTTGTTGTTGCTAATTTTATTTGACGTTGTTGTTGTTGTTGTTAATTTGATGTTGTTGTTGTTGTTGTTGTTTATTTGACGTTGTTGTTGTTGTTTATTTGACGTTGTTGTTGTTGTTGTTTATTTGACGTTGTTGTTGTTATTTATTTGACGTTGTTGTTGTTGTTATTGTTTATTTGACGTTGTTGTTGTTGTTGTTTATTTGACGTTGTTATTGTTGTTTATTTGACGTTGTTTTTGTTATTTGACGTTGTTTTTGTTGTTGTTGTATTTGTTGTTGTTGTTGTTGTTACTTATTTGACATTGTTGTTATTGTTGTTATTTATTTGACGTTGTTGTTGTTGTTATTTATTTGACGTTGTTGTTGTTATTGTTTATTTGACGTTGTTGTTGTTGTTGTATTTGTTATTGTTGTTATTGTTGTTTCTTATTTGACGTTGTTGTAATTATTGTTGTTTATTTGACGTTGTTGTTGTTGTTATTCATTTGACGTTGTTGTTGTTGTTGTTGTTTATTTGACGTTGTTGTTGTTATTTATTTGACGTTGTTGTTGTTGTTTATTTGACGTTGTTGTTGACGTTGTTGTTGTTGTTGTTTATTTGACGTTGTCGTTGTTGTTGTTGTTGTTTATTTGATGTTGTTGTTGACGTTGTTGTTGTTATTGTTTATTTGATGTTGTTGTTGTTGTTGTTGTTGACATAGTTGTTGTTATTTATTTGACGTTGTTGTTGTTTTTGACGTTGTTGTTTATTTAACATTGTTGTTGTTGTTTATTTGACGTTGTTGTTGTTGTTGTTGTTGACGTTGTTGTTGTTGTTGTTTATTGGACGTTGTTGTTGTTGTTTATTTGACATTTTTATTGTTGTTGTTATTTATTTGACGTTGTTGTTGTTATTGTTTATTTGACGTTGTTGTTGTTGTTGTTTATTTGACGTTGTTGTTTATTTGACGTTGTTGTTGTTGTTTATTTGACGTTGTTGTTATTTGAAGTTGTTGTTGTTGTTGTATTTGTTGTTGTTGTTGTTGTTGTTGTTGTTTATTTGACGTTGTTGTTGTTGTTGTTTATTTGACGTTATTGTTGTTGTTTATTTGACATTGTTATTGTTGTTGTTGTTGTTGTTGTTTATTTGACGTTGTTGTTGACGTTGTTGTTGTTGTTGTTTATTTGACGTTGTTAGTGTTGTTGTTGTTGTTTATTTGACGTTGTTAATGTTATTGACATAGTTGTTGTTGTTTTTGTTGTTTATTTGACGTTGTTATTGTTGTTGTTGTTTTTGTTGTTGTTATTGTTGGTGTTGTTGTTGTTTATTTGACGTTGTTGTTGTTGTTGTTGTTGTTTATTTGACGTTGTTGTTGTTATTGTTGTTGTTGTTGTTGTTTATTTGACGTTGTTGTTGTTGTTATTCATTTGATGTTGTTGTTGTTTATTTGACATTGTTGTTGTTGTTGTTGTTGACGTTGTTGTTCTAGTTGTTTATTTGACGTTGTTGTTTATTTGACGTTGTTGTTGTTTTTTATTTGACGTTGTTGTTGTTGACATTGTTGTTGTTGTTGTTTATTTGACGTTCTTGTTGTTGTTTTTTATTTGACGTTGTTGTTGTTGACATTGTTGTTATTGTTGTTGTTTATTTGACGTAGTTGTTGTTATTGACGTTGTTGTTGTTGTTGTTGTTGTTGTTTATTTGACGTTTTTGTTGTTGTTGATGTTGTTGTTGTTGTTGTTGTTTATTTGACGTTGTTGTTGTTGTTGCTTATTTGACGTTGTTGTTATTGTTGCTATTTATTTGACGTTGTTATTGTTGTTGTTTATTTGACGTTGTTGTTGTTGCTATTTATTTGACGTTCTTATTGTTGTTGTTTATTTGACGTTATTGTTGTTGTTATTTATTTGACGTTATTGTTGTTGTTGTTTATTTGACGTTGTTGTTGTTGTTGTTATATTTGTTATTGTTGTTATTGTTGTTGCTTATTTGACGTTGTTTTTATTGTTGTTGTTTATTTGACGTTGTTGTTGTTGTTATTCATTTGACGTTGTTGTTGTTTATTTGACGTTGTCGTTGTTGTTGTTGTTCTTTATTTGACGTTGTTGTTGTTGTGGTTGTTGTTTTTGTGGTTTATTTGACATTGTTGTTGTTATTTATTTGACGTTGTTGTTGTTGTTGTTTATTTGACGTTGTTGTTGTGGTTGTTGCTTTTGTGGTTTATTTGACATTGTTGTTGTTATTTATTTGACGTTGTTGTTGTTGTTGTTTATTTGACGTTGTTGTTAACGTGGTTGTTGTTGGTGTTTATTTGACGTTGTTGTTGTTGTTTATTTGATGTTGTTATTGTTGTTGTTGACATAGTTGTTATTGTTGTTGTTGACATAGTTGTTGTTGTTTATTTGACGTTGTTGTTGTTGCCGTTGTTGTTTATTTGACGTTGTTGTTGTTGTTTATTTGACGTTGTTATTGTTGTTGTTGACGTTGTTGTTGTTGTTGTTGTTTATTGGACGTTGTTGTTGTTGTTTATTTGACATTGTTATTGTTGTTGACGGTGTTGTTGTTGTTGTTTATTTGACATTGTTGTTGTTGTTATTTATTTGACGATGTTGTTGTTGCTAATTTTATTTGACGTTGTTGTTGTTGTTGTTGTTAATTTGACGTTGTTTTTATTGTTGTTGTTGTTTATTTGACGTTGTTGTTGTTGTTTATTTGACGTTGTTGTTGTTGTTGTTTATTTGATGTTGTTGTTGTTATTTTATTTGACGTTGTTGTTGTTGTTTATTTGACGTTGTTTTTGTTATTTTACGTTGTTGTTGTTGTTGTTGTATTTGTTGTTGTTGTAGTTGTTGCTTATTTGATGTTGTTGTTATTGTTGCTATTTATTTGACGTTGTTATTGTTGTTGTTTATTTGACGCTGTTGTTGTTGTTATTTATTTAACGTTATTGTTGTTGTTGTTTATTTGACGTTGTTGTTGTTGTTGTTGTTATATTTGTTATTGTTGTTATTGTTGTTGCTTATTTGACGTTGTTGTTATTGATGTTGTTTATTTGACGTTGTTGTTGTTGTTATTCATTTGACGTTGTTGTTGTTGTTTATTTGACGTAGTTGTTGTTGTTGTTGTTCTTTATTTGACGTTGTTGTTGTTGTTGTTTTTGTTGTTTATTTGACGTTGTTGTTGTTATTTATTTGACGTTGTTGTTGTTGTTGTTTATTTGACGTTGTTGTTAACGTTGTTGTTGGTGGTGTTTAGTTGACGTTGTTGTTGTTGTTGTTGTTGTTTATTTGGCGTTGTTGTTGTTGACGTTGTTATTGTTGTTGTTTATTTGATGTTGTTATTGTTGTTGTTGACATAGTTATTGTTGTTTATTTGACGTTGTTGTTGTTGTTGCCGTTGTTGTTTATTTGACGTTGTTGTTGCTGTTTATTTGACGTTGTTGTTGTTGTTGTTGACGTTGTTGTTGTTGTTTATTGGACGTTGTTGTTGTTGTTGTTGTTATATTTGTTATTGTTGTTATTGTTGTTGCTTATTTGACGTTGTTGTTGTTGTTATTCATTTGACGTTGTTGTTGGTATTGTTTATTTGACGTTGTTGTTGTTGTTGTTGTTCTTTATTTGACGTTGTTGTTGTTGTTGTTTTTGTTGTTTATTTGACGTTGTTGTTGTTATTTATTTGACGGTGTTGTTGTTGTTTATTTGACGTTGTTGTTAACGTTGTTGTTGGTGGTGTTTATTTGACGTTGTTGTTGTTGTTGTTGTTGTTGTTTATTTGACGTTGTTGTTGTTGACGTTGTTATTGTTGTTGTTTATTTGATGTTGTTATTGTTGTTGTTGACATAGTTGTTATTGTTTATTTGACGTTGTTGTTGTTGTTGCCGTTGTTGTTTATTTGACGTTGTTGTTGTTGTTTATTTGACGTTGTTGTTGTTGACGTTGTTGTTGTTGTTGTTGTTTATTGGACGTTGTTGTTGTTGTTGTTTATTTGACATTGTTATTGTTGTTGACGGTGTTGTTGTTGTTGTTGTTGTTTATTTGACATTGTTGTTGTTGTTATTTATTTGACGTTGTTGTTGTTGCTAATTTTATTTGACGTTGTTGTTGTTGTTGTTAATTTGACATTGTTGTTGTTGTTGTTGTTTATTTGACGTTGTTGTTGTTGTTTATTTGACGTTGTTGTTGTTGTTGTTGTTTATTTGACGTTGTTGTTGTTATTTATTTGACGTTGTTGTTGTTGTTATTGTTTATTTGACGTTGTTGTTGTTGTTGTTGTTGTTTATTTGACGTTGTTATTGTTGTTTTATTTGACATTGTTTTTGTTATTTGACGTTGTTGTTGTTGTTGTTGTATTTGTTGTTGTTGATGTTGTTACTTATTTGACATTGTTGTTATTGTTGCTACTTATTTGACGTTGTTGTTGTTGTTATTTATTTGACGTTGTTGTTGTTATTGTTTATTTGACGTTGTTGTTGTTGTTGTTATATTTGTTATTGTTGTTATTGTTGTTTCTTATTTGACGTTGTTGTTATTGTTGTTGTTTATTTGACGTTGTTATTGTTGTTATTCATTTGACGTTGTTGTTGTTGTTGTTTATTTGACGTTGTTGTTGTTATTTATTTGACGTTGTTGTTGTTGTTTATTTGACGTTGTTGTTGACGTTGTTGTTGTTGTTTATTTGACGTTGTCGTTGTTGTTGTTGTTTATTTGACGTTGTTGTTGTTGACGTTGTTGTTGTTATTGTTTATTTGATGTTGTTGTTGTTGTTGTTGTTGTTGACATAGTTGTTGTTATTTATTTGATGTTGTTGTTGTTGTTGACGTTGTTGTTTATTTGACGTTGTTGTTGTTGTTGTTTATTTGACGTTGTTGTTGTTGTTGTTGACGTTGTTGTTGTTGTTGTTTATTGGACGTTGTTGTTGTTGTTGTTTATTTGACATTTTTATTGTTGTTGTTATTTATTTGACGTTGTTGTTGTTATTGTTTATTTGACGTTGTTGTTGTTGTTTATTTGACGTTGTTGTTTATTTGACGTTGTTGTTGTTGTTTATTTGACGTTGTTGTTATTTGAAGTTGTTGTTGTTGTATTTGTTGTTGTTGTTTATTTGACGTTGTTGTTGTTGTTTTATTGACGTTATTGTTGTTGTTTATTTGACATTGTTATTGTTGTTGTTGTTGTTGTTGTTGTTGTTGTTGTTGTTGTTTATTTGACGTTGTTGTTGACGTTGTTGTTGTTGTTGTTTATTTGACGTTGTTAGTGTTGTTGTTGTTGTTTATTTGACGTTGTTAATGTTGTTGACATAGTTGTTGTTGTTTTTGTTGTTTATTTGACGTTGTTATTGTTGTTGTTGTTTTTGTTGTTGTTATTGTTGGTGTTGTTGTTGTTTATTTGACGTTGTTGTTGTTGTTGTTTATTTGACGTTGTTGTTGTTATTGTTGTTGTTGTTGTTTATTTGACGTTGTTGTTGTTGTTATTCATTTGATGTTGTTGTTGTTTATTTGACATTGTTGTTGTTGTTGTTGACGTTGTTGTTCTAGTTGTTTATTTGACGTTGTTGTTTATTTGACGTTGTTGTTGTTTTTTATTTGACGTTGTTGTTGTTGACATTGTTGTTGTTGTTGTTGTTTATTTGACGTTCTTGTTGTTGTTTTTTATTTGACGTTGTTGTTGTTGACATTGTTGTTATTGTTGTTGTTTATTTGACGTAGTTGTTGTTATTGACGTTGTTGTTGTTGTTGTTGTTGTTGTTGTTTATTTGACGTTTTTGTTGTTGTTGATGTTGTTGTTGTTGTTGTTGTTTATTTGACGTTGTTGTTGTTGTTGCTTATTTGACTTTGTTGTTATTGTTGCTATTTATTTGACGTTGTTATTGTTGTTGTTTATTTGACGTTGTTGTTGTTGCTATTTATTTGACGTTCTTATTGTTGTTGTTTATTTGACGTTATTGTTGTTGTTATTTATTTGACGTTATTGTTGTTGTTGTTTATTTGACGTTGTTGTTGTTGTTGTTATATTTGTTATTGTTGTTATTGTTGTTGCTTATTTGACATTGTTGTTATTGTTGTTGTTTATTTGACGTTGTTGTTGTTGTTATTCATTTGACGTTGTTGTTGTTTATTTGACGTTGTTGTTGTTGTTGTTGTTCTTTATTTGACGTTGTTGTTGTTGTGGTTGTTGTTTTTGTGGTTTATTTGACATTGTTGTTGTTATTTATTTGACGTTGTTGTTGTTGTTGTTTATTTGACGTTGTTGTTGTGGTTGTTGCTTTTGTGGTTTATTTGACATTGTTGTTGTTATTTATTTGACGTTGTTGTTGTTGTTGTTGTTTATTTGACGTTGTTGTTAACGTGGTTGTTGTTGGTGTTTATTTGACGTTGTTGTTGTTGTTTATTTGATGTTGTTATTGTTGTTGTTGACATAGTTGTTATTGTTGTTGTTGACATAGTTGTTGTTGTTTATTTGACGTTGTTGTTGTTGCCGTTGTTGTTTATTTGACGTTGTTGTTGTTGTTTATTTGACGTTGTTATTGTTGTTGTTGACGTTGTTGTTGTTGTTGTTGTTTATTGGACGTTGTTGTTGTTGTTTATTTGACATTGTTATTGTTGTTGACGGTGTTGTTGTTGTTGTTTATTTGACATTGTTGTTGTTGTTATTTATTTGACGATGTTGTTGTTGCTAATTTTATTTGACGTTGTTGTTGTTGTTGTTGTTAATTTGACGTTGTTTTTGTTGTTGTTGTTGTTTATTTGACGTTGTTGTTGTTGTTTATTTGACGTTGTTGTTGTTGTTGTTTATTTGATGTTGTTGTTGTTATTTTATTTGACGTTGTTGTTGTTGTTTATTTGACGTTGTTTTTGTTATTTTACGTTGTTGTTGTTGTTGTTGTATTTGTTGTTGTTGTAGTTGTTGCTTATTTGATGTTGTTGTTATTGTTGCTATTTATTTGACGTTGTTATTGTTGTTGTTTATTTGACGTTGTTGTTGTTGTTGTTGTTTATTTGACGTTGTTGTTGTTATTGTTGTTGTTGTTGTTTATTTGACGTTGTTGTTGTTGTTATTCATTTGATGTTGTTGTTGTTTATTTGACATTGTTGTTGTTGTTGTTGACGTTGTTGTTCTAGTTGTTTATTTGACGTTGTTGTTGTTTTTTATTTGACGTTGTTGTTGTTGACATTATTGTTGTTGTTGTTTATTTGACGTTCTTGTTGTTGTTTTTTATTTGACGTTGTTGTTGTTGACATTGTTGTTATTGTTGTTGTTTATTTGACGTAGTTGTTGTTATTGACGTTGTTGTTGTTGTTGTTGTTATTGTTGTTGTTGTTTATTTGACGTTTTTGTTGTTGTTGATGTTGTTGTTGTTGTTGTTGTTGTTTATTTGACGTTGTTGTTATTGTTGCTTATTTGACGTTGTTGTTATTGTTGCTATTTATTTGACGTTGTTATTGTTGTTGTTTATTTGACGTTGTTGTTGTTGCTATTTATTTGACGTTCTTATTGTTGTTGTTTATTTGACGTTATTGTTGTTGTTATTTATTTGACGTTATTGTTGTTGTTGTTTATTTGACGTTGTTGTTGTTGTTGTTATATTTGTTATTGTTGTTATTGTTGTTGCTTATTTGACGTTGTTGTTATTGTTGTTGTTTATTTGACGTTGTTGTTGTTGTTATTCATTTGACGTTGTTGTTGTTTATTTGACGTTGTTGTTGTTGTTGTTGTTCTTTATTTGACGTTGTTGTTGTTGTGGTTGTTGTTTTTGTGGTTTATTTGACATTGTTGTTGTTATTTATTTGACGTTGTTGTTGTTGTTGTTTATTTGACGTTGTTGTTGTGGTTGTTGCTTTTGTGGTTTATTTGACATTGTTGTTGTTATTTATTTGACGTTGTTGTTGTTGTTGTTTATTTGACGTTGTTGTTAACGTGGTTGTTGTTGGTGTTTATTTGACGTTGTTGTTGTTGTTGTTTATTTGATGTTATTATTGTTGTTGTTGACATAGTTGTTATTGTTGTTGTTGACATAGTTGTTGTTGTTTATTTGACGTTGTTGTTGTTGCCGTTGTTGTTTATTTGACGTTGTTGTTGTTGTTTATTTGACGTTGTTATTGTTGTTGTTGACGTTGTTGTTGTTGTTGTTGTTTATTGGACGTTGTTGTTGTTGTTTATTTGACATTGTTATTGTTGTTGACGGTGTTGTTGTTGTTGTTTATTTGACATTGTTGTTGTTGTTATTTATTTGACGATGTTGTTGTTGCTAATTTTATTTAACGTTGTTGTTGTTGTTGTTGTTAATTTGACGTTGTTTTTGTTGTTGTTGTTGTTTATTTGATGTTGTTGTTGTTGTTTATTTGACGTTGTTGTTGTTGTTGTTTATTTGATGTTGTTGTTGTTATTTTATTTGACGTTGTTGTTGTTGTTTATTTGACGTTGTTTTTGTTATTTTACGTTGTTGTTGTTGTTGTTGTATTTGTTGTTGTTGTAGTTGTTGCTTATTTGATGTTGTTGTTATTGTTGCTATTTATTTGACGTTGTTATTGTTGTTGTTTATTTGACGCTGTTGTTGTTGTTATTTATTTGACGTTATTGTTGTTGTTGTTTATTTGACGTGGTTGTTGTTGTTGTTATATTTGTTATTGTTGTTATTGTTGTTGCTTATTTGACGTTGTTGTTATTGATGTTGTTTATTTGACGTTGTTGTTGTTGTTATTCATTTGACGTTGTTGTTGTTGTTTATTTGACGTAGTTGTTGTTGTTGTTGTTCTTTATTTGACGTTGTTGTTGTTGTTGTTTTTGTTGTTTATTTGACGTTGTTGTTGTTATTTATTTGACGTTGTTGTTGTTGTTGTTTATTTGACGTTGTTGTTAACGTTGTTGTTGGTGGTGTTTAGTTGACGTTGTTGTTGTTTATTTGGCGTTGTTGTTGTTGACGTTGTTATTGTTGTTGTTTATTTGATGTTGTTATTGTTGTTGTTGACATAGTTGTTGTTGTTTATTTGACGTTGTTGTTGTTGTTGTTGCCGTTGTTGTTTATTTGACGTTGTTGTTGCTGTTTATTTGACGTTGTTGTTGTTGTTGTTGACGTTGTTGTTGTTGTTGTTTATTGGACGTTGTTGTTGTTGTTGTTATATTTGTTATTGTTGTTATTGTTGTTGCTTATTTGACGTTGTTGTTATTGTTGGTTTTTATTTGACGTTGTTGTTGTTGTTATTCATTTGACGTTGTTGTTGTTGTTGTTTATTTGACGTTGTTGTTGTTGTTGTTGTTCTTTATTTGACGTTGTTGTTGTTGTTGTTGTTTTTGTTGTTTATTTGACGTTGTTGTTGTTATTTATTTGACGTTGTTGTTGTTGTTTATTTGACGTTGTTGTTAATGTTGTTGTTGGTGGTGTTTATTTGACGTTGTTGTTGTTGTTGTTGTTGTTGTTTATTTGACGTTGTTGTTGTTGACGTTGTTATTGTTGTTGTTTATTTGATGTTGTTATTGTTGTTGTTGACATAGTTGTTATTGTTTATTTGACGTTGTTGTTGTTGTTGCCGTTGTTGTTTATTTGACGTTGTTGTTGTTGTTTATTTGGCGTTGTTGTTGTTGTTGTTGTTTATTGGACGTTGTTGTTGTTGTTGTTTATTTGACATTGTTATTGTTGTTGACGGTGTTGTTGTTGTTGTTGTTTATTTGACATTGTTGTTGTTGTTATTTATTTGACGTTGTTGTTGTTGCTAATTTTATTTGACGTTGTTGTTGTTGTTGTTAATTTGACATTGTTGTTGTTGTTGTTGTTTATTTGACGTTGTTGTTGTTGTTGTTGTTTATTTGACGTTGTTGTTGTTATTTATTTGACGTTGTTGTTGTTGTTATTGTTTATTTGACGTTGTTGTTGTTGTTGTTGTTGTTGTTGTTTATTTGACGTTGTTATTGTTGTTTTATTTGACGTTGTTTTTGTTATTTGACGTTGTTGTTGTTGTTGTATTTGTTGTTGTTTATGTTGTTACTTATTTGACATTGTTGTTATTGTTGCTATTTATTTGACGTTGTTGTTGTTGTTATTTATTTGACGTTGTTGTTGTTATTGTTTATTTGACGTTGTTGTTGTTGTTGTTGTTGTATTTGTTATTGTTGTTATTGTTGTTTCTTATTTGACGTTGTTGTTATTGTTGTTGTTTATTTGACGTTGTTGTTGTTGTTATTCATTTGACGTTGTTGTTGTTGTTGTTTATTTGACGTTGTTGTTGTTATTTATTTGACGTTGTTGTTGTTGTTTATTTGACGTTGTTGTTGACGTTGTTGTTGTTGTTGTTGTTTATTTGACGTTGTCGTTGTTGTTGTTGTTTATTTGACGTTGTTGTTGTTGACGTTGTTGTTGTTATTGTTTATTTGATGTTGTTGTTGTTGTTGTTGTTGTTGTTGACATAGTTGTTGTTATTTATTTGACGTTGTTGTTGTTGTTGACGTTGTTGTTTATTTGACGTTGTTGTTGTTGTTGTTTATTTGACGTTGTTGTTGTTGTTGTTGACGTTGTTGTTGTTGTTGTTTATTGGACGTTGTTGTTGTTGTTGTTTATTTGACATTTTTATTGTTGTTGTTATTTATTTGACGTTGTTGTTGTTATTGTTTATTTGACGTTGTTGTTGTTGTTTATTTGACGTTGTTGTTTATTTGACGTTGTTGTTGTTGTTTATTTGACGTTGTTGTTATTTGAAGTTGTTGATGTTGTATTTGTTGTTGTTGTTTATTTGACGTTGTTGTTGTTGTTGTTATATTTGTTATTGTTGTTATTGTTGCTTATTTGACGTTGTTGTTATTGTTGTTGTTTATTTGACGTTGTTGTTGTTGTTATTCATTTGACGTTGTTGTTGTTTATTTGACGTTGTTGTTGTTGTTGTTGTTCTTTATTTGACGTTGTTGTTGTTGTGGTTGTTGTTTTTGTGGTTTATTTGACATTGTTGTTGTTATTTATTTGACGTTGTTGTTGTTGTTGTTTATTTGACGTTGTTGTCGTGGTTGTTGCTTTTGTGGTTTATTTGACATTGTTGTTGTTATTTATTTGACGTTGTTGTTGTTGTTGTTTATTTGACGTTGTTGTTAACGTGGTTGTTGTTGGTGTTTATTTGACATTGTTGTTGTTGTTTATTTGATGTTGTTATTGTTGTTGTTGACATAGTTGTTATTGTTGTTGTTGACATAGTTGTTGTTGTTTATTTGACGTTGTTGTTGTTGCCGTTGTTGTTTATTTGACGTTGTTGTTGTTGTTGACGTTGTTGTTGTTGTTGTTGTTTATTGGACGTTGTTGTTGTTGTTTATTTGACATTGTTATTGTTGTTGACGGTGTTGTTGTTGTTGTTTATTTGACATTGTTGTTGTTGTTATTTATTTGACGATGTTGTTGTTGCTAATTTTATTTGACGTTGTTGTTGTTGTTGTTGTTAATTTGACGTTGTTTTTGTTGTTGTTGTTGTTTATTTGACGTTGTTGTTGTTGTTTATTTGACGTTGTTGTTGTTGTTGTTTATTTGATGTTGTTGTTGTTAATTTATTTGACGTTGTTGTTGTTGTTTATTTGACGTTGTTTTTGTTATTTTACGTTGTTGTTGTTGTTGTTGTATTTGTTGTTGTTGTAGTTGTTGCTTATTTGATGTTGTTGTTATTGTTGCTATTTATTTGACGTTGTTATTGTTGTTGTTTATTTGACGCTGTTGTTGTTGTTATTTATTTGACGTTATTGTTGTTGTTGTTTATTTGACGTTGTTGTTGTTGTTGTTGTTGTTATATTTGTTATTGTTGTTATTGTTGTTGCTTATTTGACGTTGTTGTTATTGATGTTGTTTATTTGACGTTGTTGTTGTTGTTATTCATTTGACGTTGTTGTTGTTGTTTATTTGACGTAGTTGTTGTTGTTGTTGTTGTTCTTTATTTGACGTTGTTGTTGTCGTTGTTTTTGTTGTTTATTTGACGTTGTTGTTGTTATTTATTTGACGTTGTTGTTGTTGTTGTTTATTTGACGTTGTTGTTAACGTTGTTGTTGGTGGTGTTTAGTTGACGTTGTTGTTGTTGTTGTTGTTGTTTATTTGGCGTTGTTGTTGTTGACGTTGTTATTGTTGTTGTTTATTTGATGTTGTTATTGTTGTTGTTGACATAGTTGTTGTTGTTTATTTGACGTTGTTGTTGTTGTTGCCGTTGTTGTTTATTTGACGTTGTTGTTGCTGTTTATTTGACGTTGTTGTTGTTGTTGACGTTGTTGTTGTTGTTGTTTATTGGACGTTGTTGTTGTTGTTGTTATATTTGTTATTGTTGTTATTTTTGTTGCTTATTTGACGTTGTTGTTATTGTTGGTTTTTATTTGACGTTGTTGTTGTTGTTATTCATTTGACGTTGTTGTTGTTGTTGTTTATTTGACGTTGTTGTTGTTGTTGTTGTTCTTTATTTGACGTTGTTGTTGTTGTTGTTGTTTTTGTTGTTTATTTGACGTTGTTGTTGTTATTTATTTGACGTTGTTGTTGTTGTTTATTTGACGTTGTTGTTAACGTTGTTGTTGGTGGTGTTTATTTGACGTTGTTGTTGTTGTTGTTGTTGTTGTTGTTGTTGTTGTTTATTTGACGTTGTTGTTGTTGACGTTGTTATTGTTGTTGTTTATTTGATGTTGTTATTGTTGTTGTTGACATAGTTGTTATTGTTTATTTGACGTTGTTGTTGTTGTTGCCGTTGTTGTTTATTTGACGTTGTTGTTGTTGTTGTTTATTTGACGTTGTTGTTGTTGACGTTGTTGTTGTTGTTGTTGTTTATTGGACGTTGTTGTTGTTGTTGTTGTTTATTTGACATTGTTATTGTTGTTGACGGTGTTGTTGTTGTTGTTGTTTATTTGACATTGTTGTTGTTGTTATTTATTTGACGTTGTTGTTGTTGCTAATTTTATTTGACGTTGTTGTTGTTGTTGTTAATTTGACATTGTTGTTGTTGTTGTTTATTTGACGTTGTTGTTGTTGTTTATTTGACGTTGTTGTTGTTGTTGTTTATTTGACGTTGTTGTTGTTATTTATTTGACGTTGTTGTTGTTGTTATTGTTTATTTGACGTTGTTGTTGTTGTTGTTGTTGTTATTGTTTATTTGACGTTGTTATTGTTGTTTTATTTGACGTTGTTTTTGTTATTTGACGTTGTTGTTGTTGTTGTTGTATTTGTTGTTGTTGTTGTTGTTACTTATTTGACATTGTTGTTATTGTTGCTATTTATTTGACGTTGTTGTTGTTGTTATTTATTTGACGTTGTTGTTGTTATTGTTTATTTGACGTTGTTGTTGTTGTTGTTGTTGTATTTGTTATTGTTGTTATTGTTGTTTCTTATTTGACGTTGTTGTTATTGTTGTTGTTTATTTGACGTTGTTGTTGTTGTTATTCATTTGATGTTGTTGTTGTTGTTGTTTATTTGACGTTGTTGTTGTTATTTATTTGACGTTGTTGTTGTTGTTTATTTGACGTTGTTGTTGACGTTGTTGTTGTTGTTGTTTATTTGACGTTGTCGTTGTTGTTGTTGTTTATTTGACGTTGTTGTTGTTGACGTTGTTGTTGTTATTGTTTATTTGATGTTGTTGTTGTTGTTGTTGTTGTTGACATAGTTGTTGTTATTTATTTGACGTTGTTGTTGTTGTTGACGTTGTTGTTTATTTGACGTTGTTGTTGTTGTTGTTTATTTGACGTTGTTGTTGTTGTTGTTGACGTTGTTGTTGTTGTTGTTGTTGTTTATTGGACGTTGTTGTTGTTGTTGTTTATTTGACATTTTTATTGTTGTTGTTATTTATTTGACGTTGTTGTTGTTATTGTTTATTTGACGTTGTTGTTGTTGTTTATTTGACGTTGTTGTTTATTTGACGTTGTTGTTGTTGTTTATTTGACGTTGTTGTTATTTGAAGTTGTTGTTGTTGTATTTGTTGTTGTTGTTTATTTGACGTTGTTGTTGTTGTTTTATTGACGTTATTGTTGTTGTTTATTTGACATTGTTATTGTTGTTGTTATGGTTGTTTATTTGACGTTGTTGTTGACGTTGTTGTTGTTGTTGTTTATTTGACGTTGTTAGTGTTGTTGTTGTTGTTTATTTGACGTTGTTAATGTTGTTGACATAGTTGTTGTTGTTTTTGTTGTTTATTTGACGTTGTTATTGTTGTTGTTGTTTTTGTTGTTGTTATTGTTGGTGTTGTTGTTGTTTATTTGACGTTGTTGTTGTTGTTGTTGTTGTTTATTTGACGTTGTTGTTGTTATTGTTGTTGTTGTTGTTTATTTGACGTTGTTGTTGTTGTTATTCATTTGATGTTGTTGCTGTTTATTTGACATTGTTGTTGTTGTTGTTGTTGTTGACGTTGTTGTTGTAGTTGTTTATTTGACGTTGTTGTTGTTGTTGTTGTTTATTTGACGTCGTTGTTGTTTTTTATTTGACGTTGTTGTTGTTGACATTGTTGTTGTTGTTGTTTATTTGACGTAGTTGTTGTTGACATTGTTGTTCTTGTTGTTGTTTTTTATTTGACGTTGTTGTTGTTGACATTGTTGTTATTGTTGTTATTTATTTGACGTAGTTGTTGTTATTGACGTTGTTGTTGTTGTTGTTGTTGTTTATTTGACGTTTTTGTTGTTGTTGATGTTGTTGTTGTTGTTGTTGTTTATTTGACGTTGTTGTTGTTGTTGTTGCTTATTTGACGTTGTTGTTATTGTTGCTATTTATTTGACGTTGTTATTGTTGTTGTTTATTTGACGTTGTTGTTGTTGTTATTTATTTGACGTTATTGTTGTTGTTGTTTATTTGACGTTGTTGTTGTTGTTATTCATTTGACGTTGTTGTTGTTGTTGTTGTTTATTTGACGTTGTTGTTGTTATTTATTTGACGTTGTTGTTGTTGTTTATTTGACGTTGTTGTTGACGTTGTTGTTGTTGTTGTTTATTTGACGTTGTCGTTGTTGTTGTTGTTGTTGTTTATTTGACGTTGTTGTTGTTGACGTTGTTGTTGTTATTGTTTATTTGATGTTGTTGTTGTTGTTGTTGTTGTTGACATAGTTGTTGTTATTTATTTGACGTTGTTGTTGTTTTTGACGTTGTTGTTTATTTAACGTTGTTGTTGTTGTTTATTTGACGTTGTTGTTGTTGTTGTTGACGTTGTTGTTGTTGTTGTTTATTGGACGTTGTTGTTGTTGTTTATTTGACATTTTTATTATTGTTGTTATTTATTTGACGTTGTTGTTGTTATTGTTTATTTGACGTTGTTGTTGTTGTTTATTTGACGTTGTTGTTTATTTGACGTTGTTGTTGTTGTTGTTTATTTGACGTTGTTGTTATTTGAAGTTGTTGTTGTTGTATTTGTTGTTGTTGTTGTTGTTGTTGTTTATTTGACGTTGTTGTTGTTGTTTATTTGACGTTATTGTTGTTGTTTATTTGACATTGTTATTGTTGTTGTTGTTGTTGTTGTTGTTGTTGTTTATTTGACGTTGTTGTTGACGTTGTTGTTGTTGTTGTTTATTTGACGTTGTTAGTGTTGTTGTTGTTGTTTATTTGACGTTGTTAATGTTGTTGACATAGTTGTTGTTGTTTTTGTTGTTTATTTGACGTTGTTATTGTTGTTGTTGTTTTTGTTGTTGTTATTGTTGGTGTTGTTGTTGTTTATTTGACGTTGTTGTTGTTGTTGTTGTTTATTTGACGTTGTTGTTGTTATTGTTGTTGTTGTTGTTGTTGTTATTCATTTGATGTTGTTGTTGTTTATTTGACATTGTTGTTGTTGTTGTTGTTGTTGACGTTGTTGTTCTAGTTGTTTATTTGACATTGTTGTTGTTGTTGTTTATTTGACGTTGTTGTTGTTTTTTATTTGACGTTGTTGTTGTTGACATTGTTGTTGTTGTTGTTTATTTGACGTTCTTGTTGTTGTTTTTTATTTGACGTTGTTGTTGTTGACATTGTTGTTATTGTTGTTGTTTATTTGACGTAGTTGTTGTTATTGACGTTGTTGTTGTTGTTGTTGTTGTTGTTTATTTGACGTTTTTGTTGTTGTTGATGTTGTTGTTGTTGTTGTTGTTTATTTGACGTTGTTGTTGTTGTTGCTTATTTGACGTTGTTGTTATTGTTGCTATTTATTTGACGTTGTTATTGTTGTTGTTTATTTGACGTTGTTGTTGTTGCTATTTATTTGACGTTCTTATTGTTGTTGTTTATTTGACGTTATTGTTGTTGTTATTTATTTGACGTTATTGTTGTTGTTGTTTATTTGACGTTGTTGTTGTTGTTGTTATATTTGTTATTGTTGTTATTGTTGTTGCTTATTTGACGTTGTTGTTATTGTTGTTGTTTATTTGACGTTGTTGTTGTTGTTATTCATTTGACGTTGTTGTTGTTTATTTGACGTTGTTGTTGTTGTTGTTGTTCTTTATTTGACGTTGTTGTTGTTGTGGTTGTTGTTTTTGTGGTTTATTTGACATTGTTGTTGTTATTTATTTGACGTTGTTGTTGTTGTTGTTTATTTGACGTTGTTGTTGTGGTTGTTGTTTTTGTGGTTTATTTGACATTGTTGCTGTTATTTATTTGACATTGTTGTTGTTGTTGTTTATTTGACGTTGTTGTTAACGTGGTTGTTGTTGGTGTTTATTTGACGTTGTTGTTGTTGTTGTTGTTTATTTGACGTTATTGTTGTTGTTTATTTGATGTTGTTATTGTTGTTGTTGACATAGTTGTTATTGTTGTTGTTGACATAGTTGTTGTTGTTTATTTGACGTTGTTGTTGTTGCCGTTGTTGTTTATTTGACGTTGTTGTTGTTATTTATTTGACGTTGTTGTTGTTGTTGTTGACGTTGTTGTTGTTGTTGTTGTTTATTGGACGTTGTTGTTGTTGTTTATTTGACATTGTTATTGTTGTTGACGGTGTTGTTGTTGTTGTTTATTTGACATTGTTGTTGTTGTTATTTATTTGACGATGTTGTTGTTGCTAATTTTATTTGACGTTGTTGTTGTTGTTGTTGTTGTTGTTTATTTGACGTTGTTGTTGTTGTTTATTTGACGTTGTTGTTGTTGTTGTTGTTTATTTGATGTTGTTGTTGTTATTTTATTTGACGTTGTTGTTGTTGTTTATTTGACGTTGTTTTTGTTATTTTACGTTGTTGTTGTTGTTGTAGTTGTTGCTTATTTGATGTTGTTGTTATTGTTGCTATTTATTTGACGTTGTTATTGTTGTTGTTTATTTGACGTTGTTGTTGTTGTTATTTATTTGACGTTATTGTTGTTGTTGTTTATTTGACGTTGTTGTTGTTGTTGTTATATTTGTTATTGTTGTTATTGTTGTTGCTTATTTGACGTTGTTGTTATTGTTGTTGTTTATTTGACGTTGTTGTTGTTGTTATTCATTTGACGTTGTTGTTGTTGTTTATTTGACGTAGTAGTTGTTGTTGTTGTTGTTCTTTATTTGACGTTGTTGTTGTTGTTGTTTTTGTTGTTTATTTGCCGTTGTTGTTGTTATTTATTTGACGTTATTGTTGTTGTTGTTTATTTGACGTTGTTGTTAACGTTGTTGTTGGTGGTGTTTAGTTGACGTTGTTGTTGTTGTTGTTGTTGTTTATTTGGCGTTGTTGTTGTTGACGTTGTTATTGTTGTTGTTTATTTGATGTTGTTATTGTTGTTGTTGACATAGTTGTTGTTGTTTATTTGACGTTGTTGTTGTTGTTGCCGTTGTTGTTTATTTGACGTTGTTGTTGCTGTTTATTTGACGTTGTTGTTGTTGTTGTTGACGTTGTTGTTGTTGTTGTTTATTGGACGTTGTTGTTGTTGTTGTTATATTTGTTATTGTTGTTATTGTTGTTGCTTATTTGACGTTGTTGTTATTGTTGGTTTTTATTTGACGTTGTTGTTGTTGTTATTCATTTGACGTTGTTGTTGTTGTTGTTTATTTGACGTTGTTGTTGTTGTTGTTGTTCTTTATTTGACGTTGTTGTTGTTGTTGTTTTTGTTGTTTATTTGACGTTGTTGTTGTTATTTATTTGACGTTGTTGTTGTTGTTTATTTGACGTTGTTGTTAACGTTGTTGTTGGTGGTGTTTATTTGACGTTGTTGTTGTTGTTGTTGTTGTTTATTTGACGTTGTTGTTGTTGACGTTGTTATTGTTGTTGTTTATTTGATGTTGTTATTGTTGTTGTTGACATAGTTGTTGTTGTTTATTTGACGTTGTTGTTGTTGTTGCCGTTGTTGTTTATTTGACGTTGTTGTTGTTGTTTATTTGACGTTGTTGTTGTTGACGTTGTTGTTGTTGTTGTTTATTGGACGTTGTTGTTGTTGTTGTTTATTTGACATTGTTATTGTTGTTGACGGTGTTGTTGTTGTTGTTGTTTATTTGACATTGTTGTTGTTGTTATTTATTTGACGTTGTTGTTGTTGCTAATTTTATTTGACGTTGTTGTTGTTGTTGTTAATTTGACATTGTTGTTGTTGTTGTTGTTTATTTGACGTTGTTGTTGTTTATTTGACGTTGTTGTTGTTGTTGTTGTTTATTTGACGTTGTTGTTATTTATTTGACGTTGTTGTTGTTGTTATTGTTTATTTGACGTTGTTGTTGTTGTTGTTGTTGTTTATTTGACGTTGTTATTGTTGTTTTATTTGACGTTGTTTTTATTATTTGACGTTGTTGTTGTTGTTGTTGTATTTGTTGTTGTTGTTGTTGTTACTTATTTGACATTGTTGTTATTGTTGCTATTTATTTGACGTTGTTGTTGTTGTTATTTATTTGACGTTGTTGTTGTTATTGTTTATTTGACGTTGTTGTTGTTGTTGTATTTGTTATTGTTGTTATTGTTGTTTCTTATTTGACGTTGTTGTTATTGTTGTTGTTTATTTGACGTTGTTGTTGTTGTTATTCATTTGACGTTGTTGTTGTTGTTGTTTATTTGACGTTGTTGTTGTTATTTATTTGACGTTGTTGTTGTTGTTTATTTGACGTTGTTGTTGACGTTGTTGTTGTTGTTGTTTATTTGACGTTGTCGTTGTTGTTGTTGTTTATTTGACGTTGTTGTTGTTGACGTTGTTGTTGTTATTGTTTATTTGATGTTGTTGTTGTTGTTGTTGTTGTTGACATAGTTGTTGTTATTTATTTGACGTTGTTGTTGTTGTTGACGTTGTTGTTTATTTGACGTTGTTGTTGTTGTTGTTTATTTGACGTTGTTGTTGTTGTTGTTGACGTTGTTGTTGTTGTTGTTGTTTATTGGACGTTGTTGTTGTTGTTGTTTATTTGACATTTTTATTGTTGTTGTTATTTATTTGACGTTGTTGTTGTTATTGTTTATTTGACGTTGTTGTTGTTGTTTATTTGACGTTGTTGTTTATTTGACGTTGTTGTTGTTGTTTATTTGACGTTGTTGTTATTTGAAGTTGTTGTTGTTGTATTTGTTGTTGTTGTTTATTTGACGTTGTTGTTGTTGTTTTATTGACGTTATTGTTGTTGTTTATTTGACATTGTTATTGTTGTTGTTGTTGTTGTTGTTGTTGTTTATTTGACGTTGTTGTTGACGTTGTTGTTGTTGTTGTTTATTTGACGTTGTTAGTGTTGTTGTTGTTGTTTATTTGACGTTGTTAATGTTGTTGACATAGTTGTTGTTGTTTTTGTTGTTTATTTGACGTTGTTATTGTTGTTGTTGTTTTTGTTGTTGTTATTGTTGGTGTTGTTGTTGTTTATTTGACGTTGTTGTTGTTGTAGTTGTTGTTTATTTGACGTTGTTGTTGTTATTGTTGTTGTTGTTGTTTATTTGACGTTGTTGTTGTTGTTATTCATTTGATGTTGTTGCTGTTTATTTGACATTGTTGTTGTTGTTGTTGTTGTTGACGTTGTTGTTGTTGTAGTTGTTTATTTGACGTTGTTGTTGTTGTTGTTGTTGTTTATTTGACGTTGTTGTTGTTTTTTATTTGACGTTGTTGTTGTTGACATTGTTGTTGTTGTTGTTTATTTGACGTAGTTGTTGTTGACATTGTTGTTCTTGTTGTTGTTTTTTATTTGACGTTGTTGTTGTTGACATTGTTGTTATTGTTGTTATTTATTTGACGTAGTTGTTGTTATTGACGTTGTTGTTGTTGTTGTTGTTGTTTATTTGACGTTTTTGTTGTTGTTGATGTTGTTGTTGTTGTTGTTGTTTATTTGACGTTGTTGTTGTTGTTGTTGCTTATTTGACGTTGTTGTTATTGTTGCTATTTATTTGACGTTGTTATTGTTGTTGTTTATTTGACGTTGTTGTTGTTGTTATTTATTTGACGTTATTGTTGTTGTTGTTTATTTGACGTTGTTGTTGTTGTTATTCATTTGACGTTTTTGTTGTTGTTGTTGTTTATTTGACGTTGTTGTTGTTATTTATTTGACGTTGTTGTTGTTGTTTATTTGACGTTGTTGTTGTTATTTATTTGACGTTGTTGTTGTTGTTGTTTATTTGACGTTGTTGTTGACGTTGTTGTTGTTGTTTATTTGACGTTGTCGTTGTTGTTGTTGTTGTTTATTTGACGTTGTTGTTGTTGACGTTGTTGTTGTTATTGTTTATTTGATGTTGTTGTTGTTGTTGTTGTTGACATAGTTGTTGTTATTTATTTGACGTTGTTGTTGTTTTTCACGTTGTTGTTTATTTAACGTTGTTGTTGTTGTTTATTTGACGTTGTTGTTGTTGTTGTTGACGTTGTTGTTGTTGTTGTTGTTTATTGGACGTTGTTGTTGTTGTTTATTTGACATTTTTATTGTTGATGTTATTTATTTGACGTTGTTGTTGTTATTGTTTATTTGACGTTGTTGTTGTTGTTTATTTGACGTTGTTGTTTATTTGACGTTGTTGTTGTTGTTGTTTATTTGACGTTGTTGTTATTTGAAGTTGTTGTTGTTGTATTTGTTGTTGTTGTTGTTGTTGTTTATTTGACGTTGTTGTTGTTGTTTATTTGACGTTATTGTTGTTGTTTATTTGACATTGTTATTGTTGTTGTTGTTGTTGTTGTTGTTGTTGTTTATTTGACGTTGTTGTTGACGTTGTTGTTGTTGTTGTTTATTTGACGTTGTTAGTGTTGTTGTTGTTGTTTATTTGACGTTGTTAATGTTGTTGACATAGTTGTTGTTGTTTTTGTTGTTTATTTGACGTTGTTATTGTTGTTGTTGTTTTTGTTGTTGTTATTGTTGGTGTTGTTGTTGTTTATTTGACGTTGTTGTTGTTGTTGTTGTTTATTTGACGTTGTTGTTGTTATTGTTGTTGTTGTTGTTGTTGTTATTCATTTGATGTTGTTGTTGTTTATTTGACATTGTTGTTGTTGTTGTTGTTGTTGACGTTGTTGTTCTAGTTGTTTATTTGACGTTGTTGTTGTTGTTGTTTATTTGACGTTGTTGTTGTTTTTTATTTGACGTTGTTGTTGTTGACATTGTTGTTGTTGTTGTTTATTTGACGTTCTTGTTGTTGTTTTTTATTTGACGTTGTTGTTGTTGACATTGTTGTTATTGTTGTTGTTTATTTGACGTAGTTGTTGTTATTGACGTTGTTGTTGTTGTTGTTGTTGTTGTTGTTTATTTGACGTTTTTGTTGTTGTTGATGTTGTTGTTGTTGTTGTTGTTTATTTGACGTTGTTGTTGTTGTTGCTTATTTGACGTTGTTGTTATTGTTGCTATTTATTTGACGTTGTTATTGTTGTTGTTTATTTGACGTTGTTGTTGTTGCTATTTATTTGACGTTCTTATTGTTGTTGTTTATTTGACGTTATTGTTGTTGTTATTTATTTGACGTTATTGTTGTTGTTGTTTATTTGACGTTGTTGTTGTTGTTATATTTGTTATTGTTGTTATTGTTGTTGCTTATTTGACGTTGTTGTTATTGTTGTTGTTTATTTGACGTTGTTGTTGTTGTTATTCATTTGACGTTGTTGTTGTTTATTTGACGTTGTTGTTGTTGTTGTTGTTCTTTATTTGACGTTGTTGTTGTTGTGGTTGTTGTTTTTGTGGTTGTTGTTGTTGTTGTTGTTGTTGTTGTTTATTTGACGTTCTTGTTGTTGTTTTTTATTTGACATTGTTGTTGTTGACATTGTTGTTGTTGTTGTTGTTTATTTGACGAAGTTGTTGTTATTGACGTTGTTGTTGTTGTTGTTGTTGTTTATTTGACGTTGTTGTTAACGTGGTTGTTGTTGGTGTTTATTTGACGTTGTTGTTGTTGTTGTTGTTTATTTGACGTTATTGTTGTTGTTTATTTGATGTTGTTATTGTTGTTGTTGACATAGTTGTTATTGTTGTTGTTGACATAGTTGTTGTTGTTTATTTGACGTTGTTGTTGTTGCCGTTGTTGTTTATTTGACGTTGTTGTTGTTATTTATTTGACGTTGTTGTTGTTGTTGTTGACGTTGTTGTTGTTGTTGTTGTTTATTGGACGTTGTTGTTGTTGTTTATTTGACATTGTTATTGTTGTTGACGGTGTTGTTGTTGTTGTTTATTTGACATTGTTGTTGTTGTTATTTATTTGACGATGTTGTTGTTGCTAATTTTATTTGACGTTGTTGTTGTTGTTGTTGTTGTTAATTTGACGTTGTTTTTGTTGTTGTTGTTGTTGTTTATTTGACGTTGTTGTTGTTGTTTATTTGACGTTGTTGTTGTTGTTGTTGTTTATTTGATGTTGTTGTTGTTATTTTATTTGACGTTGTTGTTGTTGTTTATTTGACGTTGTTTTTGTTATTTTACGTTGTTGTTGTTGTTGTTGTAGTTGTTGCTTATTTGATGTTGTTGTTATTGTTGCTATTTATTTGACGTTGTTATTGTTGTTGTTTATTTGACGTTGTTGTTGTTGTTATTTATTTGACGTTATTGTTGTTGTTGTTTATTTGACGTTGTTGTTGTTGTTGTTATATTTGTTATTGTTGTTATTGTTGTTGCTTATTTGACGTTGTTGTTATTGTTGTTGTTTATTTGACGTTGTTGTTGTTGTTATTCATTTGACGTTGTTGTTGTTGTTTATTTGACGTAGTAGTTGTTGTTGTTGTTGTTCTTTATTTGACGTTGTTGTTGTTGTTGTTTTTGTTGTTTATTTGCCGTTGTTGTTGTTATTTATTTGACGTTATTGTTGTTGTTGTTTATTTGACGTTGTTGTTAACGTTGTTGTTGGTGGTGTTTAGTTGACGTTGTTGTTGTTGTTGTTGTTGTTTATTTGGCGTTGTTGTTGTTGACGTTGTTATTGTTGTTGTTTATTTGATGTTGTTATTGTTGTTGTTGACATAGTTGTTGTTGTTTATTTGACGTTGTTGTTGTTGTTGCCGTTGTTGTTTATTTGACGTTGTTGTTGCTGTTTATTTGACGTTGTTGTTGTTGTTGTTGACGTTGTTGTTGTTGTTGTTTATTGGACGTTGTTGTTGTTGTTGTTATATTTGTTATTGTTGTTATTGTTGTTGCTTATTTGACGTTGTTGTTATTGTTGGTTTTTATTTGACGTTGTTGTTGTTGTTATTCATTTGACGTTGTTGTTGTTGTTGTTTATTTGACGTTGTTGTTGTTGTTGTTGTTCTTTATTTGACGTTGTTGTTGTTGTTGTTTTTGTTGTTTATTTGACGTTGTTGTTGTTATTTATTTGACGTTGTTGTTGTTGTTTATTTGACGTTGTTGTTAACGTTGTTGTTGGTGGTGTTTATTTGACGTTGTTGTTGTTGTTGTTGTTGTTTATTTGACGTTGTTGTTGTTGACGTTGTTATTGTTGTTGTTTATTTGATGTTGTTATTGTTGTTGTTGACATAGTTGTTGTTGTTTATTTGACGTTGTTGTTGTTGTTGCCGTTGTTGTTTATTTGACGTTGTTGTTGTTGTTTATTTGACGTTGTTGTTGTTGACGTTGTTGTTGTTGTTGTTTATTGGACGTTGTTGTTGTTGTTGTTTATTTGACATTGTTATTGTTGTTGACGGTGTTGTTGTTGTTGTTGTTTATTTGACATTGTTGTTGTTGTTATTTATTTGACGTTGTTGTTGTTGCTAATTTTATTTGACGTTGTTGTTGTTGTTGTTAATTTGACATTGTTGTTGTTGTTGTTGTTTATTTGACGTTGTTGTTGTTTATTTGACGTTGTTGTTGTTGTTGTTGTTTATTTGACGTTGTTGTTATTTATTTGACGTTGTTGTTGTTGTTATTGTTTATTTGACGTTGTTGTTGTTGTTGTTGTTGTTTATTTGACGTTGTTATTGTTGTTTTATTTGACGTTGTTTTTATTATTTGACGTTGTTGTTGTTGTTGTTGTATTTGTTGTTGTTGTTGTTGTTACTTATTTGACATTGTTGTTATTGTTGCTATTTATTTGACGTTGTTGTTGTTGTTATTTATTTGACGTTGTTGTTGTTATTGTTTATTTGACGTTGTTGTTGTTGTTGTATTTGTTATTGTTGTTATTGTTGTTTCTTATTTGACGTTGTTGTTATTGTTGTTGTTTATTTGACGTTGTTGTTGTTGTTATTCATTTGACGTTGTTGTTGTTGTTGTTTATTTGACGTTGTTGTTGTTATTTATTTGACGTTGTTGTTGTTGTTTATTTGACGTTGTTGTTGACGTTGTTGTTGTTGTTGTTTATTTGACGTTGTCGTTGTTGTTGTTGTTTATTTGACGTTGTTGTTGTTGACGTTGTTGTTGTTATTGTTTATTTGATGTTGTTGTTGTTGTTGTTGTTGTTGACATAGTTGTTGTTATTTATTTGACGTTGTTGTTGTTGTTGACGTTGTTGTTTATTTGACGTTGTTGTTGTTGTTGTTTATTTGACGTTGTTGTTGTTGTTGTTGACGTTGTTGTTGTTGTTGTTGTTTATTGGACGTTGTTGTTGTTGTTGTTTATTTGACATTTTTATTGTTGTTGTTATTTATTTGACGTTGTTGTTGTTATTGTTTATTTGACGTTGTTGTTGTTGTTTATTTGACGTTGTTGTTTATTTGACGTTGTTGTTGTTGTTTATTTGACGTTGTTGTTATTTGAAGTTGTTGTTGTTGTATTTGTTGTTGTTGTTTATTTGACGTTGTTGTTGTTGTTTTATTGACGTTATTGTTGTTGTTTATTTGACATTGTTATTGTTGTTGTTGTTGTTGTTGTTGTTGTTTATTTGACGTTGTTGTTGACGTTGTTGTTGTTGTTGTTTATTTGACGTTGTTAGTGTTGTTGTTGTTGTTTATTTGACGTTGTTAATGTTGTTGACATAGTTGTTGTTGTTTTTGTTGTTTATTTGACGTTGTTATTGTTGTTGTTGTTTTTGTTGTTGTTATTGTTGGTGTTGTTGTTGTTTATTTGACGTTGTTGTTGTTGTAGTTGTTGTTTATTTGACGTTGTTGTTGTTATTGTTGTTGTTGTTGTTTATTTGACGTTGTTGTTGTTGTTATTCATTTGATGTTGTTGCTGTTTATTTGACATTGTTGTTGTTGTTGTTGTTGTTGACGTTGTTGTTGTTGTAGTTGTTTATTTGACGTTGTTGTTGTTGTTGTTGTTGTTTATTTGACGTTGTTGTTGTTTTTTATTTGACGTTGTTGTTGTTGACATTGTTGTTGTTGTTGTTTATTTGACGTAGTTGTTGTTGACATTGTTGTTCTTGTTGTTGTTTTTTATTTGACGTTGTTGTTGTTGACATTGTTGTTATTGTTGTTATTTATTTGACGTAGTTGTTGTTATTGACGTTGTTGTTGTTGTTGTTGTTGTTTATTTGACGTTTTTGTTGTTGTTGATGTTGTTGTTGTTGTTGTTGTTTATTTGACGTTGTTGTTGTTGTTGTTGCTTATTTGACGTTGTTGTTATTGTTGCTATTTATTTGACGTTGTTATTGTTGTTGTTTATTTGACGTTGTTGTTGTTGTTATTTATTTGACGTTATTGTTGTTGTTGTTTATTTGACGTTGTTGTTGTTGTTATTCATTTGACGTTTTTGTTGTTGTTGTTGTTTATTTGACGTTGTTGTTGTTATTTATTTGACGTTGTTGTTGTTGTTTATTTGACGTTGTTGTTGTTATTTATTTGACGTTGTTGTTGTTGTTGTTTATTTGACGTTGTTGTTGACGTTGTTGTTGTTGTTTATTTGACGTTGTCGTTGTTGTTGTTGTTGTTTATTTGACGTTGTTGTTGTTGACGTTGTTGTTGTTATTGTTTATTTGATGTTGTTGTTGTTGTTGTTGTTGACATAGTTGTTGTTATTTATTTGACGTTGTTGTTGTTTTTCACGTTGTTGTTTATTTAACGTTGTTGTTGTTGTTTATTTGACGTTGTTGTTGTTGTTGTTGACGTTGTTGTTGTTGTTGTTGTTTATTGGACGTTGTTGTTGTTGTTTATTTGACATTTTTATTGTTGATGTTATTTATTTGACGTTGTTGTTGTTATTGTTTATTTGACGTTGTTGTTGTTGTTTATTTGACGTTGTTGTTTATTTGACGTTGTTGTTGTTGTTGTTTATTTGACGTTGTTGTTATTTGAAGTTGTTGTTGTTGTATTTGTTGTTGTTGTTGTTGTTGTTTATTTGACGTTGTTGTTGTTGTTTATTTGACGTTATTGTTGTTGTTTATTTGACATTGTTATTGTTGTTGTTGTTGTTGTTGTTGTTGTTTATTTGACGTTGTTGTTGACGTTGTTGTTGTTGTTGTTTATTTGACGTTGTTAGTGTTGTTGTTGTTGTTTATTTGACGTTGTTAATGTTGTTGACATAGTTGTTGTTGTTTTTGTTGTTTATTTGACGTTGTTATTGTTGTTGTTGTTTTTGTTGTTGTTATTGTTGGTGTTGTTGTTGTTTATTTGACGTTGTTGTTGTTGTTGTTGTTTATTTGACGTTGTTGTTGTTATTGTTGTTGTTGTTGTTGTTGTTATTCATTTGATGTTGTTGTTGTTTATTTGACATTGTTGTTGTTGTTGTTGTTGTTGACGTTGTTGTTCTAGTTGTTTATTTGACGTTGTTGTTGTTGTTGTTTATTTGACGTTGTTGTTGTTTTTTATTTGACGTTGTTGTTGTTGACATTGTTGTTGTTGTTGTTTATTTGACGTTCTTGTTGTTGTTTTTTATTTGACGTTGTTGTTGTTGACATTGTTGTTATTGTTGTTGTTTATTTGACGTAGTTGTTGTTATTGACGTTGTTGTTGTTGTTGTTGTTGTTGTTGTTTATTTGACGTTTTTGTTGTTGTTGATGTTGTTGTTGTTGTTGTTGTTTATTTGACGTTGTTGTTGTTGTTGCTTATTTGACGTTGTTGTTATTGTTGCTATTTATTTGACGTTGTTATTGTTGTTGTTTATTTGACGTTGTTGTTGTTGCTATTTATTTGACGTTCTTATTGTTGTTGTTTATTTGACGTTATTGTTGTTGTTATTTATTTGACGTTATTGTTGTTGTTGTTTATTTGACGTTGTTGTTGTTGTTATATTTGTTATTGTTGTTATTGTTGTTGCTTATTTGACGTTGTTGTTATTGTTGTTGTTTATTTGACGTTGTTGTTGTTGTTATTCATTTGACGTTGTTGTTGTTTATTTGACGTTGTTGTTGTTGTTGTTGTTCTTTATTTGACGTTGTTGTTGTTGTGGTTGTTGTTTTTGTGGTTGTTGTTGTTGTTGTTGTTGTTGTTGTTTATTTGACGTTCTTGTTGTTGTTTTTTATTTGACATTGTTGTTGTTGACATTGTTGTTGTTGTTGTTGTTTATTTGACGAAGTTGTTGTTATTGACGTTGTTGTTGTTGTTGTTGTTGTTTATTTGACGTTGTTGTTAACGTGGTTGTTGTTGGTGTTTATTTGACGTTGTTGTTGTTGTTGTTGTTTATTTGACGTTATTGTTGTTGTTTATTTGATGTTGTTATTGTTGTTGTTGACATAGTTGTTATTGTTGTTGTTGACATAGTTGTTGTTGTTTATTTGACGTTGTTGTTGTTGCCGTTGTTGTTTATTTGACGTTGTTGTTGTTATTTATTTGACGTTGTTGTTGTTGTTGTTGACGTTGTTGTTGTTGTTGTTGTTTATTGGACGTTGTTGTTGTTGTTTATTTGACATTGTTATTGTTGTTGACGGTGTTGTTGTTGTTGTTTATTTGACATTGTTGTTGTTGTTATTTATTTGACGATGTTGTTGTTGCTAATTTTATTTGACGTTGTTGTTGTTGTTGTTGTTGTTAATTTGACGTTGTTTTTGTTGTTGTTGTTGTTGTTTATTTGACGTTGTTGTTGTTGTTTATTTGACGTTGTTGTTGTTGTTGTTGTTTATTTGATGTTGTTGTTGTTATTTTATTTGACGTTGTTGTTGTTGTTTATTTGACGTTGTTTTTGTTATTTTACGTTGTTGTTGTTGTTGTTGTAGTTGTTGCTTATTTGATGTTGTTGTTATTGTTGCTATTTATTTGACGTTGTTATTGTTGTTGTTTATTTGACGTTGTTGTTGTTGTTATTTATTTGACGTTATTGTTGTTGTTGTTTATTTGACGTTGTTGTTGTTGTTGTTATATTTGTTATTGTTGTTATTGTTGTTGCTTATTTGACGTTGTTGTTATTGTTGTTGTTTATTTGACGTTGTTGTTGTTGTTATTCATTTGACGTTGTTGTTGTTGTTTATTTGACGTAGTAGTTGTTGTTGTTGTTGTTCTTTATTTGACGTTGTTGTTGTTGTTGTTTTTGTTGTTTATTTGACGTTGTTGTTGTTATTTATTTGACGTTATTGTTGTTGTTGTTTATTTGACGTTGTTGTTAACGTTGTTGTTGGTGGTGTTTAGTTGACGTTGTTGTTGTTGTTGTTGTTGTTTATTTGGCGTTGTTGTTGTTGACGTTGTTATTGTTGTTGTTTATTTGATGTTGTTATTGTTGTTGTTGACATAGTTGTTGTTGTTTATTTGACGTTGTTGTTGTTGTTGCCGTTGTTGTTTATTTGACGTTGTTGTTGTTGTTTATTTGACGTTGTTGTTGTTGTTGTTGACGTTGTTGTTGTTGTTGTTTATTGGACGTTGTTGTTGTTGTTGTTATATTTGTTATTGTTGTTATTGTTGTTGCTTATTTGACGTTGTTGTTATTGTTGGTTTTTATTTGACGTTGTTGTTGTTGTTATTCATTTGACGTTGTTGTTGTTGTTGTTTATTTGACGTTGTTGTTGTTGTTGTTCTTTATTTGACGTTGTTGTTGTTGTTGTTTTTGTTGTTTATTTGACGTTGTTGTTGTTATTTATTTGACGTTGTTGTTGTTGTTTATTTGACGTTGTTGTTAACGTTGTTGTTGGTGGTGTTTATTTGACGTTGTTGTTGTTGTTGTTGTTGTTTATTTGACGTTGTTGTTGTTGACGTTGTTATTGTTGTTGTTTATTTGATGTTGTTATTGTTGTTGTTGACATAGTTGTTGTTGTTTATTTGACGTTGTTGTTGTTGTTGCCGTTGTTGTTTATTTGACGTTGTTGTTGTTGTTTATTTGACGTTGTTGTTGTTGACGTTGTTGTTGTTGTTGTTTATTGGACGTTGTTGTTGTTGTTGTTTATTTGACATTGTTATTGTTGTTGACGGTGTTGTTGTTGTTGTTGTTTATTTGACATTGTTGTTGTTGTTATTTATTTGACGTTGTTGTTGTTGCTAATTTTATTTGACGTTGTTGTTGTTGTTGTTAATTTGACATTGTTGTTGTTGTTGTTGTTTATTTGACGTTGTTGTTGTTTATTTGACGTTGTTGTTGTTGTTGTTGTTTATTTGACGTTGTTGTTATTTATTTGACGTTGTTGTTGTTGTTATTGTTTATTTGACGTTGTTGTTGTTGTTGTTGTTGTTTATTTGACGTTGTTATTGTTGTTTTATTTGACGTTGTTTTTATTATTTGACGTTGTTGTTGTTGTTGTTGTATTTGTTGTTGTTGTTGTTGTTACTTATTTGACATTGTTGTTATTGTTGCTATTTATTTGACGTTGTTGTTGTTGTTATTTATTTGACGTTGTTGTTGTTATTGTTTATTTGACGTTGTTGTTGTTGTTGTTGTATTTGTTATTGTTGTTATTGTTGTTTCTTATTTGACGTTGTTGTTATTGTTGTTGTTTATTTGACGTTGTTGTTGTTGTTATTCATTTGACGTTGTTGTTGTTGTTGTTTATTTGACGTTGTTGTTGTTATTTATTTGACGTTGTTGTTGTTGTTTATTTGACGTTGTTGTTGACGTTGTTGTTGTTGTTGTTTATTTGACGTTGTCGTTGTTGTTGTTGTTTATTTGACGTTGTTGTTGTTGACGTTGTTGTTGTTATTGTTTATTTGATGTTGTTGTTGTTGTTGTTGTTGTTGACATAGTTGTTGTTATTTATTTGACGTTGTTGTTGTTGTTGACGTTGTTGTTTATTTGACGTTGTTGTTGTTGTTGTTTATTTGACGTTGTTGTTGTTGTTGTTGACGTTGTTGTTGTTGTTGTTGTTTATTGGACGTTGTTGTTGTTGTTGTTTATTTGACATTTTTATTGTTGTTGTTATTTATTTGACGTTGTTGTTGTTATTGTTTATTTGACGTTGTTGTTGTTGTTTATTTGACGTTGTTGTTTATTTGACGTTGTTGTTGTTGTTTATTTGACGTTGTTGTTATTTGAAGTTGTTGTTGTTGTATTTGTTGTTGTTGTTTATTTGACGTTGTTGTTGTTGTTTTATTGACGTTATTGTTGTTGTTTATTTGACATTGTTATTGTTGTTGTTGTTGTTGTTGTCGTTGTTGTTTATTTGACGTTGTTGTTGACGTTGTTGTTGTTGTTGTTTATTTGACGTTGTTAGTGTTGTTGTTGTTGTTTATTTGACGTTGTTAATGTTGTTGACATAGTTGTTGTTGTTTTTGTTGTTTATTTGACGTTGTTATTGTTGTTGTTGTTTTTGTTGTTGTTATTGTTGGTGTTGTTGTTGTTTATTTGACGTTGTTGTTGTTGTAGTTGTTGTTTATTTGACGTTGTTGTTGTTATTGTTGTTGTTGTTGTTTATTTGACGTTGTTGTTGTTGTTATTCATTTGATGTTGTTGCTGTTTATTTGACATTGTTGTTGTTGTTGTTGTTGTTGACGTTGTTGTTGTAGTTGTTTATTTGACGTTGTTGTTGTTGTTGTTGTTTATTTGACGTTGTTGTTGTTTTTTATTTGACGTTGTTGTTGTTGACATTGTTGTTGTTGTTGTTTATTTGACGTAGTTGTTGTTGACATTGTTGTTCTTGTTGTTGTTTTTTATTTGACGTTGTTGTTGTTGACATTGTTGTTATTGTTGTTATTTATTTGACGTAGTTGTTGTTATTGACGTTGTTGTTGTTGTTGTTGTTGTTTATTTGACGTTTTTGTTGTTGTTGTTGTTGTTTATTTGACGTTGTTGTTGTTGTTGTTGCTTATTTGACGTTGTTGTTATTGTTGCTATTTATTTGACGTTGTTATTGTTGTTGTTTATTTGACGTTGTTGTTGTTGTTATTTATTTGACGTTATTGTTGTTGTTGTTTATTTGACGTTGTTGTTGTTGTTATTCATTTGACGTTGTTGTTGTTGTTGTTGTTTATTTGACGTTGTTGTTGTTATTTATTTGACGTTGTTGTTGTTGTTTATTTGACGTTGTTGTTGTTATTTATTTGACGTTGTTGTTGTTGTTGTTGTTTATTTGACGTTGTTGTTGACGTTGTTGTTGTTGTTTATTTGACGTTGTCGTTGTTGTTGTTGTTGTTTATTTGACGTTGTTGTTGTTGACGTTGTTGTTGTTATTGTTTATTTGATGTTGTTGTTGTTGTTGTTGTTGACATAGTTGTTGTTATTTATTTGACGTTGTTGTTGTTTTTCACGTTGTTGTTTATTTAACGTTGTTGTTGTTGTTTATTTGACGTTGTTGTTGTTGTTGTTGACGTTGTTGTTGTTGTTGTTGTTTATTGGACGTTGTTGTTGTTGTTTATTTGACATTTTTATTGTTGATGTTATTTATTTGACGTTGTTGTTGTTATTGTTTATTTGACGTTGTTGTTGTTGTTTATTTGACGTTGTTGTTTATTTGACGTTGTTGTTGTTGTTTATTTGACGTTGTTGTTATTTGAAGTTGTTGTTGTTGTATTTGTTGTTGTTGTTGTTGTTGTTTATTTGACGTTGTTGTTGTTGTTTATTTGACGTTATTGTTGTTGTTTATTTGACATTGTTATTGTTGTTGTTGTTGTTGTTGTTGTTGTTTATTTGACGTTGTTGTTGACGTTGTTGTTGTTGTTGTTTATTTGACGTTGTTAGTGTTGTTGTTGTTGTTTATTTGACGTTGTTAATGTTGTTGACATAGTTGTTGTTGTTTTTGTTGTTTATTTGACGTTGTTATTGTTGTTGTTGTTTTTGTTGTTGTTATTGTTGGTGTTGTTGTTGTTTATTTGACGTTGTTGTTGTTGTTGTTTATTTGACGTTGTTGTTGTTATTGTTGTTGTTGTTGTTGTTGTTATTCATTTGATGTTGTTGTTGTTTATTTGACATTGTTGTTGTTGTTGTTGTTGTTGACGTTGTTGTTCTAGTTGTTTATTTGACGTTGTTGTTGTTGTTGTTTATTTGACGTTGTTGTTGTTTTTTATTTGACGTTGTTGTTGTTGACATTGTTGTTGTTGTTGTTTATTTGACGTTCTTGTTGTTGTTTTTTATTTGACGTTGTTGTTGTTGACATTGTTGTTATTGTTGTTGTTTATTTGACGTAGTTGTTGTTATTGACGTTGTTGTTGTTGTTGTTGTTGTTGTTGTTTATTTGACGTTTTTGTTGTTGTTGATGTTGTTGTTGTTGTTGTTGTTTATTTGACGTTGTTGTTGTTGTTGCTTATTTGACGTTGTTGTTATTGTTGCTATTTATTTGACGTTGTTATTGTTGTTGTTTATTTGACGTTGTTGTTGTTGCTATTTATTTGACGTTCTTATTGTTGTTGTTTATTTGACGTTATTGTTGTTGTTATTTATTTGACGTTATTGTTGTTGTTGTTTATTTGACGTTGTTGTTGTTGTTATATTTGTTATTGTTGTTATTGTTGTTGCTTATTTGACGTTGTTGTTATTGTTGTTGTTTATTTGACGTTGTTGTTGTTGTTATTCATTTGACGTTGTTGTTGTTTATTTGACGTTGTTGTTGTTGTTGTTGTTCTTTATTTGACGTTGTTGTTGTTGTGGTTGTTGTTTTTGTGGTTTATTTGACATTGTTGTTGTTATTTATTTGACGTTGTTGTTGTTGTTTATTTGACGTTGTTGTTGTGGTTGTTGTTTTTGTGGTTTATTTGACATTGTTGTTGTTATTTATTTGACATTGTTGTTGTTGTTGTTTATTTGACGTTGTTGTTAACGTGGTTGTTGTTGGTGTTTATTTGACGTTGTTGTTGTTGTTGTTGTTGTTTATTTGACGTTATTGTTGTTGTTTATTTGATGTTGTTATTGTTGTTGTTGACATAGTTGTTATTGTTGTTGTTGACATAGTTGTTGTTGTTTATTTGACGTTGTTGTTGTTGCCGTTGTTGTTTATTTGACGTTGTTGTTGTTATTTATTTGACGTTGTTGTTGTTGTTGTTGACGTTGTTGTTGTTGTTGTTGTTGTTTATTGGACGTTGTTGTTGTTGTTTATTTGACATTGTTATTGTTGTTGATGGTGTTGTTGTTGTTGTTTATTTGACATTGTTGTTGTTGTTATTTATTTGACGATGTTGTTGTTGCTAATTTTATTTGACGTTGTTGTTGTTGTTGTTGTTGTTAATTTGACGTTGTTTTTGTTGTTGTTGTTGTTTATTTGACGTTGTTGTTGTTGTTTATTTGACGTTGTTGTTGTTGTTGTTGTTTATTTGATGTTGTTGTTGTTATTTTATTTGACGTTGTTGTTGTTGTTTATTTGACGTTGTTTTTGTTATTTTACGTTGTTGTTGTTGTTGTTGTATTTGTTGTTGTTGTAGTTGTTGCTTATTTGATGTTGTTGTTATTGTTGCTATTTATTTGACGTTGTTATTGTTGTTGTTTATTTGACGTTGTTGTTGTTGTTATTTATTTGACGTTATTGTTGTTGTTGTTTATTTGACGTTGTTGTTGTTGTTGTTATATTTGTTATTGTTGTTATTGTTGTTGCTTATTTGACGTTGTTGTTATTGTTGTTGTTTATTTGACGTTGTTGTTGTTGTTATTCATTTGACGTTAGTGTTGTTGTTTATTTGACGTAGTTGTTGTTGTTGTTGTTCTTTATTTGACGTTGTTGTTGTTGTTGTTTTTGTTGTTTATTTGACGTTGTTGTTGTTATTTATTTGACGTTATTGTTGTTGTTGTTTATTTGACGTTGTTGTTAACGTTGTTGTTGGTGGTGTTTAGTTGACGTTGTTGTTGTTGTTGTTGTTTATTTGGCGTTGTTGTTGTTGACGTTGTTATTGTTGTTGTTTATTTGATGTTGTTATTGTTGTTGTTGACATAGTTGTTGTTGTTTATTTGACGTTGTTGTTGTTGTTGCCGTTGTTGTTTATTTGACGTTGTTGTTGCTGTTTATTTGACGTTGTTGTTGTTGTTGTTGACGTTGTTGTTGTTGTTGTTTATTAGACGTTGTTGTTGTTGTTGTTATATTTGTTATTGTTGTTATTGTTGTTGCTTATTTGACGTTGTTGTTATTGTTGGTTTTTATTTGACGTTGTTGTTGTTGTTATTCATTTGACGTTGTTGTTGTTGTTGTTTATTTGACGTTGTTGTTGTTGTTGTTGTTCTTTATTTGACGTTGTTGTTGTTGTTGTTTTTGTTGTTTATTTGACGTTGTTGTTGTTATTTATTTGACGTTGTTGTTGTTGTTTATTTGACGTTGTTGTTAACGTTGTTGTTGGTGGTGTTTATTTGACGTTGTTGTTGTTGTTGTTGTTTATTTGACGTTGTTGTTGTTGACGTTGTTATTGTTGTTGTTTATTTGATGTTGTTATTGTTGTTGTTGACATCGTTGTTGTTGTTTATTTGACGTTGTTGTTGTTGTTGCAGTTGTTGTTTATTTGACGTTGTTGTTGTTGTTTATTTGACGTTGTTGTTGTTGACGTTGTTGTTGTTGTTGTTGTTTATTGGACATTGTTGTTGTTGTTGTTTATTTGACATTGTTATTGTTGTTGACGGTGTTGGTGTTGTTGTTGTTTATTTGACATTGTTGTTGTTGTTATTTATTTGACGTTGTTGTTGTTGCTAATTTTATTTGAAGTTGTTGTTGTTGTTGTTAATTTGACATTGTTGTTGTTGTTGTTGTTTATTTGACGTTGTTGTTGTTGTTTATTTGACGTTGTTGTTGTTGTTGTTGTTTATTTGACGTTGTTGTTGTTTTTATTATTTGACGTTGTTGTTGTTGTTGTTGTATTTGTTGTTGTTGTTGTTGTTACTTATTTGACATTGTTGTTATTGTTGCTATTTATTTGACGTTGTTGTTGTTGTTATTTATTTGACGTTGTTGTTGTTATTGTTTATTTGACGTTGTTGTTGTTGTTGTTGTATTTGTTATTGTTGTTATTGTTGTTTCTTATTTGACGTTGTTGTTATTGTTGTTGTTTATTTGACATTGTTGTTGTTGTTATTCATTTGACGTTGTTGTTGTTGTTGTTTATTTGACGTTGTTGTTGTTATTTATTTGACGTTGTTGTTGTTGTTTATTTGACGTTGTTGTTGACGTTGTTGTTGTTGTTGTTTATTTGACGTTGTCGTTGTTGTTGTTGTTTATTTGACGTTGTTGTTGTTGACGTTGTTGTTGTTATTGTTTATTTGATGTTGTTGTTGTTGTTGTTGTTGTTGTTGACATAGTTGTTGTTATTTATTTGACGTTGTTGTTGTTGTTGACGTTGTTGTTTATTTGACGTTGTTGTTGTTGTTGTTTATTTGACATTTTTATTGTTGTTGTTATTTATTTGACATTGTTGTTGTTATTGTTTATTTGACGTTGTTGTTGTTGTTTATTTGACGTTGTTGTTTATTTGACGTTGTTGTTGTTGTTTATTTGACGTTGTTGTTATTTGAAGTTGTTGTTGTTGTATTTGTTGTTGTTGTTTATTTGACGTTGTTGTTGTTGTTTTATTGACGTTATTGTTGTTGTTTATTTGACATTGTTATTGTTGTTGTTGTTGTTGTTGTTGTTTATTTGACGTTGTTGTTGACGTTGTTGTTGTTGTTGTTTATTTGACGTTGTTAGTGTTGTTGTTGTTGTTTATTTGACGTTGTTAATGTTGTTGACATAGTTGTTGTTGTTTTTGTTGTTTATTTGACGTTGTTATTGTTGTTGTTGTTTTTGTTGTTGTTATTGTTGGTGTTGTTGTTGTTTATTTGACGTTGTTATTGTTGTTGTTGTTTATTTGACGTTGTTGTTGTTATTGTTGTTGTTGTTGTTTATTTGACGTTGTTGTTGTTGTTATTCATTTGATGTTGTTGTTGTTTATTTGACATTGTTGTTGTTGTTGTTGTTGTTGACGTTGTTGTTGTAGTTGTTTATTTGACGTTGTTGTTGTTGTTGTTTATTTGACGTTGTTGTTGTTTTTTATTTGACGTTGTTGTTGTTGACATTGTTGTTGTTGTTGTTGTTTATTTGACGTTCTTGTTGTTGTTTTTTATTTGACGTTGTTGTTGTTGACATTGTTGTTATTGTTGTTATTTATTTGAGGTAGTTGTTGTTATTGACGTTGTTGTTGTTGTTGTATATTTGACGTTTTTGTTGTTGTTGATGTTGTTGTTGTTGTTGTTGTTGTTGTTTATTTGACGTTGTTGTTGTTGTTGCTTATTTGACGTTGTTGTTATTGTTCCTATTTATTTGACGTTGTTATTGTTGTTGTTTATTTGACGTTGTTGTTGTTGTTATTTATTTGACGTTATTGTTGTTGTTGTTTATTTAACGTTGTTGTTGTTGTCGTTATATTTGTTATTGTTGTTATTGTTGTTGCTTATTTGACGTTGTTGTTATTGTTGTTGTTTATTTGACGTTGTTGTTGTTGTTATTCATTTGACGTTGTTGTTGTTTATTTGACGTTGTTGTTGTTGTTGTTGTTGTTCTTTATTTGACGTTGTTGTTGTTGTGGTTGTTGTTTTTGTGGTTTATTTGACATTGTTGTTGTTATTTATTTGACGTTGTTGTTGTTGTTGTTGTTGTTTATTTGACGTTGTTGTTAACGTGGTTGTTGTTGGTGTTTATTTGACGTTGTTGTTGTTGTTGTTGTTGTTGTTTATTTGACGTTGTTGTTGTTGTTTATTTGATGTTGTTATTGTTGTTGTTGACATAGTTGTTGTTGTTTATTTGACGTTGTTGTTGTTGCCGTTGTTGTTTATTTGACGTTGTTGTTGTTGTTTATTTGACGTTGTTGTTGTTGTTGTTGACGTTGTTGTTGTTGTTGTTTATTGGACGTTGTTGTTGTTGTTTATTTGACATTGTTATTGTTGTTGACGGTGTTGTTGTTGTTGTTGTTTATTTGACATTGTTGTTGTTGTTATTTATTTGACGATGTTGTTGTTGCTAATTTTATTTGACGTTGATGTTGTTGTTGTTAATTTGACGTTGTTTTTGTTGTTGTTGTTGTTTATTTGACGTTGTTGTTGTTGTTTATTTGACGTTGTTGTTGTTGTTGTTTATTCGATGTTGTTGTTGTTATTTTATTTGACGTTGTTGTTGTTGTTTATTTGACGTTGTTTTTGTTATTTTACGTTGTTGTTGTTGTTGTATTTGTTATTGTTGTAGTTGTTGCTTATTTGATGTTGTTGTTATTGTTGCTATTTATTTGACGTTGTTATTGTTGTTGTTTATTTGACGCTGTTGTTGTTGTTATTTATTTGACGTTATTGTTGTTGTTGTTTATTTGACGTTGTTGTTGTTGTTGTTATATTTGTTATTGTTGTTATTGTTGTTGCTTATTTGACGTTGTTGTTATTGTTGTTGTTTATTTGACGTTGTTGTTGTTGTTATTCATTTGACGTTGTTGTTGTTGTTTATTTGACGTAGTTGTTGTTGTTGTTGTTGTTCTTTATTTGACGTTGTTGTTGTTGTTGTTGTTTTTGTTGTTTATTTGACGTTGTTGTTGTTATTTATTTGACGTTGTTGTTGTTGTTGTTGTTTATTTGACGTTGTTGTTAACGTTGTTGTTGGTGGTGTTTAGTTGACGTTGTTGTTGTTGTTGTTGTTTATTTGGCGTTGTTGTTGTTGACGTTGTTATTGTTGTTGTTTATTTGATGTTGTTATTGTTGTTGTTGACATAGTTGTTGTTGTTTATTTGACGTTGTTGTTGTTGTTGCCATTGTTGTTTATTTGACGTTGTTGTTGTTGTTTATTTGACGTTGTTGTTGTTGTTGTTGACGTTGTTGTTGTTGTTGTTTATTGGACGTTGTTGTTGTTGTTTATTTGACATTGTTATTGTTGTTGACGGTGTTGTTGTTGTTGTTGTTTATTTGACATTGTTGTTGTTGTTATTTATTTGACGTTGTTGTTGTTGCTAATTTTATTTGACATTGTTGTTGTTGTTCATTTGACGATGTTGTTGTTGTTGTTGTTTATTTGACGTTGTTGTTGTTGTTTATTTGACGTTGTTGTTGTTGTTGTTGTTTATTTGACGTTGTTGTTGTTGTTATTTATTTGACGTTGTTGTTGTTGTTATTGTTTATTTGACGTTGTTGTTGTTGTTGTTGTTTATTTGACGTTGTTATTGTTAATTATTTGACGTTGTTTTTGTTATTTGACGGTGTTTTTGTTATTTGACGTTGTTTTTGTTATTTGACGTTGTTGTTGTTGTTGTATTTGTTGTTGTTGTTGTTGTTGCTTATTTGACGTTGTTGTTATTGTTGCTATTTATTTGACGTTGTTGTTGTTGTTGTTTATTTGACGTTGTTGTTGTTGTTGTTTATTTGACGTTGTTGTTGTTGTTGTTGTTGTATTTGTTATTGTTGTTATTGTTGTTGCTTATTTGACGTTGTTATTATTGCTGTTGTTTATTTGACGTTGTTGTTGTTGTTATTCATTTGACGTTGTTGTTGTTGTTGTTTATTTGACGTTGTTGTTGTTGGTCTTCATTTGACGTTGGTGTTGTCGTTGTTTTTGTTGTTTAATTGACGTTGTTGTTGTTATTTATTTGACGTTGTTGTTGTTGTTTATTTGACGTTGTTGTTGACGTTGTCGTTGTTGTTGTTTATTTGACGTTTTCGTTGTTGTTGTTGTTTCTTTGATGTTGTTGTTGGTGACGTTGTTGTTGTTATTGTTTATTTGATGTTGTTGTTGTTGTTGTTGACATAGTTGTTGTTATTTATTTGACGTTGTTGTTGTTGTTGTTGACGTTGTTGTTGTTGTTGCCGTTGTTGTTTATTTGACGTTGTTGTTGTTGTTGCCGTTGTTGTTTATTTGACGTTGTTGTTGTTGTTTATTTGACGTTGTTGTTGTTGACGTTATTGTTGTTGTTGTTTATTGGACGTTGTTGTTGTTGTTGTTTATTTGACATTGTTATTGTTGTTGACGGTGTTGTTGTTGTTTATTTGACATTGTTGTTGTTGTTATTTATTTGACGTTGTTGTTGTTGCTAATTTTATTTGACGTTGTTGTTGTTGTTGTTAATTTGACATTGTTGTTGTTGTTGTTGTTTATTTGACGTTGTTGTTGTTGTTTATTTGACGTTGTTGTTGTTGTTCTTTATTTGACGTTGTTGTTGTTATTTATTTGACGTTATTATTGTTATTTGACGTTGTTGTTGTTGTTGTTGTATTTGTTGTTGTTGTTGTTGTTACTTATTTGACATTGTTGTTATTGTTGCTATTTATTTGACGTTGTTGTTGTTGTTATTTATTTGACGTTGTTGTTGTTATTGTTTATTTGACGTTGTTGTTGTTGTTGTATTTGTTATTGTTGTTATTGTTGTTTCTTATTTGACGTTGTTGTTATTATTGTTGTTTATTTGACGTTGTTGTTGTTGTTATTCATTTGACGTTGTTGTTGTTGTTGTTTATTTGACGTTGTTGTTATTTATTTGACGTTGTTGTTGTTGTTTATTTGACGTTGTTGTTGTTGTTGTTTATTTGACGTTGTCGTTGTTGTTGTTGTTGTTTATTTGACGTTGTTGTTGTTGACATTGTTGTTGTTATTGATTATTTGATGTTGTTGTTGTTGTTGTTGACATAGTTGTTGTTATTTATTTGACGTTGTTGTTGTTGTTGACGTTGTTGTTTATTTGACGTTGTTGTTGTTGTTTATTTGACGTTGTTGTTGTTGTTGTTGACGTTGTTGTTGTTGTTGTTTATTGGACGTTGTTGTTGTTGTTTATTTGACATTTTTATTGTTGTTGTTGTTTATTTGACATTTTTATTGTTGTTGTTATTTATTTGACATTGTTGTTGTTATTGTTTATTTGACGTTGTTGTTGTTGTTTATTTGACGTTGTTGTTGTTGTTTATTTGACGTTGTTGTTATTTGAAGTTGTTGTTGTTGTTGTATTTGTTGTTGTTGTTTATTTGGCGTTGTTGTTGTTGTTTATTTGACGTTATTGTTGTTGTTTATTTGACATTGTTATTGTTGTTGTTGTTGTTGTTGTTGTTGTTTATTTGACGTTGTTGTTGATGTTGTTGTTGTTGTTTATTTGACGTTGTTAGTGTTGTTGGTGTTGTTTATTTAACGTTGTTAATGTTGTTGACATAGTTGTTGTTGTTTTTGTTGTTTATTTGACGTTGTTATTGTTGTTGTTGTTTTTGTTGTTGTTATTGTTGGTGTTGTTGTTGTTTATTTGACGTTGTTGTTGTTGTTGTTGTTTATTTGACGTTGTTGTTGTTATTGTTGTTGTTGTTTATTTGACGTTGTTGTTGTTGTTATTCATTTGATGTTGTTGTTGTTTATTTGACATTGTTGTTGTTGTTGTTGTTGTTGACGTTGTTGTTGTAGTTGTTTATTTGACGTTGTTGTTGTTGTTGTTTATTTGACGTTGTTGTTGTTTTTTATTTGACGTTGTTGTTTATTTGACGTTGTTATTGTTTATTTGACGTTGTTGTTGTTGTTTATTTGACGTTGTTGTTTATTTGACATTGTTGTTGTTGTTTATTTGACGTTGTTGTTATTTGAAGTTGTTGTTGTTGTTGTATTTGTTGTTGTTGTTGTTGTTGTTTATTTGACGTTGTTGTTGTTGTTTATTTGACGTTATTGTTGTTGTTTATTTGACGTTGTTGTTGTTTTTTATTTGACGTTGTTGTTGTTGACATTGTTGTTGTTGTTGTTGTTTATTTGACGTTGTTGTTGTTGTTTATTTGACGTTGTTGTTGTTGTTTATTTGACGTTGTTGTTGTTGTTTATTTGACGTTGTTGTTGTTTTTTATTTGACGTTGTTGTTGTTGACATTGTTGTTGTTGTTGTTGTTTATTTGACGTTCTTGTTGTTGTTTTTTATTTGACGTTGTTGTTGTTGACATTGTTGTTATTGTTGTTATTTATTTGAGGTAGTTGTTGTTATTGACGTTGTTGTTGTTGTTGTATATTTGACGTTTTTGTTGTTGTTGATGTTGTTGTTGTTGTTGTTGTTGTTGTTTATTTGACGTTGTTGTTGTTGTTGCTTATTTGACGTTGTTGTTATTGTTCCTATTTATTTGACGTTGTTATTGTTGTTGTTTATTTGACGTTGTTGTTGTTGTTATTTATTTGACGTTATTGTTGTTGTTGTTTATTTAACGTTGTTGTTGTTGTCGTTATATTTGTTATTGTTGTTATTGTTGTTGCTTATTTGACGTTGTTGTTATTGTTGTTGTTTATTTGACGTTGTTGTTGTTGTTATTCATTTGACGTTGTTGTTGTTTATTTGACGTTGTTGTTGTTGTTGTTGTTGTTCTTTATTTGACGTTGTTGTTGTTGTGGTTGTTGTTTTTGTGGTTTATTTGACATTGTTGTTGTTATTTATTTGACGTTGTTGTTGTTGTTGTTGTTGTTTATTTGACGTTGTTGTTAACGTGGTTGTTGTTGGTGTTTATTTGACGTTGTTGTTGTTGTTGTTGTTGTTGTTTATTTGACGTTGTTGTTGTTGTTTATTTGATGTTGTTATTGTTGTTGTTGACATAGTTGTTGTTGTTTATTTGACGTTGTTGTTGTTGCCGTTGTTGTTTATTTGACGTTGTTGTTGTTGTTTATTTGACGTTGTTGTTGTTGTTGTTGACGTTGTTGTTGTTGTTGTTTATTGGACGTTGTTGTTGTTGTTTATTTGACATTGTTATTGTTGTTGACGGTGTTGTTGTTGTTGTTGTTTATTTGACATTGTTGTTGTTGTTATTTATTTGACGATGTTGTTGTTGCTAATTTTATTTGACGTTGATGTTGTTGTTGTTAATTTGACGTTGTTTTTGTTGTTGTTGTTGTTTATTTGACGTTGTTGTTGTTGTTTATTTGACGTTGTTGTTGTTGTTGTTTATTCGATGTTGTTGTTGTTATTTTATTTGACGTTGTTGTTGTTGTTTATTTGACGTTGTTTTTGTTATTTTACGTTGTTGTTGTTGTTGTATTTGTTATTGTTGTAGTTGTTGCTTATTTGATGTTGTTGTTATTGTTGCTATTTATTTGACGTTGTTATTGTTGTTGTTTATTTGACGCTGTTGTTGTTGTTATTTATTTGACGTTATTGTTGTTGTTGTTTATTTGACGTTGTTGTTGTTGTTGTTATATTTGTTATTGTTGTTATTGTTGTTGCTTATTTGACGTTGTTGTTATTGTTGTTGTTTATTTGACGTTGTTGTTGTTGTTATTCATTTGACGTTGTTGTTGTTGTTTATTTGACGTAGTTGTTGTTGTTGTTGTTGTTCTTTATTTGACGTTGTTGTTGTTGTTGTTGTTTTTGTTGTTTATTTGACGTTGTTGTTGTTATTTATTTGACGTTGTTGTTGTTGTTGTTGTTTATTTGACGTTGTTGTTAACGTTGTTGTTGGTGGTGTTTAGTTGACGTTGTTGTTGTTGTTGTTGTTTATTTGGCGTTGTTGTTGTTGACGTTGTTATTGTTGTTGTTTATTTGATGTTGTTATTGTTGTTGTTGACATAGTTGTTGTTGTTTATTTGACGTTGTTGTTGTTGTTGCCATTGTTGTTTATTTGACGTTGTTGTTGTTGTTTATTTGACGTTGTTGTTGTTGTTGTTGACGTTGTTGTTGTTGTTGTTTATTGGACGTTGTTGTTGTTGTTTATTTGACATTGTTATTGTTGTTGACGGTGTTGTTGTTGTTGTTGTTTATTTGACATTGTTGTTGTTGTTATTTATTTGACGTTGTTGTTGTTGCTAATTTTATTTGACATTGTTGTTGTTGTTCATTTGACGATGTTGTTGTTGTTGTTGTTTATTTGACGTTGTTGTTGTTGTTTATTTGACGTTGTTGTTGTTGTTGTTGTTTATTTGACGTTGTTGTTGTTGTTATTTATTTGACGTTGTTGTTGTTGTTATTGTTTATTTGACGTTGTTGTTGTTGTTGTTGTTTATTTGACGTTGTTATTGTTAATTATTTGACGTTGTTTTTGTTATTTGACGGTGTTTTTGTTATTTGACGTTGTTTTTGTTATTTGACGTTGTTGTTGTTGTTGTATTTGTTGTTGTTGTTGTTGTTGCTTATTTGACGTTGTTGTTATTGTTGCTATTTATTTGACGTTGTTGTTGTTGTTGTTTATTTGACGTTGTTGTTGTTGTTGTTTATTTGACGTTGTTGTTGTTGTTGTTGTTGTATTTGTTATTGTTGTTATTGTTGTTGCTTATTTGACGTTGTTATTATTGCTGTTGTTTATTTGACGTTGTTGTTGTTGTTATTCATTTGACGTTGTTGTTGTTGTTGTTTATTTGACGTTGTTGTTGTTGGTCTTCATTTGACGTTGGTGTTGTCGTTGTTTTTGTTGTTTAATTGACGTTGTTGTTGTTATTTATTTGACGTTGTTGTTGTTGTTTATTTGACGTTGTTGTTGACGTTGTCGTTGTTGTTGTTTATTTGACGTTTTCGTTGTTGTTGTTGTTTCTTTGATGTTGTTGTTGGTGACGTTGTTGTTGTTATTGTTTATTTGATGTTGTTGTTGTTGTTGTTGACATAGTTGTTGTTATTTATTTGACGTTGTTGTTGTTGTTGTTGACGTTGTTGTTGTTGTTGCCGTTGTTGTTTATTTGACGTTGTTGTTGTTGTTGCCGTTGTTGTTTATTTGACGTTGTTGTTGTTGTTTATTTGACGTTGTTGTTGTTGACGTTATTGTTGTTGTTGTTTATTGGACGTTGTTGTTGTTGTTGTTTATTTGACATTGTTATTGTTGTTGACGGTGTTGTTGTTGTTTATTTGACATTGTTGTTGTTGTTATTTATTTGACGTTGTTGTTGTTGCTAATTTTATTTGACGTTGTTGTTGTTGTTGTTAATTTGACATTGTTGTTGTTGTTGTTGTTTATTTGACGTTGTTGTTGTTGTTTATTTGACGTTGTTGTTGTTGTTCTTTATTTGACGTTGTTGTTGTTATTTATTTGACGTTATTATTGTTATTTGACGTTGTTGTTGTTGTTGTTGTATTTGTTGTTGTTGTTGTTGTTACTTATTTGACATTGTTGTTATTGTTGCTATTTATTTGACGTTGTTGTTGTTGTTATTTATTTGACGTTGTTGTTGTTATTGTTTATTTGACGTTGTTGTTGTTGTTGTATTTGTTATTGTTGTTATTGTTGTTTCTTATTTGACGTTGTTGTTATTATTGTTGTTTATTTGACGTTGTTGTTGTTGTTATTCATTTGACGTTGTTGTTGTTGTTGTTTATTTGACGTTGTTGTTATTTATTTGACGTTGTTGTTGTTGTTTATTTGACGTTGTTGTTGTTGTTGTTTATTTGACGTTGTCGTTGTTGTTGTTGTTGTTTATTTGACGTTGTTGTTGTTGACGTTGTTGTTGTTATTGATTATTTGATGTTGTTGTTGTTGTTGTTGACATAGTTGTTGTTATTTATTTGACGTTGTTGTTGTTGTTGACGTTGTTGTTTATTTGACGTTGTTGTTGTTGTTTATTTGACGTTGTTGTTGTTGTTGTTGACGTTGTTGTTGTTGTTGTTTATTGGACGTTGTTGTTGTTGTTTATTTGACATTTTTATTGTTGTTGTTGTTTATTTGACATTTTTATTGTTGTTGTTATTTATTTGACATTGTTGTTGTTATTGTTTATTTGACGTTGTTGTTGTTGTTTATTTGACGTTGTTGTTGTTGTTTATTTGACGTTGTTGTTATTTGAAGTTGTTGTTGTTGTTGTATTTGTTGTTGTTGTTTATTTGGCGTTGTTGTTGTTGTTTATTTGACGTTATTGTTGTTGTTTATTTGACATTGTTATTGTTGTTGTTGTTGTTGTTGTTGTTGTTTATTTGACGTTGTTGTTGATGTTGTTGTTGTTGTTTATTTGACGTTGTTAGTGTTGTTGGTGTTGTTTATTTAACGTTGTTAATGTTGTTGACATAGTTGTTGTTGTTTTTGTTGTTTATTTGACGTTGTTATTGTTGTTGTTGTTTTTGTTGTTGTTATTGTTGGTGTTGTTGTTGTTTATTTGACGTTGTTGTTGTTGTTGTTGTTTATTTGACGTTGTTGTTGTTATTGTTGTTGTTGTTTATTTGACGTTGTTGTTGTTGTTATTCATTTGATGTTGTTGTTGTTTATTTGACATTGTTGTTGTTGTTGTTGTTGTTGACGTTGTTGTTGTAGTTGTTTATTTGACGTTGTTGTTGTTGTTGTTTATTTGACGTTGTTGTTGTTTTTTATTTGACGTTGTTGTTTATTTGACGTTGTTATTGTTTATTTGACGTTGTTGTTGTTGTTTATTTGACGTTGTTGTTTATTTGACATTGTTGTTGTTGTTTATTTGACGTTGTTGTTATTTGAAGTTGTTGTTGTTGTTGTATTTGTTGTTGTTGTTGTTGTTGTTTATTTGACGTTGTTGTTGTTGTTTATTTGACGTTATTGTTGTTGTTTATTTGACGTTGTTGTTGTTTTTTATTTGACGTTGTTGTTGTTGACATTGTTGTTGTTGTTGTTGTTTATTTGACGTTGTTGTTGTTGTTTATTTGACGTTGTTGTTGTTGTTTATTTGACGTTGTTGTTGTTGTTTATTTGACGTTGTTGTTGTTTTTTATTTGACGTTGTTGTTGTTGACATTGTTGTTGTTGTTGTTGTTTATTTGACGTTCTTGTTGTTGTTTTTTATTTGACGTTGTTGTTGTTGACATTGTTGTTATTGTTGTTATTTATTTGAGGTAGTTGTTGTTATTGACGTTGTTGTTGTTGTTGTATATTTGACGTTTTTGTTGTTGTTGATGTTGTTGTTGTTGTTGTTGTTGTTGTTTATTTGACGTTGTTGTTGTTGTTGCTTATTTGACGTTGTTGTTATTGTTCCTATTTATTTGACGTTGTTATTGTTGTTGTTTATTTGACGTTGTTGTTGTTGTTATTTATTTGACGTTATTGTTGTTGTTGTTTATTTAACGTTGTTGTTGTTGTCGTTATATTTGTTATTGTTGTTATTGTTGTTGCTTATTTGACGTTGTTGTTATTGTTGTTGTTTATTTGACGTTGTTGTTGTTGTTATTCATTTGACGTTGTTGTTGTTTATTTGACGTTGTTGTTGTTGTTGTTGTTGTTCTTTATTTGACGTTGTTGTTGTTGTGGTTGTTGTTTTTGTGGTTTATTTGACATTGTTGTTGTTATTTATTTGACGTTGTTGTTGTTGTTGTTGTTGTTTATTTGACGTTGTTGTTAACGTGGTTGTTGTTGGTGTTTATTTGACGTTGTTGTTGTTGTTGTTGTTGTTGTTTATTTGACGTTGTTGTTGTTGTTTATTTGATGTTGTTATTGTTGTTGTTGACATAGTTGTTGTTGTTTATTTGACGTTGTTGTTGTTGCCGTTGTTGTTTATTTGACGTTGTTGTTGTTGTTTATTTGACGTTGTTGTTGTTGTTGTTGACGTTGTTGTTGTTGTTGTTTATTGGACGTTGTTGTTGTTGTTTATTTGACATTGTTATTGTTGTTGACGGTGTTGTTGTTGTTGTTGTTTATTTGACATTGTTGTTGTTGTTATTTATTTGACGATGTTGTTGTTGCTAATTTTATTTGACGTTGATGTTGTTGTTGTTAATTTGACGTTGTTTTTGTTGTTGTTGTTGTTTATTTGACGTTGTTGTTGTTGTTTATTTGACGTTGTTGTTGTTGTTGTTTATTCGATGTTGTTGTTGTTATTTTATTTGACGTTGTTGTTGTTGTTTATTTGACGTTGTTTTTGTTATTTTACGTTGTTGTTGTTGTTGTATTTGTTATTGTTGTAGTTGTTGCTTATTTGATGTTGTTGTTATTGTTGCTATTTATTTGACGTTGTTATTGTTGTTGTTTATTTGACGCTGTTGTTGTTGTTATTTATTTGACGTTATTGTTGTTGTTGTTTATTTGACGTTGTTGTTGTTGTTGTTATATTTGTTATTGTTGTTATTGTTGTTGCTTATTTGACGTTGTTGTTATTGTTGTTGTTTATTTGACGTTGTTGTTGTTGTTATTCATTTGACGTTGTTGTTGTTGTTTATTTGACGTAGTTGTTGTTGTTGTTGTTGTTCTTTATTTGACGTTGTTGTTGTTGTTGTTGTTTTTGTTGTTTATTTGACGTTGTTGTTGTTATTTATTTGACGTTGTTGTTGTTGTTGTTGTTTATTTGACGTTGTTGTTAACGTTGTTGTTGGTGGTGTTTAGTTGACGTTGTTGTTGTTGTTGTTGTTTATTTGGCGTTGTTGTTGTTGACGTTGTTATTGTTGTTGTTTATTTGATGTTGTTATTGTTGTTGTTGACATAGTTGTTGTTGTTTATTTGACGTTGTTGTTGTTGTTGCCATTGTTGTTTATTTGACGTTGTTGTTGTTGTTTATTTGACGTTGTTGTTGTTGTTGTTGACGTTGTTGTTGTTGTTGTTTATTGGACGTTGTTGTTGTTGTTTATTTGACATTGTTATTGTTGTTGACGGTGTTGTTGTTGTTGTTGTTTATTTGACATTGTTGTTGTTGTTATTTATTTGACGTTGTTGTTGTTGCTAATTTTATTTGACATTGTTGTTGTTGTTCATTTGACGATGTTGTTGTTGTTGTTGTTTATTTGACGTTGTTGTTGTTGTTTATTTGACGTTGTTGTTGTTGTTGTTGTTTATTTGACGTTGTTGTTGTTGTTATTTATTTGACGTTGTTGTTGTTGTTATTGTTTATTTGACGTTGTTGTTGTTGTTGTTGTTTATTTGACGTTGTTATTGTTAATTATTTGACGTTGTTTTTGTTATTTGACGGTGTTTTTGTTATTTGACGTTGTTTTTGTTATTTGACGTTGTTGTTGTTGTTGTATTTGTTGTTGTTGTTGTTGTTGCTTATTTGACGTTGTTGTTATTGTTGCTATTTATTTGACGTTGTTGTTGTTGTTGTTTATTTGACGTTGTTGTTGTTGTTGTTTATTTGACGTTGTTGTTGTTGTTGTTGTTGTATTTGTTATTGTTGTTATTGTTGTTGCTTATTTGACGTTGTTATTATTGCTGTTGTTTATTTGACGTTGTTGTTGTTGTTATTCATTTGACGTTGTTGTTGTTGTTGTTTATTTGACGTTGTTGTTGTTGGTCTTCATTTGACGTTGGTGTTGTCGTTGTTTTTGTTGTTTAATTGACGTTGTTGTTGTTATTTATTTGACGTTGTTGTTGTTGTTTATTTGACGTTGTTGTTGACGTTGTCGTTGTTGTTGTTTATTTGACGTTTTCGTTGTTGTTGTTGTTTCTTTGATGTTGTTGTTGGTGACGTTGTTGTTGTTATTGTTTATTTGATGTTGTTGTTGTTGTTGTTGACATAGTTGTTGTTATTTATTTGACGTTGTTGTTGTTGTTGTTGACGTTGTTGTTGTTGTTGCCGTTGTTGTTTATTTGACGTTGTTGTTGTTGTTGCCGTTGTTGTTTATTTGACGTTGTTGTTGTTGTTTATTTGACGTTGTTGTTGTTGACGTTATTGTTGTTGTTGTTTATTGGACGTTGTTGTTGTTGTTGTTTATTTGACATTGTTATTGTTGTTGACGGTGTTGTTGTTGTTTATTTGACATTGTTGTTGTTGTTATTTATTTGACGTTGTTGTTGTTGCTAATTTTATTTGACGTTGTTGTTGTTGTTGTTAATTTGACATTGTTGTTGTTGTTGTTGTTTATTTGACGTTGTTGTTGTTGTTTATTTGACGTTGTTGTTGTTGTTCTTTATTTGACGTTGTTGTTGTTATTTATTTGACGTTATTATTGTTATTTGACGTTGTTGTTGTTGTTGTTGTATTTGTTGTTGTTGTTGTTGTTACTTATTTGACATTGTTGTTATTGTTGCTATTTATTTGACGTTGTTGTTGTTGTTATTTATTTGACGTTGTTGTTGTTATTGTTTATTTGACGTTGTTGTTGTTGTTGTATTTGTTATTGTTGTTATTGTTGTTTCTTATTTGACGTTGTTGTTATTATTGTTGTTTATTTGACGTTGTTGTTGTTGTTATTCATTTGACGTTGTTGTTGTTGTTGTTTATTTGACGTTGTTGTTATTTATTTGACGTTGTTGTTGTTGTTTATTTGACGTTGTTGTTGTTGTTGTTTATTTGACGTTGTCGTTGTTGTTGTTGTTGTTTATTTGACGTTGTTGTTGTTGACGTTGTTGTTGTTATTGATTATTTGATGTTGTTGTTGTTGTTGTTGACATAGTTGTTGTTATTTATTTGACGTTGTTGTTGTTGTTGACGTTGTTGTTTATTTGACGTTGTTGTTGTTGTTTATTTGACGTTGTTGTTGTTGTTGTTGACGTTGTTGTTGTTGTTGTTTATTGGACGTTGTTGTTGTTGTTTATTTGACATTTTTATTGTTGTTGTTGTTTATTTGACATTTTTATTGTTGTTGTTATTTATTTGACATTGTTGTTGTTATTGTTTATTTGACGTTGTTGTTGTTGTTTATTTGACGTTGTTGTTGTTGTTTATTTGACGTTGTTGTTATTTGAAGTTGTTGTTGTTGTTGTATTTGTTGTTGTTGTTTATTTGGCGTTGTTGTTGTTGTTTATTTGACGTTATTGTTGTTGTTTATTTGACATTGTTATTGTTGTTGTTGTTGTTGTTGTTGTTGTTTATTTGACGTTGTTGTTGATGTTGTTGTTGTTGTTTATTTGACGTTGTTAGTGTTGTTGGTGTTGTTTATTTAACGTTGTTAATGTTGTTGACATAGTTGTTGTTGTTTTTGTTGTTTATTTGACGTTGTTATTGTTGTTGTTGTTTTTGTTGTTGTTATTGTTGGTGTTGTTGTTGTTTATTTGACGTTGTTGTTGTTGTTGTTGTTTATTTGACGTTGTTGTTGTTATTGTTGTTGTTGTTTATTTGACGTTGTTGTTGTTGTTATTCATTTGATGTTGTTGTTGTTTATTTGACATTGTTGTTGTTGTTGTTGTTGTTGACGTTGTTGTTGTAGTTGTTTATTTGACGTTGTTGTTGTTGTTGTTGTTTATTTGACGTTGTTGTTGTTTTTTATTTGACGTTGTTGTTGTTGACATTGTTGTTGTTGACATTGTTGTTGTTGTTGTTTATTTGACGTTCTTGTTGTTGTTTTTTATTTGACGTTGTTGTTGTTGACATTGTTGTTATTGTTGTTGTTTATTTGACGTAGTTGTTGTTATTGACGTTGTTGTTGTTGTTGTTGTTGTTTATTTGACGTTTTTGTTGTTGTTGATGTTGTTGTTGTTGTTGTTGTTGTTGCTTATTTGACGTTGTTGTTATTGTTGCTATTTATTTGACGTTGTTATTGTTGTTGTTTATTTGACGTTGTTGTTGTTGTTATTTATTTGACGTTATTGTTGTTGTTGTTTATTTGACGTTGTTGTTGTTGTTGTTATATTTGTTATTGTTGTTATTGTTGTTGCTTATTTGACGTTGTTGTTATTGTTGTTGTTTATTTGACGTTGTTGTTGTTGTTATTCATTTGACGTTGTTGTTGTTTATTTGACGTTGTTGTTGTTGTTGTTGTTCTTTATTTGACGTTGTTGTTGTTGTGGTTGTTGTTTTTGTGGTTTATTTGACATTGTTGTTGTTATTTATTTGACGTTGTTGTTGTTGTTGTTGTTTATTTGACGTTTTTGTTAACGTGGTTGATGTTGGTGTTTATTTGACGTTGTTGTTGTTGTTGTTGTTTATTTGACGTTGTTGTTGTTGTTTATTTGATGTTGTTATTGTTGTTGTTGACATAGTTGTTGTTGTTTATTTGACGTTGTTGTTGTTGCCGTTGTTGTTTATTTGACGTTGTTGTTGTTGTTTATTTGACGTTGTTGTTGTTGACGTTGTTGTTGTTGTTGTTGTTTATTGGACGTTGTTGTTGTTGTTTATTTGACATTGTTATTGTTGTTGACGGTGTTGTTGTTGTTGTTGTTTATTTGACATTGTTGTTGTTGTTATTTATTTGACGATGTTGTTGTTGCTAATTTTATTTGACGTTGTTGTTGTTGTTGTTAATTTGACGTTGTTTTTGTTGTTGTTGTTGTTTATTTGACGTTGTTGTTGTTGTTTATTTGACATTGTTGTTAACGTTGTTGTTGGTGTTTATTTGACGTTGTTGTTGTTGTTGTTGTTGTTGTTGTTGTTGTTGTTTATTTGACGTTGTTGTTGTTGTTGACGTTGTTATTGTTGTTGTTTATTTGATGTTGTTATTGTTGTTGTTGACATAGTTGTTGTTGTTTATTTGACGTTGTTGTTGTTGTTGCCGTTGTTGTTTATTTGACGTTGTTGTTGTTGTTTATTTGACGTTGTTGTTGTTGTTGTTGACGTTGTTGTTGTTGTTGTTTATTGGACGTTGTTGTTGTTGTTTATTTGACATTGTTATTGTTGTTGACGGTGTTGTTGTTGTTGTTGTTTATTTGACATTGTTGTTGTTGTTATTTATTTGACGTTGTTGTTGTTGCTAATTTTATTTGACGTTGTTGTTGTTGTTAATTTGACGTTGTTGTTGTTGTTGTTGTTTATTTGACGTTGTTGTTGTTATTTATTTGACGTTGTTGTTGTTGTTTATTTGACGTTGTTGTTGACGTTGTTGTTGTTGTTGTTTATTTGACGTTGCCGTTGTTGTTGTTGTTGTTTATTTGACGATGTTGTTGTTGACGTTGTTGTGGTTATTGTTTATTTGATGTTGTTGTTGTTGTTGTTGACATAGTTGTTGTTATTTATTTGACGTTGTTGTTGTTGTTGACGTTGTTGTTTATTTGACGTTGTTGTTGTTATTTATTTGACGTTGTTGTTGTTGTTGTTGACGTTGTTGTTGTTGTTGTTTATTGGACGTTGTTGTTGTTGTTGTTTATTTGACATTTTTATTGTTGTTGTTATTTATTTGACGTTGTTGTTATTTGAAGTTGTTGTTGTTGTTGTATTTGTTGTTGTTGTTGTTGTTGTTGTTGTTGTTTATTTGACGTTGTTGTTGTTGTTTATTTGACGTTATTGTTGTTGTTTATTTGACATTGTTATTGTTGTTGTTGTTGTTGTTGTTTATTTGACGTTGTTGTTGACGTTGTTGTTGTTGTTGTTTATTTGACGTTGTTAGTGTTGTTGTTGTTATTTATTTGACGTTATTGTTGTTGTTGTTTATTTGACGTTGTTGTTGTTGTTATATTTGTTATTGTTGTTATTGTTGTTGCTTATTTGACGTTGTTGTTATTGTTGTTGTTTATTTGACGTTGTTGTTGTTGTTATTCATTTGACGTTGTTGTTGTTTATTTGACGTTGTTGTTGTTGTTGTTGTTGTTCTTTATTTGACGTTGTTGTTGTTGTGGTTGTTGTTTTTGTGGTTTATTTGACATTGTTGTTGTTATTTATTTGACGTTGTTGTTGTTGTTGTTTATTTGACATTGTTGTTAACGTGGTTGATGTTGGTGTTTATTTGACGTTGTTGTTGTTGTTGTTGTTTATTTGACGTTGTTGTTGTTGTTTATTTGATGTTGTTATTGTTGTTGTTGACATAGTTGTTGTTGTTTATTTGACGTTGTTGTTATTGCCGTTGTTGTTTATTTGTCGTTGTTGTTGTTGACGTTGTTGTTGTTGTTGTTGTTTATTGGACGTTGTTGTTGTTGTTAATTTGACATTGTTATTGTTGTTGACGGTGTTGTTGTTGTTGTTTATTTGACGTTGTTGTTGTTGCCGTTGTTGTTTATTTGACGTTGTTGTTGTTGTTTATTTGACGTTGTTGCTGTTGACGTTGTTGTTGTTGTTGTTGTTGTTTATTGGACGTTGTTGTTGTTGTTTATTTGACATTGTTATTGTTGTTGACGGTGTTGTTGTTGTTGTTGTTTATTTGACATTGTTGTTGTTGTTATTTATTTGACGATGTTGTTGTTGCTAATTTTATTTGACGTTGTTGTTGTTGTTGTTAATTTGACGTTGTTTTTGTTGTTGTTGTTGTTTATTTGACGTTGTTGTTGTTGTTTATTTGACATGGTTGTTAACGTTGTTGTTGTTGGTGTTTATTTGACGTTGTTGTTGTTGTTGTTGTTGTTTATTTGACGTTGTTGTTGTTGTTGACGTTGTTATTGTTGTTGTTTATTTGATGTTGTTATTGTTGTTGTTGACATAGTTGTTGTTGTTTATTTGACGTTGTTGTTGTTGTTGCCGTTGTTGTTTATTTGACGTTGTTGTTGTTGTTTATTTGACGTTGTTGTTGTTGTTGTTGACGTTGTTGTTGTTGTTGTTTATTGGACGTTGTTGTTGTTGTTTATTTGACATTGTTATTGTTGTTGACGGTGTTGTTGTTGTTGTTGTTTATTTGACATTGTTGTTGTTGTTATTTATTTGACGTTGTTGTTGTTGCTAATTTTATTTGACGTTGTTGTTGTTGTTAATTTGACGTTGTTGTTGTTGTTGTTGTTTATTTGACGTTGTTGTTGTTATTTATTTGACGTTGTTGTTGTTTATTTGACGTTGTTGTTGACGTTGTTGTTGTTGTTGTTTATTTGACGTTGCCGTTGTTGTTGTTGTTGTTTATTTGACGTTGTTGTTGTTGACGTTGTTGTTGTTATTGTTTATTTGATGTTGTTGTTGTTGTTGTTGTTGACATATTTGTTGTTATTTATTTGACGTTGTTGTTGTTGTTGACGTTGTTGTTTATTTGACGTTGTTGTTGTTGTTTATTTGACGTTGTTGTTGTTGTTGTTGCCGTTGTTGTTGTTGTTGTTTATTGGACGTTGTTGTTGTTGTTGTTTATTTGACATTTTTATTGTTGTTGTTATTTATTTGACGTTGTTGTTGTTATTGTTTATTTGACGTTGTTGTTGTTGTTTATTTGACGTTGTTGTTTATTTGACATTGTTGTTGTTGTTTATTTGACGTTGTTGTTATTTGAAGTTGTTGTTGTTGTTGTATTTGTTGTTGTTGTTGTTGTTGTTTATTTGACGTTGTTGTTGTTGTTTATTTGACGTTATTGTTGTTGTTTATTTGACGTTGTTGTTGTTTTTTATTTGACGTTGTTGTTGTTGACATTGTTGTTGTTGTTGTTGTTTATTTGACGTTGTTGTTGTTGTTTATTTGACGTTGTTGTTGTTGTTTATTTGACGTTGTTGTTGTTGTTTATTTGACGTTGTTGTTGTTTTTTATTTGACGTTGTTGTTGTTGACATTGTTGTTGTTGTTGTTGTTTATTTGACGTTCTTGTTGTTGTTTTTTATTTGACGTTGTTGTTGTTGACATTGTTGTTATTGTTGTTATTTATTTGAGGTAGTTGTTGTTATTGACGTTGTTGTTGTTGTTGTATATTTGACGTTTTTGTTGTTGTTGATGTTGTTGTTGTTGTTGTTGTTGTTGTTTATTTGACGTTGTTGTTGTTGTTGCTTATTTGACGTTGTTGTTATTGTTCCTATTTATTTGACGTTGTTATTGTTGTTGTTTATTTGACGTTGTTGTTGTTGTTATTTATTTGACGTTATTGTTGTTGTTGTTTATTTAACGTTGTTGTTGTTGTCGTTATATTTGTTATTGTTGTTATTGTTGTTGCTTATTTGACGTTGTTGTTATTGTTGTTGTTTATTTGACGTTGTTGTTGTTGTTATTCATTTGACGTTGTTGTTGTTTATTTGACGTTGTTGTTGTTGTTGTTGTTGTTCTTTATTTGACGTTGTTGTTGTTGTGGTTGTTGTTTTTGTGGTTTATTTGACATTGTTGTTGTTATTTATTTGACGTTGTTGTTGTTGTTGTTGTTGTTTATTTGACGTTGTTGTTAACGTGGTTGTTGTTGGTGTTTATTTGACGTTGTTGTTGTTGTTGTTGTTGTTGTTTATTTGACGTTGTTGTTGTTGTTTATTTGATGTTGTTATTGTTGTTGTTGACATAGTTGTTGTTGTTTATTTGACGTTGTTGTTGTTGCCGTTGTTGTTTATTTGACGTTGTTGTTGTTGTTTATTTGACGTTGTTGTTGTTGTTGTTGACGTTGTTGTTGTTGTTGTTTATTGGACGTTGTTGTTGTTGTTTATTTGACATTGTTATTGTTGTTGACGGTGTTGTTGTTGTTGTTGTTTATTTGACATTGTTGTTGTTGTTATTTATTTGACGATGTTGTTGTTGCTAATTTTATTTGACGTTGATGTTGTTGTTGTTAATTTGACGTTGTTTTTGTTGTTGTTGTTGTTTATTTGACGTTGTTGTTGTTGTTTATTTGACGTTGTTGTTGTTGTTGTTTATTCGATGTTGTTGTTGTTATTTTATTTGACGTTGTTGTTGTTGTTTATTTGACGTTGTTTTTGTTATTTTACGTTGTTGTTGTTGTTGTATTTGTTATTGTTGTAGTTGTTGCTTATTTGATGTTGTTGTTATTGTTGCTATTTATTTGACGTTGTTATTGTTGTTGTTTATTTGACGCTGTTGTTGTTGTTATTTATTTGACGTTATTGTTGTTGTTGTTTATTTGACGTTGTTGTTGTTGTTGTTGTTATATTTGTTATTGTTGTTATTGTTGTTGCTTATTTGACGTTGTTGTTATTGTTGTTGTTTATTTGACGTTGTTGTTGTTGTTATTCATTTGACGTTGTTGTTGTTGTTTATTTGACGTAGTTGTTGTTGTTGTTGTTGTTCTTTATTTGACGTTGTTGTTGTTGTTGTTGTTTTTGTTGTTTATTTGACGTTGTTGTTGTTATTTATTTGACGTTGTTGTTGTTGTTGTTGTTTATTTGACGTTGTTGTTAACGTTGTTGTTGGTGGTGTTTAGTTGACGTTGTTGTTGTTGTTGTTGTTTATTTGGCGTTGTTGTTGTTGACGTTGTTATTGTTGTTGTTTATTTGATGTTGTTATTGTTGTTGTTGACATAGTTGTTGTTGTTTATTTGACGTTGTTGTTGTTGTTGCCATTGTTGTTTATTTGACGTTGTTGTTGTTGTTTATTTGACGTTGTTGTTGTTGTTGTTGACGTTGTTGTTGTTGTTGTTTATTGGACGTTGTTGTTGTTGTTTATTTGACATTGTTATTGTTGTTGACGGTGTTGTTGTTGTTGTTGTTTATTTGACATTGTTGTTGTTGTTATTTATTTGACGTTGTTGTTGTTGCTAATTTTATTTGACGTTGTTGTTGTTGTTCATTTGACGATGTTGTTGTTGTTGTTGTTTATTTGACGTTGTTGTTGTTGTTTATTTGACGTTGTTGTTGTTGTTGTTGTTTATTTGACGTTGTTGTTGTTGTTATTTATTTGACGTTGTTGTTGTTGTTATTGTTTATTTGACGTTGTTGTTGTTGTTGTTGTTTATTTGACGTTGTTATTGTTAATTATTTGACGTTGTTTTTGTTATTTGACGGTGTTTTTGTTATTTGACGTTGTTTTTGTTATTTGACGTTGTTGTTGTTGTTGTATTTGTTGTTGTTGTTGTTGTTGCTTATTTGACGTTGTTGTTATTGTTGCTATTTATTTGACGTTGTTGTTGTTGTTGTTTATTTGACGTTGTTGTTGTTGTTGTTTATTTGACGTTGTTGTTGTTGTTGTTGTTGTATTTGTTATTGTTGTTATTGTTGTTGCTTATTTGACGTTGTTATTATTGCTGTTGTTTATTTGACGTTGTTGTTGTTGTTATTCATTTGACGTTGTTGTTGTTGTTGTTTATTTGACGATGTTGTTGTTGGTCTTCATTTGACGTTGGTGTTGTCGTTGTTTTTGTTGTTTAATTGACGTTGTTGTTGTTATTTATTTGACGTTGTTGTTGTTGTTTATTTGACGTTGTTGTTGACGTTGTCGTTGTTGTTGTTTATTTGACGTTTTCGTTGTTGTTGTTGTTTCTTTGATGTTGTTGTTGGTGACGTTGTTGTTGTTATTGTTTATTTGATGTTGTTGTTGTTGTTGTTGACATAGTTGTTGTTATTTATTTGACGTTGTTGTTGTTGTTGTTGACGTTGTTGTTGTTGTTGCCGTTGTTGTTTATTTGACGTTGTTGTTGTTGTTGCCGTTGTTGTTTATTTGACGTTGTTGTTGTTGTTTATTTGACGTTGTTGTTGTTGACGTTATTGTTGTTGTTGTTTATTGGACGTTGTTGTTGTTGTTGTTTATTTGACATTGTTATTGTTGTTGACGGTGTTGTTGTTGTTTATTTGACATTGTTGTTGTTGTTATTTATTTGACGTTGTTGTTGTTGCTAATTTTATTTGACGTTGTTGTTGTTGTTGTTAATTTGACATTGTTGTTGTTGTTGTTGTTTATTTGACGTTGTTGTTGTTGTTTATTTGACGTTGTTGTTGTTGTTCTTTATTTGACGTTGTTGTTGTTATTTATTTGACGTTATTATTGTTATTTGACGTTGTTGTTGTTGTTGTTGTATTTGTTGTTGTTGTTGTTGTTACTTATTTGACATTGTTGTTATTGTTGCTATTTATTTGACGTTGTTGTTGTTGTTATTTATTTGACGTTGTTGTTGTTATTGTTTATTTGACGTTGTTGTTGTTGTTGTATTTGTTATTGTTGTTATTGTTGTTTCTTATTTGACGTTGTTGTTATTATTGTTGTTTATTTGACGTTGTTGTTGTTGTTATTCATTTGACGTTGTTGTTGTTGTTGTTTATTTGACGTTGTTGTTATTTATTTGACGTTGTTGTTGTTGTTTATTTGACGTTGTTGTTGTTGTTGTTTATTTGACGTTGTCGTTGTTGTTGTTGTTGTTTATTTGACGTTGTTGTTGTTGACGTTGTTGTTGTTATTGATTATTTGATGTTGTTGTTGTTGTTGTTGACATAGTTGTTGTTATTTATTTGACGTTGTTGTTGTTGTTGACGTTGTTGTTTATTTGACGTTGTTGTTGTTGTTTATTTGACGTTGTTGTTGTTGTTGTTGACGTTGTTGTTGTTGTTGTTTATTGGACGTTGTTGTTGTTGTTTATTTGACATTTTTATTGTTGTTGTTGTTTATTTGACATTTTTATTGTTGTTGTTATTTATTTGACATTGTTGTTGTTATTGTTTATTTGACGTTGTTGTTGTTGTTTATTTGACGTTGTTGTTGTTGTTTATTTGACGTTGTTGTTATTTGAAGTTGTTGTTGTTGTTGTATTTGTTGTTGTTGTTTATTTGGCGTTGTTGTTGTTGTTTATTTGACGTTATTGTTGTTGTTTATTTGACATTGTTATTGTTGTTGTTGTTGTTGTTGTTGTTGTTTATTTGACGTTGTTGTTGATGTTGTTGTTGTTGTTTATTTGACGTTGTTAGTGTTGTTGGTGTTGTTTATTTAACGTTGTTAATGTTGTTGACATAGTTGTTGTTGTTTTTGTTGTTTATTTGACGTTGTTATTGTTGTTGTTGTTTTTGTTGTTGTTATTGTTGGTGTTGTTGTTGTTTATTTGACGTTGTTGTTGTTGTTGTTGTTTATTTGACGTTGTTGTTGTTATTGTTGTTGTTGTTTATTTGACGTTGTTGTTGTTGTTATTCATTTGATGTTGTTGTTGTTTATTTGACATTGTTGTTGTTGTTGTTGTTGTTGACGTTGTTGTTGTAGTTGTTTATTTGACGTTGTTGTTGTTGTTGTTTATTTGACGTTGTTGTTGTTTTTTATTTGACGTTGTTGTTGTTGACATTGTTGTTGTTGACATTGTTGTTGTTGTTGTTTATTTGACGTTCTTGTTGTTGTTTTTTATTTGACGTTGTTGTTGTTGACATTGTTGTTATTGTTGTTGTTTATTTGACGTAGTTGTTGTTATTGACGTTGTTGTTGTTGTTGTTGTTGTTTATTTGACGTTTTTGTTGTTGTTGATGTTGTTGTTGTTGTTGTTGTTGTTGCTTATTTGACGTTGTTGTTATTGTTGCTATTTATTTGACGTTGTTATTGTTGTTGTTTATTTGACGTTGTTGTTGTTGTTATTTATTTGACGTTATTGTTGTTGTTGTTTATTTGACGTTGTTGTTGTTGTTGTTATATTTGTTATTGTTGTTATTGTTGTTGCTTATTTGACGTTGTTGTTATTGTTGTTGTTTATTTGACGTTGTTGTTGTTGTTATTCATTTGACGTTGTTGTTGTTTATTTGACGTTGTTGTTGTTGTTGTTGTTCTTTATTTGACGTTGTTGTTGTTGTGGTTGTTGTTTTTGTGGTTTATTTGACATTGTTGTTGTTATTTATTTGACGTTGTTGTTGTTGTTGTTGTTTATTTGACGTTGTTGTTAACGTGGTTGATGTTGGTGTTTATTTGACGTTGTTGTTGTTGTTGTTGTTTATTTGACGTTGTTGTTGTTGTTTATTTGATGTTGTTATTGTTGTTGTTGACATAGTTGTTGTTGTTTATTTGACGTTGTTGTTGTTGCCGTTGTTGTTTATTTGACGTTGTTGTTGTTGTTTATTTGACGTTGTTGTTGTTGACGTTGTTGTTGTTGTTGTTGTTTATTGGACGTTGTTGTTGTTGTTTATTTGACATTGTTATTGTTGTTGACGGTGTTGTTGTTGTTGTTGTTTATTTGACATTGTTGTTGTTGTTATTTATTTGACGATGTTGTTGTTGCTAATTTTATTTGACGTTGTTGTTGTTGTTGTTAATTTGACGTTGTTTTTGTTGTTGTTGTTGTTTATTTGACGTTGTTGTTGTTGTTTATTTGACATTGTTGTTAACGTTGTTGTTGGTGTTTATTTGACGTTGTTGTTGTTGTTGTTGTTGTTGTTGTTGTTGTTGTTTATTTGACGTTGTTGTTGTTGTTGACGTTGTTATTGTTGTTGTTTATTTGATGTTGTTATTGTTGTTGTTGACATAGTTGTTGTTGTTTATTTGACGTTGTTGTTGTTGTTGCCGTTGTTGTTTATTTGACGTTGTTGTTGTTGTTTATTTGACGTTGTTGTTGTTGTTGTTGACGTTGTTGTTGTTGTTGTTTATTGGACGTTGTTGTTGTTGTTTATTTGACATTGTTATTGTTGTTGACGGTGTTGTTGTTGTTGTTGTTTATTTGACATTGTTGTTGTTGTTATTTATTTGACGTTGTTGTTGTTGCTAATTTTATTTGACGTTGTTGTTGTTGTTAATTTGACGTTGTTGTTGTTGTTGTTGTTTATTTGACGTTGTTGTTGTTATTTATTTGACGTTGTTGTTGTTGTTTATTTGACGTTGTTGTTGACGTTGTTGTTGTTGTTGTTTATTTGACGTTGCCGTTGTTGTTGTTGTTGTTTATTTGACGTTGTTGTTGTTGACGTTGTTGTGGTTATTGTTTATTTGATGTTGTTGTTGTTGTTGTTGACATAGTTGTTGTTATTTATTTGACGTTGTTGTTGTTGTTGACGTTGTTGTTTATTTGACGTTGTTGTTGTTATTTATTTGACGTTGTTGTTGTTGTTGTTGACGTTGTTGTTGTTGTTGTTTATTGGACGTTGTTGTTGTTGTTGTTTATTTGACATTTTTATTGTTGTTGTTATTTATTTGACGTTGTTGTTATTTGAAGTTGTTGTTGTTGTTGTATTTGTTGTTGTTGTTGTTGTTGTTGTTGTTGTTGTTTATTTGACGTTGTTGTTGTTGTTTATTTGACGTTATTGTTGTTGTTTATTTGACATTGTTATTGTTGTTGTTGTTGTTGTTGTTTATTTGACGTTGTTGTTGACGTTGTTGTTGTTGTTGTTTATTTGACGTTGTTAGTGTTGTTGTTGTTATTTATTTGACGTTATTGTTGTTGTTGTTTATTTGACGTTGTTGTTGTTGTTATATTTGTTATTGTTGTTATTGTTGTTGCTTATTTGACGTTGTTGTTATTGTTGTTGTTTATTTGACGTTGTTGTTGTTGTTATTCATTTGACGTTGTTGTTGTTTATTTGACGTTGTTGTTGTTGTTGTTGTTGTTCTTTATTTGACGTTGTTGTTGTTGTGGTTGTTGTTTTTGTGGTTTATTTGACATTGTTGTTGTTATTTATTTGACGTTGTTGTTGTTGTTGTTTATTTGACATTGTTGTTAACGTGGTTGATGTTGGTGTTTATTTGACGTTGTTGTTGTTGTTGTTGTTTATTTGACGTTGTTGTTGTTGTTTATTTGATGTTGTTATTGTTGTTGTTGACATAGTTGTTGTTGTTTATTTGACGTTGTTGTTATTGCCGTTGTTGTTTATTTGTCGTTGTTGTTGTTGACGTTGTTGTTGTTGTTGTTGTTTATTGGACGTTGTTGTTGTTGTTAATTTGACATTGTTATTGTTGTTGACGGTGTTGTTGTTGTTGTTTATTTGACGTTGTTGTTGTTGCCGTTGTTGTTTATTTGACGTTGTTGTTGTTGTTTATTTGACGTTGTTGCTGTTGACGTTGTTGTTGTTGTTGTTGTTGTTTATTGGACGTTGTTGTTGTTGTTTATTTGACATTGTTATTGTTGTTGACGGTGTTGTTGTTGTTGTTGTTTATTTGACATTGTTGTTGTTGTTATTTATTTGACGATGTTGTTGTTGCTAATTTTATTTGACGTTGTTGTTGTTGTTGTTAATTTGACGTTGTTTTTGTTGTTGTTGTTGTTTATTTGACGTTGTTGTTGTTGTTTATTTGACATGGTTGTTAACGTTGTTGTTGTTGGTGTTTATTTGACGTTGTTGTTGTTGTTGTTGTTGTTTATTTGACGTTGTTGTTGTTGTTGACGTTGTTATTGTTGTTGTTTATTTGATGTTGTTATTGTTGTTGTTGACATAGTTGTTGTTGTTTATTTGACGTTGTTGTTGTTGTTGCCGTTGTTGTTTATTTGACGTTGTTGTTGTTGTTTATTTGACGTTGTTGTTGTTGTTGTTGACGTTGTTGTTGTTGTTGTTTATTGGACGTTGTTGTTGTTGTTTATTTGACATTGTTATTGTTGTTGACGGTGTTGTTGTTGTTGTTGTTTATTTGACATTGTTGTTGTTGTTATTTATTTGACGTTGTTGTTGTTGCTAATTTTATTTGACGTTGTTGTTGTTGTTAATTTGACGTTGTTGTTGTTGTTGTTGTTTATTTGACGTTGTTGTTGTTATTTATTTGACGTTGTTGTTGTTTATTTGACGTTGTTGTTGACGTTGTTGTTGTTGTTGTTTATTTGACGTTGCCGTTGTTGTTGTTGTTGTTTATTTGACGTTGTTGTTGTTGACGTTGTTGTTGTTATTGTTTATTTGATGTTGTTGTTGTTGTTGTTGTTGACATATTTGTTGTTATTTATTTGACGTTGTTGTTGTTGTTGACGTTGTTGTTTATTTGACGTTGTTGTTGTTGTTTATTTGACGTTGTTGTTGTTGTTGTTGTTGCCGTTGTTGTCGTTGTTGTTTATTGGACGTTGTTGTTGTTGTTGTTTATTTGACATTTTTATTGTTGTTGTTATTTATTTGACGTTGTTGTTGTTATTGTTTATTTGACGTTGTTGTTGTTGTTTATTTGACGTTGTTGTTTATTTGACATTGTTGTTGTTGTTTATTTGACGTTGTTGTTATTTGAAGTTGTTGTTGTTGTTGTATTTGTTGTTGTTGTTGTTGTTGTTTATTTGACGTTGTTGTTGTTGTTTATTTGACGTTATTGTTGTTGTTTATTTGACATTGTTATTGTTGTTGTTGTTGTTGTTGTTGTTTATTTGACGTTGTTGTTGACGTTGTTGTTGTTGTTGTTTATTTGACGTTGTTAGTGTTGTTGTTGTTGTTTATTTGACGTTGTTAATGTTGTTGACATAGTTGTTGTTGTTTTTGCTGTTTATTTGACGTTGTTATTGTTGTTGTTTTTGTTGTTGTTATTGTTGGTGTTGTTGTTGTTTATTTGACGTTGTTGTTGTTGTTGTTGTTTATTTGACGTTGTTGTTGTTATTGTTGTTGTTGTTGTTTATTTGACGTTGTTTTTGTTGTTATTCATTTGATGTTGTTGTTGTTTATTTGACATTGTTGTTGTTGTTGTTGTTGTTGTTGACGTTGTTGTTGTAGTTGTTTATTTGACGTTGTTGTTGTTGTTTATTCGACGTTGTTGTTGTTGACATTGTTGTTGTTGTTGTTGTTTATTTGACGTTCTTGTTGTTGTTTTTTATTTGACGTTGTTGTTGTTGACATTGTTGTTATTGTTGTTGTTTATTTGACTTAGTTGTTGTTATTGACGTTGTTGTTGTTGTTGTTGTTTATTTGACGTTTTTGTTGTTGTTGATGTTGTTGTTGTTGTTGTTGTTTATTTGACGTTGTTGTTGTTGTTGCTTATTTGACGTTGTTGTTATTGTTGCTATTTATTTGACGTTGTTATTGTTGTTGTTTATTTGACGTTGTTGTTGTTGTTATTTATTTGACGTTATTGTTGTTGTTGTTTATTTGACGTTGTTGTTGTTGTTGTTGTTATATTTGTTATTGTTGTTATTGTTGTTGCTTATTTGACGTTGTTGTTATTGTTGTTGTTTATTTGACGTTGTTGTTGTTGTTATTCATTTGACGTTGTTGTTGTTTATTTGACGTTGTTGTTGTTGTTGTTGTTGTTGTTCTTTATTTGACGTTGTTGTTGTTGTGGTTGTTGTTTTTGTGGTTTATTTGACATTGTTGTTGTTATTTATTTGACGCTGTTGTTTTTGTTGTTGTTTATTTGACGTTGTTGTTAACGTGGTTGTTGTTGGTGTTTATTTGACGTTGTTGTTGTTGTTGTTGTTGTTTATTTGACGTTGTTGTTGTTGTTTATTTGATGTTGTTATTGTTGTTGTTGACATAGTTGTTGTTGTTTATTTGACGTTGTTGTTGTTACCGTTGTTGTTTATTTGACGTTGTTGTTGTTGTTTATTTGACGTTGTTGTTGTTGTTGTTGACGTTGTTGTTGTTGTTGTTGTTTATTTGACATTGTTATTGTTGTTGACGTTGTTGTTGTTGTTGTTGTTGTTTATTTGACATTGTTGTTGTTGTTATTTATTTGACGATGTTGTTGTTGCTAATTTTATTTGACGTTGTTGTTGTTGTTGTTAATTTGACGTTGTTGTTGTTGTTGTTGTTGTTTATTTGACGTTGTTGTTGTTGTTTATTTGACGTTGTTGTTGATGTTGTTTATTTGATGTTGTTGTTGTTATTTTATTTGACGTTGTTGTTGTTGTTTATTTGACGTTGTTTTTGTTATTTTACGTTGTTGTTGTTGTTGTTGTTGTATTTGTTGTTGTTGTAGTTGTTGCTTATTTGATATTGTTGTTATTGTTGCTATTTATTTGACGTTGTTATTGTTGTTGTTTATTTGACGCTGTTGTTGTTGTTATTTATTTGACGTTATTGTTGTTGTTGTTTATTTGACGTTGTTGTTGTTGTTGTTATATTTGTTATTGTTGTTATTGTTGTTGCTTTTTTGACGTTGTTGTTATTGTTGTTGTTTATTTGACGTTGTTGTTGTTGTTATTCATTTGACGTTGTTGTTGTTGTTTATTTGACGTAGTTGTTGTTGTTGTTGTTGTTCTTTATTTGACGTTGTTGTTGTTGTTGTTTTTGTTGTTTATTTGACGTTGTTGTTGTTATTTATTTGACGTTGTTGTTGTTGTTGTTGTTTATTTGACGTTGTTGTTAACGTTGTTGTTGGTGGTGTTTAGTTGACGTTGTTGTTGTTGTTGTTTATTTGGCGTTGTTGTTGTTGACGTTGTTATTGTTGTTGTTTATTTGATGTTGTTATTGTTGTTGTTGACATAGTTGTTGTTGTTTATTTGACGTTGTTGTTGTTGTTGCCGTTGTTGTTTATTTGACATTGTTGTTGTTGTTTATTTGACGTTGTTGTTGTTGTTGTTGACGTTGTTGTTGTTGTTGTTTATTGGACGTTGTTGTTGTTGTTTATTTGACATTGTTATTGTTGTTGACGGTGTTGTTGTTGTTGTTGTTTATTTGACATTGTTATTGTTGTTATTTATTTGACGTTGTTGTTGTTGCTAATTTTATTTGACGTTGTTGTTGTTGTTAATTTGACGTTGTTGTTGTTGTTGTTGTTTATTTGACGTTGTTGTTGTTGTTTATTTGACGTTGTTGTTGTTGTTGTTTATTTGATGTTGTTGTTGTTGTTATTTATTTGACGTTGTTGTTGTTGTTATTGTTTATTTGACGTTGTTGTTGTTGTTGTTGTTGTTTATTTGACGTTGTTATTGTTAATTATTTGACGTTGTTTTTGTTATTTGACGGTGTTTTTGTTATTTGACGTTGTTGTTGTTGTTGTTGTTTATTTGACGTTTTTGTTGTTGTTGATGTTGTTGGTGTTGTTGTTGTTTATTTGACGTTGTTGTTGTTGTTGTTGTTTATTTGACGTTGTTGTTGTTATTGTTGTTGTTGTTGTTTATTTGACGTTGTTTTTGTTGTTATTCATTTGATGTTGTTGTTGTTTATTTGACATTGTTGTTGTTGTTGTTGTTGTTGTTGTTGACGTTGTTGTTGTAGTTGTTTATTTGACGTTGTTGTTGTTGTTTATTCGACGTTGTTGTTGTTGACATTGTTGTTGTTGTTGTTGTTTATTTGACGTTCTTGTTGTTGTTTTTTATTTGACGTTGTTGTTGTTGACATTGTTGTTATTGTTGTTGTTTATTTGACTTAGTTGTTGTTATTGACGTTGTTGTTGTTGTTGTTGTTTATTTGACGTTTTTGTTGTTGTTGATGTTGTTGTTGTTGTTGTTGTTTATTTGACGTTGTTGTTGTTGTTGCTTATTTGACGTTGTTGTTATTGTTGCTATTTATTTGACGTTGTTATTGTTGTTGTTTATTTGACGTTGTTGTTGTTGTTATTTATTTGACGTTATTGTTGTTGTTGTTTATTTGACGTTGTTGTTGTTGTTGTTGTTATATTTGTTATTGTTGTTATTGTTGTTGCTTATTTGACGTTGTTGTTATTGTTGTTGTTTATTTGACGTTGTTGTTGTTGTTATTCATTTGACGTTGTTGTTGTTTATTTGACGTTGTTGTTGTTGTTGTTGTTGTTCTTTATTTGACGTTGTTGTTGTTGTGGTTGTTGTTTTTGTGGTTTATTTGACATTGTTGTTGTTATTTATTTGACGCTGTTGTTTTTGTTGTTGTTTATTTGACGTTGTTGTTAACGTGGTTGTTGTTGGTGTTTATTTGACGTTGTTGTTGTTGTTGTTGTTGTTTATTTGACGTTGTTGTTGTTGTTTATTTGATGTTGTTATTGTTGTTGTTGACATAGTTGTTGTTGTTTATTTGACGTTGTTGTTGTTGCCGTTGTTGTTTATTTGACGTTGTTGTTGTTGTTTATTTGACGTTGTTGTTGTTGTTGTTGACGTTGTTGTTGTTGTTGTTGTTGTTTATTTGACATTGTTATTGTTGTTGACGTTGTTGTTGTTGTTGTTGTTTATTTGACATTGTTGTTGTTGTTATTTATTTGACGATGTTGTTGTTGCTAATTTTATTTGACGTTGTTGTTGTTGTTGTTAATTTGACGTTGTTGTTGTTGTTGTTGTTGTTTATTTGACGTTGTTGTTGTTGTTTATTTGACGTTGTTGTTGTTGTTGTTTATTTGATGTTGTTGTTGTTATTTTATTTGACGTTGTTGTTGTTGTTTATTTGACGTTGTTTTTGTTATTTTACGTTGTTGTTGTTGTTGTTGTTGTATTTGTTGTTGTTGTAGTTGTTGCTTATTTGATATTGTTGTTATTGTTGCTATTTATTTGACGTTGTTATTGTTGTTGTTTATTTGACGCTGTTGTTGTTGTTATTTATTTGACGTTATTGTTGTTGTTGTTTATTTGACGTTGTTGTTGTTGTTATATTTGTTATTGTTGTTATTGTTGTTGCTTATTTGACGTTGTTGTTATTGTTGTTATTTATTTGACGTTGTTGTTGTTGTTATTCATTTGACGTTGTTGTTGTTGTTTATTTGACGTAGTTGTTGTTGTTGTTGTTGTTCTTTATTTGACGTTGTTGTTGTTGTTGTTTTTGTTGTTTATTTGACGTTGTTGTTGTTATTTATTTGACGTTGTTGTTGTTGTTGTTGTTTATTTGACGTTGTTGTTAACGTTGTTGTTGGTGGTGTTTAGTTGACGTTGTTGTTGTTGTTGTTTATTTGGCGTTGTTGTTGTTGACGTTGTTATTGTTGTTGTTTATTTGATGTTGTTATTGTTGTTGTTGACATAGTTGTTGTTGTTTATTTGACGTTGTTGTTGTTGTTGCCGTTGTTGTTTATTTGACATTGTTGTTGTTGTTTATTTGACGTTGTTGTTGTTGTTGTTGACGTTGTTGTTGTTGTTGTTTATTGGACGTTGTTGTTGTTGTTTATTTGACATTGTTATTGTTGTTGACGGTGTTGTTGTTGTTGTTGTTTATTTGACATTGTTATTGTTGTTATTTATTTGACGTTGTTGTTGTTGCTAATTTTATTTGACGTTGTTGTTGTTGTTAATTTGACGTTGTTGTTGTTGTTGTTTATTTGATGTTGTTGTTGTTGTTTATTTGACGTTGTTGTTGTTGTTGTTTATTTGACGTTGTTGTTGTTGTTATTTATTTGACGTTGTTGTTGTTGTTATTGTTTATTTGACGTTGTTGTTGTTGTTGTTGTTTATTTGACGTTGTTATTGTTAATTATTTGACGTTGTTTTTGTTATTTGACGGTGTTTTTGTTATTTGACGTTGTTGTTGTTGTTGTTGTTTATTTGACGTTTTTGTTGTTGTTGATGTTGTTGTTGTTGTTGTTGTTTATTTGACGTTGTTGTTGTTGTTGCTTATTTGACGTTGTTGTTATTGTTGCTATTTATTTGACGTTGTTATTGTTGTTGTTTATTTGACGTTGTTGTTGTTGTTATTTATTTGACGTTATTGTTGTTGTTGTTTATTTGACGTTGTTGTTGTTGTTGTTGTTATATTTGTTATTGTTGTTATTGTTGTTGCTTATTTGACGTTGTTGTTATTGTTGTTGTTTATTTGACGTTGTTGTTGTTGTTATTCATTTGACGTTGTTGTTGTTTATTTGACGTTGTTGTTGTTGTTGTTGTTGTTCTTTATTTGACGTTGTTGTTGTTGTGGTTGTTGTTTTTGTGGTTTATTTGACATTGTTGTTGTTATTTATTTGACGCTGTTGTTTTTGTTGTTGTTTATTTGACGTTGTTGTTAACGTGGTTGTTGTTGGTGTTTATTTGACGTTGTTGTTGTTGTTGTTGTTGTTTATTTGACGTTGTTGTTGTTGTTTATTTGATGTTGTTATTGTTGTTGTTGACATAGTTGTTGTTGTTTATTTGACGTTGTTGTTGTTGCCGTTGTTGTTTATTTGACGTTGTTGTTGTTGTTTATTTGACGTTGTTGTTGTTGTTGTTGACGTTGTTGTTGTTGTTGTTGTTGTTTATTTGACATTGTTATTGTTGTTGACGTTGTTGTTGTTGTTGTTGTTTATTTGACATTGTTGTTGTTGTTATTTATTTGACGATGTTGTTGTTGCTAATTTTATTTGACGTTGTTGTTGTTGTTGTTAATTTGACGTTGTTGTTGTTGTTGTTGTTGTTGTTTATTTGACGTTGTTGTTGTTGTTTATTTGACGTTGTTGTTGTTGTTGTTTATTTGATGTTGTTGTTGTTATTTTATTTGACGTTGTTGTTGTTGTTTATTTGACGTTGTTTTTGTTATTTTACGTTGTTGTTGTTGTTATTGTTGTATTTGTTGTTGTTGTAGTTGTTGCTTATTTGATATTGTTGTTATTGTTGCTATTTATTTGACGTTGTTATTGTTGTTGTTTATTTGACGCTGTTGTTGTTGTTATTTATTTGACGTTATTGTTGTTGTTGTTTATTTGACGTTGTTGTTGTTGTTGTTATATTTGTTATTGTTGTTATTGTTGTTGCTTATTTGACGTTGTTGTTATTGTTGTTGTTTATTTGACGTTGTTGTTGTTGTTATTCATTTGACGTTGTTGTTGTTGTTTATTTGACGTAGTTGTTGTTGTTGTTGTTGTTCTTTATTTGACGTTGTTGTTGTTGTTGTTTATTTGGCGTTGTTGTTGTTGACGTTGTTATTGTTGTTGTTTATTTGATGTTGTTATTGTTGTTGTTGACATAGTTGTTGTTGTTTATTTGACGTTGTTGTTGTTGTTGCCGTTGTTGTTTATTTGATGTTGTTGTTGTTGTTTATTTGACGTTGTTGTTGTTGTTGTTGACGTTGTTGTTGTTGTTGTTTATTGGACGTTGTTGTTGTTGTTTATTTGACATTGTTATTGTTGTTGACGGTGTTGTTGTTGTTGTTGTTTATTTGACATTGTTATTGTTGTTATTTATTTGACGTTGTTGTTGTTGCTAATTTTATTTGACGTTGTTGTTGTTGTTAATTTGACGTTGTTGTTGTTGTTGTTGTTTATTTGACGTTGTTGTTGTTGTTTATTTGACGTTGTTGTTGTTGTTGTTTATTTGACGTTGTTGTTGTTGTTATTTATTTGACGTTGTTGTTGTTGTTATTGTTTATTTGACGTTGTTGTTGTTGTTGTTGTTTATTTGACGTTGTTATTGTTAATTATTTGACGTTGTTTTTGTTATTTGACGGTGTTTTTGTTATTTGACGTTGTTTTTGTTATTTGACGTTGTTGTTGTTGTTGTATTTGTTGTTGTTGTTGTTGTTGCTTATTTGACATTGTTGTTATTGTTGCTATTTATTTGACGTTGTTGTTGTTGTTGTTTATTTGACGTTGTTGTTGTTGTTGTTTATTTGATGTTGTTGTTGTTGTTGTTGTTGTATTTGTTATTGTTGTTATTGTTGTTGCTTATTTGACGTTGTTGTTATTGTTGTTGTTTATTTGACGTTGTTGTTGTTGTTATTCATTTGACGTTGTTGTTGTTGTTGTTGTTTATTTGACGTTGTTGTTGTTGTTCTTCATTTGACGTTGGTGTTGTCGTTGTTTTTGTTGTTTATTTGACGTTGTTGTTGTTATTTATTTGACGTTGTTGTTGTTGTTGTTGTTTATTTGACGTTGTTGTTGACGTTGTCGTTGTTGTTGTTTATTTGACGTTGTCGTTGTTGTTGTTGTTTCTTTGATGTTGTTGTTGGTGACGTTGTTGTTGTTATTGTTTATTTGATGTTGTTGTTGTTGTTGACATAGTTGTTGTTATTTATTTGACGTTGTTGTTGTTGTTGTTGACGTTGTTGTTTATTTGACGTTGTTGTTGTTGTTTATTTGACGTTCTTGTTGTTGTTGTTGACGTTGTTGTTGTTGTTGTTTATTGGACGTTGTTGTTGTTATTGTTTATTTGACATTGTTGTTGTTGTTGACAGTGTTGTTATTGTTGTTGTTTATTTGACATTGTTGTTGTTGTTGTTATTTATTTGACGTTGTTGTTGTTGTTGTTTATTTGACGTTGTTGTTGTTGTTTATTTGACGTTGTTGTTTATTTGACGTTGTTGTTGTTGTTTATTTGACGTTGTTGTTGTTATTTGAAGTTGTTGTTGTTGTTGTATTTGTTGTTTTTGTTGTTGTTGTTGTTTATTTGACGTTGTTGTTGTTGTTGTTTATTTGACGTTATTGTTGTTGTTTATTTGACATTGTTATTGTTGTTGTTGTTGTTGTTGTTTATTTGACGTTGTTGTTCTTGTTGTTTATTGGACGTTGTTAGTGTTGTTGTTGTTGTTTATTTGACGTTGTTAATGTTGTTGACATAGTTGTTGTTGTTTTTGTTGTTTATTTGACGTTGTTATTGTTGTTGTTGTTTTTGTTGTTGTTATTGTTGGTGTTGTTGTTGTTTATTTGACGTTGTTGTTATTGTTGTTGTTGTTGTTGTTTATTTGACGTTGTTGTTGTTGTTGTTTATTTGATGTTGTTGTTGTTGTTGTTTATTTGACGTTGTTGTTGTTGTTATTCATTTGATGTTGTTGTTGTTGTTTATTTGACATTGTTGTTGTTGTTGTTGTTGACGTTGTTGTTGTAGTTGTTTATTTGACATTGTTGTTGTTGTTTATTTGACGTTGTTGTTGTTTTTTATTTGACGTTGTTGTTGTTGACATTGTTGTTGTTGTTGTTTATTTGACGTTCATGTTGTTGTTTTTTATTTGACGTTGTTGTTGTTGACATTGTTGTTGTTGTTGTTGTTTATTTGACGTAGTTGTTGTTATTGACGTTGTTGTTGTTGTTGTTGTTTATTTGACGTTTTTGTTGTTGTTGATGTTGTTGTTGTTGTTGTTGTTTTTTATTTGACGTTGTTGTTGTTATTGTTGCTTATTTGACGTTGTTGTTATTGTTGCTATTTATTTGACGTTGTTATTGTTGTTGTTTATTTGACGTTGTTGTTGTTGTTATTTATTTGACGTTATTGTTGTTGTTGTTTATTTGACGTTGTTGTTGTTGTTGTTATATTTGTTCTGTTGTTATTGTTGTTGCTTATTTGACATTGTTGTTATTATTGTTGTTTATTTGACGTTGTTATTGTTGTTATTCATTTGACGTTGTTGTTGTTATTATTGTTTATTTGACGTTGTTGTTGTTGTTGTTCTTTATTTGACGTTGTTGTTGTTGTGGTTGTTGTTTTTGTTGTTTATTTGACGTTGTTGTTGTTGTTATTTATTTGACGTTGTTGTTGTTGTTGTTGTTGTTGTTTATTTGACATTGTTGTTAACGTGGTTGTTGTTGTTGATGTTGTTGTTGTTGTTTATTTGACGTTTTTGTTGTTGTTGATGTTGTTGTTGTTGTTGTTGTTTATTTGACGTTGTTGTTGTTGTTGCTTATTTGACGTTGTTGTTATTGTTGCTATTTATTTGACGTTGTTATTGTTGTTGTTTATTTGACGTTGTTGTTGTTGTTATTTATTTGACGTTATTGTTGTTGTTGTTTATTTGACGTTGTTGTTGTTGTTGTTATATTTGTTATTGTTGTTATTGTTGTTGCTTATTTGACGTTGTTGTTATTGTTGTTGTTTATTTGACGTTGTTGTTGTTGTTATTCATTTGACGTTGTTGTTGTTTATTTGACGTTGTTGTTGTTGTTGTTGTTCTTTATTTGACGTTGTTGTTGTTGTGGTTGTTGTTTTTGTGGTTTATTTGACATTGTTGTTGTTATTTATTTGACGTTGTTGTTGTTGTTGTTTATTTGACGTTGTTGTTAACGTGGTTGTTGTTGGTGTTTATTTGACGTTGTTGTTGTTGTTGTTGTTTATTTGACGTTGTTGTTGTTGTTTATTTGATGTTGTTATTGTTGTTGTTGACATAGTTGTTGTTGTTTATTTGACGTTGTTGTTGTTGCCGTTGTTGTTTATTTGACGTTGTTGTTGTTGTTTATTTGACGTTGTTGTTGTTGACGTTGTTGTTGTTGTTGTTGTTGTTTATTGGACGTTGTTGTTGTTGTTTATTTGACATTGTTATTGTTGTTGACGGTGTTGTTGTTGTTGTTGTTATTTATTTGACGATGTTGTTGTTGTTAATTTGACGTTGTTTTTGTTGTTGTTGTTGTTTATTTGACGTTGTTGTTGTTGTTTATTTGACGTTGTTGTTGTTGTTGTTTATTTGATGTTGTTGTTATTATTTTATTTGACGTTGTTGTTGTTGTTTATTTGACGTTGTTTTTGTTATTTTACGTTGTTGTTGTTGTTGTTGTTGTATTTGTTGTTGTTGTAGTTGTTGCTTATTTGATATTGTTGTTATTGTTGCTATTTATTTGACGTTGTTATTGTTGTTGTTTATTTGACGCTGTTGTTGTTGTTATTTATTTGACGTTATTGTTGTTGTTGTTTATTTGACGTTGTTGTTGTTGTTGTTGCTATATTTGTTATTGTTGTTATTGTTGTTGCTTATTTGACGTTGTTGTTATTGTTGTGGTTTATTTGACGTTGTTGTTGTTGTTATTCATTTGACGTTGTTGTTGTTGTTTATTTGACGTAGTTGTTGTTGTTGTTGTTCTTTATTTGACGTTGTTGTTGTTGTTGTTTTTGTTGTTTATTTGACGTTGTTGTTGTTATTTATTTGACGTTGTTGTTGTTGTTGTTGTTTATTTGACGTTGTTGTTAACGTTGTTGTTGGTGGTGTTTAGTTGACGTTGTTGTTGTTGTTGTTTATTTGGCGTTGTTGTTGTTGACGTTGTTATTGTTATTTTTTATTTGATGTTGTTATTGTTGTTGTTGACATAGTTGTTGTTGTTTATTTGACGTTGTTGTTGTTGTTGCCGTTGTTGTTTATTTGACGTTGTTGTTGTTGTTGTTTATTTGACGTTGTTGTTGTTGTTGTTGACGTTGTTGTTGTTGTTGTTTATTGGACGTTGTTGTTGTTGTTTATTTGACATTGTTATTGTTGTTGACGGTGTTGTTGTTGTTGTTTATTTGACATTGTTGTTGTTGTTATTTATTTGACATTGTTGTTGTTGCTAATTTTATTTGACGTTGTTGTTGTTGTTGTTAATTTGACGTTGTTGTTGTTGTTGTTGTTTATTTGACGTTGTTGTTGTTGTTTATTTGACGTTGTTGTTGTTGTTGTTTATTTGACGTTGTTGTTGTTGTTATTTATTTGACGTTGTTGTTGTTGTTATTGTTTATTTGACGTTGTTGTTGTTGTTGTTGTTTATTTGACGTTGTTATTGTTAATTATTTGACGTTGTTTTTGTTATTTGACGGTGTTTTTGTTATTTGACGTTGTTTTTGTTATTTGACGTTGTTGTTGTTGTTGTATTTGTTGTTGTTGTTGTTGTTGCTTATTTGACGTTGTTGTTATTGTCGCTATTTATTTGACGTTGTTGTTGTTGTTGTTTATTTGACGTTGTTGTTGTTGTTGTTTATTTGACGTTGTCGTTGTTGTTGTTGTTGTTGTATTTGTTATTGTTGTTATTGTTGTTGCTTATTTGACGTTGTTGTTATTGTTGTTGTTTATTTGACGTTGTTGTTGTTGTTATTCATTTGACGTTGTTGTTGTTGTTGTTTATTTGACGTTGTTGTTGTTGTTCTTCATTTGACGTTGGTGTTGTCGTTGTTTTTGTTGTTTATTTGACGTTGTTGTTGTTATTTATTTGACGTTGTTGTTGTTGTTGTTTATTTGACGTTGTTGTTGACGTTGTCGTTGTTGTTGTTTATTTGACGTTGTCGTTGTTGTTGTTGTTTCTTTGATGTTGTTGTTGGTGACTTTGTTGTTGTTATTGTTTATTTGATGTTGTTGTTGTTGTTGTTGACATAGTTGTTGTTATTTATTTGACGTTGTTGTTGTTGTTGTTGACGTTGTTATTTATTTGACGTTGTTGTTGTTGTTTATTTGACGTTCTTGTTGTTGTTGTTGACGTTGTTGTTGTTGTTGTTTATTGGACGTTGTTGTTGTTATTGTTTATTTGACATTGTTGTTGTTGTTGACGGTGTTGTTATTGTTGTTGTTTATTTGACATTGTTGTTGTTGTTGTTATTTATTTGACGTTGTTGTTGTTGTTGTTTATTTGACGTTGTTGTTGTTGTTGTTTATTTGACGTTGTTGTTTATTTGACGTTGTTGTTGTTGTTTATTTGACGTTGTTGTTGTTATTTGAAGTTGTTGTTGTTGTTGTATTTGTTGTTTTTGTTGTTGTTGTTGTTTATTTGACGTTGTTGTTGTTGTTTATTTGACGTTATTGTTGTTGTTTATTTGACATTGTTATTGTTGTTGTTGTTGTTGTTGTTTATTTGACGTTGTTGTTCTTGTTGTTTATTGGACGTTGTTAGTGTTGTTGTTGTTGTTTATTTGACGTTGTTAATGTTGTTGACATAGTTGTTGTTGTTTTTGTTGTTTATTTGACGTTGTTATTGTTGTTGTTGTTTTTGTTGTTGTTATTGTTGGTGTTGTTGTTGTTTATTTGACGTTGTTGTTATTGTTGTTGTTGTTGTTGTTTATTTGACGTTGTTGTTGTTGTTGTTTATTTGATGTTGTTGTTGTTGTTGTTTATTTGACGTTGTTGTTGTTGTTATTCATTTGATGTTGTTGTTGTTGTTTATTTGACATTGTTGTTGTTGTTGTTGTTGTTGACGTTGTTGTTGTAGTTGTTTATTTGACGTTGTTGTTGTTGTTGTTTATTTGACGTTGTTGTTGTTTTTTATTTGACGTTGTTGTTGTTGACATTGTTGTTGTTGTTGTTTATTTGACGTTCATGTTGTTGTTTTTTATTTGACGTTGTTGTTGTTGACATTGTTGTTGTTGTTGTTGTTTATTTGACGTAGTTGTTGTTATTGACGTTGTTGTTGTTGTTGTTGTTGTTTATTTGACGTTTTTGTTGTTGTTGATATTGTTGTTGTTGTTGTTGTTTTTTATTTGACGTTGTTGTTGTTATTGTTGCTTATTTGACGTTGTTGTTATTGTTGCTATTTATTTGACGTTGTCATTGTTGTTGTTTATTTGACGTTGTTGTTGTTGTTATTTATTTGACGTTATTGTTGTTGTTGTTTATTTGACGTTGTTGTTGTTGTTGTTATATTTGTTCTGTTGTTATTGTTGTTGCTTATTTGACATTGTTGTTATTGTTGTTGTTTATTTGACGTTGTTGTTGTTGTTATTCATTTGACGTTGTTGTTGTTATTATTGTTTATTTGACGTTGTTGTTGTTGTTGTTGTTCTTTATTTGACGTTGTTGTTGTTGTGGTTGTTGTTTTTGTTGTTTATTTGACGTTGTTGTTGTTGTCATTTATTTGACGTTGTTGTTGTTGTTGTTGTTTATTTGACATTGTTGTTAACGTGGTTGTTGTTGTTGATGTTGTTGTTGTTGTTTATTTGACGTTTTTGTTGTTGTTGATGTTGTTGTTGTTGTTGTTGTTTATTTGACGTTGTTGTTGTTGTAGCTTATTTGACGTTGTTGTTATTGTTGCTATTTATTTGACGTTGTTATTGTTGTTGTTTATTTGACGTTGTTGTTGTTGTTATTTATTTGACGTTATTGTTGTTGTTGTTTATTTGACGTTGTTGTTGTTGTTGTTATATTTGTTATTGTTGTTATTATTGTTGCTTATTTGACGTTGTTGTTATTGTTGTTGTTTATTTGACGTTGTTGTTGTTGTTATTCATTTGACGTTGTTGTTGTTTATTTGACGTTGTTGTTGTTGTTGTTGTTCTTTATTTGACGTTGTTGTTGTTGTGGTTGTTGTTTTTGTGGTTTATTTGACATTGTTGTTGTTATTTATTTGACGTTGTTGTTGTTGTTGTTTATTTGACGTTGTTGTTAACGTGGTTGTTGTTGGTGTTTATTTGACGTTGTTGTTGTTGTTGTCGTTGTTTATTTGACGTTGTTGTTATTGTTTATTTGATGTTGTTATTGTTGTTGTTGACATAGTTGTTGTTGTTTATTTGACGTTGTTGTTGTTGCCGTTGTTGTTTATTTGACGTTGTTGTTGTTGTTTATTTGACGTTGTTGTTGTTGTTGTTGACGTTGTTGTTGTTGTTGTTGTTTATTGGACGTTGTTGTTGTTGTTTATTTGACATTGTTATTGTTGTTGACGGTGTTGTTGTTGTTGTTGTTTATTTGACATTGTTGTTGTTGTTATTTATTTGACGATGTTGTTGTTGCTAATTTTATTTGACGTTGTTGTTGTTGTTGTTAATTTGACGTTGTTTTTGTTGTTGTTGTTGTTTATTTGACGTTGTTGTTGTTGTTTATTTGACGTTGTTGTTGTTGTTGTTTATTTGATGTTGTTGTTGTTGTTATTTTATTTGACGTTGTTGTTGTTGTTGTTTATTTGACGTTGTTTTTGTTATTTTATGTTGTTGTTGTTGTTGTATTTGTTGTTGTTGTAGTTGTTGCTTATTTGACGTTGTTGTTATTGTTGCTATTTATTTGACGTTGTTATTGTTGTTGTTTATTTGACGCTGTTGTTGTTGTTATTTATTTGACGTTATTGTTGTTGTTGATTATTTGACGTTGTTGTTGTTGTTGTTGTTATATTTGTTATTGTTGTTATTGTTGTTGCTTATTTGACGTTGTTGTTATTGTTGTTGTTTATTTGACATTGTTGTTGTTGTTATTCATTTGACGTTGTTGTTGTTGTTTATTTGACGTAGTTGTTGTTGTTGTTGTTGTTCTTTATTTGACGTTGTTGTTGTTGTTGTTTTTGTTGTTTATTTGACGTTGTTGTTGTTATTTATTTGACGTTGTTGTTGTTGTTGTTGTTGTTGTTTATTTGACGTTGTTGTTAACGTTGTTGTTGGTGGTGTTTATTTGACGTTGTTGTTGTTGTTGTTGTTTATTTGGCGTTGTTGTTGTTGACGTTGTTATTGTTGTTGTTTATTTGATGTTGTTATTGTTGTTGTTGTTTATTTGACGTTGTTGTTGTTGTTGCCGTTGTTGTTTATTTGACGTTGTTGTTGTTGTTTATTTGACGTTGTTGTTGTTGTTGACGTTGTTGTTGTTGTTGTTGTTTATTGGACGTTGTTGTTGTTGTTTATTTGACATTGTTATTGTTGTTGACGGTGTTGTTGTTGTTGTTGTTTATTTGACATTGTTGTTGTTGTTATTTATTTGACGTTGTTGTTGTTGCTAATTTTATTTGACGTTGTTGTTGTTGTTAATTTGACATTGTTGTTGTTGTTGTTGTTTATTTGACGTTGTTGTTGTTATTTATTTGACGTTGTTGTTGTTGTTTATTTGACGTTGTTGTTGACGTTGTTGTTGTTGTTGTTTATTTGACGTTGTCGTTGTTGTTGTTGTTGTTTATTTGACGTTGTTGTTGTTGACGTTGTTGTTGTTATTGTTTATTTGATGTTGTTGTTGTTGTTGTTGTTGACATAGTTGTTGTTATTTATTTGACGTTGTTGTTGTTGTTGACGTTGTTGTTTATTTGACGTTGTTGTTGTTGTTTATTTGACGTTGTTGTTGTTGTTGTTGACGTTGTTGTTGTTGTTGTTTATTGGACGTTGTTGTTGTTCTTGTTTATTTGACATTTTTATTGTTGTTGTTATTTATTTGACGTTGTTGTTGTTGTTGTTTATTTGACGTTGTTGTTGTTTTTTATTTGACGTTGTTGTTGTTGACATTGTTGTTGTTGTTTTTTATTTGACGTTCATGTTGTTGTTTTTTATTTGACGTTGTTGTTGTTGACATTGTTGTTGTTGTTGTTGTTGTTTATTTGACGTAGTTGTTGTTATTGACGTTGTTGTTGTTGTTGTTGTTGTTGTTTATTTGACGCTTTTGTTGTTGTTGATGTTGTTGTTGTTGTTGTTGTTGTTTTTTATTTGACGTTGTTGTTGTTTTTGTTGCTTATTTGACGTTGTTGTTATTGTTGCTATTTATTTGACGTTGTTATTGTTGTTGTTTATTTGACGTTGTTGTTGTTGTTATTTATTTGACGTTATTGTTGTTGTTGTTTATTTGACGTTGTTGTTGTTGTTGTTATATTTGTTATTGTTGTTATTGTTGTTGCTTATTTGACATTGTCGTTATTGTTGTTGTTGTTTATTTGACGTTGTTGTTGTTGTTGTTATATTTGTTATTGTTGTTATTGTTGTTGCTTATTTGACATTGTTGTTATTGTTGTTGTTTATTTGACGTTGTTGTTGTTGTTATTCATTTGACGTTGTTGTTGTTGTTGTTGTTGTTCTTTATTTGACGTTGTTGTTGTTGTGGTTGTTGTTTTTGTTGTTTATTTGACGTTGTTGTTGTTGTTATTTATTTGACATTGTTGTTGTTGTTGTTGTTTATTTGACGTTGTTGTTAACGTGGTTGTTGTTGTTGATGTTGTTGTTGTTGTTTATTTGACGTTTTTGTTGTTGTTGATGTTGTTGTTGTTGTTGTTGTTGTTGTTGTTTATTTGACGTTGTTGTTGTTGTTGCTTATTTGACGTTGTTGTTATTGTTGCTATTTATTTGACGTTGTTATTGTTGTTGTTTATTTTACGTTGTTGTTGTTGTTATTTATTTGACGTTATTGTTGTTGTTGTTTATTTGACGTTGTTGTTGTTGTTGTTATATTTGTTATTGTTGTTATTGTTGTTGCTTATTTGACGTTGTTGTTGTTGTTGTTGTTGTTGTTTATTTGACGTTGTTGTTAACGTTGTTGTTGTTGGTGTTTAGTTGACGTTGTTGTTGTTGTTGTTGTTTATTTGGCGTTGTTGTTGTTGACGTTGTTATTGTTGTTGTTTATTTGATGTTGTTATTGTTGTTGTTGACATAGTTGTTGTTGTTTATTTGACGTTGTTGTTGTTGTTGCCGTTGTTGTTTATTTGACGTTGTTGTTGTTGTTTATTTGACGTTGTTGTTGTTGTTGTTGACGTTGTTGTTGTTGTTGTTTATTGGACGTTGTTGTTGTTTATTTGACATTGTTATTGTTGTTGACGGTGTTGTTGTTGTTGTTGTTTATTTGACATTGTTGTTGTTGTTATTTATTTGACGTTGTTGTTGTTGCTAATTTTATTTGACGTTGTTGTTGTTGTTAATTTGACGTTGTTGTTGTTGTTGTTGTTGTTTATTTGACGTTGTTGTTGTTGTTTATTTGACGTTGTTGTTGTTGTTGTTTATTTGACGTTGTTGTTATTGTTATTCATTTGACGTTGTTGTTGTTGTTATTGTTTATTTGACGTTGTTGTTGTTGTTGTTGTTTATTTGACGTTGTTATTGTTAATTATTTGACGTTGTTTTTGTTATTTGACGGTGTTTTTGTTATTTGACGTTGTTTTTGTTATTTGACGTTGTTGTTGTTGTTGTATTTGTTGTTGTTGTTGTTGTTGCTTATTTGACGTTGTTGTTATTGTTGCTATTTATTTGACGTTGTTGTTGTTGTTGTTTATTTGACGTTGTTGTTGTTGTTGTTTATTTGACGTTGTTGTTGTTGTTGTTGTTATTGTTGTTGTATTTGTTATTGTTGTTATTGTTGTTGCTTATTTGACGTTGTTGTTATTGTTGTTGTTTATTTGACGTTGTTGTAGTTGTTATTCATTTGACGTTGTTGTTGTTGTTGTTTATTTGACGTTGTTGTTGTTGTTCTTCATTTGACGTTGTTGTTGTTGTTGTTATTGTTTATTTGACGTTGTTGTTGTTGTTGTTGTTTATTTGACGTTGTTATTGTTAATTATTTGACGTTGTTTTTGTTATTTGACGGTGTTTTTGTTATTTGACGTTGTTTTTGTTATTTGACGTTGTTGTTGTTGTTGTATTTGTTGTTGTTGTTGTTCTTGCTTATTTGACGTTGTTGTTATTGTTGCTATTTATTTGACGTTGTTGTTGTTGTTATTTATTTGACGTTATTGTTGTTGTTGTTTATTTGACGTTGTTGTTGTTGTTGTTATATTTGTTATTGTTGTTATTGTTGTTGCTTATTTGACGTTGTTGTTATTGTTGTTGTTGATTTGACGTTGTTGTTGTTGTTATTCATTTGACGTTGTTGTTGTTGTTTATTTGACGTAGTTGTTGTTGTTGTTGTTCTTTATTTGACGTTGTTGTTGTTGTTGTTTTTGTTGTTTATTTGACGTTGTTGTTGTTATTTATTTGACGTTGTTGTTGTTGTTGTTGTTTATTTGACGTTGTTGTTAACGTTGTTGTTGGTGGTGTTTATTTGACGTTGTTGTTGTTGTTGTTGTTGTTTATTTGGCGTTGTTATTGTTGTTGTTGTTTTTGTTGTTGTTATTGTTGGTGTTGTTGTTGTTTATTTGACGCTGTTGTTATTGTTGTTGTTGTTGTTGTTTATTTGACGTTGTTGTTGTTGTTGTTTATTTGATGTTGTTGTTGTTGTTGTTTATTTGACGTTGTTGTTGTTGTTATTCATTTGATGTTGTTGTTGTTGTTTATTTGACATTGTTGTTGTTGTTGTTGTTGATGACGTTGTTGTTGTAGTTGTTTATTTGACGTTGTTGTTGTTGTTTATTTGACGTTGTTGTTGTTTTTTATTTGACGTTGTTGTTGTTGACATTGTTGTTGTTGTTGTTTATTTGACGTTCATGTTGTTGTTTTTTATTTGACGTTGTTGTTGTTGACATTGTTGTTGTTGTTGTTGCTTATTTGACGTAGTTGTTGTTATTGACGTTGTTGTTGTTGTTGTTGTTGTTTATTTGACGTTTTTGTTGTTGTTGATGTTGTTGTTGTTGTTGTTGTTTTTTATTTGACGTTGTTGTTGTTATTGTTGCTTATTTGACGTTGTTGTTATTGTTGCTATTTATTTGACGTTGTTATTATTGTTGTTTATTTGACGTTGTTGTCGTTGTTATTTATTTGACGTTATTGTTGTTGTTGTTTATTTGACGTTGTTGTTGTTGTTGTTATATTTGTTCTGTTGTTATTGTTGTTGCTTATTTGACATTGTTGTTATTGTTGTTGTTTATTTGACGTTGTTGTTGTTGTTATTCATTTGACGTTGTTGTTGTTATTATTGTTTATTTGACGTTGTTGTTGTTGTTGTTGTTCTTTATTTGACGTTGTTGTTGTTGTGGTTGTTGTTTTTGTTGTTTATTTGACGTTGTTGTTGTTGTTATTTATTTGACGTTGTTGTTGTTGTTGTTGTTGTTTATTTGACATTGTTGTTAACGTGGTTGTTGTTGTTGATGTTGTTGTTGTTGTTTATTTGACGTTTTTGTTGTTGTTGATGTTGTTGTTGTTGTTGTTGTTTATTTGACGTTGTTGTTGTTGTTGCTTATTTGACGTTGTTGTTATTGTTGCTATTTATTTGACGTTGTTATTGTTGTTGTTTATTTGACGTTGTTGTTGTTGTTATTTATTTGACGTTATTGTTGTTGTTGTTTATTTGACGTTGTTGTTGTTGTTGTTATATTTGTTATTGTTGTTATTATTGTTGCTTATTTGACGTTGTTGTTATTGTTGTTGTTTATTTGACGTTGTTGTTGTTGTTATTCATTTGACGTTGTTGTTGTTTATTTGACGTTGTTGTTGTTGTTGTTGTTCTTTATTTGACGTTGTTGTTGTTGTGGTTGTTGTTTTTGTGGTTTATTTGACATTGTTGTTGTTATTTATTTGACGTTGTTGTTGTTGTTGTTTATTTGACGTTGTTGTTAACGTGGTTGTTGTTGGTGTTTATTTCACGTTGTTGTTGTTGTTGTTGTTGTTTATTTGACGTTGTTGTTGTTGTTTATTTGATGTTGTTATTGTTGTTGTTGACATAGTTGTTGTTGTTTATTTGACGTTGTTGTTGTTGCCGTTGTTGTTTATTTGACGTTGTTGTTGTTGTTTATTTGACGTTGTTGTTGTTGTTGTTGACGTTGTTGTTGTTGTTGTTGTTTATTGGACGTTGTTGTTGTTGTTTATTTGACATTGTTATTGTTGTTGACGGTGTTGTTGTTGTTGTTGTTTATTTGACATTGTTGTTGTTGTTATTTATTTGACGATGTTGTTGTTGCTAATTTTATTTGACGTTGTTGTTGTTGTTGTTGTTAATTTGACGTTGTTTTTGTTGTTGTTGTTGTTTATTTGACGTTGTTGTTGTTGTTTATTTGACGTTGTTGTTGTTGTTGTTTATTTGATGTTGTTGTTGTTGTTATTTTATTTGACATTGTTGTTGTTGTTGTTTATTTGACGTTGTTTTTGTTATTTTATGTTGTTGTTGTTGTTGTATTTGTTGTTGTTGTAGTTGTTGCTTATTTGACGTTGTTGTTATTGTTGCTATTTATTTGACGTTGTTATTGTTGTTGTTTATTTGACGCTGTTGTTGTTGTTATTTATTTGACGTTATTGTTGTTGTTGATTATTTGACGTTGTTGTTGTTGTTGTTATATTTGTTATTGTTGTTATTGTTGTTGCTTATTTGACGTTGTTGTTATTGTTGTTGTTTATTTGACGTTGTTGTTGTTGTTATTCATTTGACGTTGTTGTTGTTGTTTATTTGACGTAGTTGTTGTTGTTGTTGTTGTTCTTTATTTGACGTTGTTGTTGTTGTTGTTTTTGTTGTTTATTTGACGTTGTTGTTGTTGTTGTTGTTTATTTGACGTTGTTGTTAACGTTGTTGTTGGTGGTGTTTATTTGACGTTGTTGTTGTTGTTGTTGTTGTTTATTTGGCGTTGTTGATGTTGACGTTGTTATTGTTGTTGTTTATTTGATGTTGTTATTGTTGTTGTTGTTTATTTGACGTTGTTGTTGTTGCCGTTGTTGTTTATTTGACGTTGTTGTTGTTGTTTATTTGACGTTGTTGTTGTTGTTGTTGTTGACGTTGTTGTTGTTGTTGTTGTTTATTGGACGTTGTTGTTGTTGTTTATTTGACATTGTTATTGTTGTTGACGGTGTTGTTGTTGTTGTTGTTTATTTGACATTGTTGTTGTTGTTATTTATTTGACGTTGTTGTTGTTGCTAATTTTATTTGACGTTGTTGTTGTTGTTAATTTGACATTGTTGTTGTTGTTGTTGTTGTTGTTTATTTGACGTTGTTGTTGTTATTTATTTGACGTTGTTGTTGTTGTTTATTTGACGTTGTTGTTGACGTTGTTGTTGTTGTTGTTGTTTATTTGACGTTGTCGTTGTTGTTGTTGTTGTTTATTTGACGTTGTTGTTGTTGACGTTGTTGTTGTTATTGTTTATTTGATGTTGTTGTTGTTGACATAGTTGTTGTTATTTATTTGACGTTGTTGTTGTTGTTGACGTTGTTGTTTATTTGACGTTGTTGTTGTTGTTTATTTGACGTTGTTGTTGTTGTTGTTGACGTTGTTGTTGTTGTTGTTTATTGGACGTTGTTGTTGTTCTTGTTTATTTGACATTTTTATTGTTGTTGTTATTTATTTGACGTTGTTGTTGTTGTTCTTTATTTGACGTTGTTGTTGTTTTTTATTTGACGTTGTTGTTGTTGACATTGTTGTTGTTGTTTTTTATTTGACGTTCATGTTGTTGTTTTTTATTTGACGTTGTTGTTGTTGACATTGTTGTTGTTGTTGTTGTTGTTTATTTGACGTAGTTGTTGTTATTGACGTTGTTGTTGTTGTTGTTGTTGTTTATTTGACGCTTTTGTTGTTGTTGATGTTGTTGTTGTTGTTGTTGTTGTTTTTTATTTGACGTTGTTGTTGTTTTTGTTGCTTATTTGACGTTGTTGTTATTGTTGCTATTTATTTGACGTTGTTATTGTTGTTGTTTATTTGACGTTGTTGTTGTTGTTATTTATTTGACGTTATTGTTGTTGTTGTTTATTTGACGTTGTTGTTGTTGTTGTTATATTTGTTATTGTTGTTATTGTTGTTGCTTATTTGACATTGTCGTTATTGTTGTTGTTGTTTATTTGACGTTGTTGTTGTTGTTGTTATATTTGTTATTGTTGTTATTGTTGTTGCTTATTTGACATTGTTGTTATTGTTGTTGTTTATTTGACGTTGTTGTTGTTGATATTCATTTGACGTTGTTGTTGTTGTTGTTGTTGTTCTTTATTTGACGTTGTTGTTGTTGTGGTTGTTGTTTTTGTTGTTTATTTGACGTTGTTGTTGTTGTTATTTATTTGACATTGTTGTTGTTGTTGTTGTTTATTTGACGTTGTTGTTAACGTGGTTGTTGTTGTTGATGTTGTTGTTGTTATTTATTTGACGTTTTTGTTGTTGTTGATGTTGTTGTTGTTGTTGTTGTTTATTTGACGTTGTTGTTGTTGCTTATTTGACGTTGTTGTTATTGTTGCTATTTATTTGACGTTGTTATTGTTGTTGTTTATTTGACGTTGTTGTTGTTGTTATTTATTTGACGTTATTGTTGTTGTTGTTTATTTGACGTTGTTGTTGTTGTTGTTATATTTGTTATTATTGTTATTGTTGTTGCTTATTTGACGTTGTTGTTGTTGTTGTTGTTTATTTGACGTTGTTGTTAACGTTGTTGTTGTTGGTGTTTAGTTGACGTTGTTGTTGTTGTTGTTGTTTATTTGGCGTTGTTGTTGTTGACGTTGTTATTGTTGTTGTTTATTTGATGTTGTTATTATTGTTGTTGACATAGTTGTTGTTGTTTATTTGACGTTGTTGTTGTTGTTGCCGTTGTTGTTTATTTGACGTTGTTGTTGTTGTTTATTTGACGTTGTTGTTGTTGTTGTTGACGTTGTTGTTGTTGTTGTTTATTGGACGTTGTTGTTGTTTATTTGACATTGTTATTGTTGTTGACGGTGTTGTTGTTGTTGTTGTTTATTTGACATTGTTGTTGTTGTTATTTATTTGACGTTGTTGTTGTTGCTAATTTTATTTGACGTTGTTGTTGTTGTTAATTTGACGTTGTTGTTGTTGTTGTTGTTGTTTATTTGACGTTCTTGTTGTTGTTTATTTGACGTTGTTGTTGTTGTTGTTGTTTATTTGACGTTGTTGTTATTGTTATTCATTTGACGTTGTTGTTGTTGTTATTGTTTATTTGACGTTGTTGTTGTTGTTGTTGTTTATTTGACGTTGTTATTGTTAATTATTTGACGTTGTTTTTGTTATTTGACGGTGTTTTTGTTATTTGACGTTGTTTTTGTTATTTGACGTTGTTGTTGTTGTTGTATTTGTTGTTGTTGTTGTTGTTGCTTATTTGACGTTGTTGTTATTGTTGCTATTTATTTGACGTTGTTATTGTTGTTGTTTATTTGACGCTGTTGTTGTTGTTATTTATTTGACGTTATTGTTGTTGTTGATTATTTGACGTTGTTGTTGTTGTTGTTATATTTGTTATTGTTGTTATTGTTGTTGCTTATTTGACGTTGTTGTTATTGTTGTTGTTTATTTGACGTTGTTGTTGTTGTTATTCATTTGACGTTGTTGTTGTTGTTTATTTGACGTAGTTGTTGTTGTTGTTGTTGTTCTTTATTTGACGTTGTTGTTGTTGTTGTTTTTGTTGTTTATTTGACGTTGTTGTTGTTGTTGTTGTTTATTTGACGTTGTTGTTAACGTTGTTGTTGGTGGTGTTTATTTGACGTTGTTGTTGTTGTTGTTGTTTATTTGGCGTTGTTGATGTTGACGTTGTTATTGTTGTTGTTTATTTGATGTTGTTATTGTTGTTGTTGTTTATTTGACGTTGTTGTTGTTGCCGTTGTTGTTTATTTGACGTTGTTGTTGTTGTTGTTTATTTGACGTTGTTGTTGTTGTTGTTGACGTTGTTGTTGTTGTTGTTGTTTATTGGACGTTGTTGTTGTTGTTTATTTGACATTGTTATTGTTGTTGACGGTGTTGTTGTTGTTGTTGTTTATTTGACATTGTTGTTGTTGTTATTTATTTGACGTTGTTGTTGTTGCTAATTTTATTTGACGTTGTTGTTGTTGTTAATTTGACATTGTTGTTGTTGTTGTTGTTGTTGTTTATTTGACGTTGTTGTTGTTATTTATTTGACGTTGTTGTTGTTGTTTATTTGACGTTGTTGTTGACGTTGTTGTTGTTGTTGTTGTTTATTTGACGTTGTCGTTGTTGTTGTTGTTGTTTATTTGACGTTGTTGTTGTTGACGTTGTTGTTGTTATTGTTTATTTGATGTTGTTGTTGTTGACATAGTTGTTGTTATTTATTTGACGTTGTTGTTGTTGTTGACGTTGTTGTTTATTTGACGTTGTTGTTGTTGTTTATTTGACGTTGTTGTTGTTGTTGTTGACGTTGTTGTTGTTGTTGTTTATTGGACGTTGTTGTTGTTCTTGTTTATTTGACATTTTTATTGTTGTTGTTATTTATTTGACGTTGTTGTTGTTGTTCTTTATTTGACGTTGTTGTTGTTTTTTATTTGACGTTGTTGTTGTTGACATTGTTGTTGTTGTTTTTTATTTGACGTTCATGTTGTTGTTTTTTATTTGACGTTGTTGTTGTTGACATTGTTGTTGTTGTTGTTGTTGTTTATTTGACGTAGTTGTTGTTATTGACGTTGTTGTTGTTGTTGTTGTTGTTGTTGTTTATTTGACGCTTTTGTTGTTGTTGATGTTGTTGTTGTTGTTGTTGTTGTTTTTTATTTGACGTTGTTGTTGTTTTTGTTGCTTATTTGACGTTGTTGTTATTGTTGCTATTTATTTGACGTTGTTATTGTTGTTGTTTATTTGACGTTGTTGTTGTTGTTATTTATTTGACGTTATTGTTGTTGTTGTTTATTTGACGTTGTTGTTGTTGTTGTTATATTTGTTATTGTTGTTATTGTTGTTGCTTATTTGACATTGTCGTTATTGTTGTTGTTGTTTATTTGACGTTGTTGTTGTTGTTGTTATATTTGTTATTGTTGTTATTGTTGTTGCTTATTTGACATTGTTGTTATTGTTGTTGTTTATTTGACGTTGTTGTTGTTGTTATTCATTTGACGTTGTTGTTGTTGTTGTTGTTGTTCTTTATTTGACGTTGTTGTTGTTGTGGTTGTTGTTTTTGTTGTTTATTTGACGTTGTTGTTGTTGTTATTTATTTGACATTGTTGTTGTTGTTGTTGTTTATTTGACGTTGTTGTTAACGTGGTTGTTGTTGTTGATGTTGTTGTTGTTATTTATTTGACGTTTTTGTTGTTGTTGATGTTGTTGTTGTTGTTGTTGTTTATTTGACGTTGTTGTTGTTGCTTATTTGACGTTGTTGTTATTGTTGCTATTTATTTGACGTTGTTATTGTTGTTGTTTATTTGACGTTGTTGTTGTTGTTATTTATTTGACGTTATTGTTGTTGTTGTTTATTTGACGTTGTTGTTGTTGTTGTTATATTTGTTATTATTGTTATTGTTGTTGCTTATTTGACGTTGTTGTTGTTGTTGTTGTTTATTTGACGTTGTTGTTAACGTTGTTGTTGTTGGTGTTTAGTTGACGTTGTTGTTGTTGTTGTTGTTTATTTGGCGTTGTTGTTGTTGACGTTGTTATTGTTGTTGTTTATTTGATGTTGTTATTATTGTTGTTGACATAGTTGTTGTTGTTTATTTGACGTTGTTGTTGTTGTTGCCGTTGTTGTTTATTTGACGTTGTTGTTGTTGTTTATTTGACGTTGTTGTTGTTGTTGTTGACGTTGTTGTTGTTGTTGTTTATTGGACGTTGTTGTTGTTTATTTGACATTGTTATTGTTGTTGACGGTGTTGTTGTTGTTGTTGTTTATTTGACATTGTTGTTGTTGTTATTTATTTGACGTTGTTGTTGTTGCTAATTTTATTTGACGTTGTTGTTGTTGTTAATTTGACGTTGTTGTTGTTGTTGTTGTTGTTTATTTGACGTTCTTGTTGTTGTTTATTTGACGTTGTTGTTGTTGTTGTTGTTTATTTGACGTTGTTGTTATTGTTATTCATTTGACGTTGTTGTTGTTGTTATTGTTTATTTGACGTTGTTGTTGTTGTTGTTGTTTATTTGACGTTGTTATTGTTAATTATTTGACGTTGTTTTTGTTATTTGACGGTGTTTTTGTTATTTGACGTTGTTTTTGTTATTTGACGTTGTTGTTGTTGTTGTATTTGTTGTTGTTGTTGTTGTTGCTTATTTGACGTTGTTGTTATTGTTGCTATTTATTTGACGTTGTTGTTGTTGTTGTTTATTTGACGTTGTTGTTGTTGTTGTTTATTTGACGTTGTTGTTGTTATTGTTGTTGTATTTGTTATTGTTGTTATTGTTGTTGCTTATTTGACGTTGTTGTTATTGTTGTTGTTTATTTGACGTTGTTGTAGTTGTTATTCATTTGACGTTGTTGTTGTTGTTGTTTATTTGACGTTGTTGTTGTTGTTCTTCATTTGACGTTGGTGTTGTCGTTGTTTTTGTTGTTTATTTGACGTTGTTGTTGTTATTTATTTGACGTTGTTGTTGTTGTTTATTTGACGTTGTTGTTGACGTTGTCGTTGTTGTTGTTTATTTGACGTTGTCATTGTTGTTGTTGTTGTTTCTTTGATGTTGTTGTTGGTGACGTTGTTGTTGTTATTGTTTATTTGATGTTGTTGTTGTTGTTGTTGACATAGTTGTTGTTATTTATTTGACGTTGTTGTTGTTGTTGTTGTTGTTGACGTTGTTATTTATTTGACGTTGTTGTTGTTGTTTATTTGACGTTCTTGTTGTTGTTGTTGACGTTGTTGTTGTTGTTGTTTATTGGACGTTGTTGTTGTTATTGTTTATTTGACATTGTTGTTGTTGTTGACGGTGTTGTTATTGTTGTTGTTTATTTGACATTGTTGTTGTTGTTGTTATTTATTTGACGTTGTTGTTGTTGTTGTTTATTTGACGTTGTTGTTGTTGTTTATTTGACGTTGTTGTTTATTTGACGTTGTTGTTGTTGTTTATTTGACGTTGTTGTTGTTATTTGAAGTTGTTGTTGTTGTTGTATTTGTTGTTGTTGTTGTTGTTGTTGTTTATTTGACGTTGTTGTTATTGTTTATTTGACGTTATTGTTGTTGTTTATTTGACATTGTTATTGTTGTTGTTGTTGTTGTTTATTTGACGTTGTTGTTCTTGTTGTTTATTGGACGTTGTTAGTGTTGTTTTTGTTGTTTATTTGACGTTGTTAATGTTGTTGACATAGTTGTTGTTGTTTTTGTTGTTGTTATTGTTGGTGTTGTTGTTGTTTATTTGACGTTGTTGTTGTTGACATTGTTGTTGTTGTTGTTTATTTGACGTTCATGTTGTTGTTTTTTATTTGACGTTGTTGTTGTTGACATTGTTGTTGTTGTTGTTGCTTATTTGACGTAGTTGTTGTTATTGACGTTGTTGTTGTTGTTGTTGTTGTTGTTTATTTGACGTTTTTGTTGTTGTTGATGTTGTTGTTGTTGTTTTTTATTTGACGTTGTTGTTGTTGTTGTTGCTTATTTGACGTTGTTATTATTGTTGCTATTTATTTGACGTTGTTATTATTGTTGTTTATTTGACGTTGTTGTTGTTGTTATTTATTTGACGTTATTGTTGTTGTTGTTTATTTGACGTTGTTGTTGTTGTTGTTATATTTGTTATTGTTGTTATTGTTGTTGCTTATTTGACATTGTTGTTATTGTTGTTGTTTATTTGACGTTGTTGTTGTTGTTATTCATTTGACGTTGTTGTTGTTGTTATTTTTTATTTGACGTTGTTGTTGTTGTTGTTGTTCTTTATTTGACGTTGTTGTTGTTGTGGTTGTTGTTTTTGTTGTTTATTTGACGTTCTTGTTGTTGTTATTTATTTGACGTTGTTGTTGTTGTTGTTGTTTATTTAACGTTGTTGTTAACGTGGTTGTTGTTGTTGATGTTGTTGTTGTTGTTGTTTATTTGACGTTTTTGTTGTTGTTGATGTTGTTGTTGTTGTTGTTGTTTATTTGACGTTGTTGTTGTTGTTGCTTATTTGACGTTGTTGTTATTGTTGCTATTTATTTGACGTTGTTATTGTTGTTGTTTATTTGACGTTGTTGTTGTTGTTATTTATTTGACGTTATTGTTGTTGTTGTTGTTGTTTATTTGACGTTGTTGTTGTTGTTGTTATATTTGTTATTGTTCTTATTGTTGTTGCTTATTTGACGTTGTTGTTATTGTTGTTGTTTATTTGACGTTGTTGTTGTTGTTATTCATTTGACGTTGTTTTTGTTTATTTCACGTTGTTGTTGTTGTTGTTCTTTATTTGACGTTGTTGTTGTTGTGGTTGTTGTTTTTGTGGTTTATTTGACATTGTTGTTGTTATTTATTTGACGTTGTTGTTGTTGTTGTTTATTTGACGTTGTTGTTAACGTGGTTGTTGTTGGTGTTTATTTGACGTTGTTGTTGTTGTTGTTGTTATTTATTTGACGTTATTGTTGTTGTTGTTTATTTGACGTTGTTGTTGTTGTTGTTATATTTGTTATTGTTGTTATTATTGTTGCTTATTTGACGTTGTTGTTATTGTTGTTGTTTATTTGACGTTGTTGTTGTTGTTATTCATTTGACGTTGTTGTTGTTTATTTGACGTTGTTGTTGTTGTTGTTGTTCTTTATTTGACGTTGTTGTTGTTGTGGTTGTTGTTTTTGTGGTTTATTTGACATTGTTGTTGTTATTTATTTGACGTTGTTGTTGTTGATGTTTATTTGACGTTGTTGTTAACGTGGTTGTTGTTGGTGTTTATTTGACGTTGTTGTTGTTTTTGTCGTTGTTTATTTGACGTTGTTGTTGTTGTTTATTTGATGTTGTTATTGTTGTTGTTGACATAGTTGTTGTTGTTTATTTGACGTTGTTGTTGTTGCCGTTGTTGTTTATTTGACGTTGTTGTTGTTGTTTATTTGACGTTGTTGTTGTTGTTGTTGACGTTGTTGTTGTTGTTGTTGTTTATTGGACGTTGTTGTTGTTGTTTATTTGACATTGTTATTGTTGTTGACGGTGTTGTTGTTGTTGTTGTTTATTTGACATTGTTGTTGTTGTTATTTATTTGACGATGTTGTTGTTGCTAATTTTATTTGACGTTGTTGTTGTTGTTGTTAATTTGACGTTGTTTTTGTTGTTGTTGTTGTTTATTTGACGTTGTTGTTGTTGTTTATTTGACGTTGTTGTTGTTGTTGTTTATTTGATGTTGTTGTTGTTGTTATTTTATTTGACGTTGTTGTTGTTGTTGTTTATTTGACGTTGTTTTTGTTATTTTATGTTGTTGTTGTTGTTGTATTTGTTGTTGTTGTAGTTGTTGCTTATTTGACGTTGTTGTTATTGTTGCTATTTATTTGACGTTGTTATTGTTGTTGTTTATTTGACGCTGTTGTTGTTGTTATTTATTTGACGTTATTGTTGTTGTTGATTATTTGACGTTGTTGTTGTTGTTGTTGTTATATTTTTTATTGTTGTTATTGTTGTTGCTTATTTGACGTTGTTGTTATTGTTGTTGTTTATTTGACATTGTTGTTGTTGTTATTCATTTGACGTTGTTGTTGTTGTTTATTTGACGTAGTTGTTGTTGTTGTTGTTGTTCTTTATTTGACGTTGTTGTTGTTGTTGTTTTTGTTGTTTATTTGACGTTGTTGTTGTTATTTATTTGACGTTGTTGTTGTTGTTGTTGTTTATTTGACGTTGTTGTTAACGTTGTTGTTGGTGGTGTTTATTTGACGTTGTTGTTGTTGTTGTTGTTGTTTATTTGGCGTTGTTGTTGTTGACGTTGTTATTGTTGTTGTTTATTTGATGTTGTTATTGTTGTTGTTGTTTATTTGACGTTGTTGTTGTTGTTGCCGTTGTTGTTTATTTGACGTTGTTGTTGTTGTTTATTTGACGTTGTTGTTGTTGTTGTTGACGTTGTTGTTGTTGTTGTTGTTTATTGGACGTTGTTGTTGTTGTTTATTTGACATTGTTATTGTTGTTGACGGTGTTGTTGTTGTTGTTGTTTATTTGACATTGTTGTTGTTGTTATTTATTTGACGTTGTTGTTGTTGCTAATTTTGTTTGACGTTGTTGTTGTTGTTAATTTGACATTGTTGTTGTTGTTGTTGTTTATTTGACGTTGTTGTTGTTATTTATTTGACGTTGTTGTTGTTGTTTATTTGACGTTGTTGTTGACGTTGTTGTTGTTGTTGTTTATTTGACGTTGTCGTTGTTGTTGTTGTTGTTTATTTGACGTTGTTGTTGTTGACGTTGTTGTTGTTATTGTTTATTTGATGTTGTTGTTGTTGTTGTTGTTGACATAGTTGTTGTTATTTATTTGACGTTGTTGTTGTTGTTGACGTTGTTGTTTATTTGACGTTGTTGTTGTTGTTTATTTGACGTTGTTGTTGTTGTTGTTGACGTTGTTGTTGTTGTTGTTTATTGGACGTTGTTGTTGTTCTTGTTTATTTGACATTTTTATTGTTGTTGTTATTTATTTGACGTTGTTGTTGTTGTTGTTTATTTGACGTTGTTGTTGTTTTTTATTTGACGTTGTTGTTGTTGACATTGTTGTTGTTGTTTTTTATTTGACGTTCATGTTGTTGTTTTTTATTTGACGTTGTTGTTGTTGACATTGTTGTTGTTGTTGTTGTTGTTGTTTATTTGACGTAGTTGTTGTTATTGACGTTGTTGTTGTTGTTGTTGTTGTTGTTTATTTGACGCTTTTGTTGTTGTTGATGTTGTTGTTGTTGTTGTTGTTGTTTTTTATTTGACGTTGTTGTTGTTTTTGTTGCTTATTTGACGTTGTTGTTATTGTTGCTATTTATTTGACGTTGTTATTGTTGTTGTTTATTTGACGTTGTTGTTGTTGTTATTTATTTGACGTTATTGTTGTTGTTGTTTATTTGACGTTGTTGTTGTTGTTGTTATATTTGTTATTGTTGTTATTGTTGTTGCTTATTTGACATTGTCGTTATTGTTGTTGTTGTTTATTTGACGTTGTTGTTGTTGTTGTTATATTTGTTATTGTTGTTATTGTTGTTGCTTATTTGACATTGTTGTTATTGTTGTTGTTTATTTGACGTTGTTGTTGTTGTTATTCATTTGACGTTGTTGTTGTTGTTGTTGTTGTTGTTCTTTATTTGACGTTGTTGTTGTTGTGGTTGTTGTTTTTGTTGTTTATTTGACGTTGTTGTTGTTGTTATTTATTTGACATTGTTGTTGTTGTTGTTGTTTATTTGACGTTGTTGTTAACGTGGTTGTTGTTGTTGATGTTGTTGTTGTTGTTGTTTATTTGACGTTTTTGTTGTTGTTGATGTTGTTGTTGTTGTTGTTGTTGTTGTTGTTTATTTGACGTTGTTGTTGTTGTTGCTTATTTGACGTTGTTGTTATTGTTGCTATTTATTTGACGTTGTTATTGTTGTTGTTTATTTTACGTTGTTGTTGTTGTTATTTATTTGACGTTATTGTTGTTGTTGTTTATTTGACGTTGTTGTTGTTGTTGTTATATTTGTTATTGTTGTTATTGTTGTTGCTTATTTGACGTTGTTGTTGTTGTTGTTGTTTATTTGACGTTGTTGTTAACATTGTTGTTGTTGGTGTTTAGTTGACGTTGTTGTTGTTGTTGTTGTTTATTTGGCGTTGTTGTTGTTGACGTTGTTATTGTTGTTGTTTATTTGATGTTGTTATTGTTGTTGTTGACATAGTTGTTGTTGTTTATTTGACGTTGTTGTTGTTGTTGCCGTTGTTGTTTATTTGACGTTGTTGTTGTTGTTTATTTGACGTTGTTGTTGTTGTTGTTGACGTTGTTGTTGTTGTTGTTTATTGGACGTTGTTGTTGTTTATTTGACATTGTTATTGTTGTTGACGGTGTTGTTGTTGTTGTTGTTTATTTGACATTGTTGTTGTTGTTATTTATTTGACGTTGTTGTTGTTGCTAATTTTATTTGACGTTGTTGTTGTTGTTAATTTGACGTTGTTGTTGTTGTTGTTGTTGTTTATTTGACGTTGTTGTTGTTGTTTATTTGACGTTGTTGTTGTTGTTGTTTATTTGACGTTGTTGTTATTGTTATTCATTTGACGTTGTTGTTGTTGTTATTGTTTATTTGACGTTGTTGTTGTTGTTGTTGTTTATTTGACGTTGTTATTGTTAATTATTTGACGTTGTTTTTGTTATTTGATGGTGTTTTTGTTATTTGACGTTGTTTTTGTTATTTGACGTTGTTGTTGTTGTTGTATTTGTTGTTGTTGTTGTTGTTGCTTATTTGACGTTGTTGTTATTGTTGCTATTTATTTGACGTTGTTGTTGTTGTTGTTTATTTGACGTTGTTGTTGTTGTTGTTTATTTGACGTTGTTGTTGTTATTGTTGTTGTATTTGTTATTGTTGTTATTGTTGTTGCTTATTTGACGTTGTTGTTATTGTTGTTGTTTATTTGACGTTGTTGTAGTTGTTATTCATTTGACGTTGTTGTTGTTGTTGTTTATTTGACGTTGTTGTTGTTGTTCTTCATTTGACGTTGTTGTTGTTGTTATTGTTTATTTGACGTTGTTGTTGTTGTTGTTTATTTGACGTTGTTATTGTTAATTATTTGACGTTGTTTTTGTTATTTGACGGTGTTTTTGTTATTTGACGTTGTTTTTGTTATTTGACGTTGTTGTTGTTGTTGTATTTGTTGTTGTTGTTGTTCTTGCTTATTTGACGTTGTTGTTATTGTTGCTATTTATTTGACGTTGTTGTTGTTGTTATTTATTTGACGTTATTGTTGTTGTTGTTTATTTGACGTTGTTGTTGTTGTTGTTATATTTGTTATTGTTGTTATTGTTGTTGCTTATTTGACGTTGTTGTTATTGTTGTTGTTGATTTGACGTTGTTGTTGTTGTTATTCATTTGACGTTGTTGTTGTTGTTTATTTGACGTAGTTGTTGTTGTTGTTGTTGTTCTTTATTTGACGTTGTTGTTGTTGTTGTTTTTGTTATTTATTTGACGTTGTTGTTGTTATTTATTTGACGTTGTTGTTGTTGTTGTTGTTTATTTGACGTTGTTGTTAACGTTGTTGTTGGTGGTGTTTATTTGACGTTGTTGTTGTTGTTGTTGTTGTTTATTTGGCGTTGTTATTGTTGTTGTTGTTTTTGTTGTTGTTATTGTTGGTGTTGTTGTTGTTTATTTGACGTTGTTGTTATTGTTGTTGTTGTTGTTGTTTATTTGACGTTGTTGTTGTTGTTGTTTATTTGATGTTGTTCTTGTTGTTTATTTGACGTTGTTGTTGTTGTTATTCATTTGATGTTGTTGTTGTTGTTTATTTGACATTGTTGTTGTTGTTGTTGTTGATGACGTTGTTGTTGTAGTTGTTTATTTGACGTTGTTGTTGTTGTTTATTTGACGTTGTTGTTGTTTTTTATTTGACGTTGTTGTTGTTGACATTGTTGTTGTTGTTGTTTATTTGACGTTCATGTTGTTGTTTTTTATTTGACGTTGTTGTTGTTGACATTGTTGTTGTTGTTGTTGCTTATTTGACGTAGTTGTTGTTATTGACGTTGTTGTTGTTGTTGTTGTTGTTTATTTGACGTTTTTGTTGTTGTTGATGTTGTTGTTGTTGTTGTTGTTTTTTATTTGACGTTGTTGTTGTTATTGTTGCTTATTTGACGTTGTTGTTATTGTTGCTATTTATTTGACGTTGTTATTGTTGTTGTTTATTTGACGTTGTTGTTGTTGTTATTTATTTGACGTTATTGTTGTTGTTGTTTATTTGACGTTGTTGTTGTTGTTGTTATATTTGTTCTGTTGTTATTGTTGTTGCTTATTTGACATTGTTGTTATTGTTGTTGTTTATTTGACGTTGTTGTTGTTATTCATTTGACGTTGTTGTTGTTATTATTGTTTATTTGACGTTGTTGTTGTTGTTGTTGTTCTTTATTTGACGTTGTTGTTGTTGTGGTTGTTGTTTTTGTTGTTTATTTGACGTTGTTGTTGTTGTTATTTATTTGACGTTGTTGTTGTTGTTGTTGTTGTTTATTTGACATTGTTGTTAACGTGGTTGTTGTTGTTGATGTTGTTGTTGTTGTTTATTTGACGTTTTTGTTGTTGTTGATGTTGTTGTTGTTGTTGTTGTTTATTTGACGTTGTTGTTGTTGTTGCTTATTTGACGTTGTTGTTATTGTTGCTATTTATTTGACGTTGTTATTGTTGTTGTTTATTTGACGTTGTTGTTGTTGTTATTTATTTGACGTTATTGTTGTTGTTGTTTATTTGACGTTGTTGTTGTTGTTGTTATATTTGTTATTGTTGTTATTATTGTTGCTTATTTGACGTTGTTGTTATTGTTGTTGTTTATTTGACGTTGTTGTTGTTGTTATTCATTTGACGTTGTTGTTGTTTATTTGACGTTGTTGTTGTTGTTGTTGTTCTTTATTTGACGTTGTTGTTGTTGTGGTTGTTGTTTTTGTGGTTTATTTGACATTGTTGTTGTTATTTATTTGACGTTGTTGTTGTTGTTGTTTATTTGACGTTGTTGTTAACGTGGTTGTTGTTGGTGTTTATTTCACGTTGTTGTTGTTGTTGTTGTTGTTTATTTGACGTTGTTGTTGTTGTTTATTTGATGTTGTTATTGTTGTTGTTGACATAGTTGTTGTTGTTTATTTGACGTTGTTGTTGTTGCCGTTGTTGTTTATTTGACGTTGTTGTTGTTGTTTATTTGACGTTGTTGTTGTTGTTGTTGACGTTGTTGTTGTTGTTGTTGTTTATTGGACGTTGTTGTTGTTGTTTATTTGACATTGTTATTGTTGTTGACGGTGTTGTTGTTGTTGTTGTTTATTTGACATTGTTGTTGTTGTTATTTATTTGACGATGTTGTTGTTGCTAATTTTATTTGACGTTGTTGTTGTTGTTGTTAATTTGACGTTGTTTTTGTTGTTGTTGTTGTTTATTTGACGTTGTTGTTGTTGTTTATTTGACGTTGTTGTTGTTGTTGTTTATTTGATGTTGTTGTTGTTGTTATTTTATTTGACATTGTTGTTGTTGTTGTTTATTTGACGTTGTTTTTGTTATTTTATGTTGTTGTTGTTGTTGTATTTGTTGTTGTTGTAGTTGTTGCTTATTTGACGTTGTTGTTATTGTTGCTATTTATTTGACGTTGTTATTGTTGTTGTTTATTTGACGCTGTTGTTGTTGTTATTTATTTGACGTTATTGTTGTTGTTGATTATTTGACGTTGTTGTTGTTGTTGTTGTTATATTTGTTATTGTTGTTATTGTTGTTGCTTATTTGACGTTGTTGTTATTGTTGTTGTTTATTTGACGTTGTTGTTGTTGTTATTCATTTGACGTTGTTGTTGTTGTTTATTTGACGTAGTTGTTGTTGTTGTTGTTGTTCTTTATTTGACGTTGTTGTTGTTGTTGTTTTTGTTGTTTATTTGACGTTGTTGTTGTTATTTATTTGACGTTGTTGTTGTTGTTGTTGTTTATTTGACGTTGTTGTTAACGTTGTTGTTGGTGGTGTTTATTTGACGTTGTTGTTGTTGTTGTTGTTGTTGTTTATTTGGCATTGTTGATGTTGACGTTGTTATTGTTGTTGTTTATTTGATGTTGTTATTGTTGTTGTTGTTTATTTGACGTTGTTGTTGTTGCCGTTGTTGTTTATTTGACGTTGTTGTTGTTGTTTATTTGACGTTGTTGTTGTTGTTGTTGACGTTGTTGTTGTTGTTGTTGTTTATTGGACGTTGTTGTTGTTGTTTATTTGACATTGTTATTGTTGTTGACGGTGTTGTTGTTGTTGTTGTTTATTTGACATTGTTGTTGTTGTTATTTATTTGACGTTGTTGTTGTTGCTAATTTTATTTGACGTTGTTGTTGTTGTTAATTTGACATTGTTGTTGTTGTTGTTGTTGTTGTTTATTTGACGTTGTTGTTGTTATTTATTTGACGTTGTTGTTGTTGTTTATTTGACGTTGTTGTTGACGTTGTTGTTGTTGTTGTTGTTTATTTGACGTTGTCGTTGTTGTTGTTGTTGTTTATTTGACGTTGTTGTTGTTGACGTTGTTGTTGTTATTGTTTATTTGATGTTGTTGTTGTTGACATAGTTGTTGTTATTTATTTGACGTTGTTGTTGTTGTTGACGTTGTTGTTTATTTGACGTTGTTGTTGTTGTTTATTTGACGTTGTTGTTGTTGTTGTTGACGTTGTTGTTGTTGTTGTTTATTGGACGTTGTTGTTGTTCTTGTTTATTTGACATTTTTATTGTTGTTGTTATTTATTTGACGTTGTTGTTGTTGTTCTTTATTTGACGTTGTTGTTGTTTTTTATTTGACGTTGTTGTTGTTGACATTGTTGTTGTTGTTTTTTATTTGACGTTCATGTTGTTGTTTTTTATTTGACGTTGTTGTTGTTGACATTGTTGTTGTTGTTGTTGTTGTTTATTTGACGTAGTTGTTGTTATTGACGTTGTTGTTGTTGTTGTTGTTGTTGTTTATTTGACGCTTTTGTTGTTGTTGATGTTGTTGTTGTTGTTGTTGTTTTTTATTTGACGTTGTTGTTGTTTTTGTTGCTTATTTGACGTTGTTGTTATTGTTGCTATTTATTTGACGTTGTTATTGTTGTTGTTTATTTGACGTTGTTGTTGTTGTTATTTATTTGACGTTATTGTTGTTGTTGTTTATTTGACGTTGTTGTTGTTGTTGTTATATTTGTTATTGTTGTTATTGTTGTTGCTTATTTGACATTGTCGTTATTGTTGTTGTTGTTTATTTGACGTTGTTGTTGTTGTTGTTATATTTGTTATTGTTGTTATTGTTGTTGCTTATTTGACATTGTTGTTATTGTTGTTGTTTATTTGACGTTGTTGTTGTTGTTATTCATTTGACGTTGTTGTTGTTGTTGTTGTTGTTCTTTATTTGACGTTGTTGTTGTTGTGGTTGTTGTTTTTGTTGTTTATTTGACGTTGTTGTTGTTGTTATTTATTTGACATTGTTGTTGTTGTTGTTGTTTATTTGACGTTGTTGTTAACGTGGTTGTTGTTGTTGATGTTGTTGTTGTTATTTATTTGACGTTTTTGTTGTTGTTGATGTTGTTGTTGTTGTTGTTGTTTATTTGACGTTGTTGTTGTTGCTTATTTGACGTTGTTGTTATTGTTGCTATTTATTTGACGTTGTTATTGTTGTTGTTTATTTGACGTTGTTGTTGTTGTTATTTATTTGACGTTATTGTTGTTGTTGTTTATTTGACGTTGTTGTTGTTGTTGTTATATTTGTTATTGTTGTTATTGTTGTTGCTTATTTGACGTTGTTGTTGTTGTTGTTGTTTATTTGACGTTGTTGTTAACGTTGTTGTTGTTGGTGTTTAGTTGACGTTGTTGTTGTTGTTGTTGTTTATTTGGCGTTGTTGTTGTTGACGTTGTTATTGTTGTTGTTTATTTGATGTTGTTATTGTTGTTGTTGACATAGTTGTTGTTGTTTATTTGACGTTGTTGTTGTTGTTGCCGTTGTTGTTTATTTGACGTTGTTGTTGTTGTTTATTTGACGTTGTTGTTGTTGTTGTTGACGTTGTTGTTGTTGTTGTTTATTGGACGTTGTTGTTGTTTATTTGACATTGTTATTGTTGTTGACGGTGTTGTTGTTGTTGTTGTTTATTTGACATTGTTGTTGTTGTTATTTATTTGACGTTGTTGTTGTTGCTAATTTTATTTGACGTTGTTGTTGTTGTTAATTTGACGTTGTTGTTGTTGTTGTTGTTGTTTATTTGACGTTCTTGTTGTTGTTTATTTGACGTTGTTGTTGTTGTTATTGTTTATTTGACGTTGTTGTTGTTGTTGTTGTTTATTTGACGTTGTTATTGTTAATTATTTGACGTTGTTTTTGTTATTTGACGGTGTTTTTGTTATTTGACGTTGTTTTTGTTATTTGACGTTGTTGTTGTTGTTGTATTTGTTGTTGTTGTTGTTGTTGCTTATTTGACGTTGTTGTTATTGTTGCTATTTATTTGACGTTGTTGTTGTTGTTGTTTATTTGACGTTGTTGTTGTTGTTGTTTATTTGACGTTGTTGTTGTTATTGTTGTTGTATTTGTTATTGTTGTTATTGTTGTTGCTTATTTGACGTTGTTGTTATTGTTGTTGTTTATTTGACGTTGTTGTAGTTGTTATTCATTTGACGTTGTTGTTGTTGTTGTTTATTTGACGTTGTTGTTGTTGTTCTTCATTTGACGTTGGTGTTGTCGTTGTTTTTGTTGTTTATTTGACGTTGTTGTTGTTATTTATTTGACGTTGTTGTTGTTGTTTATTTGACGTTGTTGTTGACGTTGTCGTTGTTGTTGTTTATTTGACGTTGTCGTTGTTGTTGTTGTTGTTTCTTTGATGTTGTTGTTGGTGACGTTGTTGTTGTTATTGTTTATTTGATGTTGTTGTTGTTGTTGTTGACATAGTTGTTGTTATTTATTTGACGTTGTTGTTGTTGTTGTTGTTGTTGACGTTGTTATTTATTTGACGTTGTTGTTGTTGTTTATTTGACGTTCTTGTTGTTGTTGTTGACGTTGTTGTTGTTGTTGTTTATTGGACGTTGTTGTTGTTATTGTTTATTTGACATTGTTGTTGTTGTTGACGGTGTTGTTATTGTTGTTGTTTATTTGACATTGTTGTTGTTGTTGTTATTTATTTGACGTTGTTGTTGTTGTTGTTTATTTGACGTTGTTGTTGTTGTTTATTTGACGTTGTTGTTTATTTGACGTTGTTGTTGTTGTTTATTTGACGTTGTTGTTGTTATTTGAAGTTGTTGTTGTTGTTGTATTTGTTGTTGTTGTTGTTGTTGTTGTTTATTTGACGTTGTTGTTATTGTTTATTTGACGTTATTGTTGTTGTTTATTTGACATTGTTATTGTTGTTGTTGTTGTTGTTTATTTGACGTTGTTGTTCTTGTTGTTTATTGGACGTTGTTAGTGTTGTTTTTGTTGTTTATTTGACGTTGTTAATGTTGTTGACATAGTTGTTGTTGTTTTTGTTGTTGTTATTGTTGGTGTTGTTGTTGTTTATTTGACGTTGTTGTTGTTGACATTGTTGTTGTTGTTGTTTATTTGACGTTCATGTTGTTGTTTTTTATTTGACGTTGTTGTTGTTGACATTGTTGTTGTTGTTGTTGCTTATTTGACGTAGTTGTTGTTATTGACGTTGTTGTTGTTGTTGTTGTTGTTGTTTATTTGACGTTTTTGTTGTTGTTGATGTTGTTGTTGTTGTTTTTTATTTGACGTTGTTGTTGTTGTTGTTGCTTATTTGACGTTGTTATTATTGTTGCTATTTATTTGACGTTGTTATTGTTGTTGTTTATTTGACGTTGTTGTTGTTGTTATTTATTTGACGTTATTGTTGTTGTTGTTTATTTGACGTTGTTGTTGTTGTTGTTATATTTGTTATTGTTGTTATTGTTGTTGCTTATTTGACATTGTTGTTATTGTTGTTGTTTATTTGACGTTGTTGTTGTTGTTATTCATTTGACGTTGTTGTTGTTGTTATTTTTTATTTGACGTTGTTGTTGTTGTTGTTGTTCTTTATTTGACGTTGTTGTTGTTGTGGTTGTTGTTTTTGTTGTTTATTTGACGTTCTTGTTGTTGTTATTTATTTGACGTTGTTGTTGTTGTTGTTGTTTATTTAACGTTGTTGTTAACGTGGTTGTTGTTGTTGATGTTGTTGTTGTTGTTGTTTATTTGACGTTTTTGTTGTTGTTGATGTTGTTGTTGTTGTTGTTGTTTATTTGACGTTGTTGTTGTTGTTGCTTATTTGACGTTGTTGTTATTGTTGCTATTTATTTGACGTTGTTATTGTTGTTGTTTATTTGACGTTGTTGTTGTTGTTATTTATTTGACGTTATTGTTGTTGTTGTTGTTGTTTATTTGACGTTGTTGTTGTTGTTGTTATATTTGTTATTGTTCTTATTGTTGTTGCTTATTTGACGTTGTTGTTATTGTTGTTGTTTATTTGACGTTGTTGTTGTTGTTATTCATTTGACGTTGTTTTTGTTTATTTCACGTTGTTGTTGTTGTTGTTCTTTATTTGACGTTGTTGTTGTTGTGGTTGTTGTTTTTGTGGTTTATTTGACATTGTTGTTGTTATTTATTTGACGTTGTTGTTGTTGTTGTTGTTTATTTGACGTTGTTGTTAACGTGGTTGTTGTTGGTGTTTATTTGACGTTGTTGTTGTTGTTGTTGTTTATTTGACGTTGTTGTTGTTGTTTATTTGATGTTGTTATTGTTGTTGTTGACATAGTTGTTGTTGTTTATTTGACGTTGTTGTTGTTGCCGTTGTTGTTTATTTGACGTTGTTGTTGTTGTTTATTTGACGTTGTTGTTGTTGTTGTTGACGTTGTTGTTGTTGTTGTTGTTTATTGGACGTTGTTGTTGTTGTTTATTTGACATTGTTGTTGTTGTTGACGGTGTTGTTGTTGTTGTTTATTTGACATTGTTGTTGTTGTTATTTATTTGACGATGTTGTTGTTGCTAATTTTATTTGATGTTGTTGTTGTTGTTTATTTGACGTTGTTGTTGTTGGTGTTGTTTATTTGATGTTGTTGTTGTTGTTATTTTATTTGACGTTGTTGTTGTTGTTTATTTGACGTTGTTTTTGTTATTTTACGTTGTTGTTGTTGTTGTTGTTGTTGTATTTGTTGTTGTTGTAGTTGTTGTTTATTTGACGTTGTTGTTATTGTTTATTTGACGTTATTGTTGTTGTTTATTTGACATTGTTATTGTTGTTGTTGTTGTTGTTTATTTGACGTTGTTGTTCTTGTTGTTTATTGGACGTTGTTAGTGTTGTTTTTGTTGTTTATTTGACGTTGTTAATGTTGTTGACATAGTTGTTGTTGTTTTTGTTGTTGTTATTGTTGGTGTTGTTGTTGTTTATTTGACGTTGTTGTTGTTGACATTGTTGTTGTTGTTGTTTATTTGACGTTCATGTTGTTGTTTTTTATTTGACGTTGTTGTTGTTGACATTGTTGTTGTTGTTGTTGCTTATTTGACGTAGTTGTTGTTATTGACGTTGTTGTTGTTGTTGTTGTTGTTGTTTATTTGACGTTTTTGTTGTTGTTGATGTTGTTGTTGTTGTTTTTTATTTGACGTTGTTGTTGTTGTTGTTGCTTATTTGACGTTGTTATTATTGTTGCTATTTATTTGACGTTGTTATTGTTGTTGTTTATTTGACGTTGTTGTTGTTGTTATTTATTTGACGTTATTGTTGTTGTTGTTTATTTGACGTTGTTGTTGTTGTTGTTATATTTGTTATTGTTGTTATTGTTGTTGCTTATTTGACATTGTTGTTATTGTTGTTGTTTATTTGACGTTGTTGTTGTTGTTATTCATTTGACGTTGTTGTTGTTGTTATTTTTTATTTGACGTTGTTGTTGTTGTTGTTGTTCTTTATTTGACGTTGTTGTTGTTGTGGTTGTTGTTTTTGTTGTTTATTTGACGTTCTTGTTGTTGTTATTTATTTGACGTTGTTGTTGTTGTTGTTGTTTATTTAACGTTGTTGTTAACGTGGTTGTTGTTGTTGATGTTGTTGTTGTTGTTGTTTATTTGACGTTTTTGTTGTTGTTGATGTTGTTGTTGTTGTTGTTGTTTATTTGACGTTGTTGTTGTTGTTGCTTATTTGACGTTGTTGTTATTGTTGCTATTTATTTGACGTTGTTATTGTTGTTGTTTATTTGACGTTGTTGTTGTTGTTATTTATTTGACGTTATTGTTGTTGTTGTTGTTGTTTATTTGACGTTGTTGTTGTTGTTGTTATATTTGTTATTGTTCTTATTGTTGTTGCTTATTTGACGTTGTTGTTATTGTTGTTGTTTATTTGACGTTGTTGTTGTTGTTATTCATTTGACGTTGTTTTTGTTTATTTCACGTTGTTGTTGTTGTTGTTCTTTATTTGACGTTGTTGTTGTTGTGGTTGTTGTTTTTGTGGTTTATTTGACATTGTTGTTGTTATTTATTTGACGTTGTTGTTGTTGTTGTTGTTTATTTGACGTTGTTGTTAACGTGGTTGTTGTTGGTGTTTATTTGACGTTGTTGTTGTTGTTGTTGTTGTTTATTTGACGTTGTTGTTGTTGTTTATTTGATGTTGTTATTGTTGTTGTTGACATAGTTGTTGTTGTTTATTTGACGTTGTTGTTGTTGCCGTTGTTGTTTATTTGACGTTGTTGTTGTTGTTTATTTGACGTTGTTGTTGTTGTTGTTGACGTTGTTGTTGTTGTTGTTGTTTATTGGACGTTGTTGTTGTTGTTTATTTGACATTGTTGTTGTTGTTGACGGTGTTGTTGTTGTTGTTTATTTGACATTGTTGTTGTTGTTATTTATTTGACGATGTTGTTGTTGCTAATTTTATTTGATGTTGTTGTTGTTGTTTATTTGACGTTGTTGTTGTTGGTGTTGTTTATTTGATGTTGTTGTTGTTGTTATTTTATTTGACGTTGTTGTTGTTGTTTATTTGACGTTGTTTTTGTTATTTTACGTTGTTGTTGTTGTTGTTGTTGTTGTATTTGTTGTTGTTGTAGTTGTTGCTTATTTGATGTTGTTGTTATTGTTGCTATTTATTTGACGTTGTTATTGTTGTTGTTTATTTGACGCTGTTGTTGTTGTTATTTATTTGACGTTATTGTTGTTGTTGATTATTTGACGTTGTTGTTGTTGTTGTTGTTATATTTGTTATTGTTGTTATTGTTGTTGCTTATTTGACGTTGTTGTTATTGTTGTTGTTTATTTGACGTTGTTGTTGTTGTTATTCATTTGACGTTGTTGTTGTTGTTTATTTGACGTAGTTGTTGTTGTTGTTGTTGTTCTTTATTTGACGTTGTTGTTGTTGTTGTTTTTGTTGTGTATTTGACGTTGTTGTTGTTATTTATTTGACGTTGTTGTTGTTGTTGTTGTTTATTTGACGTTGTTGTTAACGTTGTTGTTGGTGGTGTTTATTTGACGTTGTTGTTGTTGTTGTTGTTGTTTATTTGGCGTTGTTGTTGTTGACGTTGTTATTGTTGTTGTTTATTTGATGTTGTTATTGTTGTTGTTGTTTATTTGACGTTGTTGTTGTTGCCGTTGTTGTTTATTTGACGTTGTTGTTGTTGTTTATTTGACGTTGTTGTTGTTGTTGTTGTTGTTTATTGGACGTTGTTGTTGTTGTTTATTTGACATTGTTATTGTTGTTGACGGTGTTGTTGTTGTTGTTGTTTATTTGACATTGTTGTTGTTGTTATTTATTTGACGTTGTTGTTGTTGCTAATTTTATTTGACGTTGTTGTTGTTGTTAATTTGACATTGTTGTTGTTGTTGTTGTTTATTTGACGTTGTTGTTGTTATTTATTTGACGTTGTTGTTGTTGTTTATTTGACGTTGTTGTTGACGTTGTTGTTGTTGTTGTTTATTTGACGTTGTCGTTGTTGTTGTTGTTATTTATTTGACGTTGTTGTTGTTGACGTTGTTGTTGTTATTGTTTATTTGATGTTGTTGTTGTTGTTGTTGTTGACATAGTTGTTGTTATTTATTTGACGTTGTTGTTGTTGTTGACGTTGTTGTTTATTTGACGTTGTTGTTGTTGTTTATTTGACGTTGTTGTTGTTGTTGTTGACGTTGTTGTTGTTGTTGTTTATTGGACGTTGTTGTTGTTCTTGTTTATTTGACATTTTTATTGTTGTTGTTATTTATTTGACGTTGTTGTTGTTGTTCTTTATTTGACGTTGTTGTTGTTTTTTATTTGACGTTGTTGTTGTTGACATTGTTGTTGTTGTTTTTTATTTGACGTTCATGTTGTTGTTTTTTATTTGACGTTGTTGTTGTTGACATTGTTGTTGTTGTTGTTGTTGTTTATTTGACGTAGTTGTTGTTATTGACGTTGTTGTTGTTGTTGTTGTTGTTGTTTATTTGACGCTTTTGTTGTTGTTGATGTTGTTGTTGTTGTTGTTGTTGTTGTTTTTTATTTGACGTTGTTGTTGTTTTTGTTGCTTATTTGACGTTGTTGTTATTGTTGCTATTTATTTGACGTTGTTATTGTTGTTGTTTATTTGACGTTGTTGTTGTTGTTATTTATTTGACGTTATTGTTGTTGTTGTTTATTTGACGTTGTTGTTGTTGTTGTTATATTTGTTATTGTTGTTATTGTTGTTGTTTATTTGACATTGTCGTTATTGTTGTTGTTGTTTATTTGACGTTGTTGTTGTTGTTGTTATATTTGTTATTGTTGTTATTGTTGTTGCTTATTTGACATTGTTGTTATTGTTGTTGTTTATTTGACGTTGTTGTTTTTGTTATTCATTTGACGTTGTTGTTGTTGTTGTTGTTGTTCTTTATTTGACGTTGTTGTTGTTGTGGTTGTTGTTTTTGTTGTTTATTTGACGTTGTTGTTGTTGTTATTTATTTGACATTGTTGTTGTTGTTGTTGTTTATTTGACGTTGTTGTTAACGTGGTTGTTGTTGTTGATGTTGTTGTTGTTATTTATTTGACGTTTTTGTTGTTGTTGATGTTGTTGTTGTTGTTGTTGTTTATTTGACGTTGTTGTTGTTGTTGCTTATTTGACGTTGTTGTTATTGTTGCTATTTATTTGACGTTGTTATTGTTGTTGTTTATTTGACGTTGTTGTTGTTGTTATTTATTTGACGTTATTGTTGTTGTTGTTTATTTGACGTTGTTGTTGTTGTTGTTATATTTGTTATTGTTGTTATTGTTGTTGCTTATTTGACGTTGTTGTTGTTGTTGTTGTTTATTTGACGTTGTTGTTAACGTTGTTGTTGTTGGTGTTTAGTTGACGTTGTTGTTGTTTATTTGGCGTTGTTGTTGTTGACGTTGTTATTGTTGTTGTTTATTTGATGTTGTTATTGTTGTTGTTGACATAGTTGTTGTTGTTTATTTGACGTTGTTGTTGTTGTTGCCGTTGTTGTTTATTTGACGTTGTTGTTGTTGTATATTTGACGTTGTTGTTGTTGTTGTTGACGTTGTTGTTGTTGTTGTTTATTGGACGTTGTTGTTGTTTATTTGACATTGTTATTGTTGTTGACGGTGTTGTTGTTGTTGTTGTTTAGTTGACATTGTTGTTGTTGTTATTTATTTGACGTTGTTGTTGTTGCTAATTTTATTTGACGTTGTTGTTGTTGTTAATTTGACGTTGTTGTTGTTGTTGTTGTTGTTTATTTGACGTTCTTGTTGTTGTTTATTTGACGTTGTTGTTGTTGTTGTTGTTTATTTGACGTTGTTGTTATTGTTATTCATTTGACGTTGTTGTTGTTGTTATTGTTTATTTGACGTTGTTGTTGTTGTTGTTGTTTATTTGACGTTGTTATTGTTAATTATTTGACGTTGTTTTTGTTATTTGACGGTGTTTTTGTTATTTGACGTTGTTTTTGTTATTTGACGTTGTTGTTGTTGTTGTATTTGTTGTTGTTGTTGTTGTTGCTTATTTGACGTTGTTGTTATTGTTGCTATTTATTTGACGTTGTTGTTGTTGTTGTTTATTTGACGTTGTTGTTGTTGTTGTTTATTTGACGTTGTTGTTGTTATTGTTGTTGTATTTGTTATTGTTGTTATTGTTGTTGCTTATTTGACGTTGTTGTTATTGTTGTTGTTTATTTGACGTTGTTGTAGTTGTTATTCATTTGACGTTGTTGTTGTTGTTGTTTATTTGACGTTGTTGTTGTTGTTCTTCATTTGACGTTGGTGTTGTCGTTGTTTTTGTTGTTTATTTGACGTTGTTGTTGTTATTTATTTGACGTTGTTGTTGTTGTTTATTTGACGTTGTTGTTGACGTTGTCGTTGTTGTTGTTTATTTGACGTTGTCGTTGTTGTTGTTGTTGTTGTTTCTTTGATGTTGTTGTTGGTGACGTTGTTGTTGTTATTGTTTATTTGATGTTGTTGTTGTTGTTGTTGACATAGTTGTTGTTATTTATTTGACGTTGTTGTTGTTGTTGTTGTTGTTGACGTTGTTATTTATTTGACGTTGTTGTTGTTGTTTATTTGACGTTCTTGTTGTTGTTGTTGACGTTGTTGTTGTTGTTGTTTATTGGACGTTGTTGTTGTTATTGTTTATTTGACATTGTTGTTGTTGTTGACGGTGTTGTTATTGTTGTTGTTTATTTGACATTGTTGTTGTTGTTGTTATTTATTTGACGTTGTTGTTGTTGTTGTTTATTTGACGTTGTTGTTGTTGTTTATTTGACGTTGTTGTTTATTTGACGTTGTTGTTGTTGTTTATTTGACGTTGTTGTTGTTATTTGAAGTTGTTGTTGTTGTTGTATTTGTTGTTGTTGTTGTTGTTGTTGTTTATTTGACGTTGTTGTTATTGTTTATTTGACGTTATTGTTGTTGTTTATTTGACATTGTTATTGTTGTTGTTGTTGTTGTTTATTTGACGTTGTTGTTCTTGTTGTTTATTGGACGTTGTTAGTGTTGTTTTTGTTGTTTATTTGACGTTGTTAATGTTGTTGACATAGTTGTTGTTGTTTTTGTTGTTGTTATTGTTGGTGTTGTTGTTGTTTATTTGACGTTGTTGTTGTTGACATTGTTGTTGTTGTTGTTTATTTGACGTTCATGTTGTTGTTTTTTATTTGACGTTGTTGTTGTTGACATTGTTGTTGTTGTTGTTGCTTATTTGACGTAGTTGTTGTTATTGACGTTGTTGTTGTTGTTGTTGTTGTTGTTTATTTGACGTTTTTGTTGTTGTTGATGTTGTTGTTGTTGTTTTTTATTTGACGTTGTTGTTGTTGTTGTTGCTTATTTGACGTTGTTATTATTGTTGCTATTTATTTGACGTTGTTATTGTTGTTGTTTATTTGACGTTGTTGTTGTTGTTATTTATTTGACGTTATTGTTGTTGTTGTTTATTTGACGTTGTTGTTGTTGTTGTTGTTATATTTGTTATTGTTGTTATTGTTGTTGCTTATTTGACATTGTTGTTATTGTTGTTGTTTATTTGACGTTGTTGTTGTTGTTATTCATTTGACGTTGTTGTTGTTGTTATTTTTTATTTGACGTTGTTGTTGTTGTTGTTCTTTATTTGACGTTGTTGTTGTTGTGGTTGTTGTTTTTGTTGTTTATTTGACGTTCTTGTTGTTGTTATTTATTTGACGTTGTTGTTGTTGTTGTTGTTTATTTAACGTTGTTGTTAACGTGGTTGTTGTTGTTGATGTTGTTGTTGTTGTTGTTTATTTGACGTTTTTGTTGTTGTTGATGTTGTTGTTGTTGTTGTTGTTTATTTGACGTTGTTGTTGTTGTTGCTTATTTGACGTTGTTGTTATTGTTGCTATTTATTTGACGTTGTTATTGTTGTTGTTTATTTGACGTTGTTGTTGTTGTTATTTATTTGACGTTATTGTTGTTGTTGTTGTTGTTTATTTGACGTTGTTGTTGTTGTTGTTATATTTGTTATTGTTCTTATTGTTGTTGCTTATTTGACGTTGTTGTTATTGTTGTTGTTTATTTGACGTTGTTGTTGTTGTTATTCATTTGACGTTGTTTTTGTTTATTTCACGTTGTTGTTGTTGTTGTTCTTTATTTGACGTTGTTGTTGTTGTGGTTGTTGTTTTTGTGGTTTATTTGACATTGTTGTTGTTATTTATTTGACGTTGTTGTTGTTGTTGTTGTTTATTTGACGTTGTTGTTAACGTGGTTGTTGTTGGTGTTTATTTGACGTTGTTGTTGTTGTTGTTGTTTATTTGACGTTGTTGTTGTTGTTTATTTGATGTTGTTATTGTTGTTGTTGACATAGTTGTTGTTGTTTATTTGACGTTGTTGTTGTTGCCGTTGTTGTTTATTTGACGTTGTTGTTGTTGTTTATTTGACGTTGTTGTTGTTGTTGTTGACGTTGTTGTTGTTGTTGTTGTTTATTGGACGTTGTTGTTGTTGTTTATTTGACATTGTTATTGTTGTTGACGGTGTTGTTGTTGTTGTTTATTTGACATTGTTGTTGTTGTTATTTATTTGACGATGTTGTTGTTGCTAATTTTATTTGACGTTGTTGTTGTTGTTGTTAATTTGACATTGTTTTTGTTGTTGTTGTTGTTTATTTGATGTTGTTGTTGTTGTTTATTTGACGTTGTTGTTGTTGGTGTTGTTTATTTGATGTTGTTGTTGTTGTTATTTTATTTGACGTTGTTGTTGTTGTTTATTTGACGTTGTTTTTGTTATTTTACGTTGTTGTTGTTGTTGTTGTTGTTGTATTTGTTGTTGTTGTAGTTGTTGCTTATTTGATGTTGTTGTTATTGTTGCTATTTATTTGACGTTGTTATTGTTGTTGTTTATTTGACGCTGTTGTTGTTGTTATTTATTTGACGTTATTGTTGTTGTTGATTATTTGACGTTGTTGTTGTTGTTGTTGTTATATTTGTTATTGTTGTTATTGTTGTTGCTTATTTGACGTTGTTGTTATTGTTGTTGTTTATTTGACGTTGTTGTTGTTGTTATTCATTTGACGTTGTTGTTGTTGTTTATTTGACGTAGTTGTTGTTGTTGTTGTTGTTCTTTATTTGACGTTGTTGTTGTTGTTGTTTTTGTTGTTTATTTGACGTTGTTGTTGTTATTTATTTGACGTTGTTGTTGTTGTTGTTGTTTATTTGACGTTGTTGTTAACGTTGTTGTTGGTGGTGTTTATTTGACGTTGTTGTTGTTGTTGTTGTTTATTTGGCGTTGTTGTTGTTGACGTTGTTATTGTTGTTGTTTATTTGATGTTGTTATTGTTGTTGTTGTTTATTTGACGTTGTTGTTGTTGCCGTTGTTGTTTATTTGACGTTGTTGTTGTTGTTTATTTGACGTTGTTGTTGTTGTTGTTGTTGTTTATTGGACGTTGTTGTTGTTGTTTATTTGACATTGTTATTGTTGTTGACGGTGTTGTTGTTGTTGTTGTTTATTTGACATTGTTGTTGTTGTTATTTATTTGACGTTGTTGTTGTTGCTAATTTTATTTGACATTGTTGTTGTTGTTAATTTGACATTGTTGTTGTTGTTGTTGTTTATTTGACGTTGTTGTTGTTATTTATTTGACGTTGTTGTTGTTGTTTATTTGACGTTGTTGTTGACGTTGTTGTTGTTGTTGTTTATTTGACGTTGTCGTTGTTGTTGTTGTTGTTTATTTGACGTTGTTGTTGTTGACGTTGTTGTTGTTATTGTTTATTTGATGTTGTTGTTGTTGTTGTTGTTGACATAGTTGTTGTTATTTATTTGACGTTGTTGTTGTTGTTGACGTTGTTGTTTATTTGACGTTGTTGTTGTTGTTTATTTGACGTTGTTGTTGTTGTTGTTGACGTTGTTGTTGTTGTTGTTTATTGGACGTTGTTGTTGTTCTTGTTTATTTGACATTTTTATTGTTGTTGTTATTTATTTGACGTTGTTGTTGTTGTTCTTTATTTGACGTTGTTGTTGTTTTTTATTTGACGTTGTTGTTGTTGACATTGTTGTTGTTGTTTTTTATTTGACGTTCATGTTGTTGTTTTTTATTTGACGTTGTTGTTGTTGACATTGTTGTTGTTGTTGTTGTTGTTTATTTGACGTAGTTGTTGTTATTGACGTTGTTGTTGTTGTTGTTGTTGTTGTTTATTTGACGCTTTTGTTGTTGTTGATGTTGTTGTTGTTGTTGTTGTTGTTTTTTATTTGACGTTGTTGTTGTTTTTGTTGCTTATTTGACGTTGTTGTTATTGTTGCTATTTATTTGACGTTGTTATTGTTGTTGTTTATTTGACGTTGTTGTTGTTGTTATTTATTTGACGTTATTGTTGTTGTTGTTTATTTGACGTTGTTGTTGTTGTTGTTATATTTGTTATTGTTGTTATTGTTGTTGCTTATTTGACATTGTCGTTATTGTTGTTGTTGTTTATTTGACGTTGTTGTTGTTGTTGTTATATTTGTTATTGTTGTTATTGTTGTTGCTTATTTGACATTGTTGTTATTGTTGTTGTTTATTTGACGTTGTTGTTTTTGTTATTCATTTGACGTTGTTGTTGTTGTTGTTGTTGTTCTTTATTTGACATTGTTGTTGTTGTGGTTGTTGTTTTTGTTGTTTATTTGACGTTGTTGTTGTTGTTATTTATTTGACATTGTTGTTGTTGTTGTTGTTTATTTGACGTTGTTGTTAACGTGGTTGTTGTTGTTGATGTTGTTGTTGTTATTTATTTGACGTTTTTGTTGTTGTTGATGTTGTTGTTGTTGTTGTTGTTTATTTGACGTTGTTGTTGTTGTTGCTTATTTGACGTTGTTGTTATTGTTGCTATTTATTTGACGTTGTTATTGTTGTTGTTTATTTGACGTTGTTGTTGTTGTTATTTATTTGACGTTATTGTTGTTGTTGTTTATTTGACGTTGTTGTTGTTGTTGTTATATTTGTTATTGTTGTTATTGTTGTTGCTTATTTGACGTTGTTGTTGTTGTTGTTGTTTATTTGACGTTGTTGTTAACGTTGTTGTTGTTGGTGTTTAGTTGACGTTGTTGTTGTTGTTGTTGTTTATTTGGCGTTGTTGTTGTTGACGTTGTTATTATTGTTGTTTATTTGATGTTGTTATTGTTGTTGTTGACATAGTTGTTGTTGTTTATTTGACGTTGTTGTTGTTGTTGCCGTTGTTGTTTATTTGACGTTGTTGTTGTTGTTTATTTGACGTTGTTGTTGTTGTTGTTGACGTTGTTGTTGTTGTTGTTTATTGGACGTTGTTGTTGTTTATTTGACATTGTTATTGTTGTTGACGGTGTTGTTGTTGTTGTTGTTTATTTGACATTGTTGTTGTTGTTATTTATTTGACGTTGTTGTTGTTGCTAATTTTATTTGACGTTGTTGTTGTTGTTAATTTGACGTTGTTGTTGTTGTTGTTGTTGTTGTTTATTTGACGTTGTTGTTGTTATTTATTTGACGTTGTTGTTGTTGTTGTTTATTTGACGTTGTTGTTATTGTTATTCATTTGACGTTGTTGTTGTTGTTATTGTTTATTTGACGTTGTTGTTGTTGTTGTTGTTTATTTGACGTTGTTATTGTTAATTATTTGACGTTGTTTTTGTTATTTGACGGTGTTTTTGTTATTTGACGTTGTTTTTGTTATTTGACGTTGTTGTTGTTGTTGTATTTGTTGTTGTTGTTGTTGTTGCTTATTTGACGTTGTTGTTATTGTTGCTATTTATTTGACGTTGTTGTTGTTGTTGTTTATTTGACGTTGTTGTTGTTGTTGTTTATTTGACGTTGTTGTTGTTATTGTTGTTGTATTTGTTATTGTTGTTATTGTTGTTGCTTATTTGACGTTGTTGTTATTGTTGTTGTTTATTTGACGTTGTTGTAGTTGTTATTCATTTGACGTTGTTGTTGTTGTTGTTTATTTGACGTTGTTGTTGTTGTTCTTCATTTGACGTTGGTGTTGTCGTTGTTTTTGTTGTTTATTTGACATTGTTGTTGTTATTTATTTGACGTTGTTGTTGTTGTTTATTTGACGTTGTTGTTGACGTTGTCGTTGTTGTTGTTTATTTGACGTTGTCGTCGTTGTTGTTGTTGTTTCTTTGATGTTGTTGTTGGTGACGTTGTTGTTGTTATTGTTTATTTGATGTTGTTGTTGTTGTTGTTGACATAGTTGTTGTTATTTATTTGACGTTGTTGTTGTTGTTGTTGTTGTTGACGTTGTTATTTATTTGACGTTGTTGTTGTTGTTTATTTGACGTTCTTGTTGTTGTTGTTGACGTTGTTGTTGTTGTTGTTTATTGGACGTTGTTGTTGTTATTGTTTATTTGACATTGTTGTTGTTGTTGACGGTGTTGTTATTGTTGTTGTTTATTTGACATTGTTGTTGTTGTTGTTATTTATTTGACGTTGTTGTTGTTGTTTATTTGACGTTGTTGTTGTTGTTTATTTGACGTTGTTGTTTATTTGACGTTGTTGTTGTTGTTTATTTGACGTTGTTGTTGTTATTTGAAGTTGTTGTTGTTGTTGTATTTGTTGTTGTTGTTGTTGTTGTTGTTGTTTATTTGACGTTGTTGTTGTTGTTTATTTGACGTTATTGTTGTTGTTTATTTGACATTGTTATTGTTGTTGTTGTTGTTGTTTATTTGACGTTGTTGTTCTTGTTGTTTATTGGACGTTGTTAGTGTTGTTTTTGTTGTTTATTTGACGTTGTTAATGTTGTTGACATAGTTGTTGTTGTTTTTGTTGTTGTTATTGTTGGTGTTGTTGTTGTTTATTTGACGTTGTTGTTGTTGACATTGTTGTTGTTGTTGTTTATTTGAAGTTCATGTTGTTGTTTTTTATTTGATGTTGTTGTTGTTGACATTGTTGTTGTTGTTGTTGCTTATTTGACGTAGTTGTTGTTATTGACGTTGTTGTTGTTGTTGTTGTTGTTGTTTATTTGACGTTTTTGTTGTTGTTGATGTTGTTGTTGTTGTTTTTTATTTGACGTTGTTGTTGTTGTTGTTGCTTATTTGACGTTGTTATTATTGTTGCTATTTATTTGACGTTGTTATTGTTGTTGTTTATTTGACGTTGTTGTTGTTGTTATTTATTTGACGTTATTGTTGTTGTTGTTTATTTGACGTTGTTGTTGTTGTTGTTATATTTGTTATTGTTGTTATTGTTGTTGCTTATTTGACATTGTTGTTATTGTTGTTGTTTATTTGACGTTGTTGTTGTTGTTATTCATTTGACGTTGTTGTTGTTGTTATTTTTTATTTGACGTTTTTGTTGTTGTTGTTGTTGTTCTTTATTTGACGTTGTTGTTGTTGTGGTTGTTGTTTTTGTTGTTTATTTGACGTTCTTGTTGTTGTTATTTATTTGACGTTGTTGTTGTTGTTGTTGTTTATTTAACGTTGTTGTTAACGTGGTTGTTGTTGTTGATGTTGTTGTTGTTGTTGTTTATTTGTCGTTTTTGTTGTTGTTGATGTTGTTGTTGTTGTTGTTGTTTATTTGACGTTGTTGTTGTTGTTGCTTATTTGACGTTGTTGTTATTGTTGCTATTTATTTGACGTTGTTATTGTTGTTGTTTATTTGACGTTGTTGTTGTTGTTATTTATTTGACGTTATTGTTGTTGTTGTTGTTTATTTGACGTTGTTGTTGTTGTTATATTTGTTATTGTTGTTATTGTTGTTGCTTATTTGACGTTGTTGTTATTGTTGTTGTTTATTTGACGTTGTTGTTGTTGTTATTCATTTGACGTTGTTGTTGTTTATTTCACGTTGTTGTTGTTGTTGTTCTTTATTTGACGTTGTTGTTGTTGTGGTTGTTGTTTTTGTGGTTTATTTGACATTGTTGTTGTTATTTATTTGACGTTGTTGTTGTTGTTGTTGTTTATTTGACGTTGTTGTTAACGTGGTTGTTGTTGGTGTTTATTTGACGTTGTTGTTGTTGTTGTTGTTTATTTGACGTTGTTGTTGTTGTTTATTTGATGTTGTTATTGTTGTTGTTGACATAGTTGTTGTTGTTTATTTGACGTTGTTGTTGTTGCCGTTGTTGTTTATTTGACGTTGTTGTTGTTGTTGTTTATTTGACGTTGTTGTTGTTGTTGTTGACGTTGTTGTTGTTGTTGTTGTTTATTGGACGTTGTTGTTGTTGTTTATTTGACATTGTTATTGTTGTTGACGGTGTTGTTGTTGTTGTTTATTTGACATTGTTGTTGTTGTTATTTATTTGACGATGTTGTTGTTGCTAATTTTATTTGACGTTGTTGTTGTTGTTGTTAATTTGACGTTGTTTTTGTTGTTGTTGTTGTTTATTTGATGTTGTTGTTGTTGTTTATTTGACGTTGTTGTTGTTGGTGTTGTTTATTTGATGTTGTTGTTGTTGTTATTTTATTTGACGTTGTTGTTGTTGTTTATTTGACGTTGTTTTTGTTATTTTACGTTGTTGTTGTTGTTGTTGTTGTTGTATTTGTTGTTGTTGTAGTTGTTGCTTATTTGATGTTGTTGTTATTGTTGCTATTTATTTGACGTTGTTATTGTTGTTGTTTATTTGACGCTGTTGTTGTTGTTATTTATTTGACGTTATTGTTGTTGTTGTTTATGTGACGTTGTTGTTGTTGTTGTTGTTATATTTGTTATTGTTGTTATTGTTGTTGCTTATTTGACGTTGTTGTTATTGTTGTTGTTTATTTGACGTTGTTGTTATTGTTATTCATTTGACGTTGTTGTTGTTGTTTATTTGACGTAGTTGTTGTTGTTGTTGTTGTTATTTATTTGACGTTGTTGTTGTTGTTGTTGTTTTTGTTGTTTATTTGACGTTGTTGTTGTTATTTATTTGACGTTGTTGTTGTTGTTGTTGTTTATTTGACGTTGTTGTTAACGTTGTTGTTGGTGGTGTTTAGTTGACGTTGTTGTTGTTGTTGTTGTTTATTTGGCGTTGTTGTTGTTGACGTTGTTATTGTTGTTGTTTATTTGATGTTGTTATTGTTGTTGTTGACATAGTTGTTGTTGTTTATTTGACGTTGTTGTTGTTGTTGCCGTTGTTGTTTATTTGACGTTGTTGTTGTTGTTTATTTGACGTTGTTGTTGTTGTTGTTGATGTTGTTGTTGTTGTTGTTTATTGGACGTTGTTGTTGTTGTTTATTTGACATTGTTATTGTTGTTGACAGTGTTGTTGTTGTTGTTGTTTATTTGACATTGTTGTTGTTGTTATTTATTTGACGTTGTTGTTGTTGCTAATTTTATTTGACGTTGTTGTTGTTGTTAATTTGACGTTGTTGTTGTTGATGTTGTTTATTTGACGTTGTTGTTGTTGTTTATTTGACGTTGTTGTTGTTGTTGTTTATTTGACGTTGTTGTTGTTGTTATTTATTTGACGTTGTTGTTGTTGTTGTTATTGTTTATTTGACGTTGTTGTTGTTGTTTATTTGACGTTGTTATTGTTAATTATTTGACGTTGTTTTTGTTATTTGACGATGTTTTTGTTATTTGACGTTGTTTTTGTTATTTGACGTTGTTGTTGTTGTTGTTGTATTTGTTGTTGTTGTTGTTGTTGTTGCTTATTTGACGTTGTTGTTATTGTTGCTATTTATTTGACGTTGTTGTTGTTGTTGTTTATTTGACGTTGTTGTTGTTGTTGTTTATTTGATGTTGTTGTTGTTGTTGTTGTTGTTGTATTTGTTATTGTTGTTATTGTTGTTGCTTATTTGACGTTGTTGTTATTGTTGTTGTTTATTTGACGTTGTTGTTGTTGTTATTCATTTGACGTTGTTGTTGTTGTTGTTTATTTGACATTGTTGTTGTTGTTCTTCATTTGACGTTGGTGTTGTCGTTGTTTTTGTTGTTTATTTGACGTTGTTGTTGTTATTTATTTGACGTTGTTGTTGTTGTTTATTTGACGTTGTTGTTGACGTTTTCGTTGTTGTTGTTTATTTGACGTTGTCGTTGTTGTTGTTGTTTCTTTGATGTTTTTATTGGTGACGTTGTTGTTGTTATTGTTTATTTGATGTTGTTGTTGTTGTTGTTGACATAGTTGTTGTTATTTATTTGACGTTGTTGTTGTTATTGTTGACGTTGTTGTTTATTTGACGTTGTTGTTGTTGTTTATTTGACGTTCTTGTTGTTGTTGTTGACGTTGTTGTTGTTGTTGTTTATTGGACGTTGTTGTTGTTGTTGTTTATTTGACATTGTTGTTGTTGTTGACGGTGTTGTTATTGTTGTTGTTTATTTGACATTGTTGTTGTTGTTGTTATTTTGTTGACGTTGTTGTTGTTGTTGTTGTTTATTTGACGTTGTTGTTGTTTATTTGACGTTGTTGTTTATTTGACGTTGTTGTTGTTGTTTATTTGACGTTGTTGTTGTTATTTGAAGTTGTTGTTGTTGTTGTATTTGTTGTTGTTGTTGTTGTTGTTGTTGTTTATTTGACGTTGTTGTTGTTGTTTATTTGACGTTATTGTTGTTGTTTATTTGACGTTATTGTTGTTGTTGTTGTTGTTGTTTATTTGACGTTGTTGTTCTTGTTGTTGTTGTTGTTGTTGTTGTTATTGTTGTTGTTGTTGTTCTTGTTATTGTTGTTGTTGTTTTTGTTGTTGTTATTGTTGGTGTTATTGTTGTTTATTTGACGTTGTTGTTATTGTTGGTGTTGTTGTTGTTTATTTGACGTTGTTGTTGTTGTTTATTTGATGTTGTTGTTGTTGTTGTTGTTTATTTGACGTTGTTGTTGTTGTTATTCATTTGATGTTGTTGTTGTTGTTTATTTGACATTGTTGTTGTTGTTGTTGTTGACGTTGTTGTTGTAGTTGTTTATTTGACGTTGTTGTTGTTGTTGTTGTTGTTTATTTGACGTTGTTGTTGTTTTTTATTTGACGTTGTTGTTGTTGACATTGTTGTTGTTGTTGTTTATTTGACGTTCTTGTTGTTGTTTTTTATTTGACGTTGTTGTTGTTGACATTGTTGTTGTTGTTGTTGTTTATTTATTGTAGTTGTTGTTATGGACGTTGTTGTTATAGTTGTTGTTGTTGTTGTTTATTTGATGTTTTTATTGTTGTTGATGTTGTTGTTGTTGTTGTTGTTTTTTATTTGACGTTGTTGTTGTTGTTGTTGCTTATTTGACGTTGTTGTTATTGTTGCTATTTATTTGACGTTGTTATTGTTGTTGTTTATTTGACGTTGTTGTTGTTGTTATTTATTTGACGTTATTGTTGTTGTTGTTTATTTGACGTTGTTGTTGTTGTTGTTATATTTGTTATTGTTGTTATTGTTGTTGCTTATTTGACATTGTTGTTATTGTTGTTGTTTATTTGACGTTGTTGTTGTTGTTATTCATTTGACGTTGTTGTTGTTGTTGTTGTTGTTGTTGTTGTTTATTTGACGTTGTTGTTGTTGTTGTTGTTCTTTATTTGACGTTGTTGTTGTTGTGGTTGTTGTTTTTGTTGTTTATTTGACGTTGTTGTTGTTGTTATTTATTTGACGTTGTTGTTGTTGTTGTTTATTTGACGTTGTTGTTAACGTGGTTGTTGTCGGTGTTTATTTGACGTTGTTGTTGTTGTTGTTATTTATTTGACGTTGTTGTTGTTGTTGTTGTTGTTTATTTGACGTTGTTGTTAACGTGGTTGTTGTCGGTGTTTATTTGACGTTGTTGTTGTTGTTGTTATTTATTTGACGTTGTTGTTGTTGTTGTTTATTTGACGTTGTTGTTGTTGTTTATTTGACGTTGTTGTTTATTTGACGTTGTTGTTGTTGTTTATTTGACGTTGTTGTTGTTATTTGAAGTTGTTGTTGTTGTTGTATTTGTTGTTGTTGTTGTTGTTGTTTATTTGACGTTGTTGTTGTTGTTTATTTGACGTTATTGTTGTTGTTTATTTGACATTGTTATTGTTGTTGTTGTTGTTATTTATTTGACGTTGTTGTTCTTGTTGTTTATTGGACGTTGTTAGTGTTGTTGTTGTTGTTTATTTGACGTTGTTAATGTTGTTGACATAGTTGTTGTTGTTTTTGTTGTTTATTTGACGTTGTTATTGTTGTTGTTGTTTTTGTTGTTGTTATTATTGGTGTTGTTGTTGTTTATTTGACGTTGTTGTTATTGTTGTTGTTGTTGTTGTTGTTTATTTGACGTTGTTGTTGTTGTTGTTGTTGTTGTTTATTTGATGTTGTTGTTGTTGTTTATTTGACGTTGTTGTTGTTGTTATTCATTTGATGTTGTTGTTGTTGTTTATTTGACATTGTTGTTGTTGTTGTTGTTGTTGACGTTGTTGTTGTAGTTGTTTATTTGACGTTGTTGTTGTTGTTGTTGTTGTTGTTTATTTGACGTTGTTGTTGTTTTTTATTTGACGTTATTGTTGTTGACATTGTTGTTGTTGTTTATTTGACGTTCATGTTGTTGTTTTTTATTTGACGTTGTTGTTGTTGACATTGTTGTTGTTGTTGTTGTTTATTTGACGTAGTTGTTGTTATTGACGTTGTTGTTGTTGTTGTTGTTGTTGTTGTTTATTTGACGTTTTTGTTGTTGTTGATGTTGTTGTTGTTGTTGTTGTTTTTTATTTGACGTTGTTGTTGTTGTTGTTGTTGTTGCTTATTTGACGTTGTTGTTATTGTTGCTATTTATTTGACGTTGTTATTGTTGTTTTTTATTTGACGTTGTTGTTGTTGTTATTTATTTGACGTTATTGTTGTTGTTGTTTATTTGACGTTGTTGTTGTTGTTGTTATATTTGTTATTGTTGTTATTGTTGTTGCTTATTTGACATTGTTGTTATTGTTGTTGTTTATTTGACGTTGTTGTTGTTGTTATTCATTTGACGTTGTTGTTGTTGTTATTTTTTATTTGACGTTGTTGTTGTTGTTGTTGTTCTTTATTTGACGTTGTTGTTGTTGTGGTTGTTGTTTTTGTTGTTTATTTGACGTTCTTGTTGTTGTTATTTATTTGACGTTGTTGTTGTTGTTGTTGTTTATTTAACGTTGTTGTTAACGTGGTTGTTGTTGATGTTGTTGTTGTTGTTTATTTGACGTTTTTGTTGTTGTTGATGTTGTTGTTGTTGTTGTTGTCTATTTGACGTTGTTGTTGTTGTTGCTTATTTGACGTTGTTGTTATTGTTGCTATTTATTTGACGTTGTTATTGTTGTTGTTTATTTGACGTTGTTGTTGTTGTTATTTATTTGACGTTATTGTTGTTGTTGTTTATTTGACGTTGTTGTTGTTGTTGTTATATTTGTTATTGTTGTTATTGTTGTTGCTTATTTGACGTTGTTGTTATTGTTGTTGTTTATTTGACGTTGTTGTTGTTGTTATTCATTTGACGTTGTTGTTGTTTATTTCACGTTGTTGTTGTTGTTGTTCTTTATTTGACGTTGTTGTTGTTGTGGTTGTTGTTTTTGTGGTTTATTTGACATTGTTGTTGTTATTTATTTGACGTTGTTGTTGTTGTTGTTTATTTGACGTTGTTGTTAACGTGGTTGTTGTTGGTGTTTATTTGACGTTGTTGTTGTTGTTGTTGTTTATTTGACGTTGTTGTTGTTGTTTATTTGATGTTGTTATTGTTGTTGTTGACATAGTTGTTGTTGTTTATTTGACGTTGTTGTTGTTGCCGTTGTTGTTTATTTGACGTTGTTGTTGTTGTTTATTTGACATTGTTGTTGTTGTTGTTGACGTTGTTGTTGTTGTTGTTTATTGGACGTTGTTGTTGTTGTTTATTTGACATTGTTATTGTTGTTGACGGTGTTGTTGTTGTTGTTTATTTGACATTGTTGTTGTTGTTATTTATTTGACGATGTTGTTGTTGCTAATTTTATTTGACGTTGTTGTTATTGTTGTTAATTTGACGTTGTTTTTGTTGTTGTTGTTGTTTATTTGATGTTGTTGTTGTTGTTTATTTGACGTTGTTGTTGTTGGTGTTGTTTATTTGATGTTGTTGTTGTTGTTATTTTATTTGACGTTGTTGTTGTTGTTTATTTGACGTTGTTTTTGTTATTTTACGTTGTTGTTGTTGTTGTTGTTGTATTTGTTGTTGTTGTAGTTGTTGCTTATTTGATGTTGTTGTTATTGTTGCTATTTATTTGACGTTGTTATTGTTGTTGTTTATTTGACGCTGTTGTTGTTGTTATTTATTTGACGTTATTGTTGTTGTTGTTTATTTGACGTTGTTGTTGTTGTTGTTGTTATATTTGTTATTGTTGTTATTGTTGTTGCTTATTTGACGTTGTTGTTATTGTTGTTGTTTATTTGACGTTGTTGTTATTGTTATTCATTTGACATTGTTGTTGTTGTTTATTTGACATAGTTGTTGTTGTTGTTGTTGTTCTTTATTTGACGTTGTTGTTGTTGTTGTTTTTGTTGTTTATTTGACGTTGTTGTTGTTATTTATTTGACGTTGTTGTTGTTGTTGTTGTTGTTGTTTATTTGACGTTGTTGTTAACGTTGTTGTTGGTGGTGTTTAGTTGACGTTGTTGTTGTTGTTGTTGTTTATTTGGCGTTGTTGTTGTTGACGTTGTTATTGTTGTTGTTTATTTGATGTTGTTATTGTTGTTGTTGACATAGTTGTTGTTGTTTATTTGACGTTGTTGTTGTTGTTGCCGTTGTTGTTTATTTGACGTTGTTGTTGTTGTTTATTTGACGTTGTTGTTGTTGTTGACGTTGTTGTTGTTGTTGTTTATTGGACGTTGTTGTTGTTGTTTATTTGACATTGTTATTGTTGTTGACGGTGTTGTTGTTGTTGTTGTTTATTTGACATTGTTGTTGTTGTTATTTATTTGACGTTGTTGTTGTTGCTAATTTTATTTGACGTTGTTGTTGTTGTTAATTTGACGTTGTTGTTGTTGTTGTTGTTTATTTGACGTTGTTGTTGTTGTTTATTTGACGTTGTTGTTGTTGTTGTTTATTTGACGTTGTTGTTGTTGTTATTTATTTGACGTTGTTGTTGTTGTTGTTATTGTTTATTTGACGTTGTTGTTGTTGTTTATTTGACGTTGTTATTGTTAATTATTTGACGTTGTTTTTGTTATTTGACGATGTTTTTGTTATTTGACGTTGTTTTTGTTATTTGACGTTGTTGTTGTTGTTGTATTTGTTGTTGTTGTTGTTGTTGCTTATTTGACGTTGTTGTTATTGTTGCTATTTATTTGACGTTGTTGTTGTTGTTGTTTATTTGACGTTGTTGTTGTTGTTGTTGTTTATTTGATGTTGTTGTTGTTGTTGTTGTTGTTGTATTTGTTATTGTTGTTATTGTTGTTGCTTATTTGACGTTGTTGTTATTGTTGTTGTTTATTTGACGTTGTTGTTGTTGTTATTCATTTGACGTTGTTGTTGTTGTTGTTTATTTGACGTTGTTGTTGTTGTTCTTCATTTGACGTTGGTGTTGTCGTTGTTTTTGTTGTTTATTTGACGTTGTTGTTGTTATTTATTTGACGTTGTTGTTGTTGTTTATTTGACGTTGTTGTTGACGTTGTCGTTGTTGTTGTTTATTTGACATTGTCGTTGTTGTTGTTGTTTCTTTGATGTTGTTATTGGTGACGTTGTTGTTGTTATTGTTTATTTGATGTTGTTGTTGTTGTTGTTGACATAGTTGTTGTTATTTATTTGACGTTGTTGTTGTTATTGTTGACGTTGTTGTTTATTTGACGTTGTTGTTGTTGTTTATTTGACGTTCTTGTTGTTGTTGTTGACGTTGTTGTTGTTGTTGTTTATTGGACGTTGTTGTTGTTGTTGTTGTTTATTTGACATTGTTGTTGTTGTTGACGGTGTTGTTATTGTTGTTGTTTATTTGACATTGTTGTTGTTGTTGTTATTTTGTTGACGTTGTTGTTGTTGTTGTTTATTTGACGTTGTTGTTGTTGTTTATTTGACGTTGTTGTTTATTTGACGTTGTTGTTGTTGTTTATTTGACGTTGTTGTTGTTATTTGAAGTTGTTGTTGTTGTTGTATTTGTTGTTGTTGTTGTTGTTGTTGTTGTTTATTTGACGTTGTTGTTGTTGTTTATTTGACGTTATTATTGTTGTTTATTTGACGTTATTGTTGTTGTTGTTGTTGTTTATTTGACGTTGTTGTTCTTGTTGTTTATTGGACGTTGTTAGTGTTGTTGTTGTTGTTTATTTGACGTTGTTAATGTTATTGACATAGTTGTTGTTGTTTTTGTTGTTTATTTGACGTTGTTATTGTTGTTGTTGTTTTTGTTGTTGTTATTGTTGGTGTTGTTGTTGTTTATTTGACGTTGTTGTTATTGTTGGTGTTGTTGTTGTTTATTTGACGTTGTTGTTGTTGTTTATTTGATGTTGTTGTTGTTGTTGTTTATTTGACGTTGTTGTTGTTGTTATTCATTTGATGTTGTTGTTGTTGTTTATTTGACATTGTTGTTGTTGTTGTTGTTGTTGACGTTGTTGTTGTAGTTGTTTATTTGACGTTGTTGTTGTTGTTGTTGTTTATTTGACGTTGTTGTTGTTTTTTATTTGACGTTGTTGTTGTTGACATTGTTGTTGTTGTTGTTTATTTGATGTTGTTATTGTTGTTGTTGACATAGTTGTTGTTGTTTATTTGATGTTGTTATTGTTGTTGTTGACATAGTTGTTGTTGTTTATTTGACAATGTTGTTGTTGTTGCCGTTGTTGTTTATTTGACGTTGTTGTCGTTGTTTATTTGAAGTTGTTGTTGTTGTTGTTGTTGTTGTTGACGTTGTTGTTGTTGTTGTTTATTGGACGTTGTTGTTGTTGTTTATTTGACATTGTTGTTGTTGTTGACGGTGTTGTTGTTGTTGTTGTTGTTTATTTGACATTGTTGTTGTTGTTGTTATTTATTTGACGTTGTTGTTGTTGTTTTTTATTTGGTATTATTGTTGTTTTGTTGTTGTTTATTTGACGTTGTTGTTTATTTGACGTTGTTGTTGTTGTTGTTTATTTGACGTTGTTGTTGTTATTTGAAGTTGTTGTTGTTGTTGTATTTGTTGTTGTTGTTGTTTATTTGACGTTGTTGTTGTTGTTGTTTATTTGACGTTATTGTTGTTGTTTATTTGACGTTGTTATTGTTGTTGTTGTTTTTATTTGACGTTATTGTTGTTGTTTATTTGACGTTGTTATTGTTGTTGTTGTTTATTTGACGTTGTTGTTGACGTTGTTGTTGTTGTTGTTTATTTGACGTTGTTGTTGTTGTTGTTGTTTATTAGACGTTGTTAATGTTGTTGACATTGTTGTTGTTGTTGTTGTTTATTTGACATTGTTGTTGTTGTTGTTTATTAGACGTTGTTAATGTTCTTGACATTGTTGTTGTTGTTTTTGTTGTTTATTTGACGTTGTTGTTGTTGTTGTTGTTTTTGTTGTTGTTATTGTTGTTGTTGTTGTTGTTTATTTGACGTTGTTGTTGTTGTTGTTGTTGTTGTTGTTGTTTATTTGACGTTGTTGTTGTTGTTGTTGTTTATTTGACGTTGTTTTTGTTGTTTATTTGACATTGTTGTTGTTGTTGTTTATTTGACGTTGTTGTTGTTGTTGTTTATTTGACATTGTTGTTGTTGTTGTTGTACTTGTTTATTTGACGTTGTTGTTGTTGTTTATTTGATGTTGTTTTAGTTGTTGTTCTTTATTTGACGTTGTTGTTGTTTTTTATTTGACGTTGTTGTTGTTGACATTGTTGTTGTTGTTGTTGTTTATTTGACGTTGTTGTTGTTGTTTTTTATTTGACGTTGTTGTTGTTGACATTGTTGTTGTTGTTGTTTATTTGACATTGTTGTTGTTATTGTTTATTTGACGCAGTTGTTGTTATTTACGTTGTTGTTGTTGTTGTTGTTGTTTATTTGACATTTTTGTTGTTGTTGATGTTGTTGTGGTTGTTGTTTTTTATTTGATGTTGTTGTTGTTGTTGTTGTTGTTGTTTATTTGATGTTGTTTTAGTTGTTGTTGTTTATTTGACGTTGTTGTTGTTTTTTATTTGACGTTGTTGTTGTTGACATTGTTGTTCTTGTTGTTGTTTATTTGACGTTGTTGTTGTTGTTTTTTATTTGACGTTGTTGTTGTTGACATTGTTGTTGTTGTTGTTTATTTGACGTTGTTGTTGTTATTATTTATTTGACGTAGTTGTTGTTATTGACGTTGTTGTTGTTGTTGTTGTTGTTTATTTGACATTTTTGTTGTTGTTGATGTTGTTGTTGTTGTTGTTGTTGTTTATTTGACGTTGTTGTTGTTGTTGTTTATTTGACGTTGTTGTTGTTATTGTTGTTGTTGTTGTTAATTTGACGTTGTTGTTGTTGTTGTTGTTTATTTGACGTTGTTGTTGTTGTTTATTTGACGTTGTTTTTGTTGTTGTTGTTTATTTGATGTTGTTGTTGTTGTTTATTTGACGTTGTTGTTGTTGTTATTGTTTATTTGACGTTGTTGTTGTTGTTGTTTATTTGACGTTGTTATTGTTGTTTATTTGACGTTGTTTTTGTTATTTTACGTTGTTGTTGTTGTTGTTATATTTGTTGTTGTTGTTGTTGTTGCATATTTGACGTTGTTGTTATTGTTGCTATTTATTTGACGTTGTTATTGTTGTTGTTTATTTGACGTTGCTGTTGTTGTTGTTTATTTGACATTGTTGTTGTTGTTGTTGTTTATTTGACGTTGTTGTTATTTATTTGACGTTGTTGTTGTTGTTTTTTGTATTTGTTATTATTGTTATTGTTGTTGCTTATTTGACGTTGTTGTTATTGTTGTTGTTTATTTGACGTTGTTGTTGTTGTTATTCATTTGACGTTGTTGATGTTGTTGTTGTTGTTCTTGTTGTTCTTTATTTGACGTTGTTGTTGACGTTGTTGTTGTTGTTGTTTATTGGACGTTGTTGTTGTTGTTGTTTATTTGACATTGTTGTTGTTGTTGACGGTGTTATAGTTGTTGTTGTTTATTTGACATTGTTGTTGTTGTTGTTGTTATTTATTTGAAGTTGTTGTTGTTGTTTTTTATTTGACATTATTGTTGTTGTTGTTGTTGTTGTTTATTTGACGTTGTTGTTTATTCGACGTTGTTGTTTATTTGACATTGTTGTTGTTGTTTATTTGAAGTTGTTGTTGTTATTTGAAGTTGTTGTTGTTGTTGTATTTGTTGTTGTTGTTGTTGTTTATTTGACGTTGTTGTTGTTGTTTATTTGACGTTATTGTTATTGTTTATTTGACATTGTTATTGTTGTTGCTGTTGTTTATTTGACGTTGTTGTTGTTGTTGTTTATTTGACGTTGTTGTTGTTGTTGTTGTTTATTAGACGTTGTTAATGTTGTTGACATTGTTGTTGTTGTTGTTGTTTATTTGACGTTGTTGTTGTTGTTGTTGTTTATTAGACGTTGTTAATGTTGTTGACATTGTTGTTGTTGTTTTTGTTGTTTATTTGACATTGTTTTTGTTGTTGTTGTTATTGTTGGTGTTGTTGTTGTTTATTTGACGTTGTTGTTGTTGTTGTTTATTTGACGTTGTTGTTGTTGTTGTTTATTTGACGTTGTTGTTGTTGTTTATTTGACTTTGTTGTTGTTGTTGTTTATTTGACGTTGTTGTTGTTGTTTATTTAACATTGTTGTTGTTGTTGTTGTTGATGATGTTGTTGTTGTACTTGTTTATTTGACGTTGTTGTTGTTGTTTATTTGATGTTGTTTTAGTTGTTGTTGTTTATTTGACGTTGTTGTTGTTTTTTATTTGACGTTGTTGTTGTTGACATTGTTGTTCTTGTTCTTGTTTATTTGACGTTGTTGTTGTTGTTTTTTATTTGACGTTGTTGTTGTTGTTTTTTATTTGACGTTGTTGTTGTTGACATTGTTGTTGTTGTTGTTTATTTGACGTTGTTGTTGTTATTGTTTATTTGACGTAGTTGTTGTTATTGACGTTGTTGTTGTTGTTGTTGTTGTTTATTTGACATTTTTGTTGTTGTTGATGTTGTTGTTGTTGTTGTTGTTTTTTATTTGACGTTGTTGTTGTTGTTTTTTTGACGTTGTTGTTGTTGTTATTGTTGTTGTTGTTGTTAATTTGATGTTGTTGTTGTTGTTGTTGTTTATTTGACGTTGTTGTTGTTGTTGTTGTTTATTTGATGTTGTTGTTGTTGTTTATTTGACGTTGTTGTTGTTATTGTTTATTTGACGTTGTTGTTGTTGTTGTTGTTGTTTATTTGACGTTGTTATTGTTGTTTATTTGACGTTGTTTTTGTTATTTTACGTTGTTGTTGTTGTTGTTGAATTTGACGTTGTTGTTGTTGTTGCTTATTTGACGTTGTTGTTATTGTTGCTATTTATTTGACGTTGTTATTGTTGTTGTTTATTTGACGTTGCTGTTGTTGTTGTTTATTTGACGTTGTTGTTGTTGTTGTTGTTTATTTGACGTTGTTGTTGTTGTTTTTTGTATTTGTTATTGTTGATATTGTTGTTGCTTATTTGACGTTGTTGTTATTGTTGTTGTTTATTTGACGTTGTTGTTGTTGTTATTCATTTGACGTTGTTGATGTTGTTGTTGTTGTTCTTGTTGTTCTTTATTTGACGTTGTTGTTGTCGTTGTTTTTGTTGTTTATTTGACGTTGTTGTTGTTATTTACTTGACGTTGTTGTTGTTGTTTATTTGACGTTGTTGTTAACGTTGTTGTTGTTGTTGTTGTTTATTTGACGTTGTTGTTGTTGTTGTTTATTTGACGTTGGTATTGTTGTTGTTTATTTGACGTTGTTGTTAACGTTGTTGTTGTTGTTGTTTATTTGACATTGTTGTTGTTGTTGTTTATTTGACGTTATTGTTGTTGTTGACGTTGTTGTTATTGTTTATTTGATGTTGTTATTGTTGTTGTTGACATAATTGTTGTTGTTTATTTGACGTTGTTGTTGTTGTTACCGTTGTTGTTTATTTGACGTTGTTGTTGTTGTTGTTTATTTGATGTTGTTGTTGTCGTTGACGTTGTTGTTGTTGTTGTTGTTTATTGGACGTTGTTGTTGTTGTTGTTTATTTGACATTGTTGTTGTTATTGACGGTGTTGTTGTTGTTGTTGTTTATTTGACATTGTTGTTGTTGTTGTTATTTATTTGACTTTGTTGTTGTTGGTTTTTATTTGACATTATTGTTGTTGTTGTTGTTGTTGTTTATTTGACGTTGTTGTTTATTTGACGTTGTTGTTGTTGTTTATTTGACGTTGTTGTTGTTATTTGAAGTTGTTGTTGTTGTTGTATTTGTTGTTGTTGTTGTTGTTTATTTGACGTTGTTGTTGTTGTTTATTTGACATTATTGTTATTGTTTATTTGACGTTGTTATTGTTGTTGCTATTGTTTATTTGACGTTGTTGTTGACGTTGTTGTTGTTGTTTATTTGACGTTGTTGTTGTTGTTGTTTATTAGACGTTGTTAATGTTGTTGACATTGTTGTTGTTGTTGTTTATTTGACGTTGTTGTTGTTGTTGTTTATTAGACGTTGTTAATGTTGTTGACATTGTTGTTGTTGTTTATTTGACTTTGTTGTTGTTGTTGTTTATTTGACGTTGTTGTTGTTGTTTATTTGACATTTTTGTTGTTGTTGTTGTTGTTGATGTTGTTGTTGTACTTGTTTATTTGACGTTGTTGTTGTTGTTGTTGTTGTTGTTGTTTATTTGATGTTGTTTTAGTTATTGTTGTTTATTTGATGTTGTTGTTGT
>OX451735.1:1338570200-1338575200 GCA_948472305.1 Vicia faba | reverse complement strand
TTTATTTGACGTTATTGTTGTTGTTGACGTTGTTGTTGTTGTTTATTTGATGTTTTTATTGCTGTTGTTGACATAGTTGTTGTTGTTTATTTAACGTTGTTGTTGTTGTTGTCGTTGTTGTTTATTTGACGTTGTTGTTGTTGTTTATTTGACGTTGTTGTTGTTGTTGACGTTGTTGTTTATGTTGTTTATTGGACGTTGTTGTTGTTGTTTATTTGACATTGTTGTTGTTGTTGACGGTGTTGTTGTTTATTTGACATTGTTGTTGTTGTTGTTATTTATTTGATGTTGTTGTTGTTGTTTTTTATTTGACATTATTGTTGTTGTTGTTGTTGTTGTTGTTGTCGTTTATTTGACGTTGTTGTAGTTGTTTATTTGACGTTGTTGTTGTTATTTGAAGTTGTTGTTGTTGTTGTATTTGTTGTTGTTGTTGTTGTTGTTTATTTGACGTTGTTGTTGTTGTTTATTTGACGTTGTTATTGTTGTTGTTGTTGTTTATTTGACGTTGTTGTTATTGTTGTTTATTTGACATTGTTGTTGTTGTTGTTGTTGACGTTGTTGTTGTTGTTGTTGTTTATTTGATGTTGTTTTAGTTGTTGTTGTTTATTTGACGTTGTTGTTGTTTTTATTTGACGTTGTTGTTGTTGACATATTTGTTGTGGTCTTTTATTTGACGTTGTTGTTGTTGTTTTTTATTTGACGTTGTTGTTGTATACATTGTTGTTGTTGTTGTTGTTTATTTGACGTTGTTGTTGTTTATTTGACGTAGTTGTTGTTATTGACGTTGTTGTTGTTGTTGTTTATTTGACGTTTTTGTTGTTGTTGATGTTGTTGTTGTTGTTGTTGTTTTTTATTTGACATTGTTGTTGTTGTTTATTTGACGTTGTTGTTGTTGTTATTGTTGTTGATGTTGTTGTTAATTTGATGTTGTTGTTGTTGTTTATTTGACGTTGTTGTTGTTGTTATTTATTTGACGTTGTTGTTGTTGTTGTTTATTTGACGTTGTTGTTTATTTGACATTGTTGTTTATTTGACGTTGTTGTTATTGTTTATTTCGCGTTGTTGTTGTTGTTGTTGTTGTATTTGTTGTTGTTGTTGTTGTTGTTTATTTGACGTTGTTCTTGTTGTTTATTTGACGTTATTGTTGTTGTTTATTTGACGTTGTTATTGTTTTTGTTGTTTATTTGACGTTGTTGTTGACGTTGTTGTTGTTGTTGTTGTTGTTGTTTATTTGAGGTTGTTGTTGTTTATTAGACGTTGTTAATGTTGTTGACATTGTTGTTGTTGTTTTTGTTGTTTATTTTACATTGTTGTTGTTGTTTATTTGACGTTGTTGTTGTTGTTGTTTATTTGACGTTGTTGTTGTTATTTATTTGACGTTGTTGTTGTTGTTGTTTATTTGACGTTGTTGTTGTTGTTTATTTGACGTTGTTGTTGTTTATTTGACATTGTTGTTGTTGTTGTTGTTGACGTTGTTGTTGTAGTTGTTTATTTGACGTTGTTGTTGTTGTTGTTGTTTATTTGATATTGTTTTAGTTGTTGTTGTTTATTTGACGTTGTTGTTGTTTTTTATTTGACGTTGTTGTTGTTGACATTGTTGTTGTTGTTGTTTATTTGACGTTGTTGTTGTTGTTTTTTATTTGACGTTGTTGTTGTTGACATTGTTGTTGTTGTTGTTGTTTATTTGACGTTGTTGTTCTTTATTTGATGTAGTTGTTATTATTGACGTTGTTGTTGTTGTTGTTGTTTATTTGACGTTTTTGTTGTTGTTGATGTTGTTGTTGTTGTTGTTTTTTATTTGACGTTGTTGTTGTTGTTGTTGTTTATTTGACGTTGTTGTTGTTGTTATTGTTGTTGTTGTTGTTTTTGTTAATTTGACGTTGTTGTTGTTGTTGTTTATTTGACGTTGTTGTTGTTGTTGTTTATTTGACGTTGTTGTTGTTGTTATTTATTTGACGTTGTTGTTGTTGTTGTTGTTGTTGTTTATTTGACGTTGTTGTTTATTTGACATTGTTGTTTATTTGACGTTGTTGTTGTTTATTTCACGTTGTTGTTGTTGTTATTTGAAGTTGTTGTTATTGTTGTATTTGTTGTTGTTGTTGTTGTTGTTGTTGTTGTTTATTTGACGTTGTAGTTGTTGTTTATTTGACGTTATTGTTGTTGTTTATTTGACGTTGTTATTGTTGTTGTTGTTGTTTATTTGACGTTATTGTTGTTGTTTATTTGACGTTGTTATTGTTGTTGTTGTTGTTTATTTGACGTTGTTGTTGACGTTGTTGTTATTGTTGTTGTTGTTGTTGTTTTTGTTGTTGTTATTGTTGGTGTTGTTGTTGACGTTGTTGTTGTTGTTGTTATTATTGTTGTTGTTGTTAATTTGACGATGTTGTTGTTGTTGTTGTTTATTTGACGTTGTTGTTGTTGTTTATTTGACGTTGTTGTTGTTGTTGTTTATTTGATGTTGTTGTTGTTGTTATTTATTTGACGTTGTTGTTGTTTATTTGACGTTATTGTTGTTGTTTATTTGACGTTGTTATTGTTGTTGTTGTTGGATATTTGACGTTATTGTTGTTGTTTATTTGACGTTGTTATTATTGTTGTTGTTGTTTATTTGACGTTGTTGTTGACGTTGTTGTTATTGTTGTTGTTTATTTGACATTGTTGTTGTTGTTGTTGTTGTTTATTAGATGTTGTTAATGTTATTGACATTGTTGTTGTTGTTTTTGTTGTTTATTTGACGTTGTTGTTGTTGTTGTTGTTTTTGTTGTTGTTATTGTTGTTGTTGTTGTTGTTTACTTGACGTTTTTATTGTTGTTGTTGTTTATTTGACGTTGTTGTTGTTGTTTATTTGACGTTGTTGTTGTTGTTGTTTATTTGACGTTGTTATTGTTGTTGTTGTTGTTTATTTGACGTTGTTGTTGACGTTGTTGTTGTTGTTTATTTGACATTGTTGTTGTTGTTTATTAGACGTTGTTAATGTTGTTGACATTGTTGTTGTTGTTTTTGTTGTTTATTTGACATTGTTGTTGTTGTTGTTGTTGTTGTTGTTTTTGATGTTGTTGTTGTTGTTGACGTTGTTGTTGTTGTTGTTTATTGGACGTTGTTGTTGTTGTTGTTTATTTGACATTGTTGTTGTTGTTGACGGTGTTATTGTTGTTGTTGTTGTTTATTTGACATTGTTGTTGTTGTTGTTATTTATTTGACGTTGTTGTTGTTGTTTTTTATTTGACATTATTGTTGTTGTTGTTGTTGTTGTTTATTTGACGTTGTTGTTTATTTGACGTTGTTGTTTATTTGACGTTGTTGTTGTTGTTTATTTGACGTTGTTGTTGTTATTTGAAGTTGTTGTTGTTGTTGTATTTGTTGTTGTTGTTGTTGTTTATTTGACGTTGTTGTTGTTGTTTATTTGACGTTATTGTTATTGTTTATTTGACATTGTTATTGTTGTTGATGTTGTTTATTTGACGTTGATGTTGACGTTGTTGTTGTTGTTGTTGTTTATTTGACGTTGTTGTTGTTGTTTATTAGACGTTGTTAATCTTGTTGACATTGTTGTTGTTGTTGTTGTTTATTTGACGTTGTTGTTGTTGTTGTTGTTGTTTATTAGACGTTGTTAATGTTGTTGACATTGTTGTTGTTGTTTTTGTTGTTTATTTGACATTGTTGTTGTTGTTGTTGTTGTTGTTGTTATTGTTGGTGTTGTTGTTGTTTATTTGACGTTGTTGTTGTTGTTGTTTATTTGACTTTGTTGTTATTGTTGTTTATTTGACGTTGTTGTTGTTGTTGTTGTTTATTTGACTTTGTTGTTGTTGTTGTTTACTTGACGTTGTTGTTGTTGTTTATTTAACATTGTTGTTGTTGTTGACGTTGTTGTTGTACTTGTTTATTTAACATTGACGTAGTTGATGTTATTGACGTTGTTGTTGTTGTTGTTGTTGTTGTTTATTTGACATTTTTGTTGTTGTTGATGTTGTTGTTGATGTTTTTTATTTGACGTTGTTGTTGTTGTTGTTTATTTGACGTTGTTGTTGTTATTGTTGTTGTTGTTGTTAATTTGATGTTGTTGTTGTTGTTGTTTATTTGACGTTGTTGTTGTTGTTTATTTATCGTTGTTGTTGTTGTTGTTTATTTGATGTTGTTGTTGTTGTTTATTTGACGTTGTTGTTATTGTTGTTGTTTATTTGACGTTGTTGTTATTGTTGTTATTCATTTGACGTTGTTGATGTTGTTGTTGTTGTTCTTGTTGTTCTTTGTTTGACGTTGTTGTTGTCGTTGTTTTTGTTATTTATTTGACGTTGTTGTTGTTGTTGTTTATTTAACGTTGGTATTGTTGTTGTTTATTTGACGTTGTTGTTAACATTGTTGTTGTTGTTGTTGTATATTTGACGTTGTTGTTGTTGTTGTTGTTTATTTGACGTTATTGTTGTTGTTGTTTATTTGATGTTGTTATTGTTGTTGTTGACATAGTTGTTGTTGTTTATTTGACGTTGTTGTTGTTACCGTTGTTGTTTATTTGACGTTGTTGTTGTTGTTGTTTATTGGACGTTTTTGTTGTTGTTGTTTATTTGAAATTGTTGTTGTTGTTGACGGTGTTATTGTTGTTGTTGTTTATTTCACATTGTTGTTGTTGTTATTTATTTGACGTTGTTGTTGTTGTTTTTTATTTGACATTATTGTTGTTGTTGTTGTTGTTTATTTGACGTTGTTGTTTATTTGACGTTGTTGTTTATTTGACGTTGTTGTTGTTGTTTATTTGACGTTGTTGTTGTTATTTGAAGTTGTTGTTGTTGTTGTATTTGTTGTTGTTGTTGTTGTTTATTTGACGTTGTTGTTGTTGTTTATTTGACGTTATTGTTATTGTTTATTTGACATTGTTATTGTTGTTGCTGTTGTTTATTTGACGTTGTTGTTGACGTTGTTGTTGTTGTTGTTTATTTGACGTTGTTGTTGTTGTTGTTGTTGTTGTTTAGACGTTGTTAATGTTGTTGACATTGTTGTTGTTG
>OX451735.1:1338560200-1338567700 GCA_948472305.1 Vicia faba | reverse complement strand
ATTGTTGTTGTTGTTGTTATTTATTTGACGTTGTTGTTGTTGTTTTTTATTTGACATTATTGTTGTTGTTGTTGTTGTTGTTGTTTATTTAACGTTGTTGTTTATTTGACGTTGTTGTTTATTTGACGTTGTTGTTGTTGTTTATTTGACGTTGTTGTTGTTATTTGAAGTTGTTGTTGTTGTTGTATTTGTTGTTGTTGTTGTTGTTTATTTGACGTTGTTGTTGTTGTTTATTTGACGTTATTGTTATTGTTTATTTGACATTGTTATTGTTGTTGATGTTGTTTATTTGACGTTGATGTTGACGTTGTTGTTGTTGTTGTTGTTTATTTGACGTTCTTGTTGTTGTTTATTAGACGTTGTTAATCTTGTTGACATTGTTGTTGTTGTTGTTGTTTATTTGACGTTGTTGTTGTTGTTGTTTATTAGACGTTGTTAATGTTGTTGACATTGTTGTTGTTGTTTTTGTTGTTTATTTGACATTGTTGTTGTTGTTGTTGTTATTGTTGGTGTTGTTGTTGTTTATTTGACGTTGTTGTTGTTGTTGTTTATTTGACTTTGTTGTTGTTGTTGTTTATTTGACGTTGTTGTTGTTGTTGTTGTTTATTTGACTTTGTTGTTGTTGTTGTTTACTTGACGTTGTTGTTGTTTTTTATTTAACATTGTTGTTGTTGTTGACGTTGTTGTTGTACTTGTTTATTTAACATTGACGTAGTTGATGTTATTGACGTTGTTGTTGTTGTTGTTGTTGTTGTTTATTTGACATTTTTGTTGTTGTTGATGTTGTTGTTTTTGCTGTTTTTATTTGACGTTGTTGTTGTTGTTGTTTATTTGACGTTGTTGTTGTTATTGTTGTTGTTGTTGTTAATTTGATGTTGTTGTTGTTGTTGTTTATTTGACGTTGTTGTTGTTGTTTATTTATCGTTGTTGTTGTTGTTGTTTATTTGATGTTGTTGTTGTTGTTTATTTGACGTTGTTGTTATTGTTGTTGTTTATTTGACGTTGTTGTTATTGTTGTTATTCATTTGACGTTGTTGATGTTGTTGTTGTTGTTCTTGTTGTTCTTTGTTTGACGTTGTTGTTGTCGTTGTTTTTGTTGTTTATTTGACGTTGTTGTTGTTGTTGTTGTTTATTTAACGTTGGTATTGTTGTTGTTTATTTGACGTTGTTGTTAACGTTGTTGTTGTTGTTGTTGTATATTTGACGTTGTTGTTGTTGTTGTTGTTTATTTGACGTTATTGTTGTTGTTGTTTATTTGATGTTGTTATTGTTGTTGTTGACATAGTTGTTGTTGTTTATTTGACGTTGTTGTTGTTACCGTTGTTGTTTATTTGACGTTGTTGTTGTTGTTGTTTATTGGACGTTTTTGTTGTTGTTGTTTATTTGAAATTGTTGTTGTTGTTGACGGTGTTATTGTTGTTGTTGTTTATTTCACATTGTTGTTGTTGTTATTTATTTGACGTTGTTGTTGTTGTTTTTTATTTGACATTATTGTTGTTGTTGTTGTTGTTTATTTGACGTTGTTGTTTATTTGACGTTGTTGTTTATTTGACGTTGTTATTGTTGTTGTTGTTGTTTATTTGACGTTATTGTTGTTGTTTATTTGACGTTGTTATTGTTGTTGTTGTTGTTTATTTGACGTTGTTGTTGACGTTGTTGTTATTGTTGTTGTTGTTGTTGTTTTTGTTGTTGTTATTGTTGGTGTTGTTGTTGACGTTGTTGTTGTTGTTGTTATTATTGTTGTTGTTGTTAATTTGACGATGTTGTTGTTGTTGTTTATTTGACGTTGTTGTTGTTGTTTATTTGACGTTGTTGTTGTTGTTGTTTATTTGATGTTGTTGTTGTTGTTATTTATTTGACGTTGTTGTTGTTTATTTGACGTTATTGTTGTTGTTTATTTGACGTTGTTATTGTTGTTGTTGTTGGATATTTGACGTTATTGTTGTTGTTTATTTGACGTTGTTATTATTGTTGTTGTTGTTTATTTGACGTTGTTGTTGACGTTGTTGTTATTGTTGTTGTTTATTTGACATTGTTGTTGTTGTTGTTGTTGTTTATTAGATGTTGTTAATGTTATTGACATTGTTGTTGTTGTTTTTGTTGTTTATTTGACGTTGTTGTTGTTGTTGTTGTTGTTTTTGTTGTTGTTATTGTTGTTGTTGTTGTTGTTTACTTGACGTTTTTATTGTTGTTGTTGTTTATTTGACGTTGTTGTTGTTGTTTATTTGACGTTGTTGTTGTTGTTGTTGTTTATTTGACGTTGTTATTGTTGTTGTTGTTGTTTATTTGACGTTGTTGTTGACGTTGTTGTTGTTGTTTATTTGACATTGTTGTTGTTGTTTATTAGACGTTGTTAATGTTGTTGACATTGTTGTTGTTGTTTTTGTTGTTTATTTGACATTGTTGTTGTTGTTGTTGTTGTTGTTGTTGTTTTTGATGTTGTTGTTGTTGTTGACGTTGTTGTTGTTGTTGTTGTTGTTTATTGGACGTTGTTGTTGTTGTTGTTTATTTGACATTGTTGTTGTTGTTGACGGTGTTATTGTTGTTGTTGTTGTTTATTTGACATTGTTGTTGTTGTTGTTATTTATTTGACGTTGTTGTTGTTGTTTTTTATTTGACATTATTGTTGTTGTTGTTGTTGTTGTTGTTTATTTAACGTTGTTGTTTATTTGACGTTGTTGTTTATTTGACGTTGTTGTTGTTGTTTATTTGACGTTGTTGTTGTTATTTGAAGTTGTTGTTGTTGTTGTATTTGTTGTTGTTGTTGTTGTTTATTTGACGTTGTTGTTGTTGTTTATTTGACGTTATTGTTATTGTTTATTTGACATTGTTATTGTTGTTGATGTTGTTTATTTGACGTTGATGTTGACGTTGTTGTTGTTGTTGTTGTTTATTTGACGTTCTTGTTGTTGTTTATTAGACGTTGTTAATCTTGTTGACATTGTTGTTGTTGTTGTTGTTTATTTGACGTTGTTGTTGTTGTTGTTTATTAGACGTTGTTAATGTTGTTGACATTGTTGTTGTTGTTTTTGTTGTTTATTTGACATTGTTGTTGTTGTTGTTGTTATTGTTGGTGTTGTTGTTGTTTATTTGACGTTGTTGTTGTTGTTGTTTATTTGACTTTGTTGTTGTTGTTGTTTATTTGACGTTGTTGTTGTTGTTGTTGTTTATTTGACTTTGTTGTTGTTGTTGTTTACTTGACGTTGTTGTTGTTTTTTATTTAACATTGTTGTTGTTGTTGACGTTGTTGTTGTACTTGTTTATTTAACATTGACGTAGTTGATGTTATTGACGTTGTTGTTGTTGTTGTTGTTGTTGTTTATTTGACATTTTTGTTGTTGTTGATGTTGTTGTTTTTGCTGTTTTTATTTGACGTTGTTGTTGTTGTTGTTTATTTGACGTTGTTGTTGTTATTGTTGTTGTTGTTGTTAATTTGATGTTGTTGTTGTTGTTGTTTATTTGACGTTGTTGTTGTTGTTTATTTATCGTTGTTGTTGTTGTTGTTTATTTGATGTTGTTGTTGTTGTTTATTTGACGTTGTTGTTATTGTTGTTGTTTATTTGACGTTGTTGTTATTGTTGTTATTCATTTGACGTTGTTGATGTTGTTGTTGTTGTTCTTGTTGTTCTTTGTTTGACGTTGTTGTTGTCGTTGTTTTTGTTGTTTATTTGACGTTGTTGTTGTTGTTGTTGTTTATTTAACGTTGGTATTGTTGTTGTTTATTTGACGTTGTTGTTAACGTTGTTGTTGTTGTTGTTGTATATTTGACGTTGTTGTTGTTGTTGTTGTTTATTTGACGTTATTGTTGTTGTTGTTTATTTGATGTTGTTATTGTTGTTGTTGACATAGTTGTTGTTGTTTATTTGACGTTGTTGTTGTTACCGTTGTTGTTTATTTGACGTTGTTGTTGTTGTTGTTGTTTATTGGACGTTTTTGTTGTTGTTGTTTATTTGAAATTGTTGTTGTTGTTGACGGTGTTATTGTTGTTGTTGTTTATTTCACATTGTTGTTGTTGTTATTTATTTGACGTTGTTGTTGTTGTTTTTTATTTGACATTATTGTTGTTGTTGTTGTTGTTTATTTGACGTTGTTGTTTATTTGACGTTGTTGTTTATTTGACGTTGTTGTTGTTGTTTATTTGACGTTGTTGTTATTATTTGAAGTTGTTGTTGTTGTTGTATTTGTTGTTGTTGTTGTTGTTTATTTGACGTTGTTGTTGTTGTTTATTTGACGTTATTGTTATTGTTTATTTGACATTGTTATTGTTGTTGCTGTTGTTTATTTGACGTTGTTGTTGACGTTGTTGTTGTTGTTGTTTATTTGACGTTGTTGTTGTTGTTGTTGTTATTGTTTAGACGTTGTTAATGTTGTTGACATTGTTGTTGTTGTTGTTGTTTATTTGACGTTGTTGTTGTTGTTGTTGTTGTTGTTTATTAGACGTTGGTAATGTTGTTGACATTGTTGTTGTTGTTTTTGTTGTTTATTTGACATTGTTGTTGTTGTTGTTGTTGTTATTGTTGGTGTTGTTGTTGTTTATTTGACGTTGTTGTTGTTGTTGTTGTTTATTAGACGTTGTTGTTGTTGTTGTTGTTGTTGTTGTTTATTTGACGTTGTTGTTGTTGTTTATTTGACTTTGTTGTTGTTGTTGTTTATTTGATGTTGTTGTTGTTGTTGTTTATTTAACATTGTTGTTGTTGTTGTTGTTGATGTTGTTGTTGTACTTGTTTATTTAACGTTGTTGTAGTTGTTGTTGTTGTTTATTTGATGTTGTTTTAGTTGTTGTTGTTTATTTGACGTTGTTGTTGTTTTTTATTTGACGTTGTTGTTGTTGACATTGTTGTTCTTATTGTTGTTTATTTGACGTTGTTGTTGTTGTTTTTTATTTGACGTTGTTGTTGTTTTTTATTTGACGTTGTTGTTGTTGACATTGTTGTTCTTATTGTTGTTTATTTGACGTTGTTGTTGTTGTTTTTTATTTGACATTGTTGTTGTTGACATTGTTGTTGTTGTTGTTTATTTGACGTTGTTGTTGTTATTGTTTATTTGACGTAGTTGTTGTTATTGACGTTGTTGTTGTTGTTGTTGTTTATTTGACATTTTTGTTGTTTATTTGACGTTGTTGTTGTTGTTGTTGTTTTTGTTGTTGTTATTGTTGGTGTTGTTGTTGTTTATTTGACGTTGTTGTTGTTGTTGTTTATTTGACATTGTTGTTGTTGTTGTTTATTTGACGTTGTTGTTGTTGTTTATTTGACGTTGTTGTTGTTGTGTTTATTTGACGTTGTTGTTGTTGTTGTTTATTTGACATTGTTGTTGTTGTTGTTGTTGACGTTGTTGTTGTAGTTGTTTATTTGACGTTGTTGTTGTTGTTGTTTATTTGATGTTGTTTTAGTTGTTGTTGTTGTTTATTTGACGTTGTTGTTGTTTTTTATTTGACGTTGTTGTTGTTGACATTGTTGTTGTTGTTGTGGTTGTTTATTTGACGTTGTTGTTGTTGTTTTTTATTTGACGTTGTTGTTGTTGACATTGTTGTTGTTGTTGACATTGTTGTTGTTGTTGTGGTTGTTTATTTGACGTTGTTGTTGTTGTTTTTTATTTGACGTTGTTGTTGTTGACATTGTTGTTGTTGTTGTTTATTTGATGTTGTTGTTGTTGTTGTTGTATATTTGACGTAGTTGTTGTTATTGACGTTGTTGTTGTTGTTGTTGTTGTTTATTTGACGTTGTTGTTGTTGTTATTGTTGTTGTTGTTGGTAATTTGACGTTGTTGTTGTTGTTTATTTGACAATGTTGTTGTTGTTTATTTGACGTTGTTGTTGTTGTTGTTTATTTGATGTTGTTGTTGTTGTTATTTATTTGACGTTGTTGTTGTTGTTATTGTTTATTTGACGTTGTTGTTGTTGTTGTTTATTTGACGTTGATATTGTTGTTTATTTGACGTTGTTTTTGTTATTTTACGTTGTTGTTGTTGTTGTTGTTGTATTTGTTGTTGTTGTTGTTGTTGCTTATTTGACGTTGTTGTTATTGTTGCTATTTATTTGACGTTGTTATTGTTGTTGTTTATTTGTCGTTGTTGTTGTTGTTGTTTATTTGACGTTGTTGTTGTTGTTCTTTATTTGACGTTGTTGTTGTTGTTTATTTGACGTTGTTGTTGTTGTTGTTCTTTATTTGATGTTGTTGTTGTCGTTGTTTTTGTTGTTTATTTGACGTTGTTGTTGTTATTTATTTGATGTTATTGTTGTTGTTTATTTGACGTTGTTGTTAACGTTGTTGTTGTTGTTGTTTATTTGACGTTGTTGTTGTTGTTGTTATTTATTTGACGTTGGTATTGTTGTTGTTTATTTGACGTTGTTGTTAACGTTGTTGTTGTTGTTGTTTATTTGACGTTGTTGTTGTTATTTGAAGTTGTTGTTGTTGTTGTTGTTTATTTGACGTTATTGTTGTTGTTGACGTTGTGGTTGTTGTTTATTTGATGTTTTTATTGTTGTTGTTGACATAGTTGTTGTTGTTTATTTAACGTTGTTGTTGTTGTTGTTGTCGTTGTTGTTTATTTGACGTTGTTGTTGTTGTTTATTTGACGTTGTTGTTGTAGTTGTTGACGTTGTTGTTTATGTTGTTTATTGGACGTTGTTGTTGTTGTTTATTTGACATTGTTGTTGTTGTTGACGGTGTTGTTGTTTATTTGACATTGTTGTTGTTGTTGTTATTTATTTGATGTTGTTGTTGTTGTTTTTTATTTGACATTATTGTTGTTGTTGTTGTTGTTTTTTATTTGACATTATTGTTGTTGTTGTTGTTGTTGTTGTTTATTTGACGTTGTTGTAGTTGTTTATTTGACGTTGTTGTTGTTATTTGAAGTTGTTGTTGTTGTTGTATTGTTGTTGTTGTTGTTGTTGTTGTTGTTGTTGTTGTTTATTTGACGTTGTTGTTGTTGTTTATTTGACGTTGTTATTGTTGTTGTTGTTGTTTATTTGACGTTGTTGTTGTTGTTGTTTATTTGACATTGTTGTTGTTGTTGTTGTTGACGTTGTTGTTGTTGTTGTTTATTTGATGTTGTTTTAGTTGTTGTTGTTTATTTGACGTTGTTGTTGTTTTTTATTTGACGTTGTTGTTGTTGACATATTTGTTGTGGTCTTTTATTTGACGTTGTTGTTGTTGTTTTTTATTTGACGTTGTTGTTGTATACATTGTTGTTGTTGTTGTTGTTTATTTGACGTTGTTGTTGTTTATTTGACGTAGTTGTTGTTATTGACGTTGTTGTTGTTGTTGTTGTTTATTTGACGTTTTTGTTGTTGTTGATGTTGTTGTTGTTGTTGTTGTTTTTTATTTGACATTGTTGTTGTTGTTGTTTATTTGACGTTGTTGTTGTTGTTATTGTTGTTGATGTTGTTGTTAATTTGATGTTGTTGTTGTTGTTGTTTATTTGACGTTGTTGTTGTTTATTTGACGTTGTTGTTGTTGTTATTTATTTGACGTTGTTGTTGTTGTTGTTTATTTGACGTTG
>OX451735.1:1338547700-1338557700 GCA_948472305.1 Vicia faba | reverse complement strand
TGATGTTGTTTTAGTTGTTGTTGTTTATTTGACGTTGTTGTTGTTTTTTATTTGACGTTGTTGTTGTTGACATATTTGTTGTGGTCTTTTATTTGACGTTGTTGTTGTTGTTTTTTATTTGACGTTGTTGTTGTATACATTGTTGTTGTTGTTGTTGTTTATTTGACGTTGTTGTTGTTTATTTGACGTAGTTGTTGTTATTGACGTTGTTGTTGTTGTTGTTTATTTGACGTTTTTGTTGTTGTTGATGTTGTTGTTGTTGTTGTTGTTTTTTATTTGACATTGTTGTTGTTGTTGTTTATTTGACGTTGTTGTTGTTGTTATTGTTGTTGATGTTGTTGTTAATTTGATGTTGTTGTTGTTGTTTATTTGACGTTGTTGTTGTTTATTTGACGTTGTTGTTGTTGTTATTTATTTGACGTTGTTGTTGTTGTTGTTTATTTGACGTTGTTGTTTATTTGACATTGTTGTTTATTTGACGTTGTTGTTATTGTTTATTTCGCGTTGTTGTTGTTGTTGTTGTATTTGTTGTTGTTGTTGTTGTTTATTTGACGTTGTTCTTGTTGTTTATTTGACGTTATTGTTGTTGTTTATTTGACGTTGTTATTGTTTTTGTTGTTTATTTGACGTTGTTGTTGTTGTTGTTGTTTATTTGAGGTTGTTGTTGTTTATTAGACGTTGTTAATGTTGTTGACATTGTTGTTGTTGTTTTTGTTGTTTATTTTACATTGTTGTTGTTGTTTATTTGACGTTGTTGTTGTTGTTGTTTATTTGACGTTGTTGTTGTTGTTTATTTGACGTTGGTGTTGTTGTTGTTTATTTGACGTTGTTGTTGTTGTTGTTTATTTGACGTTGTTGTTGTTGTTGTTTATTTGACATTGTTGTTGTTGTTGTTGTTGTTAGAACAATGTTTGAATCTAGTACCCTATAATTAAGTTTTGATGATAACAAAGTGAAAAGATATAGCAGTTAAATATTTCATGATTGAATTATATGCTACTTAAAATTACTATGCTCTGACTTGCAGATATGCTGATTAAAATAAGCAAGATCACGTTCTCAGCATCAGAATATGAGTTTGTGCATCAGCATCAGAAGTTGCTGAATCAGAACGTCAAGATCAGAAGATCAACGCTTGCACATGCTGAAGCTTGATGAACAGAACTGCGCGTAAAATACTCTGATACAGAATCAAATCAGTTCATCAGCAGCAAAGCAGAATCAGAATGAGCCAAGCCAGATCGTGCATTGAAGAAGCAACGGTACTGTGCATTGAAAGCTAATCAATACCAACGGCATCATTCTAGACAAGATCTGCTCAGAAAGGAAAGCTTGTTAATAGCATTGAATCAAGAATATTTGCTTCAACGTTCATCTTCTCAAAGTGCTATATAAACCAAGCTTTGAAGATTATAACGGCTAATGCTTCCAAACTCTCTACACGCAAAAAGCTGAACAGTAATCTTTACTCTACAAGTTTTGCTAAACCACCAAACTCTGATACTCTATTAGAGTTTAGCATCTTAGTATTCTAAGCTTCATTTGTGTAAACATCACAGTTGTGATATAGTTTTTGTAGAAACATTCATACACACTTGTTCATTCCTTTGTAAGAAAGTGTTGCCTTGACAAACCGGATTGTGGTTTGAATCAAGAAGGTTTTAGCAGTTGCTGAAACAGATTTGTATTCAGTTGAATATAGTGAATTAAGACCTCGTTGGAGAGAGGCGAAATCACCTTGAACGGGTGGACTGGAGTAGTTTGAGATCAAACGAACCAGGATAAAAATACCTTGTCATTTGCTTTAAGTTTCCAGTTTTACAATTCAACCCCCCCTTCTTGTGTTTTTCACCCCTTCAATTGGCATCAGAGCGCCTGGTTCTGAGCTAAAACACTTAACCGTGTCAGTAAAAGATCCAGCATCAGAAAAACACTATGGCAGGAAACAACTCTCATTTCAGCAATGACAACAATGAGGATAGAGACAGATTCAGCGGCAAACCTCCAGTCTTTGATGGAGAAAACTTTGACTACTGGAAAGACAGAATTGAAAGCTTCTTTCTAGCACATGATGCTGATCTGTGGGATATGGTGACAGATGGATACACGCACCCTGTGAATGCAACTGGTCAGAAGATTGATAGAAAATCAATGACTGATCAACAAAAGCGTGATTTCAAGAATCACCATAAGGCCAGAACCATCCTCCTCAGTGCTATCTCCTATACTGAGTATGAGAAGATCTCCAACAGAGACACAGCTAAGAACATCTTTGATTCTCTCAGAATGACGCATGAGGGGAACGTTCAAGTCAAGGAAACAAAGGCTCTGGCGCTCATTCAGAAGTATGAGGCGTTTAAAATGGAAGAATCTGAATCCATTGAAACTATGTTCTCTAGATTCCAGATTCTGGTAGCTGGTCTCAAAGTTCTGGACAAGGGGTACTCTACTGCTGACCATGTCAAGAAGATAATCAGAAGTTTACCCAAGCAGTGGAGGCCTATGGTTACTGCTCTGAAGCTGGCGAAAGATCTCAACAAAATCACTCTGGAGGAACTTATAAGCTCCCTCAGAAGTCATGAGATAGAGCTGGAAGCTGACGAGCCTCAGAAGCAAGGTAAGCCTATAGCTTTAAAATCTAACAGAAAATCTGAATCTAAAGTTTTGCAGGCAGTTGAAGAAACATCTGATGGATCCTCATCAGAAGAAGACGAGCTTTCTCTTCTCTCCAGAAGAGTAAACCAACTGTGGAAGCAAAGACAAAAGAAGTTCAGGAATCCCAGAAGATCTGATCAGAACGAGTCTTCTTCCAGATACAGAAGGACAGATTCTTCCTCTGGATACAGAAGATCTGAAGGCTCCTCAGGTAGCAAGAAGCCAAATACAAAAGACATCATCTGCTACGAGTGCAATGAGCAAGGTCACTACAAGAGTGACTGTCCAAAGCTTCAGAGGGAAAAGCCAAAAAGGAAGTTTGGAAGAGAGAAGAAGAAAAGTCTCATGGCCACATGGGATGACTCTGACTCGTCTGAAGCTGACTCAGAATCAGATGATGAAAGGGCGAACATAGCGCTTATGGCTAACATTCCAGATGACAGTGAAGCTTCTGACTCAGACTCAGAATCAGACACAGAAGAGGTATTCCCTAACTTCGCTGTTAATTTTACAAAGGCTGAACTTGCTGAAAGCCTCAATGAAATTCTGGAACGTTATCAGCAGATTAGAGCTAAATTCAGAGACCTGAAAAGGACTCTTGAATCTGACTCTAATAAGTCTGAGAGTCTCAAATTGGAAAACTCTGAGCTGAGAGATAAAATTTTAAAATTAGAAAACTCTTTACAAAACTCTCAGAAGGAACCAATTGCTGAAACTCCCAGCAACGCTGATGAGATCATCAAGGAGTATGATCATAGTTTCCAGAAGTTCCTTGCTAAAAGCATAGATAGAAGCAGAATAGCTTCAATGATCTATGGAGTTAGCGGAAACGGCAGGAAAGGAATAGGATACCTAGGTAAGGTTCCTACACCTAAAAATGTCATGGATTTAACAATTAAATACACTCCTCTAAATTCACACTTTGTGTATGGTCACACACATGACATCAAATATACTAGTAGTAATCACTTTGTGAAACCAAAATTCAACCAGAGTTTTGGTAAGACTAACAAATCAGGACCCAAGAAGATCTGGGTACCTAAGGATAAAATAATACATGTTGCAGATATCTTTAGCAGCAAGTCAGAAACACCAGTCATGGTACCTGGACTCTGGCTGCTCACGTCACATGACGGGAAGAAGGCATATGTTCCAAAGCCTGGAACTTAAGCCTGGAGGCCACGTTGGCTTTGGAGGCAATCAGAGGGGAAAGATAATTGGCTCTGGAACTGTAGGTAACGGAAATCTTCCCTCTATTAATAATGTTCTGCTTGTTGATGGATTGATGCATAACTTGTTATCCATAAGTCAATTAAGTGATAACGGTTATGATATAATCTTTAATCAAAAATCATGTAAAGCTGTTAGTCAGAAAGATGGGACTATCCTATTTAATGGTAAGAGGAAAAACAACATTTACAAAATCAAACTTTCTGAACTTAAGAGTCAGAACGTAAAATGTCTTCTGTCTGTTAACAACGAGCAGTGGATCTGGCACAGAAGATTGGGGCATGTTAGTATGAGAAGAATATCTCAGATTAACAAACTCAATCTGGTCAGAGGACTTCCAAATTTGAAGTTCAATTCAGATGCTCTGTGTGAAGCATGTCAGAAAGGCAAATTTTCAAAACCATCTTTTAAATCCAAAAATGTTGTTTCTACCTCTAAGCCATTAGAACTTCTGCACATTGACTTATTTGGACCAGTTAAGACTGCTTCTGTCAGTGGCAAGAAGTATGGGTTAGTAATCGTAGATGACTATAGCAGATGGACATGGGTAAAGTTCTTAAGACACAAGGACGAGTCACACTCTGTGTTTGTTACCTTCTGTAACCAAGTTCAGAATGAAAAAGATCTTAGAATCGTTAAAGTCAGAAGTGATCATGGTGGAGAATTTGAAAATAAAGATTTTGAGTCATTCTTTAATGACAAAGGCATTCTGCATGATTTCTCTTGTCCTAGAACTCCCCAACAAAATGGAGTTGTAGAACGAAAGAACAGAACATTGCAAGAAATGGCCAGAACCATGATCAACGAGACAAACGTTGCTAAGACTTTCTGGGCAGAGGCAATAAACACAGCGTGCTACATTCAGAATAGAATCTCAATAAGACCTATTCTGGAAAAGACTCCATATGAATTGTGGAAGAACAGAAAGCCCAACATTTCGTATTTTCATCCATTTGGATGTACTTGCTATATGTTAAATACTAAGAATTATTTGAACAAGTTTGATTCTAAGGCACAGAAGTGTATTATGTTAGGATACTCTGAACGCTCAAGAGGGTACAGAGTATACAATACAGAAACACAGATTGTGGAAGAATCAATCAGTGTTCGTTTTGATGACAAGCTTGACTCTGAAAAGTCAAAGCAGAATGAAAATCTTGCAGGTATAGAAATTGAATTTGCAGGTTCTGAAGACAAGTCATCAGAAGCTCTCAACACAGACATTTCTTCAACGTCTGAAAGAAGCAATGCTAGAAATCCTACAACTGCTGCTGATCAACCTCAGAAGAGAGTTCCCAGAAGCAGTTTGGATCACCCAGAAGAATCTATTCTAGGAAGAAAGGAAGATCCAATCAGAACAAGAGCAAGCCTCAGAAACTCTGAAGAAACTCTGATGGGACTTGTGTCTCTGATTGAACCTTCTTCTATTGATGAAGCACTTCTGGACAATGACTGGATTCTGGCAATGCAAGAAGAGCTGAATCAATTCACCAGAAACGACGTTTGGGATCTCGTTCCAAGGCCAAAAGGATTCAACGTCATTGGAACAAGATGGGTGTTCAGAAACAAGCTCAATGAACAAGGTGAAGTCGTCAGAAACAAGGCACGACTGGTTGCACAAGGTTATAGTCAGCAAGAGGGGATAGACTATACAGAAACCTTTGCCCCAGTCGCCAGGTTAGAATCTATCAGACTTTTAATATCATTTGCTGTTAATAGAGGCATCACTCTGTATCAGATGGATGTCAAAAGTGCATTCTTAAATGGTTATATAGAAGAAGAAGTGTATGTTCACCAACCCCCAGGTTTTGAAAATACCAAACATCCAGAACATGTTTTCAAACTGAAAAAGTCACTGTATGGTCTGAAACAAGCTCCCAGAGCTTGGTATGAAAGGCTAAGTAACTTTCTGCTTGAAAATGAGTTCACCAGAGGGAAAGTGGACACCACTCTATTCTGTAAAACAGTTAAGAGTGACATTTTAGTCTGTCAAATTTATGTTGATGATATAATCTTTGGTTCTACTAATCCTTCTCTTGGAAGAAAATTTGCTAAGTGTATGCAGGCAGAATTTGAGATGAGCCTCATGGGGGAACTGAAGTTCTTTCTAGGAATTCAGATCAATCAAACTCCAGAGGGAACTTACATTCATCAGAGCAAATACATCAGAGATCTTCTGAAGAAATTTGACCTCTCAGAATGTAAGCCATCAAAAATTCCAATGCATCCCACGTGCATTCTGGAAAGAGAAGAGGTAAGCAAAAGCGTAGAACAGAAAGTCTACAGAGGTATGATTGGTTCTCTCCTTTATCTGACTGCTTCAAGACCTGATATTCTATTCAGTGTATGTATTTGTGCTAGATTCCAATCAGATCCTAGAGAATCTCACTTAACAGCTGTTAAGCGAATTTTCAAGTATCTGAAAGGTACTACTAATCTGGGTTTGTTTTATAGAAAATCTAGTGATTACAGTTTAGTAGGCTACTGCGACGCTGATTTTGCTGGAGACAGAGTGGAACGAAAAAGTACTTCTGGAAGCTGCCAGTTTCTGGGAGAAAATCTGATCTCGTGGTCCAGCAAAAGGCAATCAACCATTGCTCTGTCAACAGCAGAAGCTGAGTACATAGCAGCAGCTGGTTGCAGCACATAGATGCTCTGGATGAAAAGTCAGCTTGAAGACTTCCAGATTTTTGAGAGTAACATTCCTATTCTTTTTGATAATACTTCTGCTATTTGCTTAAGTAAGAATCCTATTTTACATTCTAGAGCTAAGCATATAGAAATAAAACATCATTTCATTAGGGACTATATTCAGAAAGGCATTTTAAACTTGAAATTTATAGATACAGACCATCAATGGGCTGATATCTTTACTAAACCCCTTTCAGAAGATAGGTTTAATTTCATTCTGAAACATCTCAGCATGAAAGTATGCCCAGAATGAAAATGCTTTAATTCCATATTTTTATCTTTCAGAATGTAATTATATTACTGTGAACTTCTGATCAATCTTTGTTTCAGAAAGTTAGAACATGCAGATTGTATCAGAGGCAAGTCTGAAGATCTGAGAGTCTAATCTCAAAGACAGACGTGCTGATCACTATATCAAACAAGTGTCATCCAATCATCAGCAAATCCCTGAAGCAGAACGCGTGCACGTTTCTGAGAAAGGAAAACGCTGATTGGGTGCATTGAGACACATGTCTGGTAACCGTTTTTAAGTATCTTTCTCAAATCCCCCAAAATCAGCAAGCATTAAATGCAAAAGTAATCACGCTTGTTAATTGCAATCATTATTTTTTTTCTCTCTCTTAAAAACGTTTTATTTTTCAAAATAATTTTTGAAAATCCTATTTAAGCACATTACTCTTCATTCTTAATCTTTACGCTTACTCATAATCTCTTAAGAATTTTTCTGCATATCTCCTTCAAAACCCTAGCTTTTCTCAAATCACTCTCAAGCCTTTTGTGTGAGAACAATGGCATCCTCCAGCATTTCTGCAGGAAATCAGAAGAAGGAAACCTCTGAGCAATATCAAGCGCCTACCAGAACTCTTCTCACACCAGTAAAGAATCTTGAGGTTCTCTCTGAGTTAATCGTGGATTTCGAAAGTTTAAAGGAAAATGGATTTGACCTAACCGCTGAAGTCAAAACTCAAAGGTGGGAGAGGTACTTTGATAGATTGGTTGGACCAACCTTCCCAGAGCTTGTCAAAGAATTTTGGATTCATGCCAAGATTGATAAGCATCTAGTCGTCTCTTCTGTTATGGGAAAGAAGATAATAATTTCTGAAGACCTCATTGCTAGGTTAATTGGTCAGAGTGGTGGTGGAGTCCGTTGTGTGGACATGGCTGATAGGTGCCCTGATATTGGTGTGATAGCAAACTGCATTTTCACTCTTGGTCTTCCCAGCAGCAAAATCAAGGATCTGAAGGATCACTTCAGAGTGTGGGCCAAGATTGTTCTAGGCTGTTTCAATCACAGGAAGCCAACAAGCTCTCCTGACTATATAAACGTGGATCAGCAATTTCTGATCTACTTTATTGATCAGAGGGTGAAGATCAATTTGGCACACTTCCTGTTCAATCATCTGAAGACAAGTGTGAAAGAGACTAGAGAAGAAGAAAGGACGAAACGAGACTGGATACCATTTGGGAGGCTCATATCAGATATTCTGACAGAGAATAAGCTGATAGATTATCTGAGCGAAGCTAAAGTACTGGGCAATTTTGAACCAACTGTTGGAAAAGCGCTGAATGCTAAGAATCTGAAGAAGATGAAGCTGATAGACAATATCAGGAAGGAACCCAGAGCTTCTTCAACTGCTGACATCTCCAGAAGAAGAGTGCCTCTGAGTGATTTCCCAAGATTTTCTGAGATGGAATCTCACCCTGATATGGTTGCCAAGTATCCAGATTCTTTCAAGGAAGAAGTTGCAGGTTCGAAGCTGAAGATCAAAGATCTGAGTCAAGTTCAACCTGAAATGACTCAGAAGAAGTCAAAGAAGAGGAAAGCAGAAGGATCATCTCACCAGACTCCAAAGAAACGAGGTAATCCATCTACTGCTCCTATTTCAATTTCAACTACTATTCCAACATCTGTTGCTCCACCCCAAACCTCTCACAGAATTTCCATTCCAATCCCCACTATTGATGAAAACATACCAGAAGACCCTTCTGAGAACTTACAACTCAGAAGAACCAGAATAAAAATTCCTCTCAAAATTACCAAACAACAACCAACTGTTTCAACAACACCAGCACTTGACAGAGTGCTAGCTGACATTGAGCGTGAACATACTTCTGTTCAACCTCACTCTGAACCACCAAATATTCCTCCTCCACAACCTGAACCAGAAATTCAACCTGAACCAGAAATTCAACCACAACCAGAACCAGAACAAGAACCAGAACCACAATCTCAACAACCTATCACAGAAGAACCTCTGATCCATGAACAATCAGAAGTTCCACCCCCTCAACCAGAAAATAATCCTCCCTCACCTCCAACAGAGTTTCATCGCTATGAAACCCCATCTCCTCATCATTCTGATCCCCACTCACCTCAACCTTCACCGCTGGCAATACAGTTGCCATGTGGAACCACCATTGTCAGACCCCAGTTACCATCATCAGAGGAATCAACACCTCCAAAAACTCCAACCACTCCAATAGACATATCCTCTGACTCTGATAACCATCCACCAAAACAGACAGCACCTCAGCACACCTCTGAAAGCCAATCCTCTGAAAACCCCAGCAAAACATTCATTGACTTAACAAGTCTTGAACGTCTTGCTGATTTAAGACACAAATTGGCCATTCCCAAACCAAAGCAATTAGATGTTGGCTCTGGTATTTTGGACTTTGAAACAGGTATGCTGCAGTGGATTGCTTCCTTGAAGCAAGTCTGTCCCGGGATGATCGACCCAGCTGCTTCTGATCAGCTCTGGTCACAGTTCAGAGTATGGGTTCGTTCTGAAGCACTCAAGCTGCAGGACGTCAACTATGAGCAGGCTCAACAGAACTTTAGCAAACTGCTGAAGGAAGTTGAGAGTCAGCTGCCTCAAGAAGTTGTGCTGCCTCTGGACTCTGAATCTTGGGCTGAGAAAGAGCAAGCTGCACAGGTGGAACCAGCAGAAGAAGACAAGACTCTTCAGGAAGAGAATCCAGCAGAAGATGTAGCTGAAAGTTCTGAGAAGCTTCCTCCTGCTGAAAGTTCTCAAGCTGCCTTGGACAGGCAGGCTCTGGAAGAATTAAGGCTGAATGACTTGCGTCTACAGCAGCGGATGGATGAGAATAATCAGAAGATGGAAGCTAGAATGAATGTCCAGGACAGCAAGATTGATACTGTTGTCACCATGGTTCAGAAGCAGAATGCAACTTCTGAAAAGATTCAGGCAATGCTGGAAAGCCTGTTCTCACGCATGCCCCCACAACCTTGAAATTTTTTTTGCATGACATTTTCTATATTTTCCGTATTTTCTGATGTACTTTTGACTATGTTTTGACTATGGTTTGTAATGCTATTTTGCTCTGATTCTGAACTATCTTTAATATTATTAGTTTTTCTGATCTAAATCATTTTAGCACATCACCAGCACTTTTTGATTGC
>OX451735.1:1338535200-1338540200 GCA_948472305.1 Vicia faba | reverse complement strand
TGACATTGATGTTGTTGTTGTTTATTTGACGTTGTTGTTATTGTTGCTATTTATTTGACGTTGTTATTGTTGTTGTTTATTTGACGTTGAAGTTGTTGTTGTTTATTCGACGTTGTTGTTGTTGTTTATTTGACGTTGTTGTTGTTTTTTGTATTTGTTATTGTTGTTATTGTTGTTGCTTATTTGACGTTGTTGTTATTGTTGTTGTTTATTTGACGTTGTTGTTGTTGTTGTTATTCATTTGACGTTGTTGATGTTGTTGTTGTTGTTCTTGTTGTTCTTTATTTGACGTTGTTGTTGTCGTTGTTTTTGTGGTTTATTTGACGTTGTTGTTGTTATTTACTTGACGTTGTTGTTGTTGTTTATTTGACGTTGTTGTTAATGTTGTTGTTGTTGTTGTTTATTTGACGTTGTTGTTGTTGTTGTTTATTTGACGTTGGTATTATTGTTGTTTATTTGACGTTGTTGTTAACGTTGTTGTTGTTGTTGTTTATTTGACGTTGTTGTTGTTGTTGTTGTTGTTTATTTGACGTTATTATTGTTGTTGACGTTGTTGTTGTTGTTTATTTGATGTTGTTATTGTTGTTGTTGACATAGTTGTTGTTGTTTATTTGACGTTGTTGTTGTTGTTACCGTTGTTGTTTATTTGACGTTGTTGTTGTTGTTTATTTGATGTTGTTGTTGTCGTTGACGTTGTTGTTGTTGTTGTTGTTTATTGGATGTTTTTGTTGTTGTTGTTTATTTGACATTGTTGTTGTTGTTGACGGTGTTATTGTTGTTGTTGTTTATTTGACATTGTTGTTGTTGTTGTTATTTATCAGACGTTGTTGTTGTTGTTTTTTATTTGACATTATTGTTGTTGTTGTTGTTGTTGTTTATTTGACGTTGTTGTTTATTTGATGTTGTTGTTTATTTGACGTTGTTGTTGTTGTTTATTTGACGTTGTTGTTGTTATTTGAAGTTGTTGTTGTTGTTGTATTTGTTGTTGTTGTTGTTGTTTATTTGACGTTGTTGTTGTTGTTGTTTATTTGACGTTATTGTTATTGTTTATTTGACATTGTTATTGTTGTTGCTGTTGTTTATTTGACGTTGTTGTTGATGTTGTTGTTGTTGTTGTTGTTTATTTGACGTTGTTGTTGTTGTTGTTGTTTATTAGACGTTGTTAATGTTGTTGACATTGTTGTTGTTGTTGTTGTTTATTTGACGTTGTTGTTGTTGTTGTTGATGTTTATTAGACGTTGTTAATGTTGTTGACATTGTTGTTGTTGTTGTTTTTGTTGTTTATTTGACATTGTTGTTGTTGTTGTTGTTGTTGTTATTGTTGGTGTTGTTGTTGTTTATTTGACGTTGTTGTTGTTGTTGTTTATTTGACGTTGTTGTTGTTGTTGTTGTTTATTTGACGTTGTTGTTGTTATTTATTTGACTTTGTTGTTGTTGTTGTTTATTTGACGTTGTTGTTGTTGTTGTTTATTTAACATTGTTGTTGTTGTTGTTGTTGACGTCGTTGTTGTATTTGTTTATTTAACGTTGTTGTTGTTGTTGTTGTTGTTTATTTGATGTTGTTTTAGTTGTTGTTGTTTATTTGACGTTGTTGTTGTTTTTTATTTGACGTTGTTGTTGTTGACATTGTTGTTGTTGTTGTTGTTTATTTGACATTGTTGTTGTTGTTTATTATTTGACGTTGTTGTTGTTGACATTGTTGTTGTTGTTGTTTATTTGACGTTGTTGTTATTGTTGCTATTTATTTGACGTTGTTATTGTTGTTGTTTATTTGACGTTGATGTTGTTGTTGTTTATTTGACGTTGTTGTTGTTGTTTATTTGACGTTGTTGTTGTTTTTTGTATTTGTTATTGTTGTTATTGTTGTTGCTTATTTGACGTTGTTGTTATTGTTGTTGTTTATTTGACGTTGTTGTTGTTGTTATTCATTTGACGTTGTTGATGTTGTTGTTGTTGTTCTTGTTGTTCTTTATTTGACGTTGTTGTTGTCATTGTTTTTTTTGTTTATTTGACGTTTTTGTTGTTATTTACATGACGTTGTTGTTGTTGTTTATTTGACGTTGTTGTTAACTTTGTTGTTGTTGTTGTTTATTTGACGTTGTTGTTGTTGTTGTTTATTTGACGTTGGTATTATTGTTGTTTATTTGACGTTGTTGTTAACGTTGTTGTTGTTGTTGTTGTTTATTTGACGTTGTTGTTGTTGTTGTTTATTTGACGTTATTGTTGTTGTTGACGTTGTTGTTGTTGTTTATTTGATGTTGTTATTGTTGTTGTTGACATAGTTGTTGTTGTTTATTTGACGTTGTTGTTGTTGTTACCGTTGTTGTTTATTTGACGTTGTTGTTGTTGTTTATTTGATGTTGTTGTTGTCGTTGACGTTGTTGTTGTTGTTGTTTATTGGACGTTTTTGTTGTTGTTGTTTATTTGACATTGTTGTTGTTATTGACGGTGTTATTGTTGTTGTTGTTTATTTGACATTGTTGTTGTTGTTGTTATTTATTTGACGTTGTTGTTGTTGTTTTTTATTTGACATTATTGTTGTTGTTGTTGTTTATTTGACGTTGTTGTTTATTTGACGTTGTTGTTTATTTGACGTTGTTGTTGTTTATTTGACGTTGTTGTTGTTATTTGAAGTTGTTGTTGTTGTATTTGTTGTTGTTGTTGTTTATTTGACGTTGTTGTTGTTGTTTATTTGACGTTATTGTTATTGTTTATTTGACATTGTTATTATTGTTGCTGTTGTTTATTTGACGTTGTTGTTGAAGTTGTTGTTGTTGTTTATTTGACGTTGTTGTTGTTGTTGTTTATTAGACGTTGTTAATGTTGTTGACATTGTTGTTGTTGTTGTTGTTGTTTATTTGACGTTGTTGTTGTTGTTGTTTATTAGACGTTGTTAATGTTTTTGACATTGTTGTTGTTGTTTTTGTTGTTTATTTGACATTGTTGTTGGTGTTGTTGTTATTGTTGTTGTTGTTGTTGTTTATTTAACGTTGTTGTTGTTGTTGTTTATTTGACGTTGTTGTTGTTGTTGTTGTTTATTTGACGTTGTTGTTGTTGTTTATTTGACTTTGTTATTGTTGTTGTTTATTTGACGTTGTTGTTGTTGTTGTTTATTTAACATTGTTGTTGTTGTTGTTGTTGACGTCGTTGTTGTACTTGTTTATTTAACGTTGTTGTTGTTGTTGTTGTTGTTTATTTGATGTTGTTTTAGTTGTTGTTGTTTATTTGACGTTGTTGTTGTTTTTTATTTGACGTTGTTGTTGTTGACATTGTTGTTCTTGTTGTTGTTTATTTGACGTTGTTGTTGTTGTTGTTTTTTATTTGACGTTGTTGTTGTTGACATTGTTGTTGTTGTTGTTTATTTGACGTTGTTGTTGTTATTGTTTATTTGACGTAGTTGTTGTTATTGACGTTGTTGTTGTTGTTATTTATTTGACATTTTTGTTGTTGTTGATGTTGTTGTTGTTGTTGTTTTTTATTTGACGTTGTTGTTGTTGTTGTTTATTTGACGTTGTTGTTGTTATTGTTGTTGTTGTTGTTAATTTGACGTTGTTGTTGTTGTTGTTGTTTATTTGACGTTGTTGTTGTTGTTGTTGTTTATTTGACGTTGTTGTTGTTGTTGTTGTTTATTTGATGTTGTTGTTGTTGTTTATTTGACGTTGTTGTTGTTGTTATTGTTTATTTGACGTTGTTGTTGTTGTTGTTGTTTATTTGACGTTGTTATTGTTGTTTATTTGATGTTGTTTTTGTTATTTTACATTGTTGTTGTTGTTGTTGTTGTATTTGTTGTTGTTGTTGTTGTTGCTTATTTGACGTTCTTGTTATTGTTGCTATTTATTTGACGTTGTTATTGTTGTTGTTTATTTGACATTGTTGTTGTTGTTGTTTATTTGACGTTGTTGTTGTTGTTGTTTATTGACGTTGTTGTTGTTTTTTGTATTTGTTATTGTTGTTATTGTTGTTGCTTATTTGACGTTGTTGTTATTGTTGTTGTTTATTTGACGTTGTTGTTGTTGTTGTTATTCATTTGACGTTGTTGATGTTGTTGTTGTTGTTGTTGTTGTTCTTTATTTGACGTTGTTGTTGTCGTTGTTTTTGTTGTTTATTTGACGTTGTTGTTGTTATTTACTTGACGTTGTTGTTGTTGTTTATTTGACGTTGTTGTTAACGTTGTTGTTGTTGTTGTTTATTTGACGTTGTTGTTGTTGTTTATTTGACGTTGGTGTTGTTGTTGTTTATTTGACGTTGTTGTTAACGTTGTTGTTGTTGTTGTTTATTTGACGTTGTTGTTGTTGTTGTTGTTGTTTATTTGACGTTATTGTTGTTGTTTACGTTGTTGTTGTTGTTTATTTGACGTTGTTGTTGTTGTTACCGTTGTTGTTTATTTGACGTTGTTGTTGTTGTTTATTTGATGTTGTTGTTGTTGACGTTGTTGTTGTTGTTGTTTATTGGACGTTGTTGTTGTTGTTTATTTGACATTGTTGTTGTTGTTGACGGTGTTGTTGTTGTTGTTTATTTGACATTGTTGTTGTTGTTGTTGTTATTTATTTGACGTTGTTGTTGTTGTTTTTTATTTGACATTATTGTAGTTGTTGTTTTTGTTTATTTGACGTTGTTGTTTATTTGACGTTGTTGTTGTTGTTTATTTGACGTTGTTGTTGTTATTTGAAGTTGTTGTTGTTGTTGTTGTATTTGTTGTTGTTGTTGTTGTTATTTATTTGACGTTGTTGTTGTTGTTTATTTGACGTTATTGTTATTGTTTATTTGACGTTGTTATTGTTGTTGCTGTTGTTTATTTGACGTTGTTGTTGTTGTTGTTTATTTGACGTTGTTGTTATTGTTGTTGTTGTTTATTAGACGTTGTTAATGTTGTTGACATTGTTGTTGTTGTTGTTGTTTATTTGACGTTGTTGTTGTTGTTGTTTATTAGACGTTGTTAATGTTGTTGACATTGTTGTTGTTGTTTTTGTTGTTTATTTGACGTTGTTGTTGTTGTTGTT
>OX451735.1:1338522700-1338532700 GCA_948472305.1 Vicia faba | reverse complement strand
TTGACGTTGTTGTTGTTATTTACTTGACGTTGTTGTTGTTGTTTATTTGACGTTGTTGTTAACGTTGTTGTTGTTGTTGTTTATTTGACGTTGTTGTTGTTGTTTATTTGACGTTGGTGTTGTTGTTGTTGTTTATTTGACGTTGTTGTTAACGTTGTTGTTGTTGTTGTTGTTTATTTGACGTTGTTGTTGTTGTTGTTGTTGTTTATTTGACGTTATTGTTGTTGTTTACGTTGTTGTTGTTGTTTATTTGACGTTGTTGTTGTTGTTACCGTTGTTGTTTATTTGACGTTGTTGTTGTTGTTTATTTGATGTTGTTGTTGTTGACGTTGTTGTTGTTGTTGTTTATTGGACGTTGTTGTTGTTGTTTATTTGACATTGTTGTTGTTGTTGACGGTGTTGTTGTTGTTGTTTATTTGACATTGTTGTTGTTGTTGTTGTTATTTATTTGACGTTGTTGTTGTTGTTTTTTATTTGACATTATTGTAGTTGTTGTTTTTGTTTATTTGACGTTGTTGTTTATTTGACGTTGTTGTTGTTGTTTATTTGACGTTGTTGTTGTTATTTGAAGTTGTTGTTGTTGTTGTTGTATTTGTTGTTGTTGTTGTTGTTATTTATTTGACGTTGTTGTTGTTGTTTATTTGACGTTATTGTTATTGTTTATTTGACGTTGTTATTGTTGTTGCTGTTGTTTATTTGACGTTGTTGTTGTTGTTGTTTATTTGACGTTGTTGTTATTGTTGTTGTTGTTTATTAGACGTTGTTAATGTTGTTGACATTGTTGTTGTTGTTGTTGTTTATTTGACGTTGTTGTTGTTGTTGTTTATTAGACGTTGTTAATGTTGTTGACATTGTTGTTGTTGTTTTTGTTGTTTATTTGACGTTGTTGTTGTTGTTGTTGTTGTTGTTTTTGTTGTTGTTGTTATTGTTGGTGTTGTTGTTGTTTATTTGACGTTGTTGTTGTTGTTGTTTATTTGACGTTGTTGTTGTTGTTGTTGTTTATTTGACGTTGTTGTTGTTATTTATTTGACTTTGTTGTTGTTGTTGTTTATTTGACGTTGTTGTTGTTGTTGTTTATTTGACATTGTTATTGTTGTTGTTGACGTTGTTGTTGTACTTGTTTATTTGACGTTGTTGTTGTTGTTGTTGTTTATTTGATGTTGTTTTAGTTATTGTTGTTTATTTGAAGTTGTTGTTGTTTTTTATTTGACATTGTTGTTGTTGACATTGTTGTTGTTGTTGTTGTTGTTTATTTGACGTTGTTGTTGTTGTTTTTTATTTGACGTTGTTGTTGTTGACATTGTTGTTATTGTTGTTTATTTGACGTTGTTGTTGTTGTTGTTTATTTGACGTAGTTGTTGTTATGGACGTTATTGTTGTTGTTGTTGTTGTTTATTTGACATTTTTGTTGTTGTTGATGTTGTTGTTATTGTTGTTTTTTATTTGACGTTGTTATTGTTGTTGTTTATTTGACGTTGTTGTTGTTGTTATTGTTGTTGTTGTTGTTAATTTGACGTTGTTGTTGTTGTTGTTTATTTGACGTTGTTGTTGTTGTTTATTTGACCTTGTTGTTGTTGTTTATTTGATGTTGTTGTTGTTGTTATTTATTTGACGTTGTTGTTGTTGTTATTATTTATTTGACGTTGTTGTTGTTGTAGTTGTTTTTGTTTATTTGACGTTGTTATTCTTGTTTATTTGACGTTGTTTTTGTTATTTTACGTTGTTGTTGTTGTTGTTGTATTTGTTGTATTTGTTGTTGTTGTTGTTGTTGTTGCTTATTTGACGTTGTTGTTATTGTTGCTATTTATTTGACGTTGTTATTGTTATTATTTATTTGACGTTGCTATTGTTGTTGTTTATTTGACGTTGTTGTTGTTGTTGTTGTTTATTTGACGTTGTTGTAGTTGTTGTTGTTGTATTTGTTATTGTTGTTATTGTTGTTGCTTATTTGACGTTGTTGTTATTGTTGTTGTTTATTTAACGTTGTTGTTGTTGTTATTCATTTGACGTTGTTGATGTTGTTGTTTATTTGACGTTGTTGTTGTTGTTGTTGTTCTTTATTTGACGTTGTTTTTGTCGTTGTTTTTGTTGTTTATTTGACGTTGTTGTTGTTATTTATTTGACGTTGTTGTTGTTTATTTGACGTTGTTGTTAACATTGTTGTTGTTGTTGTTTATTTGACGTTGCTGTTGTTGTTGTTTATTTGACGTTGGTATTGTTGTTGTTTATTTAACGTTATTGTTGTTGTTGACGTTGTTGTTGTTTTTTTTTATTTGATGTTGTTATTGTTGTTAATGACATAATTATTGTTGTTTATTTGACGTTGTTGTTGTTGTTGCCGTTGTTGTTTATTTGACGTTGTTGTTGTTGTTTATTTGATGTTGTTGTTGTTGTTGTTAACGTTGTTGTTGTTGTTGTTTATTGGACGTTGTTGTTGTTGTTTATTTGACATTGTTGTTGTTGTTGACGGTGTTGTTGTTGTTGTTTATTTGACATTGTTGTTGTTGTTGTTATTTATTTGACGTTGTTGTTGTTGTTTTTTATTTGACATTATTGTTGTTGTTGTTGTTGTTGTTTATTTGACGTTGTTGTTTATTTGACGTTGTTGTTTATTTGACGTTGTTGTTGTTATTTGAAGTTGTTGTTGTTGTATTTGTTGTTGTTGTTGTTTATTTGACGTTGTTGTTGTTGTTTATTTGACGTTATTGTTATTGTTTATTTGACGTTGTTATTGTTGTTGCTGTTGTTTATTTGACGTTGTTGTTGACGTTGTTGTTGTTGTTGTTTATTTGACGTTGTTGTTGTTGTTGTTTATTAGACGTTGTTAATGTTGTTGACATTGTTGTTGTTGTTGTTGTTTATTTGACGTTGTTGTTATTGTTGTTTATTAGACGTTGTTAATGTTGTTGACATTGTTGTTGTTGTTTTTGTTGTTTATTTGACGTTGTTGTTATTGTTGTTGTTGTTTTTGTTGTTGTTATTGTTGGTGTTGTTGTTGTTTGTTTGACGTTGTTGTTGTTGTTTATTTGACGTTGTTGTTGTTGTTGTTGTTTATTTGACGTTGTTGTTGTTGTTGTTTATTTGACATTGTTGTTGTTGTTGACGTTGTTGTTGTACTTGTTTATTTGACGTTGTTGTTGTTGTTGTTGTTTATTTGATGTTGTTTTAGTTATTGTTGTTTATTTGACGTTGTTGTTGTTTTTTATTTGACGTTGTTGTTGTTGACATTGTTGTTGTTATTGTTGTTGTTTATTTGACGTTGTTGTTGTTGTTTTTTATTTAACGTTGTTGTTGTTGACATTGTTGTTATTGTTGTTTATTTGACGTTGTTGTTGTTATTGTTTATTTGACGTAGTTGTTGTTATTGACGTTGTTGTTGTTGTTGTTTATTTGACATTTTTGTTGTTGTTGATGTTGTTGTTATTGTTGTTTTTTATTTGACGTTGTTGTTGTTGTTTATTTGACGTTGTTGTTGTTGTTATTGTTGTTGTTGTTGTTAATTTGACGTTGTTGTTGTTGTTGTTTATTTGACGTTGTTGTTGTTGTTTATTTGACGTTGTTGTTGTTGTTGTTGTTGTTTATTTGATGTTGTTGTTGTTGTTATTTATTTGACGTTGTTGTTGTTGTTATTGTTTATTTGACGTTGTTGTTGTTGTTGTTTATTTGACGTTGTTATTGTTGTTTATTTGACATTATTTTTGTTATTTTACGTTGTTGTTGTAGTTGTTGTATTTGTTGTTATTGTTGTTGCTTATTTGACGTTGTTATTGTTGTTGTTTATTTGACGTTGTTGTTGTTGTTGTTGTTTATTTGACGTTGTTGTTGTTGTTGTATTTGTTATTGTTGTTGCTTATTTGACGTTGTTGTTATTGTTGTTGTTTATTTGACGTTGTTGTTGTTGTTATTCATTTGACGTTTTTGATGTTGTTGTTTATTTGACGTTGTTGTTGTTGTTGTTGTTCTTTATTTGACGTTGTTGTCGTTGTTTTTGTTGTTTATTTGACGTTGTTGTTGTTATTTATTTGACGTTGTTGTTGTTTATTTGACGTTGTTGTTGACGTTGTTATTGTTGTTGTTTATTTGACGTTGTTGTTGTTGTTGTTGTTGTTTATTAGACGTTGTTAATGTTGTTGACATTGTTGTTGTTTATTTGACGTTGTTGTTATTGTTGTTTATTAGACGTTGTTAATGTTGTTGACATTGTTGTTGTTGTTTTTGTTGTTTATTTGACGTTGTTGTTGTTGTTGTTGTTGTTTTTGTTGTTGTTATTGTTGGTGTTGTTGTTGTTTGTTTGACGTTGTTGTTGTTGTTGTTTATTTGACGTTGTTGTTGTTGTTGTTGTTTATTTGACGTTGTTGTTGTTGTTGTTTATTTGACATTGTTGTTGTTGTTGTTGACGTTGTTGTTGTACTTGTTTATTTGACGTTGTTGTTGTTGTTGTTGTTTATTTGATGTTGTTTTAGTTATTGTTGTTTATTTGACGTTGTTGTTGTTTTTTATTTGACGTTCTTGTTGTTGACATTGTTGTTGTTCTTGTTGTTTATTTGACGTTGTTGTTGTTGTTTTTTATTTAACGTTGTTGTTGTTGACATTGTTGTTATTGTTGATTATTTGACGTTGTTGTTGTTATTGTTTATTTGACGTAGTTGTTGTTATTGACGTTGTTGTTGTTGTTGTTTATTTGACATTTTTGTTGTTGTTGATGTTGTTGTTATTGTTGTTTTTTATTTGACGTTGTTGTTGTTGTTGTTTATTTGACGTTGTTGTTGTTGTTATTGTTGTTGTTGTTGTTAATTTGACGTTGTTGTTGTGGTTTATTTGACGTTGTTGTTGTTGTTTATTTGACGTTGTTGTTGTTGTTGTTTATTTGATGTTGTTGTTGTTGTTATTTATTTGACGTTGTTGTTGTTGTTATTGTTTATTTGACGTTGTTGTTGTTGTTGTTGTTGTTTATTTGACGTTGTTATTGTTGTTTATTTGACGTTGTTTTTGTTATTTTACGTTGTTGTTGTAGTTGTTATATTTGTTGTTGTTGCTTATTTGACGTTGTTGTTATTGTTGCTATTTATTTGACGTTGTTATTGTTGTTGTTTATTTGACGTTGTTGTTGTTGTTGTTTATTTGACGTTGTTGTTGTTGTTGTTTATTTGACGTTGTTGTTGTTGTTGTTGTATTTGTTATTGTTGTTATTGTTGTTGCTTATTTGACGTTGTTGTTATTGTTGTTGTTTATTTGACGTTGTTGTTGTTGTTATTCATTTGACGTTTTTGATGTTGTTGTTTATTTGACATTGTTGTTGTTGTTGTTGTTCTTTATTTGACGTTTTTGTCGTTGTTTTTGTTGTTTATTTGACGTTGTTGTTGTTATTTATTTGACGTTGTTGTTGTTGTTTATTTGACGTTGTTGTTAACGTTGTTGTTGTTGTTGTTTATTTGACGTTATTGTTGTTGTTGTTTATTTGACGTTGGTATTGTTGTTGTTTATTTGACGTTATTGGTGTTGTTGACGTTGTTGTTGTTGTTTATTTGATGTTGTTATTGTTGTTGTTGACATAATTGTTGTTGTTTATTTGACGTTGTTGTTGTTCTTGCCGTTGTTGTTTATTTGACGTTGTTGTTGTTGTTTATTTGATGTTGTTGTTGTTGTTGACGTTGTTGTTATTGTTGTTTATTGGACGTTGTTGTTGTTGTTTATTTGACATTGTTGTTGTTGTTGACGGTGTTGTTGTAGTTGTTGTTTATTTGACATTGTTGTTGTTGTTGTTGTTATTTATTTGACGTTGTTGTTGTTGTTGTTTATTTGACATTATTGTTGTTGTTGTTGTTGTTTATTTAACGTTGTTGTTTATTTGACGTTGTTGTTGTTGTTTATTTGACGTTGTTGTTGTTATTTGAAGTTGTTGTTGTTGTTGTATTTGTTGTTGTTGTTGTTGTTGTTTATTTGACGTTGTTGTTGTTGTTGTTTATTTGACGTTATTGTTGTTGTTTATTTGACGTTGTTATTGTTGTTGTTGTTGTTTATTTGACGTTATTGTTGTTGTTTATTTGACGTTGTTATTGTTGTTGTTGTTTATTTGACGTTGTTGTTGACGTTGTTGTTGTTGTTTATTTGACGTTGTTGTTGTTGTTGTTGTTGTTTATTAGACGTTGTTAATGTTGTTGACATTGTTGTTGTTGTTGTTTATTTGACGTTGTTGTTGTTGTTGTTTATTAGACGTTTTTAATATTGTTGACATTGTTGTTGTTGTTTTTGTTGTTTATTTGACGTTGTTGTTGTTGTTGTTGTTGTTTTTGTTGTTGTTATTGTTGGTGTTGTTGTTGTTTAGTTGACGTTGTTGTTGTTGTTGTTTATTTGACGTTGTTGTTGTTGTTGTTGTTTATTTGACATTGTTGTTGTTGTTTATTTGACGTTGTTGTTGTTGTTGTTTATTTGACATTGTTGTTGTTGTTGTTGACGTTGTTGTTGTACTTGTTTATTTGACGTTGTTGTTGTTGTTGTTTATTTGATGTTGTTTTAGTTGTTGTATTTTATTTGACGTTGTTGTTGTTTTTTATTTGACGTTGTTGTTGTTGACATTGTTGTTGTTGTTGTTGTTTATTTGACGTTGTTGTTGTTGTTTTTTATTTGACGTTGTTGTTGTTGACATTGTTGTTATTGTTGTTTATTTGACGTTGTTGTTGTTATTGTTTATTTGACGTACTTGTTGTTATTTACGTTGTTGTTGTTGTTGTTGTTGTTTATTTGACATTTTTGTTGTTGTTGATGTTGTTGTGGTTGTTGTTTTTTATTTGACGTTGTTGTTGTTGTTGTTTATTTGACATTGTTGTTACTGTTATTGTTGTTGTTGTTGTTAATTTGACGTTGTTGTTGTTGTTGTTTATTTGACGTTGTTGTTGTTGTTGTTTATTTGACGTTGTTGTTGTTGTTGTTTATTTGATGTTGTTGTTGTTGTTATTTATTTGACGTTGTTGTTGTTGTTATTGTTTATTTGACGTTGTTGTTGTTGTTGTTGTTGTTTATTTGACGTTGTTATTATTGTTTATTTGACGTTGTTTTTGTTATTTTACGTTGGTTTTGTTGTATTTGTTGTTGTTGTTGTTGTTGTTGCTTATTTGACGTTGTTGTTATTGTTGCTATTTATTTGACGTTGTTATTGTTGTTGTTTATTTGACGTTGCTGTTGTTGTTGTTGTTTATTTGACGTTGTTGTTGTTGTTGTTTATTTGACGTTGTTGTTGTTGTTGTTGTTGTTGTATTTGTTATTGTTGTTATTGTTGTTGCTTATTTGACGTTGTTGTTATTGTTGTTGTGTATTTGACGTTGTTGTTGTTGTTATTCATTTGACATTGTTGATGTTGTTGTTTATTTGACGTTGTTGTTGTTGTTGTTGTTCTTTATTTGACGTTGTTGTTGTCGTTGTTTTTGTTGTTTATTTGACGTTGTTGTTGTTATTTATTTGATGTTGTTGTTGTTGTTTTTGTTTATTTGACGTTGTTGTTAACGTTGTTGTTGTTGTTGTTTATTTGACGTTGTTGTTGTTGTTATTTATTTGACGTTGGTATTGTTGTTGTTTATTTGATGTTGTTGTTAACGTTGTTGTTGTTGTTGTTTATTTAACGTTGTTGTTATTGTTGTTGTTGTTGTTTATTTGACGTTATTGTTGTTGTTGACGTTGTTGTTGTTGTTTATTTGATGTTGTTATTGTTGTTGTTGACATAGTTGTTGTTGTTTATTTGACGTTGTTGTTGTTGGCGTTGTTGTTTATTTGATGTTGTTGTTGTTTATTTGATGTTGTTGTTGTTGTTGTTGACGTTGTTGTTGTTGTTGTTGTTTATTGGACGTTGTTGTTGTTGTTTATTTGACATTGTTGTTGTTGTTGACGGTGTTGTTGTTATTGTTGTTTATTTGACATTGTTGTTGTTGTTGTTATTTATTTGACGTTGTTGTTGTTGTTTTTTATTTGACATTATTATTGTTGTTATTGTTGTTGTTTATTTGACGTTGTTGTTTATTTGACGTTGTTGTTATTGTTGTTGTTTATTTGACGTTGTTGTTGTTATTTGAAGTTGTTGTTGTTGTTGTTGTATTTGTTGTTGTTGTTGTTGTTTATTTGACGTTGTTGTTGTTGTTGTTTATTTAACGTTATTGTTGTTGTTTATTTGACGTTGTTATTGTTGTTGTTGTTGTTGTTTATTTGACGTTGTTGTTGTTGTTGTTGTTGTTTATTTAACGTTATTGTTGTTGTTTATTTGACGTTGTTATTGTTGTTGTTGTTGTTGTTTATTTGACGTTGTTGTTGTTGTATTTGTTATTGTTGTTATTGTTGTTGCTTATTTGACGTTGTTGTTATTGTTGTTGTTTATTTGACGTTGTTGTTGTTGTTATTCATTTGACGTTTTTGATGTTGTTGTTTATTTGACATTGTTGTTGTTGTTGTTGTTGTTCTTTATTTGACATTTTTGTCGTTGTTTTTGTTGTTTATTTGACGTTGTTGTTGTTATTTATTTGACGTTGTTGTTGTTGTTTATTTGACGTTGTTGTTAACGTTGTTGTTGTTGTTGTTTATTTGACGTTGTTGTTGTTTATTTGACGTTGGTATTGTTGTTGTTTATTTGACGTTATTGGTGTTGTTGACGTTGTTGTTGTTGTTTATTTGATGTTGTTATTGTTGTTGTTGACATAATTGTTGTTGTTTATTTGACGTTGTTGTTGTTCTTGCCGTTGTTGTTTATTTGACGTTGTTGTTGTTGTTTATTTGATGTTGTTGTTGTTGTTGACGTTGTTGTTATTGTTGTTTATTGGACGTTGTTGTTGTTGTTTATTTGACATTGCTGTTGTTGTTGACGGTGTTGTTGTAGTTGTTGTTTATTTGACATTGTTGTTGTTGTTGTTATTTATTTGACGTTGTTGTTGTTGTTGTTGTTTATTTGACATTATTGTTGTTGTTGTTGTTGTTTATTTAACGTTGTTGTTTATTTGACGTTGTTGTTGTTGTTTATTTGATGTTGTTGTTGTTATTTGAAGTTGTTGTTGTTGTTGTATTTGTTGTTGTTGTTGTTGTTTATTTGACGTTGTTGTTGTTGTTGTTTATTTGAAATTATTGTTGTTGTTTATTTGACGTTGTTATTGTTGTTGTTGTTGTTTATTTGACGTTATTGTTGTTGTTTATTTGACGTTGTTATTGTTGTTGTTGTTTATTTGACGTTGTTGTTGACGTTGTTGTTGTTGTTTATTTGACGTTGTTGTTGTTGTTGTTTATTAGACGTTGTTAATGTTGTTGACATTGTTGTTGTTGTTGTTTATTTGACGTTGTTGTTGTTGTTGTTTATTAGACGTTTTTAATGTTGTTGACATTGTTGTTGTTGTTTTTGTTGTTTATTTGACGTTGTTGTTGTTGTTGTTGTTTTTGTTGTTGTTATTGTTGGTGTTGTTGTTGTTTAGTTGACGTTGTTGTTGTTGTTGTTGTTTATTTGACGTTGTTGTTGTTGTTGTTGTTTATTTGACGTTGTTGTTGTTGTTTATTTGACGTTGTTGTTGTTGTTTATTTGACGTTGTTGTTGTTGTTGTTTATTTGACATTGTTGTTGTTGTTGTTGACGTTGTTGTTGTACTTGTTTATTTGACGTTGTTGTTGTTGTTGTTTATTTGATGTTGTTTTAGTTGTTGTATTTTATTTGACGTTGTTGTTGTTTTTTATTTGACGTTGTTGTTGTTGACATTGTTGTTGTTGTTGTTGTTTATTTGACGTTGTTGTTGTTGTTTTTTATTTGACGTTGTTGTTGTTGACATTGTTGTTATTGTTGTTTATTTGACGTTGTTGTTGTTATTGTTTATTTGACGTACTTGTTGTTATTTACGTTGTTGTTGTTGTTGTTGTTGTTTATTTGACATTTTTGTTGTTGTTGATGTTGTTGTGGTTGTTGTTTTTTATTTGACGTTGTTGTTATTGTTGTTTATTTGACGTTGTTGTTGTTGTTATTGTTGTTGTTGTTGTTATTGTTG
>OX451735.1:1338497700-1338512700 GCA_948472305.1 Vicia faba | reverse complement strand
TATTTGACGTTGTTGTTGTTGTTATTGTTTATTTGACGTTGTTGTTGTTGTTGTTGTTGTTGTTCTTTATTTGACGTTGTTATTATTGTTTATTTGACGTTGTTTTTGTTATTTTACGTTGTTGTTGTTGTATTTGTTGTTGTTGTTGTTGTTGCTTATTTGATGTTGTTGTTATTGTTGCTATTTATTTGACGTTGTTATTGTTGTTGTTTATTGGACGTTGCTGTTGTTGTTGTTTATTTGACGTTGTTGTTGTTGTTGTTTATTTGACGTTGTTGTTGTTGTTGTTGTATTTGTTATTGTTGTTATTGTTGTTGCTTATTTGACGTTGTTGTTATTGTTGTTGTGTATTTGACGTTGTTGTTGTTGTTATTCATTTGACATTGTTGATGTTGTTGTTTATTTGACGTTGTTGTTGTTGTTGTTGTTGTTCTTTATTTGACGTTGTTGTTGTCGTTGTTTTTGTTGTTTATTTGACGTTGTTGTTGTTATTTATTTGACGTTGTTGTTGTTGTTTTTGTTTATTTGACGTTGTTGTTGTTGTTGTTTATTTGACGTTGTTGTTGTTGTTATTTATTTGACGTTGGTATTGTTGTTGTTTATTTGACGTTGTTGTTAACGTTGTTGTTGTTGTTGTTTATTTGACGTTGTTGTTGTTGTTGTTGTTGTTTATTTGACGTTATTGTTGTTGTTGACGTTGTTGTTGTTGTTTATTTGATGTTGTTATTGTTGTTGTTGACATAGTTGTTGTTGTTTATTTGACGTTGTTGTTGTTGGCGTTGTTGTTTATTTGATGTTGTTGTTGTTTATTTGATGTTGTTGTTGTTGTTGTTGACGTTGTTGTTGTTGTTGTTGTTTATTGGACGTTGTTGTTGTTGTTTATTTGACATTGTTGTTGTTGTTGACGGTGTTGTTGTTATTGTTGTTTATTTGACATTGTTGTTGTTGTTGTTATTTATTTGACGTTGTTGTTGTTGTTGTTTTTTATTTGACATTATTATTGTTGTTGTTATTGTTGTTTATTTGACGTTGTTGTTTATTTGACGTTGTTGTTATTGTTGTTGTTTATTTGACGTTGTTGTTGTTATTTGAAGTTGTTGTTGTTGTTGTTGTTGTATTTGTTGTTGTTGTTGTTGTTTATTTGACGTTGTTGTTGTTGTTGTTGTTTATTTAACGTTATTGTTGTTGTTTATTTGACGTTGTTATTGTTGTTGTTGTTGTTGTTTATTTGACGTTATTGTTGTTGTTTATTTGTTGTTTTTATTGTTGTTGTTGTTTATTTGACGTTGTTGTTGATGTTGTTGTTGTTGTTTATTTGACGTTGTTGTTGTTGTTGTTTATTAGATGTTGTTAATGTTGTTGACATTGTTGTTGTTATTGTTTATTTGATGTTGTTGTTGTTGTTGTTGTTGTTTATTAGACGTTGTTAATGTTATTGACGTTGTTGTTGTTTTTTTTGTTGTTTATTTGACGTTGTTGTTGTTGTTGTTGTTTTTGTTGTTGTTATTGTTGGTGTTGTTGTTGTTTATTTGACGTTGTTGTTGTTGTTGTTTATTTGACGTTGTTGTTGTTGTTTATTTGACGTTGTTGTTGTTGTTTATTTGACGTTGTTGTTGTTGTTGTTGTTTATTTGACGTTGTTGTTGTTGTTGTTGTTTATTTGACATTGTTGTTGTTGTTGTTGACGTTGTTGTTGTAGTTGTTTATTTGACGTTGTTGTTGTTGTTGTTTATTTGATGTTGTTTTAGTTGTTGTTGTTTATTTGACGTTGTTGTTGTTTTTTATTTGACGTTGTTGTTGTTGACATTGTTGTTGTTGTTGTGGTTGTTTATTTGACGTTGTTGTTGTTGTTTTTTATTTGACGTTGTTGTTGTTGACATTGTTGTTGTTGTTGTTGTTTATTTGACGTTGTTGTTGTTGTTGTTTATTTGACGTAGTTGTTGTTATTGACGTTGTTGTTATTGTTGTTGTTTATTTGACATTTTTGTTGTTGTTGATGTTGTTGTTGTTGTTGTTTTTTATTTGACGTTGTTGTTGTTATTGTTGTTTATTTGACGTTGTTGTTGTTGTTGTTATTGTTGTTGTTGTTGGTAATTTGACGTTGTTGTTGTTGTTGTTTATTTGACGTTGTTGTTGTTGTTTATTTGATGTTGTTGTTGTTGTTGTTTATTTAATGTTGTTGTTGTTGTTATTTATTTGACGTTGTTGTTGTTATTGTTTATTTGAAGTTGTTGTTGTTGTTGTTTATTTGACGTTGTTATTGTTGTTTATTTGACGTTGTTTTTGTTATTTTACGTTGTTGTTGTTGTTGTTGTATTTGTTGTAGTTGTTGTTGTTGCTTATTTGACGTTGTTGTTGTTGTTGCTATTTATTTGACGTTGTTATTGTTGTTGTTTATTTGACGTTGTTGTTGTTGTTGTTTATTTGACGTTGTTGTTGTTGTTCTTTATTTGACGTTGTTGTTGTTGTTGTTTATTTGACGTTGTTGTTGTTGTTGTTGATGTTCTTTATTTGACGTTGTTGTTGTTGTTGTTGTTTTTGTTGTTTATTTGACGTTGTTGTTGTTATTTATTTGATGTTGTTGTTGTTGTTGTTTATTTGACGTTGTTGTTAACGTTGTTGTTGTTGTTGTTGTTTATTTGACGTTGTTGTTGTTATTTATTTGATGTTGTTGTTATTGTTTATTTGACGTTGTTGTTAACGTTGTTGTTGTTGTTGTTGTTTATTTGACGTTGTTGTTGTTGTTGTTATTTATTTGACGTTGGTATTGTTGTTGTTTATTTGACGCTGTTGTTAACGTTGTTGTTGTTGTTGTTTATTTGACGTTGTTGTTGTTATTTGAAGATGTTGTTGTTGTTGTTGTCTATTTGACGTTATTGTTGTTGTTGACGTTGTTGTTGTTGTTTATTTGATGTTGTTATTCTTGTTGTTGACATAGTTGTTGTTGTTTATTTGACGTTGTTGTTGTTGTTGTTGTTGCCGTTGTTGTTTATTTGACGTTGTTGTTATTGTTGTTTATTCGACGTTGTTGTTGTTGTTGTTGACGTTGTTGTTGTTGTTTATTGGACGTTGTTATTGTTGTTTATTTGACATTGTTGTTGTTGTTGACGGTGTTGTTGTTTATTTGACATTGTTGTTGTTGTTGTTATTTATTTGATGTTGTTGTTGTTGTTTTTTATTTGACATTATTGTTGTTGTTGTTGTTGTTGTTTATTTGACGTTGTTGTTGTTGTTGTTGTTTATTTGACGTCGTTGTTGTTATTTGAAGTTGTTGTTGTTGTTGTATTTGTTGTTGTTGTTGTTGTTGTTGTTTATTTGACGTTGTTGTTGTTGTTGTTTATTTGACGTTGTTGTTGTTGTTTATTTGACGTTGTTATTGTTGTTGTTGTTGTTTATTTGACGTTGTTGTTGTTGTTTATTTGACATTGTTGTTGTTGTTGTTGACGTTGTTGTTGTAGTTGTTTATTTGGCGTTGTTGTTTTTGTTGTTTATTTGATGTTGGTTTAGTTGTTGTTGTTTATTTGACGTTGTTGTTGTTTTTTATTTGACGTTGTTATTGTTGACATTGTTGTTGTGGTTGTTTATTTGACGTTGTTGTTGTTGTTTTTTATTTGACGTTGTTGTTGTTTACATTGTTGTTGTTGTTGTTTATTTGACGTTGTTGTTGTTTATTTGACGTAGTTGTTGTTATTGACGTTGTTGTTGTTGTTGTTGTTTATTTGACGTTTTTGTTGTTGTTGATGTTGTTGTTGTTGTTGTTGTTTTTTATTTGACATTGTTGTTGTTGTTGTTTATTTGACGTTGTTGTTGTTGTTATTGTTGTTGATGTTGTTGTTAATTTGACGTTGTTGTTGTTGTTGTTTATTTAACGTTGTTGTTGTGTATTTGACGTTGTTGTTGTTGTTATTTATTTGACATTGTTGTTGTTGTTGTTTATTTGACGTTGTTGTTTATTTGACATTGTTGTTTATTTGACGTTGTTGTTATTGTTTATTTCACGTTGTTGTTGTTATTTGAAGTTGTTGTTGTTGTTGTTGTATTTGTTGTTGTTGTTGTTGTTTATTTGACGTAGTTGTTGTTGTTTATTTGACGTTATTGTTGTTGTTTATTTGATGTTGTTATTGTTGTTGTTGTTGTTATTTATTTGACGTTGTTGTTTATTTGACGTTGTTGTTGTTTATTTGACGTTGTTGTTGTTTATTAGACGTTGTTAATGTTGTTGACATTGTTGGTGTTGTTTTTGTTGTTTATTTGACATTGTTGTTGTTGTTTATTTGACGTTGTTGTTGTTGTTGTTTATTTGACGTTGTTGTTGTTGTTGTTTATTTGACGTTGTTGTTGTTGTTTATTTGACGTTGTTGTTGTTGTTGTTTATTTGACATTGTTGTTGTTGTTGTTGTTGACGTTGTTGTTGTAGTTGTTTATTTGACGTTGTTGTTGTTGTTGTTTATTTGATGTTGTTTTAGTTGTTGTTGTTTATTTGACGTTGTTGTTGTTTTTTATTTGACGTTGTTGTTGTTGACATTGTTATTGTTGTTGTTTATTTGACGTTGTTGTTGTTGTTTTTTATTTGACGTTGTTGTTGTTGACATTGTTGTTGTTGTTGTTGTTGTTTATTTGACGTTGTTGTTGTTTATTTGACGTAGTTGTTGTTATTGACGTTGTTGTTGTTGTTATTTATTTGACGTTTTTGTTGTTGTTGATGTTGTTGTTGTTGTTTTTTATTTGACGTTGTTGTTGTTGTTGTTTATTTGACGTTGTTGTTGTTGCTATTGTTGTTGTTGTTGTTGTTAATTTGACGTTGTTGTTGTTGTTTATTTGACGTTGTTGTTGTTGTTTATTTGACGTTGTTGTTGTTGTTATTTATTTGACGTTGTTGTTGTTGTTTATTTGACGTTGTTGTTGTTGTTGTTGTTTATTTGACGTTGTTATTGTTGTTTATTTGACGTTGTTTTTGTTATTTTATGTTGTTGTTGTTGTATTTGTTGTTGTTGTTGTTGTTGTTGTTGCTTATTTGACGTTGTTGTTATTGTTGCTATTTATTTGACGTTGTTATTGTTGTTGTTTATTTGACGTTGCTGTTGTTGTTGTTTATTTGACGTTGTTGTTGTTGTTGTTTATTTGACGTTGTTGTTGTTGTTGTATTTGTTATTGTTGTTATTGTTGTTGCTTATTTTACGTTGTTGTTATTGTTGTTGTTTATTTGACGTTGTTGATGTTGTTATTCATTTGACGTTGTTGATGTTGTTGTTTATTTGACGTTGTTGTTGTTGTTGTTGTTGTTGTTCTTTATTTGACGTTGTTGTTGTCGTTATTTTTGTTGTTTATATGACGTTGTTGTTGTTATTTATTTGACGTTGTTGTTGTTGTTGTTTATTTGACGTTGTTGTTAACGTTGTTGTTGTTTTTGTTTATTTGACGTTGTTGTTGTTGTTGTTGTTGTTTATTTGACGTTGGTATTGTTGTTGTTTATTTGACGTTGTTGTTAACGTTGTTGTTGTTGATGTTTATTTGACGTTGTTGTTGTTGTTGTTTATTTGACGTTATTGTTGTTGTTGACCTTGTTGTTGTTGTTTATTTGATGTTGTTATTGTTGTTGTTGACATAGTTGTTGTTGTTTATTTGACGTTGTTGTTGTTGTTGGCGTTGTTGTTTATTTGATGTTGTTGTTGTTTATTTGATGTTGTTGTTGTTGTTGTTGACGTTGTTGTTGTTGTTGTTGTTTATTGGACGTTGTTGTTGTTGTTTATTTGACATTGTTGTTGTTGTTGACGGTGTTGTTGTTGTTGTTGTTGTTTATTTGACATTGTTGTTGTTGTTGTTATTTATTTGACGTTGTTGTTGTTGTTTTTTATTTGACATTATTATTGTTGTTGTTGTTGTTTATTTGACGTTGTTGTTTATTTTACGTTGTTGTTGTTGTTGTTTATTTGACGTTGTTGTTGTTATTTGAAGTTGTTGTTGTTGTTGTTGTTGTTGTATTTGTTGTTGTTGTTGTTTATTTGACGTTGTTATTGTTGTTGATTATTTAATGTTATTGTTGTTGTTTATTTGACGTGGTTATTGTTGTTGTTGTTGTTGTTGTTTATTTGACGTTATTATTGTTGTTTATTTGGCGTTGTTATTGTTGTTGTTGTTTATTTGACGTTGTTGTTGACGTTGTTGTTGTTGTTGTTTATTTGACGTTGTTGTTATTGTTTATTTCACGTTGTTGTTGTTATTTGAAGTTGTTGTTGTTGTTGTTGTATTTGTTGTTGTTGTTGTTGTTGTTGTTTATTTGACGTAGTTGTTGTTGTTTATTTGACGTTATTGTTGTTGTTTATTTGACGTTGTTATTGTTGTTGTTGTTGTTTATTTGACGTTGTTGTTGACGTTGTTGTTGTTGTTGTTTATTTGATGTTGTTGTTGTTTATTAGACGTTGTTAATGTTGTTGACATTGTTGTTGTTGTTTTTGTTGTTTATTTGACATTGTTGTTGTTGTTTATTTGACGTTGTTGTTGTTGTTGTTTATTTGACGTTGTTGTTGTTGTTGTTTATTTGACGTTGTTGTTGTTGTTGTTTATTTGACGTTGTTGTTGTTGTTTATTTGACGTTGTTGTTGTTGTTGTTTATTTGACATTGTTGTTGTTGTTGTTGTTGACGTTGTTGTTGTAGTTGTTTATTTGACGTTGTTGTTGTTGTTGTTTATTTGATGTTGTTTTAGTTGTTGTTGTTTATTTTACGTTGTTGTTGTTTTTTATTTGACGTTGTTGTTGTTGATGTAACACCCTCTAAAACCCCGCATATCATTTTCGCAAATAATTAAAATCATACTTTCAGAGTACATGTATTAACGAGGATGTCACAATTCTCTTTTAATAAAAACAAGTTCCTGTCATGCATAACATAGAAGCAACTCATACATGTTTACACAGCGGAATATTATATTTAATAAAACCAAAGTTATAATATTTTCAATCATCAGGGATTAACACCTGGAATATATCAACATCATATTATAACCCAATATTAAGGAAATAAACGAGTCTGACTAAAGCAGCTCGACAAACAAACGTTCCCGGAGTTACAACTATCAGAGCATGACCCGGACAATACTTAAACCGAAATAAACTAGAAACAGCAAGTCTTCGTCAAGCACCTGAATGAAGCTCCTCAATCTGAAATGTTCAACAGTAAGGGTGAGCATCTCGACTATACATTTGATTATACGTTCATAACAATCAATTCAGAAAAACCATAAGCATCACCCAAACAGTAGCATGTTTCATAGTTTACGAAAACCTTTACAATTCATATATTCATAATATATTACTTTTCATACTTATAATTAACATCAAACATCATTAACAATTCAGCAACAATACATGCATACAATCAATTAAATGCAACATTGGAAAATCATCCATTCATGTTATATTCAATATAATGCAACACACCCATGCATGTGGTACCATTTTACCGCCCCATTATATCTCGGGTCACGGACAACTCACCGTTCCATTATATCGCGGACACGGCTACCACCTCAACGTTCCATTAAATCGCGGACACGTATATTGGCCACCATGTTAATTCCACACAATGGGAATTAACAAATGCAACATGATATGTAAAGTATGTAACACTCAGCATACTATTAACATCAAGAAAACATATCATGCAACATCAACAATATCAATCATAACAGGATACGGATAGCATGTAATCACTCGGCATACTATTAAACATCAACCAATCATATCAAGTTATATCATAATTCATGCTTGATAACGTCATCTAAAAGCATGACAATAATATCCACGTAGTGTTGGTATCATAACATACAAACATTATTCGATACAAGCATCAAACAACACTGGGGAATCAATAAGCAGCATATTCCAAACATATAAAACACTGCACGTCAAAACAGAATCAATTCCGTACATAACAGCATGCACAGAAAAACAGAATTCAGAAACCAACACAGGAGGTTCAACACGGGTACCCATGTGAATCAACACTGCCCGTGTGGAAATGTGTCCAGAAACACGTTATTTTGCCAATACAACAGATCAACACGGGTTCCCGTGTGAATCAACACGTCCCGTGTTGAAATGTGTCTGGAAACACATTTTTTTTACCCATCCAGCGGATCAACACGGGTGCCCGTGTGAATCAACACGGCCCGTGTTGATGAGCGCGAGCCCGGAAATTCCTGTACCTGCAGCAGCTCATATGCCAACGTATTTGCACGAAAATACATTTCTACAGCAGTGCAATGCAGTACAAAAACATCCAAATACACATCAAGTTTCCAAAATATCAATTCCCTATGCCTCTGACCTATGTTCATCCATTTCCCACAAATTGAATAACTCAAATCCTTCAAGGTTATAGTTTTCTAAAATCGTTGGAAAACAGAATTCCCTTTTCAAATCATTTAATCCAAAAACTTAATTTTATAATTACCAACAATTATCAAAGTAACCTTAAAAGTGATTATTCGTCCTTTTGGGAGGAAATCTGATACATCAAGGTTATCCTTAGAACACCTAAGGAAAACTCCCGATCATGCAATTTCGATCTAAATCAACAATAGGGATTAATTTCTTAATCGATTCACAACCTTTAGGGAACCTAACCTTTTCTAACAAAATTCGACCCTAAAGTTATCAATCACTAAGAACATCATAGAAAATGGGGTTATCCTACGATTACCCAACCAATTGCATCTAAACCCATAAGCAAATATAAATTGAGTAGTAGCCCCCCTTACCTTATCAAATTGCAGCTTTGAACTCTTGAGCGATTGTTCTTCGTTCTTCAGAGCTCCAATCCCAAATATCTCCAAATTCTGTTTTATCGTGGAAAGTGAGAAATAACTTAAGTCCCAAAATATATATCCTTATTTCTTTTGCACCCCCACTCTTTACTAACGACATCCAAGCCCAATAACTTAAAAACCCAATATTTTCTTATTTCTTTCATTTTCTTCAAATATTCCAAAATAAATAATTCTTTTTATTTTATTAATTCTAATAAAATAAATTCCCAATTAAATAAATCAAATAATTAAAACTGGGGCGTTACAAGTCTCCCCCACTAAAAGAGTTTCCGTCCTCGAAAACATACCTTAGACGAACAGTTCCGGATAAGCCTCTTTCATTTGGCTCTCCAGTTCCCAAGTGATATTTCCATCTGCTGGACCTCCCCAAGCAACCTTCACTAATGCTATCTCTTTACCCCTTAACTGTTTCACTTCCCGATCTTCTATCCTCATAGGAAATGTTTCTACTGTCAGGTTATCTCTCACCTGTACATCATCTATTTGGATTACATGAGATGGGTCTGGAATGTATCTCCTCAACTGAGAAACATGAAAAACATCGTGCAAATTCGCAAGTCTCGGAGGTAAGGCAATACGATAAGCAACTTCTCCAACTCTCTCCATAATCTGAAACGGACCAATAAAATGCGGAGTCAACTTCTTGGATTTCAACGCTCGACCAATACCCGTCATCGGAGTAACTCTCATAAACACATGATCTCCAGCACTGAATTCTAAATTCTTTCTCCTCTTGTTATGATAACTCTTCTGACGACTCTGAGAAGCTCTCATCTTCTCTTGAATCAATTTGATCTTTTCAGTAGTCTGCTGAACAATCTCTGGCCCAATTACTGAACTCTCTCCAGATTCATACCAACACAAAGGCGTTCTACACCGTCTACCATACAATGCCTCAAACGGAGCCATACTAATACTCGAATGGTAACTATTGTTATAAGTAAATTCAATCAATGGAAAATAGCTATCCCAAGCTCCACCCTTCTCTAAAACACAAGCACGCAATAAATCTTCTAACGATTGAATCGTCCTCTCCGTCTGTCCATCAGTCTGAGGATGGTAAGCTGAACTCAACCTCAATTTAGTACCCAAAGCCTTCTGCAATCCTTCCCAAAATTTCGAAGTGAACCTCGGATCTCTAACTGACACAATACTAGAAGGAACTCCATGCAAACTCACTATTTTCTCAATATATAATTGTGCCAATCTCTCCATTGAGTAATCCATTCGCACCGGTATAAAATGAGCAGACTTAGTCAGTCTATCCACAACAACCCATATCGCTTCACAATTCTTAGGAGTCCTCGGCAACCCGGATACAAAATCCATAGAAATACTATCCCACTTCCATTCTGGAATAAACATCGGTTGCATAAATCCAGACGGCTTCTGATGCTCAATCTTCGATTTCTGACAGATTAAACATGCATACACAAATTCAGCTATTTCCTTTTTCATTCCCGGCCACCAAAACAATTTCTTCAAATCATGATACATTTTCGTGGCACCCGGATGAATACTCATCCCACTGCGATGTCCTTCCTCTAATATACTCTTCTTGATTTCTGCAACATCAGGAACACAAACTCTATCGCCAAATCTCATAACATCATTTTCATCAATTCTAAACTCACCACCTTGACCTTGGTTGATCAATGTCAACTTATCAACTAAATTACCATCAGATTTCTGCCCGCTCCTGATCTCTTCTAGAATACCACTAGTAAGTTTCAACATACCCAAACGAACACACTTCGGAGTACTTTCACAAATTAAACTCAAATCTCGGAATTGTTCAATTAACTCCAATTCACGAACCATCATCATAGACATATGCAAGGATTTCCTGCTCAAAGCATCTGCAACCACATTTGCCTTACCAGGATGGTAATTCAAACCAAAATCATAATCTTTGAGAAATTCCAACCACCTTCTTTGCCTCATATTGAGCTCTTTCTGATCGAAAAGATACTTCAAACTCTTATGATCACTATACACTTCAAATCTCGAACCATACAGATAATGTCTCCACAATTTCAAGACAAACACAACTGCTGCCAACTCTAAGTCATGAGTAGGATAGTTCCTTTCATGAACCTTCAACTGTCTCGAAGCATACGCAACTACCTGTTGATTCTGCATTAGAACACCACCTAATCCCATCAGAGATGTATCACAATAAACCACAAAAGATTCCACCGGATTCGGCAAAATCAGAATAGGAGCACTAGTCAATCTCCGCTTCAATTCTTGGAAACCTTTCTCACAATCAGAATCCCAAATAAACGCTTGTCCTTTACGAGTCAACTTTGTCAACGGCAATGCTAACTTTGAGAATCCTTCGATAAACTTTCTGTAATAACCTGCAAGACCAAGAAAACTTCTGATTTCAGAAATAGTCTTCGGCGCTTCCCACTGAGATACTGCTTCTACTTTTGTAGGATCCACTGCAATACCATTCTTAGAAATCACATGTCCAAGAAAACTAACTTCATTCAGCCAGAACTCACATTTGGACAACTTTGCATACAAATTCTTATCTTTCAACAACTCTAACACAATTCTGAGATGTTCCGCATGCTCTTCGTCATTCTTGGAATAAATCAGAATGTCATCAATAAAAACCACAACAAACTTATCCAGATACGGATGAAAAATCCTGTTCATATATTCCATGAAAACACCAGGTGCATTAGTAACTCCGAACGGCATAAAAGAATATTCATAATGCCCATACCTCGTTCGAAAAGCAGTCTTTTGAATATCTTTCGCTTTCACACGAATCTGATGATATCCAGATCTCAAGTCAATCTTACTGAATACACTGGCTCCAATTAGCTGATCCATTAAATCATCAATCCTCGGTAAAGGATACCGATTTTTAATGGTTACTTTGTTCAATTGCCTGTAATCAACACACAGTCTCATAGAACCTTCTTTCTTCTTAACCAACAATACCGGAGCACCCCAAGGCGAAACACTTGGACGAATAAACTTCTTCTCCAGTAAATCTTCCAACTGACTCTTCAATTCAGCCAACTCAGATGCAGACATACGATATGGCGCCATCGACACCGGTCTCGTACAAGGAATCAAATCTATAGAAAATTCCACTTCTCTCTCAGGAGGTAACTCACCAAAATCATCAGGAAAGACTTCTGGAAAATCACACACCACTGGAAATTCCCCACTCCTGACCCTTCCTGTTGCATCTAACAAAGCAAGTAACATAAACACATTAGCACCGTCTTCCATTGCTTCTTGTACCTGTCTAGCAGTCATAGTCAAATTCCCGACACCAACTGCCTCTGGGAAAATCACCGTCTTAGCAAAACAGTTCAGATGAACCCGGTTGAATTCCAACCAGTTCATCCCAAGGATAATATCAATTTGTTCAAGCGGTAGGCACACTAAATCCATACCGAAACCTCTACCAAAAATCTCAATAGGACAATTCCTACATACAAGTGAAGTTGTCACTGAACCCGATGCAGGAGTATCAATAACCATGCTACCTCGCATATCAGATATGTCCAGTTTCAACCTCTCAGCACAATCCAAAGAAATGAAAGAATGAGTTCACCAGTATGAATAATTGCAACTAAAGGTGTTCCATGAATAAAACACGTACCTTTAATCAATCGATCCTCTGGAGTAGTCTCAGATCCAGATAAGGCGAACACTTTTCCACCTGACTGATCCTTCTTAGGTTTAGGACACTGTGGACGAATGTGACCTTCTTCGCCATAATTGTAACAAGTAACAGACTTCCCTTTGCAATCAATAGACAAATGACCAGTCTTCCCACATTTATAGCACTTCTTCTCATCACTCTTGCAATCTCGAATATGATGACCAAACTCACCACACCTGTAGCATCTTATAGGAGCCTTAGAATCTCCCCCACTAGGCCTTTTCCATCCACCTGATTTCTGGTTACCTCTACCATATGGCTTTCCACGGTCCATATGTTGCTTTCCTCTTTTATCAACAGCCCCACGAGAGTGAGACGACCTAGTCTTGGTAATATCTTCTTCCAAGATCCTGCTACAATCCACCAGATCAGAAAATCTACGAATACGCTGGTACCTGATTCCCTGCTTAATCTCATCTCGGAGACCATTCTCAAATTTGATACATTTAGAGAATTCTCAAGCCTCATCGTTGTTGTAGTGTGCATAATACTTTGCCAGCTCAGTGAACTTAGTAGCATACTCACTAACAGTCAGATTTCCCTGCTTAAGCTCCAAAAACTCAATTTCCTTTCTTCCCCGAACATCTTCAGGAAAGTACCTCCTCAGAAAAGCCCTTCTGAAGTTAGCCCAAGTCAGTGCCTCTCCATCCTGAACCATTTCAGTCCTTGTTGCAACCCACCAGTCGTCGGCCTCTTCTGCCAACATATGCGTACCATATCTGACCTTCAGATCTTCAGCACAATCAATCACACGGAAAATCCTTTCGATTTCCTTCAGCCACTTCTGAGCACCTTCAGGGTCATGTGTACCTTTGAACAACGGAGGATTGTTCCTTTGGAAGTTCCCCAATTGCCTATCAGCACCAATCACGCCTCCATTTGGATTTCCAGCAAGTACACCAGCTAACATCCCCAAAGCCTCAGCGAGTGCAGCATCATTTCGTCCGTTACCTCTTCCAGCCATATTCCTGAGAATTAAAACATACTCCTCATCAGAATACAGTATCGACAGTGTTGCCTTACACTAGCCGCATACAAAAGAAATGACTGACTCAAGACTCTGGTCGCAACGACCGACTATGCTCTGATACCACTATTGTAACACCCTCTAAAACCCCGCATATCATTTTCGCAAATAATTAAAATCATACTTTCAGAGTACATGTATTAACGAGGATGTCACAATTCTCTTTTAATAAAAACAAGTTCCTGTCATGCATAACATAGAAGCAACTCATACATGTTTACACAGCGGAATATTATATTTAATAAAACCAAAGTTATAATATTTTCAATCATCAGGGATTAACACCTGGAATATATCAACATCATATTATAACCCAATACTAAGGAAATAAACGAGTCTGACTAAAGCAGCTCGACAAACAAACATTCCCGGAGTTACAACTATCAGAGCATGATCCGGACAATACTTAAACCGAAATAAACTAGAAACAGCAAGTCTTCGTCAAGCACCTGAATGAAGCTCCTCAATCTGAAATGTTCAACAGTAAGGGTGAGCATCTCGACTATACATTTGATTATACGTTCATAACAATCAATTCAGAAAAACCATAAGCATCACCCAAACAGTAGCATGTTTCATAGTTTACGAAAACCTTTACAATTCATATATTCATAATATATTACTTTTCATACTTATAATTAACATCAAACATCATTAACAATTAAGCAATAATACATGCATACAATCAATTAAATGCAACATTGGAAAATCATCCATTCATGTTATATTCAATATAATGCAACACACCCATGCATGTGGTACCATTTTACCGCCCCATTATATCTCGGGTCACGGATAACTCACTGTTCCATTATATCGCGGACACGGCTACCACCTCAACGTTCCATTAAATCGCGGACACGTATATTGGCCACCATGTTAATTCCACACAATGGGAATTAACAAATGCAACATGATATGTAAAGTATGTAACACTCAGCATACTATTAACATCAAGAAAACATATCATGCAACATCAACAATATCAATCATAACGGGATATGGATAGCATGTAATCACTCGGCATACTATTAAACATCAACCAATCATATCAAGTTATATCATAATTCATGCTTGATAACGTCATCTAAAAGCATGACAATAATATCCACGTAGTGTTGGTATCATAACATACAAACATTATTCGATACAAGCATCAAACAACACTGGGGAATCAATAAGCAGCATATTCCAAACATATAAAACACTGCACGTCAAAACAGAATCAATTCCGTACATAACAGCATGCACAGAAAAACAGAATTCAGAAACCAACACAGGAGGTTCAACACGGGTACCCGTGTGAATCAACACTGCCCGTGTGGAAATGTGTCCAGAAACACGTTATTTTGCCAATACAGCAGATCAACACGGGTGCCCGTGTGAATCAACACGGCCCGTGTTGAAATGTGTCTGGAAACACATTTTTTTTACCCATCCAGCGGATCAACA
>OX451735.1:1338490200-1338492700 GCA_948472305.1 Vicia faba | reverse complement strand
TGTTTATTTGACATTGTTGTTGTTGTTGTTGACGTTGTTGTTGTAGTTGTTTATTTGACGTTGTTGTTGTTGTCGTTGTTTATTTGATGTTGTTTTAGTTGTTGTTGTTTATTTGACGTTGTTGTTGTTTTTTATTTGACGTTGTTGTTGTTGACATTGTTGTTGTTGTTGTTTATTTGACGTTGTTGTTGTTGTTTTTTATTTGACGTTGTTGTTGTTGACATTGTTGTTGTTGTTGTTGTTTATTTGATGTTGTTGTTGTTTATTTGACGTAGTTGTTGTTATTGACGTTGTTGTTGTTGTTGTTGTTTATTTGACGTTTTTGTTGTTGTTGATGTTGTTGTTGTTGTTGTTTTTTATTTGACGTTGTTGTTGTTGTTTATTTGACGTTGTTGTTGTTGTTGTTTATTTGATGTTTTTGTTGTTGTTTATTTGACGTTGTTGTTGTTGTTATTGTTTATTTGACGTTGTTGTTGTTGTTATTGTTGTTTATTTGACGTTGTTATTGTTGTTTATTTGACGTTGTTTTTATTATTTTACGTTGTTGTTGTTGTTGTTGTATTTGTTGTTGTTGTTGTTGTTGCTTATTTGACGTTGTTGTTAATGTTGCTATTTATTTGACGTTGTTATTGTTGTTGTTTATTTGACGTTGTTGTTGTTGTTGTTTATTTGATATTTTTGTTGTTGTTGATGTTGTTGTTGTTGTTTTTTATTTGACGTTGTTGTTGTTGTCGTTTATTTGACGTTGTTGTTGTTATTGTTGTTTTTGTTGTTGTTAATTTGACGTTGTTGTTGTTGTTGTTTATTTGACGTTGTTGTTCTTGTTATTTATTTGACGTTGTTGTTGTTGTTGTTGTTTATTTGACGTTGTTGTTTATTTGACATTGTTGTTTATTTGACGTTGTTGTTGTTTATTTCACGTTGTTGTTGTTGTTATTTGAGGTTGTTGTTGTTGTATTTGTTGTTGTTGTTGTTGTTTATTTGACATTGTCGTTGTTGTTGTTGTTTATTTGACATTGTCGTTGTTGTTTATTTGACGTTATTGTTGTTGTTTATTTGACGTTGTTATTGTTGTTGTTGTTGTTTATTTTACGTTATTGTTGTTGTTTATTTGACGTTGTCATTGTTGTTGTTGTTGTTTATTTGACGTTGTTGTTGACGTTGTTGTTATTGTTGTTGTTGTTGTTGTTGTTGTTGTTTTTGTTGTTGTTATTGTTGGTGTTGTTTATGACGTTGTTGTTGTTGTTGTTGTTATTATTGTTGTTGTTGTTAATTTGACGTTGTTATTGTTGTTGTTGTTGTTTATTTGACGTTGTTATTGTTGTTGTTGTTGTTTATTTGACGTTATTGTTGTTGTTTATTTGACGTTGTTATTGTTGTTGTTGTTGTTGTTGTTTATTTGACGTTGTTGTTGATGTTGTTGTTATTGTTGTTGTTTATTTGACGTTGTTGTTGTTGTTGTTTATTAGATGTTGTTAATGTTGTTGACATTGTTGTTGTTGTTTTTGTTGTTTATTTGACGTTGTTGTTGTTGTTGTTGTTGTTTTTGTTGTTGTTATTGTTGGTGTTGTTGTTGTTTCCTTGACGTTGTTGTTGTTGTTGTTGTTTATTTGACGTTGTTGTTGTTGTTGTTTATTTGACGTTGTTGTTGTTGTTTATTTGACGTTGTTATTGTTGTTGTTTATTTGACGTTGTTGTTGACGTTGTTGTTGTTGTTCTTTATTTGACATTGTTGTTGTTGTTTATTAGACGTTGTTAATGTTGTTGACATTGTGGTTGTTGTTTTTCTTGTTTATTTGACATTGTTGTTGTTGTTGTTGTTGTTGTTGTTTTTGTTGTTGTTATTGTTGGTGTTGTTGTTATTTATTTGACGTTGTTGTTGTTGTTGTTTATTAGACGTTGTTAATGTTGTTGACATTGTTGTTGTTGTTTTTGTTGTTTATTTGACGTTGTTGTTGTTTATTAGACGTTGTTTTTGTTGTTGTTATTGTTGGTGTTGTTGTTGTTTATTTGACATTGTTGTTATTGTTGTTTATTTGACGTTGTTGTTGTTGTTGTTTATTTGACGTTGTTGTTATTGTTTATTTGACGTTGTTGTTGTTGTTGTTGTTGTTGTTGTTTATTTGACGTTGTTGTTGTTGTTGTTGTTTATTTGACATTGTTGTTGTTGTTTATTTGACATTGTTGTTGTTGTTGTTGACGTTGTTGTTGTAGTTGTTTATTTGACGTTGTTGTTGTTGTCGTTGTTTATTTGATGTTGTTTTAGTTGTTGTTGTTTATTTGACGTTGTTGTTGTTTTTTATTTGACGTTGTTGTTGTTGACATTGTTCTTGTTGTTGTTTATTTGACGTTGTTGTTGTTGTTTTTTATTTGACGTTGTTGTTGTTGACATTGTTGTTGTTGTTGTTGTTTATTTGATGTTGTTGTTGTTTATTTGACGTAGTTGTTGTTATTGACGTTGTTGTTGTTGTTGTTGTTTATTTGACGTTTTTGTTGTTGT
>OX451735.1:1338482700-1338487700 GCA_948472305.1 Vicia faba | reverse complement strand
TATTTGACGTTGTTGTTGTTGTTATTGTTGTTTTTGTTGTTGTTAATTTGACGTTGTTGTTGTTGTTGTTGTTGTTTATTTGACGTTGTTGTTCTTGTTATTTATTTGACGTTGTTGTTGTTGTTGTTGTTTATTTGACGTTGTTGTTTATTTGACATTGTTGTTTATTTGACGTTGTTGTTGTTTATTTCACGTTGTTGTTGTTATTATTTGAGGTTGTTGTTGTTGTATTTGTTGTTGTTGTTGTTGTTTATTTGACATTGTCGTTGTTGTTGTTGTTTATTTGACATTGTCGTTGTTGTTTATTTGACGTTATTGTTGTTGTTTATTTGACGTTGTTATTGTTGTTGTTGTTGTTGTTTATTTTACGTTATTGTTGTTGTTTATTTGACGTTGTCATTGTTGTTGTTGTTGTTTATTTGACGTTGTTGTTGACGTTGTTGTTATTGTTGTTGTTGTTGTTGTTGTTGTTTTTGTTGTTGTTATTGTTGGTGTTGTTTATGACGTTGTTGTTGTTGTTGTTAATTTGACGTTGTTGTTGTTGTTGTTTATTTGACGTTGTTGTTGTTGTTTATTTGACGTTGTTGTTGTTGTTGTTGTTTATTTGATGTTGTTGTTGTTGTTATTTATTTGACGTTGTTGTTGTTGTTTATTTGACGTTATTGTTGTTGTTTATTTGACGTTGTTATTGTTGTTGTTGTTGTTGTTTATTTGACGTTGTTATTGTTGTTGTTGTTGTTTATTTGACGTTATTGTTGTTGTTTATTTGACGTTGTTATTGTTGTTGTTGTTGTTGTTTATTTGACGTTGTTGTTGATGTTGTTGTTATTGTTGTTGTTTATTTGACGTTGTTGTTGTTGTTGTTGTTTATTAGATGTTGTTAATGTTGTTGACATTGTTGTTGTTGTTTTTGTTGTTTATTTGACGTTGTTGTTGTTGTTGTTGTTTTTGTTGTTGTTATTGTTGTTGTTGTTGTTGTTTACTTGACGTTGTTGTTGTTGTTGTTGTTTATTTGACGTTGTTGTTGTTGTTGTTTATTTGACGTTGTTGTTGTTGTTTATTTGACGTTGTTATTGTTGTTGTTTATTTGAGGTTGTTGTTGACGTTGTTGTTGTTGTTCTTTATTTGACATTGTTGTTGTTGTTTATTAGACGTTGTTAATGTTGTTGACATTGTGGTTGTTGTTTTTGTTGTTTATTTGACATTGTTGTTGTTGTTGTTGTTGTTGTTTTTGTTGTTGTTATTGTTGGTGTTGTTGTTATTTATTTGACGTTGTTGTTGTTGTTGTTGTTGTTTATTAGACGTTGTTAATGTTGTTGACATTGTTGTTGTTGTTTTTGTTGTTTATTTGACGTTGTTGTTGTTTATTAGACGTTGTTTTTGTTGTTGTTATTGTTGGTGTTGTTTTTGTTTATTTGACATTGTTGTTGTTGTTGTTTATTTGACGTTGTTGTTGTTGTTGTTTATTTGACGTTGTTGTTATTGTTTATTTGACGTTGTTGTTGTTGTTGTTGTTTATTTGACGTTGTTGTTGTTGTTGTTGTTTATTTGACATTGTTGTTGTTGTTTATTTGACATTGTTGTTGTTGTTGTTGACGTTGTTGTTGTAGTTGTTTATTTGACGTTGTTGTTGTTGTCGTTGTTTATTTGATGTTGTTTTAGTTGTTGTTGTTTATTTGACGTTGTTGTTGTTTTTTATTTGACGTTGTTGTTGTTGACATTGTTGTTGTTGTTGTTTATTTGACGTTGTTGTTGTTGTTTTTTATTTGACGTTGTTGTTGTTGACATTGTTGTTGTTGTTGTTGTTTATTTGATGTTGTTGTTGTTTATTTGACGTAGTTGTTGTTATTGACGTTGTTGTTGTTGTTGTTGTTTATTTGACGTTTTTGTTGTTGTTGATGTTGTTGTTGTTGTTGTTTTTTATTTGATGTTGTTGTTGTTGTTTATTTGACGTTGTTGCTGTTGTTGTTTATTTGATGTTTTTGTTGTTGTTTATTTGACGTTGTTGTTGTTGTTATTGTTTATTTGACGTTGTTGTTGTTGTTATTGTTGTTTATTTGACGTTGTTATTGTTGTTTGTTTGACGTTGTTTTTGTTATTTTACGTTGTTGTTGTTGTTGTTGTTGTATTTGTTGTTGTTGTTGTTGTTGCTTATTTGACGTTGTTGTTGTTGTTGTTTATTTGATATTTTTGTTGTTGTTGATGTTGTTGTTGTTGTTTTTTATTTGACGTTGTTGTTGTTGTTATTTATTTGACGTTGTTGTTGTTGTTGTTTATTTGACGTTGTTGTTTATTTGACATTGTTGTTTATTTGACGTTGTTGTTGTTTATTTCACGTTGTTGTTGTTGTTATTTGAGGTTGTTGTTGTTGTATTTGTTGTTGTTGTTGTTGTTTATTTGACATTTTCGTTGTTGTTGTTGTTGTTTATTTGACATTGTCGTTGTTGTTTATTTGACGTTATTGTTGTTGTTTATTTGACGTTGTTATTGTTGTTGTTGTTGTTTATTTTACGTTATTGTTGTTGTTTATTTGACGTTGTCATTGTTGTTGTTGTTGTTGTTTATTTGACGTTGTTGTTGACGTTGTTGTTATTGTATTTGTTGTTGTTGTTGTTGTTGTTGTTTTTGTTGTTGTTATTGTTGGTGTTGTTTATGACGTTGTTGTTGTTGTTGTTATTATTGTTGTTGTTGTTAATTTGACGTTGTTGTTGTTGTTGTTTATTTGACGTTGTTGTTGTTGTTTATTTGACGTTGTTGTTGTTGTTGTTGTTTATTTGATGTTGTTGTTGTTGTTATTTATTTGACGTTGTTGTTGTTGTTTATTTGACGTTATTGTTGTTGTTTATTTGACGTTGTTATTGTTGTTGTTGTTGTTTATTTGACGTTGTTATTATTGTTGTTGTTGTTTATTTGACGTTATTGTTGTTGTTTATTTGACGTTGTTATTGTTGTTGTTGTTGTTTATTTGACGTTGTTGTTGATGTTGTTGTTATTGTTGTTGTTTATTTGACGTTGTTGTTGTTGTTGTTATTGTTTTTTAGATGTTGTTAATGTTGTTGACATTGTTGTTGTTGTTTTTGTTGTTTATTTGACGTTGTTGTTGTTGTTGTTGTTTTTTTTGTTGTTGTTATTGTTGGTGTTGTTGTTGTTTACTTGACGTTGTTGTTGTTGTTGTTGTTGTTGTTTATTTGACGTTGTTGTTGTTCTTATTTATTTGACGTTGTTGTTGTTGTTTATTTGACGTTGTTATTGTTGTTGTTTATTTGACGTTGTTGTTGTTGTTCTTTATTTGACATTGTTGTTGTTGTTTATTAGACGTTGTTAATGTTGTTGACATTGTGGTTGTTGTTTTTGTTGTTTATTTGACATTGTTATTGTTGTTGTTGTTGTTGTTTTTGTTGTTGTTATTGTTGGTGTTGTTGTTATTTATTTGACGTTGTTGTTGTTGTTGTTGTTGTTTATTAGATGTTGTTAATGTTGTTGACATTGTTGTTGTTGTTTTTGTTGTTTATTTGACGTTGTTGTTGTTGTTGTTGTTGTTTTTGTTGTTGTTATTGTTGGTGTTGTTGTTGTTTACTTGACGTTGTTGTTGTTGTTGTTGTTTATTTGACGTTGTTGTTGTTGTTGCTTATTTGACGTTGTTGTTGTTGTTTATTTGACGTTGTTATTGTTGTTGTTTATTTGACGTTGTTGTTGACGTTGTTGTTGTTGTTCTTTATTTGACATTGTTGTTGTTGTTTATTAGACGTTGTTAATGTTGTTGACATTGTGGTTGTTGTTTTTGTTGTTTATTTTACATTGTTGTTGTTGTTGTTGTTGTTGTTTTTGTTGTTGTTATTATTGGTGTTGTTGTTATTTATTTGACGTTGTTGTTGTTGTTGTTTATTTGACGTTGTTGTTGTTGTTGTTTATTTGACGTTGTTGTTGTTGTTGTTTATTTGACGTTGTTGTTGTTGTTGTTTATTTGACGTTGTTGTTGTTGTTTATTTGACGTTGTTGTTGTTGTTGTTGTTTATTTGACATTGTTGTTGTTGTTGTTGACGTTGTTGTTGTAGTTGTTTATTTGACGTTGTTGTTGTTGTTGTTTATTTGATGTTGTTTTAGTTGTTGTTGTTTATTTGACGTTGTTGTTGTTTTTTATTTGACATTGTTGTTGTAGTTGTTTATTTGACGTTGTTGTTGTTGTTGTTTATTTGATGTTGTTTTAGTTGTTGTTGTTTATTTGACGTTGTTGTTGTTTTTTATTTGACGTTGTTGTTGTTGACATTGTTGTTGTTGTTTATTTGACATTGTTGTTGTTGTTTTTTATTTGACGTTGTTATTGTTAACATTGACGTTGTTGTTGTTGTTGTTTATTTGACGTTGTTGTTGTTTATTTGACGTAGTTGTTGTTATTGACGTTGTTATTGTTGTTGTTGTTTATTTGACGTTTTTGTTGTTGTTGTTTTTTATTTGACGTTGTTGTTGTTGTTGTTTATTTGACGTTGTTGTTGTTGTTATTGTTGTTGTTGTTGTTATTGTTGGTGTTGTTGTTGTTGTTGTTGTTTATTTGACATTTTTGTTGTTGTTGTTGTTGACGTTGTTGTTGTAGTTGTTTATTTGACATTGTTGTTGTTGTTGTTGTTTATTTGATTTTGTTTTAGTTGTTGTTGTTTATTTGACGTTGTTGTTGTTTTTTATTTGACGTTGTTGTTGTTGACATTGTTGTTGTTGTTGTGGTTGTTTATTTGACGTTATTGTTGTTGTTTTTTATTTGACGTTGTTGTTGTTGACATTGTTGTTGTTGTTGTTTATTTGACGTTGTTGTTGTTGTTGTTTATTTGACGTAGTTGTTGTTATTGACGTTGTTGTTGTTGTTGTTGTTTATTTGACATTTTTGTTGTTGTTGATGTTGTTGTTGTTGTTGTTTTTTATTTGACGTGGTTGTTGTTGTTGTTGTTTATTTGACGTTGTTGTTGTTGTTATTGTTGTTGTTGTTGGTAATTTGACGTTGTTGTTGT
>OX451735.1:1338455200-1338462700 GCA_948472305.1 Vicia faba | reverse complement strand
GACGTTGTTGTTGACGTTGTTGTTGTTGTTTATTTGACGTTGTTGTTGTTGTTGTTGTTGTTTATTAGACGTTGTTAATGTTGTTGACATTGTTGTTGTTGTTGTTTATTTGACGTTGTTGTTGTTGTTTATTAGACGTTGTTAATGTTGTTGACATTGTTGTTGTTGTTTTTGTTGTTTATTTGACGTTGTTGTTGTTGTTGTTTTTGTTGTTGTTATTGTTGTTGTTTATTTGACGTTGTTGTTGTTGTTGTTTATTTGACGTTGTTGTTGTTGTTGTTTATTTGACGTTGTTGTTGTTGTTTATTTGACGTTGTTGTTGTTGTTTATTTGATGTTGTTGGTGTTTGTTGTTTATTTGACATTGTTGTTGTTGTTGTTGTTGACGTTGTTGTTGTAGTTGTTTATTTGACATTGTTTTTGTTGTTGTTGTTTATTTGATGTTGTTTTAGTTGTTGTTGTTTATTTGACGTTGTTGTTGTTTTTTATTTGACGTTGTTGTTGTTGTGGTTGTTTATTTGACGTTGTTGTTGTTGTTTTTTATTTGACGTTGTTGTTGTTGACATTGTTGTTGTTGTTGTTTATTTGACGTTGTTGTTGTTGTTGTTTATTTGACGTAGTTGTTGTTATTGACGTTGTTGTTGTTGTTGTTGTTTATTTGACATTTTTGTTGTTGTTGATGTTGTTGTTGTTGTTGTTGTTTTTTATTTGACGTGGTTGTTGTTGTTGTTGTTTATTTGACGTTGTTGTTGTTATTGTTGTTGTTGTTGGTAATTTGACGTTGTTGTTGTTGTTTATTTGACGTTGTTGTTGTTGTTTATTTGACGTTGTTGTTGTTGTTGTTTATTTGATGTTGTTGTTGTTGTTATTTATTTGACGTTGTTGTTGTTGTTATTGTTTATTTGACGTTGTTGTTGTTGTTGTTATTGTTTATTTGACGTTGTTATTGTTGTTTATTTGACGTTGTTTTTGTTATTTTACGTTGTTGTTGTAGTTGTTGTTGTATTTGTTGTTGTTGTTGTTGTTGATTATTTGACGTTGTTGTTATTGTTGCTATTTATTTGACATTGTTATTGTTGTTGTTTATTTGACGTTGTTGTTGTTGTTGTTTATTTAATGTTGTTGTTGTTGTTCTTTTTTTGACGTTGTTGTTGTTGTTCTTTATTTGACGTTGTTGTTGTTGTTGTTGTTGTTGTTGTTGTTGTTCTTTATTTGACGTTGTTGTTGTCGTTGTTTTTGTTGTTTATTTGACGTTGTTGTTGTTATTTATTTGATGTTGTTATTGTTGTTTATTTGACGTTGTTGTTAACGTTGTTGTTGTTGTTGTTTATTTGACGTTGTTGTTGTTGTTATTTATTTGACGTTGGTATTGTTGTTGTTTATTTGATGTTGTTGTTAACGTTGTTGTTGTTGTTGTTGTTTATTTGACGTTATTGTTGTTATTTGAAGTTGTTGTTGTTGTTGTTTTTTATTTGACGTTGTTGTTGTTGTTGTTTATTTGACGTTGTTGTTGTTGACATTGTTGTTGTTGTTGTTGTTGTTGTTGTTTATTTGACGTTGTTGTTGTTGTTTTTTATTTGACGTTGTTGTTGTTGACATTGTTGTTGTTGTTGTTTATTTGACATTGTTGTTGTTGTTGTTTATTTGACGTTGTTGTTGTTATTGTTTATTTGACGTAGTTGTTGTTATTTACGTTGTTGTTGTTGTTATTGTTTATTTGACGTTGTTATTGTTGTTTATTTGACGTTGTTTTTGTTATTTTACGTTGTTGTTGTTGTTGTTGTTGTTGTATTTGTTGTTGTTGTTGTTGTTGCTTATTTGACGTTGTTGTTATTGTTGCTATTTATTTGACGTTGATATTGTTGTTGTTTATTTGACGTTGCTGTTGTTGTTGTTTATTTGACGTTGTTGTTGTTGTTGTTTATTTGACGTTGTTGTTGTTGTTGTATTCGTTATTGTTGTTATTGTTGTTGTTGTTGTTTATTTGACGTTATTGTTGTTGTTTATTTGACGTTGTTATTGTTGTTGTTGTTTATTTGACGTTGTTGTTGACGTTGTTGTTGTTGTTTATTTGACGTTGTTGTTGTTGTTGTTTTTATTGTTGTTATTGTTGGTGTTGTTGTTGTTTACTTGACGTTGTTGTTGTTGTTGTTGTTTATTTGACGTTGTTGTTGTTTATTTGACGTTGTTGTTGTTGTTTATTTGACGTTGTTATTGTTGTTGTTGTTGTTTATTTGACGTTGTTGTTGACGTTGTTGTTGTTGTTTATTTGACATTGTTGTTGTTGTTTATTAGATGTTGTTAATGTTGTTGACATTGTTGTTGTTGTTTTTGTTGTTTATATGACATTGTTGTTATTGTTGTTGTTGTTGTTGTTGTTGTTGTTTTTGTTGTTGTTATTGTTGGTGTTGTTGTTTTTTATTTGACGTTGTTGTTGTTGTTTATTTGACGTTGTTGTTGTTGTTGTTTATTTGACGTTGTTGTTGTTATTGTTTATTTGACGTTGTTGTTGTTGTTGTTTATTTGACGTTGTTGTTGTTGTTTATTTGACGTTGTTGTTGTTGTTTATTTGACATTGTTGTTGTTGTTGTTGACGTTGTTGTTGTAGTTGTTTATTTGACGTTGTTGTTGTTGTTGTTGTTTATTTGATGTTGTTTTAGTTGTTGTTGTTTATTTGACGTTGTTGTTGTTTTTTATTTGACGTTGTTGTTGTTGACATTGTTGTTGTTGTTGTTTATTTGACATTGTTGTTGTTGTTTTTTATTTGACGTTGTTGTTGTTAACATTGTTGTTGTTGTTGTTGTTGTTTATTTGACGTAGTTGTTGTTATTGACGCTGTTGTTGTTGTTGTTGTTTATTTGACGTTTTTGTTGTTGTTGATGTTGTTGTTGTTGTTGTTTTTTATTTGACGTTGTTGTTGTTGTTGTTGTTTATTTGACGTTGTTGTTGTTGACATTGTTGTTGTTGTTGTTGTTGTTGTTTATTTGACGTTGTTGTTGTTGTTTTTTATTTGACGTTGTTGTTGTTGACATTGTTGTTGTTGTTGTTGTTTATTTGACATTGTTGTTGTTGTTTATTTGACGTTGTTGTTGTTATTGTTTATTTGACGTAGTTGTTGTTATTTACGTTGTTGTTGTTGTTATTTTTTATTTGACGTTGTTATTGTTGTTTATTTGACGTTGTTTTTGTTATTTTACGTTGTTGTTGTGGTTGTTGTTGTATTTGTTGTTGTTGTTGTTGTTGCTTATTTGACGTTGTTGTTATTGTTGTTATTTATTTGACGTTGATATTGTTGTTGTTTATTTGACGTTGCTGTTGTTGTTGTTTATTTGACGTTGTTGTTGTTGTTGTTTATTTGACGTTGTTGTTGTTGTTGTATTTGTTATTGTTGTTATTGTTGTTGTTGTTTATTTGACGTTATTGTTGTTGTTTATTTGACGTTGTTATTGTTGTTGTTGTTTATTTGACGTTGTTGTTGACGTTGTTGTTGTTGTTTATTTGACGCTGTTGTTGTTGTTGTTGTTTATTAGACGTTGTTAATGTTGTTGACATTGTTGTTGTTGTTGTTTATTTGACGTTGTTGTTGTTGTTTATTAGACGTTGTTAATGTTGTTGACATTGTTGTTGTTGTTTTTGTTGTTTATTTGACGTTGTTGTTGTTGTTGTTTTTGTTGTTGTTATTGTTGTTGTTTATTTGACGTTGTTGTTGTTGTTGTTTATTTGACGTTGTTGTTGTTGTTGTTTATTTGACGTTGTTGTTGTTGTTGTTTATTTGACGTTGTTGTTGTTGTTTATTTGACGTTGTTGGTGTTTGTTGTTTATTTGACATTGTTGTTGTTGTTGTTGTTGACGTTGTTGTTGTAGTTGTTTATTTGACATTGTTTTTTTGTTGTTGTTTATTTGATGTTGTTTTAGTTGTTGTTGTTTATTTGACGTTGTTGTTGTTTTTTATTTGACGTTGTTGTTGTTGTGGTTGTTTATTTGACGTTGTTGTTGTTGTTTTTTATTTGACGTTGTTGTTGTTGACATTGTTGTTGTTGTTGTTTATTTGACATTGTTGTTGTTGTTGTTTATTTGACGTAGTTGTTGTTATTGACGTTGTTGTTGTTGTTGTTGTTTATTTGACATTTTTGTTGTTGTTGATGTTGTTGTTGTTGTTGTTTTTTATTTGACGTGGTTGTTGTTGTTGTTGTTTATTTGACGTTGTTGTTGTTATTGTTGTTGTTGTTGGTAATTTGACGTTGTTGTTGTTGTTTATTTGACGTTGTTGTTGTTGTTTATTTGACGTTGTTGTTGTTGTTGTTTATTTAATGTTGTTGTTGTTGTTATTTATTTGACGTTGTTGTTGTTGTTATTGTTTATTTGACGTTGTTGTTGTTGTTGTTATTGTTTATTTGACGTTGTTATTGTTGTTTATTTGACGTTGTTTTTGTTATTTTACGTTGTTGTTGTAGTTGTTGTTGTATTTGTTGTTATTGTTGTTGTTGATTATTTGACGTTGTTGTTATTGTTGCTATTTATTTGACATTGTTATTGTTGTTGTTTATTTGACGTTGTTGTTGTTGTTGTTTATTTGATGTTGTTGTTGTTGTTCTTTATTTGACGTTGTTTTTGTTGTTCTTTATTTGACGTTGTTGTTGTTGTTGTTGTTGTTGTTGTTGTTGTTGTTGTTCTTTATTTGACGTTGTTGTTGTCGTTGTTTTTGTTGTTTATTTGACGTTGTTGTTGTTATTTATTTGATGTTGTTATTGTTGTTTATTTGACGTTGTTGTTAACGTTGTTGTTGTTGTTGTTTATTTGACGTTGTTGTTGTTGTTATTTATTTGACGTTGGTATTGTTGTTGTTTATTTGATGTTGTTGTTAACGTTGTTGTTGTTGTTGTTGTTTATTTGACGTTGTTGTTGTTATTTGAAGTTGTTGTTGTTGTTGTTTTTTATTTGACGTTGTTGTTGTTGTTGTTTATTTGACGTTGTTGTTGTTGACATTGTTGTTGTTGTTGTTGTTGTTTATTTAACGTTGTTGTTGTTGTTTTTTATTTGACGTTGTTGTTGTTGACATTGTTGTTGTTGTTGTTTATTTGACATTGTTGTTGTTGTTGTTTATTTGACGTTGTTGTTGTTATTGTTTATTTGACGTAGTTGTTGTTATTTACGTTGTTGTTGTTGTTATTGTTTATTTGACGTTGTTATTGTTGTTTATTTGACGTTGTTTTTGTTATTTTACGTTGTTGTTGTTGTTGTTGTTGTTGTTGTTGTATTTGTTGTTGTTGTTGTTGTTGCTTATTTGACGTTGTTGTTATTGTTGCTATTTATTTGACGTTGATATTGTTGTTGTTTATTTGACGTTGCTGTTGTTGTTGTTTATTTGACGTTGTTGTTGTTGTTGTTTATTTGACGTTGTTGTTGTTGTTGTATTCGTTATTGTTGTTATTGTTGTTGTTGTTGTTTATTTGACGTTATTGTTGTTGTTTATTTGACGTTGTTATTGTTGTTGTTGTTTATTTGACGTTGTTGTTGACGTTGTTGTTGTTGTTTATTTGACGTTGTTGTTGTTGTTTATTAGACGTTGTTAATGTTGTTGACATTATTGTTGTTGTTGTTTATTTGACGTTGTTGTTGTTGTTTATTAGACGTTGTTAATGTTGTTGACATTGTTGTTGTTGTTTTTGTTGTTTATTTGATGTTGTTGTTGTTGTTGTTTTTGTTGTTGTTATTGTTGTTGTTTATTTGACGTTGTTGTTGTTGTTGTTTATTTGACGTTGTTGTTGTTGTTGTTTATTTGACGTTGTTGTTGTTGTTTATTTGACGTTGTTGTTGTTGTTTATTTGACGTTGTTGGTGTTTGTTGTTTATTTGACATTGTTGTTGTTGTTGTTGTTGACGTTGTTGTTGTAGTTGTTTATTTGACATTGTTGTTGTTGTTGTTGTTGTTTATTTGATGTTGTTTTAGTTGTTGTTGTTTATTTGACGTTGTTGTTGTTTTTTATTTGACGTTGTTGTTGTTGTGGTTGTTTATTTGACGTTGTTGTTGTTGTTTTTTATTTGGCGTTGTTGTTGTTGACATTGTTGTTGTTGTTGTTTATTTGACGTTGTTGTCGTTGTTGTTTATTTGACGTAGTTGTTGTTATTGACGTTGTTGTTGTTGTTGTTGTTTATTTGACATTTTTGTTGTTGTTGTTGTTGTTGTTTTTTATTTAACGTGGTTGTTGTTGTTGTTGTTTATTTGACGTTGTTGTTGTTATTGTTGTTGTTGTTGGTAATTTGACGTTGTTGTTGTTGTTTATTTGACGTTGTTGTTGTTGTTTATTTGACGTTGTTGTTGTTGTTGTTGTTTATTTGATGTTGTTGTTGTTGTTATTTATTTGACGTTGTTGTTGTTGTTATTGTTTATTTGACGTTGTTGTTGTTGTTGTTATTGTTTATTTGACGTTGTTATTGTTGTTTATTTGACGTTGTTTTTGTTATTTTACGTTGTTGTTGTTGTTGTTGTATTTGTTGTTGTTGTTGTTGTTGCTTATTTGACGTTGTTGTTATTGTTGCTATTTATTTGACATTGTTATTGTTGTTGTTTATTTGACGTTGTTGTTGTTGTTGTTTATTTGATGTTGTTGTTGTTGTTCTTTATTTGACGTTGTTGTTGTTGTTCTTTATTTGACGTTGTTGTTGTTGTTGTTGTTCTTTATTTGACGTTGTTGTTGTTGTTGTTTTTGTTGTTTATTTGACGTTGTTGTTGTTATTTATTTGATGTTGTTATTATTGTTTATTTGACGTTGTTGTTAACGTTGTTGTTGTTGTTGTTTATTTGACGTTGTTGTTGTTGTTGTTATTTATTTGACGTTGGTATTGTTGTTGTTTATTTGACGTTGTTGTTAACGTTGTTGTTGTTGTTGTTGTTTATTTGACGTTGTTGTTGTTATTTGAAGTTATTGTTGTTGTTTATTTGACGTTATTGTTGTTGTTGACGTTGTTGTTGTTGTTGTTTATTTGATGTTGTTATTGTTGTTGTTGACATATTTGTTGTTGTTTATTTGACGTTGTTGTTGTTGTTGTGGTCGTTGTTGTTCATTTGACGTTGTTGTTGTTGTTGTTTATTTGACGTTCTTGTTGTTGTTGATGTTGTTGTTGTTGTTGTTTATTGGACGTTGTTGTTGTTGTTTATTTGACATTGTTGTTGTTGTTGACAGTGTTGTTGTTTATTTGACATTGTTGTTCTTGTTGTTATTTATTTGACATTATTGTTGTTGATGTTGTTGTTGTTGTTTATTTGACGTTGTTGTTGTTGTTTATTTGACGTTGTTGTTGTTATTTGAAGTTGTTGTTGTTGTTGTATTTGTTGTTGTTGTTGTTGTTGTTTATTTGACGTTGTTGTTGTTGTTGTTTATTTGACGTTGTTGTTGTTGTTTATTTGACGTTGTTATTGTTGTTGTTGTTTATTTGACGTTGTTGTTGTTGTTGTTTATTTGACATTGTTGTTGTTGTTGTTGTTGTAGTTGTTTATTTGA
>OX451735.1:1338437700-1338452700 GCA_948472305.1 Vicia faba | reverse complement strand
GACGTTGTTGTTGTTGTTTATTTGACGTTGTTGTTGTTGTTGTTGTTTATTTGACGTTGTTGTTAACGTTGTTGTTGTTGTTGTTGTTTATTTGACGTTGTTGTTGTTATTTGAAGTTGTTGTTGTTGTTGTTTTTTATTTGACGTTGTTGTTGTTGTTGTTTATTTGACGTTGTTGTTGTGTACATTGTTGTTGTTGTTGTTGTTGTTTATTTGACGTTGTTGTTGTTGTTTTTTATTTGACGTTGTTGTTGTTGACATTGTTGTTGTTGTTGTTTATTTGACATTGTTGTTGTTGCTGTTTATTTGACGTTGTTGTTGTTATTGTTTATTTGACGTAGTTGTTGTTATTTACGTTGTTGTTGTTGTTATTGTTTATTTGACGTTGTTATTGTTGTTTATTTGACGTTGTTTTTGTTATTTTACGTTGTTGTTGTTGTTGTTGTTGTATTTGTTGTTGTTGTTGTTGTTGCTTATTTGACGTTGTTGTTATTGTTGCTATTTATTTGACGTTGATATTGTTGTTGTTTATTTGACGTTGCTGTTGTTGTTGTTTATTTGACGTTGTTGTTGTTGTTGTTGTTTATTTGACGTTGTTGTTGTTGTTGTATTTGTTATTGTTGTTATGTTGTTGTTGTTGTTTATTTGACGTTATTGTTGTTGTTTATTTGACGTTGTTATTGTTGTTGTTGTTTATTTGACATTGTTGTTGTTGTTGTTTATTTGACGTTGTTGTTGTTGTTGTTTATTTGACGTTGTTGTTGTTGTTTATTTGACGCTGTTGTTGTTGTTGTTTATTTGACGTTATTGTTGTTGTTTATTTGACGTTGTTATTATTGTTGTTGTTTATTTGACGTTGTTGTTGACGTTGTTGTTGTTGTTTATTTGACGTTGTTGTTGTTGTTGTTGTTGTTTATTAGACGTTGTTAATGTTGTTGACATTGTTGTTGTTGTTGTTTATTTGACGTTGTTGTTGTTGTTGTTTATTAGACGTTGTTAATGTTGTTGACATTGTTGTTGTTGTTTTTGTTGTTTATTTGATGTTGTTGTTGTTGTTGTTTTTGTTGTTGTTATTGTTGTTGTTTATTTGACGTTGTTGTTGTTGTTGTTTATTTGACGTTGTTGTTGTTGTTGTTTATTTGACGTTGTTGTTGTTGTTTATTTGACGTTGTTGTTGTTGTTTATTTGACGTTGTTGGTGTTTGTTGTTTATTTGACATTGTTGTTGTTGTTGTTGACGTTGTTGTTGTAGTTGTTTATTTGACATTGTTGTTGTTGTTGTTGTTGTTTATTTGATGTTGTTTTAGTTGTTGTTGTTTATTTGACGTAGTTGTTGTTATTGACGTTGTTGTTGTTGATGTTGTTGTTGTTGTTGTTTTTTATTTGACGTGGTTGTTGTTGTTGTTGTTTATTTGACGTTGTTGTTGTTATTGTTGTTGTTGTTGGTAATTTGACGTTGTTGTTGTTGTTTATTTGACGTTGTTGTTGTTGTTTATTTGACGTTGTTGTTGTTGTTGTTGTTATTTATTTGACGTTGTTGTTGTTGTTATTGTTTATTTGACGTTGTTGTTGTTGTTGTTGTTATTGTTTATTTGACGTTGTTATTGTTGTTTATTTGACGTTGTTTTTGTTATTTTACGTTGTTGTTGTTGTTATTGTTGTTGTTGTTGTATTTGTTGTTGTTGTTGTTGTTGCTTATTTGACGTTGTTGTTATTGTTGCTATTTATTTGACATTGTTATTGTTGTTGTTTATTTGACGTTGTTGTTGTTGTTGTTGTTTATTTGATGTTGTTATTGTTGTTCTTTATTTGACGTTGTTGTTGTTGTTCTTTATTTGACGTTGTTGTTTTTGTTGTTGTTGTTCTTTATTTGACGTTGTTGTTGTCGTTGTTTTTGTTGTTTATTTGACGTTGTTGTTGTTATTTATTTGATGTTGTTATTGTTGTTTATTTGACGTTGTTGTTAACGTTGTTGTTGTTGTTTATTTGACGTTGTTGTTGTTGTTGTTATTTATTTAACGTTGGTATTGTTGTTGTTTGTTTGACGTTGTTGTTAACGTTGTTGTTGTTGTTGTTTATTTGACGTTGTTGTTGTTATTTGAAGTTATTGTTGTTGTTTATTTGACGTTATTGTTGTTGTTGACTTTGTTGTTGTTGTTTATTTGATGTTGTTATTGTTGTTGTTGACATAGTTGTTGTTGTTTATTTGACGTTGTTGTTGTTGTTGTGGTCGTTGTTGTTCATTTGACGTTGTTGTTGTTGTTGTTTATTTGACGTTGTTTTTGTTGTTGATGTTGTTGTTGTTGTTTATCGGACGTTGTTGTTGTTGTTTATTTGACATTGTTGTTGTTGTTGACAGTGTTGTTGTTTATTTGACATTGTTGTTCTTGTTGTTATTTATTTGACATTATTGTTGTTGATGATGTTGTTGTTGTTTATTTGACGTTGTTGTTGTTGTTTATTTGACGTTGTTGTTGTTATTTGAAGTTGTTGTTGTTGTTGTATTTGTTGTTGTTGTTGTTGTTGTTTATTTGACGTTGTTGTTGTTGTTGTTTATTTGACGTTGTTGTTGTTGTTTATTTGACGTTGTTATTGTTGTTGTTGTTTATTTGACGTTGTTGTTGTTGTTGTTTATTTGACATTGTTGTTGTTGTTGTTGACGTTGTTTTGTAGTTGTTTATTTGACGTTGTTGTTGTTGTTGTTTATTTGATGTTGTTTTAGTTGTTGTTGTTTATTTGACGTTGTTGTTGTTTTTTATTTGACGTTGTTGTTGTTGACATTGTTGTTGTGGTTGTTTATTTGACGTTGTTGTTGTTTTTTATTTGACGTTGTTGTTGTTTACATTGTTGTTGTTGTTGTTGTTTATTTGACGTTGTTGTTGTTGTTTATTTGACGTAGTTGTTGTTATTGACGTTGTTGTTGTTGTTGTTGTTTATTTGACGTTTTTGTTGTTGTTGATGTTGTTGTTGTTGTTTTTTATTTGACATTGTTGTTGTTGTTTTTTATTTGACGTTGTTGTTGTTGTTATTGTTGTTGATATTGTTGTTAAATTGACGTTGTTGTTGTTGTTGTTAATTTGATGTTGTTGTTGTTTATTTGACAGTGTTGTTGTTGTTATTTATTTGACGTTGTTGTTGTTGTTTTTTATTTGACGTTGTTATTTATTTGACATTGTTGTTTATTTGACGTTGTTGTAATTGTTTATTTCACGTTGTTGTTGTTATTTGAAGTTGTTGTTGTTGTTGTTGTATTTGTTGTTGTTGTTGTTGTTGTTGTTTATTTGACGTAGTTGTTGTTGTTTATTTGACGTTATTGTTGTTGTTTATTTGACGTTGTTATTGTTGTTGTTGTTGTTGTTTATTTGATGTTGTTGTTGACGTTGTTGTTGTTGTTGTTGTTTATTTGACGTTATTGTTGTTTATTAGACGTTGTTAATGTTGTTGACATTGTTGTTGTTGTTTTTGTTGTTTATTTGACATTGTTGTTGTTGTTTATTTGACATTGTTGTTGTTGTTGTTTATTTGACGTTGTTGTTGTTGTTGTTTATTTGACGTTGTTGTTGTTGTTTATTTGACGTTGTTATTGTTGTTGTTTATTTGACATTATTGTTGTTGTTGTTGTTGACATTGTTGTTGTAGTTGTTTATTTGACGTTGTGGTTGTTGTTGTTTATTTGATGTTGTTTCAGTTGTTGTTGTTTATTTGACGTTGTTGTTGTTTTTTATTTGACGTTGTTGTTGTTGACATTGTTGTTGTTGTTGTTTATTTGACGTTGTTGTTGTTGTTTTTTATTTGACGTTTTGTTGTTGACATTGTCGTTGTTGTTGTTGTTGTTGTTGTTTATTTGACGTTGTTGTTGTTTATTTGACGTAGTTGTTGTTATCGACGTTGTTGTTGTTCTTGTTGTTGTTTATTTGACGTTTTTGTTGTTGTTGATGTTGTTGTTGTTGTTTTTTATTTGACATTGTTGTTGTTGTTTATTTGACGTTGTTGTTGTTGTTATTGTTGTTGTTGTTGTTAATTTGACGTTGTTGTTGTTGTTGTTTATTTGACGTTGTTGTTGTTGTTTATATGACATTGTTGTTGTTGTTATTTATTTGACGTTGTTGTTGTTGAAGTTTATTTGACGTTGTTGTTTATTTGACATTGTTGTTTGTTTGACGTTGTTGTTGTTTATTTCACGTTGTTGTTGTTGTTATTTGAAGTTGTTGTTGTTTTTGTATTTGTTGTTGTTGTTGTTGTTGTTTATTTGACGTTATTGTTGTTGTTTATTTGACGTTGTTATAGTTGTTGTTGTTGTTTATTTGATGTTATTGTTGTTGTTTATTTGACGTTGTTATTGTTGTTGTTGTTTATTTGACGTTGTTGTTGACGTTGTTGTTATTGTTGTTGTTGTTGTTGTTGTTGTTGTTTTTGTTGTTGTTATTGTTGGTGTTGTTGTTGACGTTGTTGTTGTTGTTGTTATTATTGTTGTTGTTGTTAATTTGACGTTGTTGTTGTTGTTGTTTATTTGACGTTGTTGTTGTTGTTTATTTGACGCTGTTGTTGTTGTTGTTTATTTGATGTTGTTGTTGTTGTTATTTATTTGACGTTGTTGTTGTTGTTTATTTGACGTTATTGTTGTTGTTTATTTGACATTTTTATTGTTGTTGTTGTTGTTATTTATTTGACGTTATTGTTGTTGTTGACGTTGTTGTTGTTGTTTATTTGATGTTGTTATTGTTGTTGTTGACATAGTTGTTGTTGTTTATTTGACGTTGTTGTTGTGGTCGTTGTTGTTCATTTGACGTTGTTGTTGTTGTTGTTTATTTGACGTTGTTGTTGTTGTTGATGTTGTTGTTGTTGTTGTTTATTGGACGTTGTTGTTGTTGTTTATTTGACATTGTTGTTGTTGTTGACAGTGTTGTTATTTATTTGACATTGTTGTTCTTGTTGTTATTTATTTGACATTATTGTTGTTGATGTTGTTGTTGTTGTTTATTTGATGTTGTTGTTGTTGTTTATTTGACGTTGTTGTTGTTATTTGAAGTTGTTGTTGTTGTATTTGTTGTTGTTGTTGTTGTTGTTTATTTGACGTTGTTGTTGTTGTTGTTTATTTGACGTTGTTGTTGTTGTTTATTTGACGTTGTTATTGTTGTTGTTGTTTATTTGACGTTGTTATTGTTGTTGTTTATTTGAAATTGTTGTTGTTGTTGTTGACGTTGTTGTTGTAGTTGTTTATTTGACGTTGTTGATGTTGTTGTTTATTTGATGTTGTTTTAGTTGTTGTTGTTTATTTGACGTTGTTGTTGTTTTTTATTTGACGTTGTTGTTGTTGACATTGTTGTTGTGGTTGTTTATTTGACGTTGTTGTTGTTTTTTATTTGACGTTGTTGTTGTTTACATTGTTGTTGTTGTTGTTGTTTATTTGACGTTGTTGTTGTTTATTTGACGTAGTTGTTGTTATTGACGTTGTTGTTGTTGTTGTTGTTTATTTGACGTTTTTGTTGTTGTTGATGTTGTTGTTGTTGTTGTTGTTTTTTATTTGACATTGTTGTTGTTGTTTTTTATTTGACGTTGTTGTTGTTGTTATTGTTGTTGATATTGTTGTTAATTTGACGTTGTTGTTGTTGTTGTTAATTTGACATTGTTGTTGTTTATTTGACGTTGTTGTTGTTGTTATTTATTTGACGTTGTGGTTGTTGTTTTTTATTTGACGTTGTTGTTTATTTGACATTGTTGTTTATTTGACGTTGTTGTTATTGTTTATTTCACGTTGTTGTTGTTATTTGAAGTTGTTGTTGTTGTTGTTGTATTTGTTGTTGTTGTTGTTGTTGTTGTTTATTTGACGTAGTTGTTGTTGTTTATTTGACGTAGTTGTTGTTGTTTATTTGATGTTATTGTTGTTGTTTATTTGACGTTGTTATTGTTGTTGTTGTTGTTGTTTATTTGACGTTGTTGTTGACGTTGTTGTTGTTGTTGTTTATTTGACGTTATTGTTTTTTATTAGACGTTGTTAATGTTGTTGACATTGTTGTTGTTGTTTTTGTTGTTTATTTGACATTGTTATTGTTGTTTATTTGACATTGTTGTTGTTGTTGTTTATTTGACGTTGTTGTTGTTGTTGTTTATTTGACGTTGTTGTTGTTGTTTATTTGACGCTGTTGTTGTTGTTGTTTATTTGACGTTATTGTTGTTGTTTATTTGACGTTGTTATTGTTGTTGTTGTTTATTTGACGTTGTTGTTGACGTTGTTGTTGTTGTTTATTTGACGTTGTTGTTGTTTATTAGACGTTATTAATGTTGTTGACATTGTTGTTGTTGTTGTTTATTTGACGTTGTTGTTGTTGTTTATTAGACGTTGTTAATGTTGTTGACATTGTTGTTGTTGTTTTTGTTGTTTATTTGATGTTGTTGTTGTTGTTGTTTTTGTTGTTGTTATTGTTGTTGTTTATTTGACGTTGTTGTTGTTGTTGTTTATTTGACGTTGTTGTTGTTGTTGTTTATTTGACGTTGTTGTTGTTGTTTATTTGACGTTGTTGTTGTTGTTTATTTGACGTTGTTGGTGTTTGTTGTTTATTTGACATTGTTGTTGTTGTTGTTGACGTTGTTGTTGTAGTTGTTTATTTGACATTGTTGTTGTTGTTGTTGTTTATTTGATGTTGTTTTAGTTGTTGTTGTTTATTTGACGTAGTTGTTGTTATTGACGTTGTTGTTGTTGATGTTGTTGTTGTTGTTGTTTTTTATTTGACGTGGTTGTTGTTGTTGTTGTTTATTTGACGTTGTTGTTGTTATTGTTGTTGTTGTTGGTAATTTGACGTTGTTGTTGTTGTTTATTTGACGTTGTTGTTGTTGTTTATTTGACGTTGTTGTTATTGTTGTTGTTGTTATTTATTTGACGTTGTTGTTGTTGTTATTGTTTATTTGACGTTGTTGTTGTTGTTATTGTTTATTTGACGTTGTTATTGTTGTTTATTTGACGTTGTTTTTGTTATTTTACGTTGTTGTTGTTGTTGTTGTTGTTGTTGTATTTGTTGTTGTTGTTGTTGTTGCTTATTTGACGTTGTTGTTATTGTTGCTATTTATTTGACATTGTTATTGTTGTTGTTTATTTGACGTTGTTGTTGTTGTTGTTTATTTGATGTTGTTGTTGTTGTTCTTTATTTGACGTTGTTGTTGTTGTTCTTTATTTGACGTTGTTGTTGTTGTTGTTCTTTATTTGACGTTGTTGTTGTCGTTGTTTTTGTTGTTTATTTGACGTTGTTGTTGTTATTTATTTGATGTTGTTATTGTTGTTTATTTGACGTTGTTGTTAACATTGTTGTTGTTGTTTATTTGACGTTGTTGTTGTTGTTGTTATTTATTTGACGTTGGTATTGTTGTTGTTTATTTGACGTTGTTGTTAACGTTGTTGTTGTTGTTGTTGTTTATTTGACGTTGTTGTTGTTATTTGAAGTTATTGTTGTTGTTTATTTGACGTTATTGTTGTTGTTGACTTTGTTGTTGTTGTTTATTTGATGTTGTTATTGTTGTTGTTGACATAGTTGTTGTTGTTTATTTGACGTTGTTGTTGTTGTTGTGGTCGTTGTTGTTCATTTGACGTTGTTGTTGTTGTTGTTTATTTGACGTTGTTGTTGTTGTTGATGTTGTTGTTGTTGTTGTTTATCGGACGTTGTTGTTGTTGTTTATTTGACATTGTTGTTGTTGTTGACAGTGTTGTTGTTTATTTGACATTGTTGTTCTTGTTGTTATTTATTTGACATTATTGTTGTTGATGTTGTTGTTGTTGTTTATTTGACGTTGTTGTTGTTGTTTATTTAACGTTGTTGTTGTTATTTGAAGTTGTTGTTGTTGTTGTATTTGTTGTTGTTGTTGTTGTTGTTGTTTATTTGACGTTGTTGTTGTTGTTGTTTATTTGACGTTGTTGTTGTTGTTTATTTGACGTTGTTATTGTTGTTGTTGTTTATTTGACGTTGTTGTTGTTGTTGTTGTTGTTTATTTGACATTGTTGTTGTTGTTGTTGACGTTGTTTTGTAGTTGTTTATTTGACGTTGTTGTTGTTGTTGTTTATTTGATGTTGTTTTAGTTGTTGTTGTTTATTTGACGTTGTTGTTGTTTTTTATTTGACGTTGTTGTTGTTGACATTGTTGTTGTGGTTGTTTATTTGACGTTGTTGTTGTTTTTTATTTGACGTTGTTGTTGTTTACATTGTTGTTGTTGTTGTTGTTTATTTGACGTTGTTGTTGTTGTTTATTTGACGTAGTTGTTGTTATTGACGTTGTTGTTGTTGTTGTTGTTTATTTGACGTTTTTGTTGTTGTTGATGTTGTTGTTGTTGTTGTTGTTGTTTATTTGACATTGTTGTTGTTGTTTTTTATTTGACGTTGTTGTTGTTGTTATTGTTGTTGATATTGTTGTTAATTTGACGTTGTTGTTGTTGTTGTTAATTTGACGTTGTTGTTGTTTATTTGACGTTGTTGTTGTTGTTGTTTATTTGACGTTGTTGTTGTTGTTTTTTATTTGACGTTGTTGTTTATTTGACATTGTTGTTTATTTGACGTTGTTGTTATTGTTTATTTCACGTTGTTGTTGTTATTTGAAGTTGTTGTTGTTGTTGTATTTGTTGTTGTTGTTGTTGTTGTTTATTTGGCGTAGTTGTTGTTGTTTATTTGACGTTATTGTTGTTGTTTATTTGACGTTATTGTTGTTGTTTATTTGACGTTGTTATTGTTGTTGTTGTTGTTTATTTGACGTTGTTGTTGACGTTGTTGTTGTTGTTGTTTATTTGACGTTATTGTTGTTTATTAGACGTTGTTAATGTTGTTGACATTGTTGTTGTTGTTTTTGTTGTTTATTTGACATTGTTGTTGTTGTTTATTTGACATTGTTGTTGTTGTTGTTTATTTGACGTTGTTGTTGTTGTTGTTGTTTATTTGACGTTGTTGTTGTTGTTTATTTGACGTTGTTGTTGTTGTTGTTTATTTGACATTATTGTTGTTGTTGTTGTTGACGTTGTTGTTGTAGTTGTTTATTTGACGTTGTTGATGTTGTTGTTTATTTGATGTTGTTTTAGTTGTTGTTGTTTATTTGACGTTGTTGTTGTTTTTTATTTGACGTTGTTGTTGTTGACATTGTTGTTGTGGTTGTTTATTTGACGTTGTTGTTGTTTTTTATTTGACGTTGTTGTTGTTTACATTGTTGTTGTTGTTGTTGTTTATTTGACGTTGTTGTTGTTTATTTGACGTAGTTGTTGTTATTGACGTTGTTGTTGTTGTTGTTGTTTATTTGACGTTTTTGTTGTTGTTGATGTTGTTGTTGTTGTTGTTGTTTTTTATTTGACATTGTTGTTGTTGTTTTTTATTTGACGTTGTTGTTGTTGTTATTGTTGTTGATATTGTTGTTAATTTGACGTTGTTGTTGTTGTTGTTAATTTGACATTGTTGTTGTTTATTTGACGTTGTTGTTGTTGTTATTTATTTGACGTTGTGGTTGTTGTTTTTTATTTGACGTTGTTGTTTATTTGACATTGTTGTTTATTTGACGTTGTTGTTATTGTTTATTTCACGTTGTTGTTGTTATTTGAAGTTGTTGTTGTTGTTGTTGTATTTGTTGTTGTTGTTGTTGTTATTGTTGTTGTTTATTTGACGTAGTTGTTGTTGTTTATTTGATGTTATTGTTGTTGTTTATTTGACGTTGTTATTGTTGTTGTTGTTGTTGTTTATTTGACGTTGTTGTTGACGTTGTTGTTGTTGTTGTTTATTTGACGTTATTGTTTTTTATTAGACGTTGTTAATGTTGTTGACATTGTTGTTGTTGTTTTTGTTGTTTATTTGACATTGTTGTTGTTGTTTATTTGACATTGTTGTTGTTGTTGTTGTTTATTTGACGTTGTTGTTGTTGTTGTTTATTTGACGTTGTTGTTGTTGTTTATTTGACGCTGTTGTTGTTGTTGTTTATTTGACGTTATTGTTGTTGTTTATTTGACGTTGTTATTGTTGTTGTTGTTTATTTGACGTTGTTGTTGACGTTGTTGTTGTTGTTTATTTGACGTTGTTGTTGTTGTTGTTGTTGTTGTTGTTGTTTATTAGATGTTATTAATGTTGTTGACATTGTTGTTGTTGTTGTTTATTTGACGTTGTTGTTGTTGTTTATTAGACGTTGTTAATGTTGTTGACATTGTTGTTGTTGTTTTTGTTGTTTATTTGATGTTGTTGTTGTTGTTGTTTTTGTTGTTGTTATTGTTGTTGTTTATTTGACGTTGTTGTTGTTGTTGTTTATTTGACGTTGTTGTTGTTGTTGTTTATTTGACGTTGTTGTTGTTGTTTATTTGACGTTGTTGTTGTTGTTTATTTGACGTTGTTGGTGTTTGTTGTTTATTTGACATTGTTGTTGTTGTTGTTGACGTTGTTGTTGTAGTTGTTTATTTGACATTGTTGTTGTTGTTGTTTATTTGATGTTGTTTTAGTTGTTGTTGTTTATTTGACGTAGTTGTTGTTATTGACGTTGTTGTTGTTGATGTTGTTGTTGTTGTTGTTTTTTATTTGACGTGGTTGTTGTTGTTGTTGTTGTTTATTTGACGTTGTTGTTGTTATTGTTGTTGTTGTTGGTAATTTGACGTTGTTGTTGTTGTTTATTTGACGTTGTTGTTGTTGTTTATTTGACGTTGTTGTTGTTGTTGTTGTTATTTATTTGACGTTGTTGTTGTTGTTATTGTTTATTTGACGTTGTTGTTGTTGTTGTTGTTATTGTTTATTTGACGTTGTTATTGTTGTTTATTTGACGTTGTTTTTGTTATTTTACGTTGTTGTTGTTGTTGTTGTTGTTGTATTTGTTGTTGTTGTTGTTGTTGCTTATTTGACGTTGTTGTTATTGTTGCTATTTATTTGACATTGTTATTGTTGTTGTTTATTTGACGTTGTTGTTGTTGTTGTTTATTTGATGTTGTTGTTGTTGTTCTTTATTTGACGTTGTTGTTGTTGTTCTTTATTTGACGTTGTTGTTGTTGTTGTTCTTTATTTGACGTTGTTGTTGTCGTTGTTTTTGTTGTTTATTTGACGTTGTTGTTGTTATTTATTTGATGTTGTTATTGTTGTTTATTTGACGTTGTTGTTAACATTGTTGTTGTTGTTTATTTGACGTTGTTGTTGTTGTTGTTATTTATTTGACGTTGGTATTGTTGTTGTTTATTTGACGTTGTTGTTAACGTTGTTGTTGTTGTTGTTGTTTATTTGACGTTGTTGTTGTTATTTGAAGTTATTGTTGTTGTTTATTTGACGTTATTGTTGTTGTTGACTTTGTTGTTGTTGTTTATTTGATGTTGTTATTGTTGTTGTTGACATAGTTGTTGTTGTTTATTTGACGTTGTTGTTGTTGTTCTGGTCGTTGTTGTTCATTTGACGTTGTTGTTGTTGTTGTTTATTTGACGTTGTTGTTGTTGTTGATGTTGTTGTTGTTGTTGTTTATCGGACGTTGTTGTTGTTGTTTATTTGACATTGTTGTTGTTGTTGACAGTGTTGTTGTTTATTTGACATTGTTGTTCTTGTTGTTATTTATTTGACATTATTGTTGTTGATGTTGTTGTTGTTGTTTATTTGACGTTGTTGTTGTTGTTTATTTGACGTTGTTGTTGTTATTTGAAGTTGTTGTTGTTGTTGTATTTGTTGTTGTTGTTGTTGTTGTTGTTTATTTGACGTTGTTGTTGTTGTTTATTTGACGTTGTTATTGTTGTTGTTGTTTATTTGACGTTGTTGTTGTTGTTGTTGTTTATTTGACATTGTTGTTGTTGTTGTTGACGTTGTTTTGTAGTTGTTTATTTGACGTTGTTGTTGTTGTTGTTTATTTGATGTTGTTTTAGTTGTTGTTGTTTATTTGACGTTGTTGTTGTTTTTTATTTGACGTTGTTGTTGTTGACATTGTTGTTGTGGTTGTTTATTTGACGTTGTTGTTGTTTTTTATTTGACGTTGTTGTTGTTTACATTGTTGTTGTTGTTGTTGTTTATTTGACGTTGTTGTTGTTGTTTATTTGACGTAGTTGTTGTTATTGACGTTGTTGTTGTTGTTGTTGTTGTTTATTTGACGTTTTTGTTGTTGTTGATGTTGTTGTTATTGTTGTTGTTGTTGTTTATTTGACATTGTTGTTGTTGTTTTTTATTTGACGTTGTTGTTGTTGTTATTGTTGTTGATATTGTTGTTAATTTGACGTTGTTGTTGTTGTTGTTAATTTGACGTTGTTGTTGTTTATTTGACGTTGTTGTTGTTGTTGTTTATTTGACGTTGTTGTTGTTGTTTTTTATTTGACGTTGTTGTTTATTTGACATTGTTGTTTATTTGACGTTGTTGTTATTGTTTATTTCACGTTGTTGTTGTTATTTGAAGTTGTTGTTGTTGTTGTATTTGTTGTTGTTGTTGTTGTTGTTTATTTGACGTAGTTGTTGTTGTTTATTTGACGTTATTGTTGTTGTTTATTTGACGTTATTGTTGTTGTTTATTTGACGTTGTTATTGTTGTTGTTGTTGTTTATTTGACGTTGTTGTTGACGTTGTTGTTGTTGTTGTTTATTTGACGTTATTGTTGTTTATTAGACGTTGTTAATGTTGTTGACATTGTTGTTGTTGTTTTTGTTGTTTATTTGACATTGTTGTTGTTGTTTATTTGACATTGTTGTTGTTGTTGTTTATTTGACGTTGTTGTTGTTGTTGTTTATTTGACGTTGTTGTTGTTGTTTATTTGACGTTGTTGTTGTTGTTGTTTATTTGACATTATTGTTGTTGTTGTTGTTGACGTTGTTGTTGTAGTTGTTTATTTGACGTTGTGGTTGTTGTTGTTTATTTGATGTTGTTTTAGTTGTTGTTGTTTATTTGACGTTGTTGTTGTTTTTTATTTGACGTTGTTGTTGTTGACATTGTTATTGTTGTTGTTTATTTGACGTTGTTGTTGTTGTTTTTTATTTGACGTTGTTGTTATTGACATTGTCGTTGTTGTTGTTGTTGTTGTTGTTGTTTATTTGACGTTGTTGTTGTTTATTTGACGTAGTTGTTGTTATTGACGTTGTTGTTGTTCTTGTTGTTGTTTATTTGACGTTTTTGTTGTTGTTGATGTTGTTGTTGTTGTTTTTTATTTGACATTGTTGTTGTTGTTAATTTGACGTTGTTGTTGTTGTTGTTAATTTGACGTTGTTGTTGTTGTTGTTTATTTGACATTGTTGTTGTTGTTTATTTGACGTTGTTGTTGTTGTTATTTATTTGACGTTGTTGTTGTTGAAGTTTATTTGACGTTGTTGTTTATTTGACATTGTTGTTTATTTGACGTTGTTGTTGTTTATTTCACGTTGTTGTTGTTGTTATTTGAAGTTGTTGTTGTTGTTGTATTTGTTGTTGTTGTTGTTGTTGTTGTTTATTTGACGTTATTGTTGTTGTTTATTTGACGTTGTTATAGTTGTTGTTGTTGTTTATTTGACGTTATTGTTGTTGTTTATTTGACGTTGTTATTGTTGTTGTTGTTGTTTATTTGACGTTGTTGTTGACGTTGTTGTTATTGTTGTTGTTGTTGTTGTTGTTGTTTTTGTTGTTGTTATTGTTGGTGTTGTTGTTGACGTTGTTGTTGTTGTTGTTATTATTGTTGTTGTTGTTAATTTGACGTTGTTGTTGTTGTTGTTTATTTGACGTTGTTGTTGTTGTTTATTTGACGCTGTTGTTGTTGTTGTTGTTTATTTGATGTTGTTGTTGTTGTTATTTATTTGACGTTGTTGTTGTTGTTTATTTGACGTTATTGTTGTTGTTTATTTGACGTTTTTATTGTTGTTGTTGTTGTTGTTTATTTGACGTTATTGTTGTTGTTGACGTTGTTGTTGTTGTTTATTTGATGTTGTTATTGTTGTTGTTGACATAGTTGTTGTTGTTTATTTGACGTTGTTGTTGTGGTCGTTGTTGTTCATTTGACGTTGTTGTTGTTGTTGTTTATTTGACGTTGTTGTTGTTGTTGATGTTGTTGTTGTTGTTGTTTATTGGACGTTGTTGTTGTTGTTTATTTGACATTGTTGTTGTTGTTGACAGTGTTGTTGTTTATTTGACATTGTTGTTCTTGTTGTTATTTATTTGACATTATTGTTGTTGATGTTGTTGTTGTTGTTTATTTGACGTTGTTATTTTTGTTTATTTGACGTTGTTGTTGTTATTTGAAGTTGTTGTTGTTGTATTTGTTGTTGTTGTTGTTGTTGTTTATTTGACGTTGTTGTTGTTGTTTATTTGACGTTGTTGTTGTTGTTGTTTATTTGACGTTGTTATTGTTGTTGTTGTTTATTTGACGTTGTTGTTGTTGTTGTTTATTTGACATTGTTGTTGTTGTTGTTGACGTTGTTGTTGTAGTTGTTTATTTGACGTTGTTGTTGTTGTTGTTTATTTGATGTTGTTTTAGTTGTTGTTGTTTATTTGACGTTGTTGTTGTTTTTTATTTGACGTTGTTGTTGTTGACATTGTTGTTGTGGTTGTTTATTTGACGTTGTTGTTGTTTTTTATTTGACGTTGTTGTTGTTTACATTGTTGTTGTTGTTGTTGTTTATTTGACGTTGTTGTTGTTTATTTGACGTAGTTGTTGTTATTGACGTTGTTGTTGTTGTTGTTGTTGTTGTTTATTTGTTGTTTTTGTTGTTGTTGATGTTGTTGTTGTTGTTGTTGTTTTTTATTTGACATTGTTGTTGTTGTTTTTTATTTGACGTTGTTGTTGTTGTTATTGTTGTTGATATTGTTGTTAATTTGAGGTTGTTGTTGTTGTTGTTAATTTGACATTGTTGTTGTTTATTTGACGTTGTTGTTGTTGTTATTTATTTGACGTTGTTGTTGTTGTTTTTTATTTGACGTTGTTGTTTATTTGACATTGTTGTTTATTTGACGTTGTTGTTATTGTTTATTTCACGTTGTTGTTGTTATTTGAAGTTGTTGTTGTTGTTGTTGTATTTGTTGTTGTTGTTGTTGTTGTTGTTTATTTGACGTAGTTGTTGTTGTTTATTTGACGTTATTGTTGTTGTTT
>OX451735.1:1338417700-1338427700 GCA_948472305.1 Vicia faba | reverse complement strand
ATGTTGTTGTTGTTGTTGTTGTTTTTTATTTGACATTGTTGTTGTTGTTTTTTATTTGACGTTGTTGTTGTTGTTATTGTTGTTGATATTGTTGTTAATTTGACGTTGTTGTTGTTGTTGTTAATTTGACGTTGTTGTTGTTTATTTGACGTTGTTGTTGTTGTTGTTATTTATTTGACGTTGTTGTTGTTGTTTTTTATTTGACGTTGTTCTTTATTTGACATTGTTGTTTATTTGACGTTGTTGTTATTGTTTATTTCACGTTGTTGTTGTTATTTGAAGTTGTTGTTGTTGTTGTTGTATTTGTTGTTGTTGTTGTTGTTGTTGTTTATTTGACGTAGTTGTTGTTGTTTATTTGACGTTATTGTTGTTGTTTATTTGACGTTGTTATTGTTGTTGTTGTTGTTGTTTATTTGACGTTGTTGTTGACGTTGTTGTTGTTGTTGTTTATTTGACGTTATTGTTGTTTATTAGACGTTGTTAATGTTGTTGACATTGTTGTTGTTGTTTTTGTTGTTTATTTGACATTGTTGTTGTTGTTGTTTATTTGACGTTGTTGTTGTTGTTGTTTATTTGACGTTGTTGTTGTTGTTGTTTATTTGACGTTGTTGTTGTTGTTGTTTATTTGACATTGTTGTTGTTGTTGTTGTTGTTGACGTTGTTGTTGTAGTTGTTTATTTGACGTTGTGGTTGTTGTTGTTTATTTGATGTTGTTTTAGTTGTTGTTGTTTATTTGACGTTGTTGTTGTTTTTTATTTGACGTTGTTGTTGTTGACATTGTTGTTGTTGTTGTTTATTTGACGTTGTTGTTGTTGTTTTTTATTTGACGTTGTTGTTGTTGACATTGTTGTTGTTGTTGTTGTTTATTTGACGTTGTTATTGTTGTTGTATTTGTTATTGTTGTTATTGTTGTTGTTGTTGTTTATTTGACGTTATTGTTGTTGTTTATTTGACGTTGTTATTGTTGTTGTTGTTTATTTGACGTTGTTGTTGACGTTGTTGTTGTTGTTTATTTGACGTTGTTGTTGTTGTTGTTGTTTATTAGACGTTGTTAATGTTGTTGACATTGTTGTTGTTGTTGTTTATTAGACGTTGTTGTTGTTGTTTATTAGACGTTGTTAATGTTGTTGACATTGTTGTTGTTGTTTTTGTTGTTTATTTGATGTTGTTGTTGTTGTTGTTTTTGTTGTTGTTATTGTTGTTGTTTATTTGACGTTGTTGTTGTTGTTGTTTATTTAACGTTGTTGTTGTTGTTGTTGTTTATTTGACGTTGTTGTTGTTGTTTATTTGACGTTGTTGTTGTTGTTTATTTGACGTTGTTGGTGTTTGTTGTTTATTTGACATTGTTGTTGTTGTTGTTGTTGACGTTGTTGTTGTAGTTGTTTATTTGACATTGTTGTTGTTGTTGTTGTTTATTTGATGTTGTTTTAGTTGTTGTTGTTTATTTGACGTAGTTGTTGTTATTGACGTTGTTGTTGTTGTTGTTTATTTGACATTTTTGTTGTTGTTGATGTTGTTGTTGTTGTTGTTTTTTATTTGACGTGGTTGTTGTTGTTGTTGTTTATTTGACGTTGTTGTTGTTATTGTTTATTTGACGTGGTTGTTGTTGTTGTTGTTTATTTGACGTTGTTGTTGTTATTGTTGTTGTTGTTGGTAATTTGACGTTGTTGTTGTTGTTTATTTGACGTTGTTGTTGTTGTTTATTTGACGTTGTTGTTTTAGTTGTTTATTTGATGTTGTTGTTGTTGTTATTTATTTGACGTTGTTGTTATTGTTTATTTGACGTTGTTGTTGTTCTTATTGTTTATTTGACGTTGTTATTGTTGTTTATTTGACGTTGTTTTTGTTATTTTACGTTGTTGTTGTTGTTGTTGTATTTGTTGTTGTTGTTGTTGTTGCTTATTTGACGTTGTTGTTATTGTTGCTATTTATTTGACATTGTTATTGTTGTTGTTTATTTGACGTTGTTGTTGTTGTTGTTTATTTGATGTTGTTGTTGTTGTTCTTTATTTGACGTTGTTGTTGTTGTTGTTCTTTATTTGACGCTGTTGTTGTTGTTGTTGTTGTTGTTGTTGTTGTTCTTTATTTGACGTTGTTGTTGTCGTTGTTTTTGTTGTTTATTTGACGTTGTTGTTGTTATTTATTTGATGTTGTTATTGTTGTTTATTTGACGTTGTTGTTGTTGTTGTTTATTTGACGTTGTTATTGTTGTTGTTATTTATTTGACGTTGGTATTGTTGTTGTTTATTTGACGTTGTTGTTAACGTTGTTGTTGTTGTTGTTGTTTATTTGACGTTGTTGTTGTTATTTGAAGTTATTGTTGTTGTTTATTTGACGTTATTGTTGTTGTTGACGTTGTTGTTGTTGTTTATTTGATGTTGTTATTGTTGTTGTTGACATAGTTGTTGTTGTTTATTTGACGTTGTTGTTGTTGTTGTGGTCGTTGTTGTTCATTTGACGTTGTTGTTGTTGTTGTTTATTTGACGTTGTTCTTGTAGTTGATGTTGTTGTTGTTGTTGTTTATTGGACGTTGTTGTTGTTGTTTATTTGACATTGTTGTTGTTGTTGACAGTGTTGTTGTTTATTTGACATTGTTGTTCTTGTTGTTATTTATTTGACATTATTGTTGTTGATGTTGTTGTTGTTGTTTATTTGACGTTGTTGTTGTTGTTTATTTGACGTTGTTGTTGTTATTTGAAGTTGTTGTTGTTGTTGTATTTGTTGTTGTTGTTGTTGTTGTTTATTTGACGTTGTTGTTGTTGTTGTTGTTTATTTGACGTTGTTGTTGTTGTTTATTTGACGTTGTTATTGTTGTTGTTGTTTATTTGACGTTGTTGTTGTTGTTGTTTATTTGACATTGTTGTTGTTGTTGTTGACGTTGTTGTTGTAGTTGTTTATTTGACGTTGTTGTTGTTGTTGTTTATTTGATGTTGTTTTAGTTGTTGTTGTTTATTTGACGTTGTTGTTGTTTTTTATTTGACGTTGTTGTTGTTGACATTGTTGTTGTGGTTGTTTATTTGACGTTGTTGTTGTTTTTTATTTGACGTTGTTGTTGTTTACATTGTTGTTGTTGTTGTTGTTTATTTGACGTTGTTGTTGTTTATTTGACGTAGTTGTTGTTATTGACGTTGTTGTTGTTGTTGTTGTTTATTTGACGTTTTTGTTGTTGTTGATGTTGTTGTTGTTGTTGTTGTTTTTTATTTGACATTGTTGTTGTTGTTTTTTATTTGACGTTGTTGTTGTTGTTATTGTTGTTGATATTGTTGTTAATTTGACGTTGTTGTTGTTGTTGTTAATTTGACGTTGTTGTTGTTTATTTGACGTTGTTGTTGTTGTTGTTATTTATTTGACGTTGTTGTTGTTGTTTTTTATTTGACGTTGTTCTTTATTTGACATTGTTGTTTATTTGACGTTGTTGTTATTGTTTATTTCACGTTGTTGTTGTTATTTGAAGTTGTTGTTGTTGTTGTTGTATTTGTTGTTGTTGTTGTTGTTGTTGTTTATTTGACGTAGTTGTTGTTGTTTATTTGACGTTATTGTTGTTGTTTATTTGACGTTGTTATTGTTGTTGTTGTTGTTGTTTATTTGACGTTGTTGTTGACGTTGTTGTTGTTGTTGTTTATTTGACGTTATTGTTGTTTATTAGACGTTGTTAATGTTGTTGACATTGTTGTTGTTGTTTTTGTTGTTTATTTGACATTGTTGTTGTTGTTGTTTATTTGACGTTGTTGTTGTTGTTGTTTATTTGACGTTGTTGTTGTTGTTGTTTATTTGACGTTGTTGTTGTTGTTGTTTATTTGACATTGTTGTTGTTGTTGTTGTTGTTGACGTTGTTGTTGTAGTTGTTTATTTGACGTTGTGGTTGTTGTTGTTTATTTGATGTTGTTTTAGTTGTTGTTGTTTATTTGACGTTGTTGTTGTTTTTTATTTGACGTTGTTGTTGTTGACATTGTTGTTGTTGTTGTTTATTTGACGTTGTTGTTGTTGTTTTTTATTTGACGTTGTTGTTGTTGACATTGTTGTTGTTGTTGTTGTTTATTTGACGTTGTTGTTGTTTATTTGACGTAGTTGTTGTTATTGACGTTGTTGTTGTTCTTGTTGTTGTTTATTTGACGTTTTTGTTGTTGTTGATGTTGTTGTTGTTGTTTTTTATTTGACATTGTTGTTGTTGTTTATTTGACGTTGTTGTTGTTGTTGTTAATTTGACGTTGTTGTTGTTGTTGTTTATTTGACGTTGTTGTTGTTGTTTATTTGACGTTGTTGTTGTTGTTATTTATTTGACGTTGTTGTTGTTGAAGTTTATTTGACGTTGTTGTTTATTTGACATTGTTGTTTATTTGACGTTATTGTTGTTTATTTCACGTTGTTGTTGTTGTTATTTGAAGTTGTTGTTGTTGTTGTATTTGTTGTTGTTGTTGTTGTTGTTGTTTATTTGACGTTATTGTTGTTGTTTATTTGACGTTGTTATAGTTGTTGTTGTTGTTTATTTGACGTTGTTATTGTTGTTGTTGTTGTTTATTTGACGTTGTTGTTGACATTGTTGTTATTGTTGTTGTTGTTGTTGTTGTTGTTTTTGTTGTTGTTATTGTTGGTGTTGTTGTTGACGTTGTTGTTGTTGTTGTTATTATTGTTGTTGTTGTTAATTTGACGTTGTTGTTGTTGTTGTTTATTTGACGTCGTTGTTGTTGTTTATTTGACGCTGTTGTTGTTGTTGTTTATTTAATGTTGTTGTTGTTGTTATTTATTTGACGTTGTTGTTGTTGTTTATTTGACGTTATTGTTGTTGTTTATTTGACGTTTTTATTGTTGTTGTTGTTGTTGTTTATTTGACGTTATTGTTGTTGTTTATTTGACGTTGTTATTGTTGTTGTTGTTGTTTATTTGACGTTGTTGTTGATGTTGTTGTTATTGTTGTTGTTTATTTGACGTTGTTGTTGTTGTTGTTGTTTATTAGATGTTGTTAATGTTGTTGACATTGTTGTTGTTGTTTTTGTTATTTATTTGACGTTGTTGTTGTTGTTTTTGTTGTTGTTATTGTTGGTGTTGTTGTTGTTTACTTGACGTTGTTGTTGTTGTTGTTGTTGTTGTTTATTTGACGTTGTTGTTGTTGTTTATTTGACGTTGTTGTTGTTGTTTATTTGACGTTGTTATATATGTTGTTGTTGTTTATTTGACGTTGTTGTTGACGTTTTTGTTGTTGTTGTTTATTTGACATTGTTGTTGTTGTTTATTAGACGTTGTTAATGTTGTTGACATTGTTGTTGTTGTTTTTGTTGTTTATTTGACATTATTGTTGTTGTTGTTGTTGTTGTTGTTGTTTTTGTTGTTGTTATTGTTGGTGTTGTTGTTGTTTATTTGACGTTGTTTTTGTTGTTGTTTATTTGACGTTGTTGTTGTTGTTGTTGTTGTTTATTTTACGTTGTTATTGTTATTGTTTATTTGACGTTGTTGTTGTTGTTGTTGTTTATTTGACGTTGTTGTTGTTGTTTATTTGACGTTGTTGTTGTTGTTGTTTATTTGACGTTGTTGTTAACGTTGTTGTTGTTGTTGTTGTTTATTTGACGTTGTTGTTGTTATTTGAAGTTGTTGTTGTTGTTGTTTTTTATTTGACGTTGTTGTTGTTGACATTGTTGTTGTTGTTGTTGTTGTTTATTTGACGTTGTTGTTGTTGTTTTTTATTTGACGTTGTTGTTGTTGACATTGTTGTTGTTGTTGTTTATTTGACATTGTTGTTGTTGTTGTTTATTTGACGTTGTTGTTGTTATTGTTTATTTGACGTAGTTGTTGTTATTTACGTTATTGTTGTTGTTATTGTTTATTTGACGTTGTTATTGTTGTTTATTTGACGTTGTTTTTGTTATTTTACGTTGTTGTTGTTGTTGTTGTATTTGTTGTTGTTGTTGTTGTTGCTTATTTGACGTTGTTGTTATTGTTGCTATTTATTTGACGTTGATATTGTTGTTGTTTATTTGACGTTGCTGTTGTTGTTGTTTATTTGACGTTGTTGTTGTTGTTGTTTATTTGACGTTGTTATTGTTGTTGTATTTGTTATTGTTGTTATTGTTGTTGTTGTTGTTTATTTGACGTTATTGTTATTGTTTATTTGACGTTATTATTGTTGTTGTTGTTTATTTGACGTTGTTGTTGACGTTGTTGTTGTTGTTTATTTGACGTTGTTGTTGTTGTTGTTGTTGTTGTTTATTAGACGTTGTTAATGTTGTTGACATTGTTGTTGTTGTTGTTTATTTGACGTTGTTGTTGTTGTTTATTAGACGTTGTTAATGTTGTTGACATTGTTGTTGTTGTTTTTGTTGTTTATTTGATGTTGTTGTTGTTGTTTTTGTTGTTGTTTTTGTTGTTGTTTATTTGACGTTGTTGTTGTTGTTGTTTATTTGACGTTGTTGTTGTTGTTGTTTATTTGACGTTGTTGTTGTTGTTTATTTGACGGTGTTGTTGTTGTTTATTTGACGTTGTTGGTGTTTGTTGTTTATTTGACATTATTGTTGTTGTTGTTGTTGACGTTGTTGTTGTAGTTGTTTATTTGACATTGTTGTTGTTGTTTATTTGATGTTGTTTTAGTTGTTGATGTTTATTTGACGTTGTTGTTGTTTTTTATTTGACGTTGTTGTTGTTGTGGTTGTTTATTTGACGTTGTTGTTGTTGTTTTTTATTTGACGTTGTTGTTGTTGACATTGTTGTTGTTGTTGTTTATTTGACGTTGTTGTTGTTGTTATTTATTTGATGTAGTTGTTGTTATTGACGTTGTTGTTGTTGTTGTTGTTTATTTGACATTTTTGTTGTTGTTGATGTTGTTGTTGTTGTTGTTTTTTATTTGACGTGGTTGTTGTTGTTGTTGTTTATTTGACGTTGTTGTTGTTATTGTTGTTGTTGTTGGTAATTTGACGTTGTTGTTGTTGTTTATTTGACATTGTTGTTGTTGTTTATTTGACGTTGTTGTTGTTGTTGTTGTTTATTTGATGTTGTTGTTGTTGTTATTTATTTGACGTTGTTGTTGTTGTTATTGTTTATTTGACGTTGTTGTTGTTGTTGTTATTGTTTATTTGACGTTGTTATTGTTGTTTATTTGACGTTGTTTTTGTTATTTTACGTTGTTGTTGTTGTTGTTGTATTTGTTGTTGTTGTTGTTGTTGCTTATTTGACGTTGTTGTTATTGTTGCTATTTATTTGACATTGTTATTGTTGTTGTTTATTTGACATTGTTGTTGTTGTTGTTTATTTGATGTTGTTGTTGTTGTTCTTTATTTGACGTTGTTGTTGTTGTTCTTTATTTGACGTTGTTGTTGTTATTGTTGTTGTTGTTCTTTATTTGACGTTGTTGTTGTCGTTGTTTTTGTTGTTTATTTGACGTTGTTGTTGTTATTTATTTGATGTTGTTATTGTTGTTTATTTGACGTTGTTGTTGTTGTTTATTTGACGTTGTTGTTGTTGTTGTTATTTATTTGACGTTGGTATTGTTGTTGTTTATTTGACGTTGTTGTTAACGTTGTTGTTGTTGTTGTTGTTTATTTGACGTTGTTGTTGTTATTTGAAGTTGTTGTTGTTGTTTATTTGACGTTATTGTTGTTGTTGACGTTGTTGTTGTTGTTTATTTGATGTTGTTATTGTTGTTGTTGACATAGTTGTTGTTGTTTATTTGACGTTGTTGTTGTTGTTGTGGTCGTTGTTGTTCATTTGACGTTGTTGTTGTTGTTGTTTATTTGACGTTGTTGTTGTTGTTGTTGATGTTGTTGTTGTTGTTGTTTATTGGACGTTGTTGTTGTTGTTTATTTGACATTGTTGTTGTTGTTGACAGTGTTGTTGTTTATTTGACATTGTTGTTCTTGTTGTTATTTATTTGACATTATTGTTGTTGATGTTGTTGTTGTTGTTTATTTGACGTTGTTGTTGTTGTTTATTTGACGTTGTTGTTGTTATTTGAAGTTGTTGTTGTTGTTGTATTTGTTGTTGTTGTTGTTGTTGTTTATTTGACGTTGTTGTTGTTGTTTATTTGACGTTGTTGTTGTTATTTATTTGACATTATTGTTGTTGATGTTGTTGTTGTTGTTTATTTGACGTTGTTGTTGTTGTTTATTTGACGTTGTTTTTGTTATTTGAAGATGTTGTTGTTGTTGTATTTGTTGTTGTTGTTGTTTTTGTTGTTGTTGTTGTTTATTTGACGTTGTTGTTGTTGTTGTTTATTTGACGTTGTTGTTGTTGTTTATTTGACGTTGTTATTGTTGTTGTTGTTTATTTGACGTTGTTGTTGTTGTTGTTTATTTGACGTTGTTGTTGTTGTTTATTTGACGTTGTTATTGTTGTTGTTGTTTATTTGACGTTGTTGTTGTTGTTGTTTATTTGACATTGTTGTTATTGTTGTTGACGTTATTGTTGTAGTTGTTTATTTGACGTTGTTGTTGTTGTTTATTTGATGTTGTTTTAGTTGTTGTTGTTTATTTGACGTTGTTGTTGTTTTTTATTTGACGTTGTTGTTGTTGACATTGTTGTTGTGGTTGTTTATTTGACGTTGTTGTTGTTTTTTATTTGACGTTGTTGTTGTTTTCATTGTTGTTGTTGTTGTTGTTGTTGTTTATTTGACGTTGTTGTTGTTTATTTGACGTTGTTGTTGTTATTGACGTTGTTGTTGTTGTTGTTTATTTGACGTTTTTGTTGTTGTTGATGTTGTTGTTGTTGTTGTTGTTTTTTATTTGACATTGTTGTTGTTGTTTTTTATTTGACGTTGTTGTTGTTGTTATTGTTGTTGATATTGTTGTTAATTTGACGTTGTTGTTGTTGTTGTTAATTTGACGTTGTTGTTGTTTATTTGACGTTGTTGTTGTTGTTATTTATTTGACGTTGTTGTTGTTGTTTTTTATTTGACGTTGTTGTTTATTTGACATTGTTGTTTATTTGACGTTGTTGTTATTGTTTATTTCACGTTGTTGTTGTTATTTGAAGTTGTTGTTGTTGTTGTTGTATTTGTTGTTGTTGTTGTTGTTGTTGTTTATTTGACGTAGTTGTTGTTGTTTATTTGACGTTATTGTTGTTGTTTATTTGACGTTGTTATTGTTGTTGTTGTTGTTGTTTATTTGACGTTGTTGTTGACGTTGTTGTTGTTGTTGTTTATTTGACGTTATTGTTGTTTATTAGACGTTGTTAATGTTGTTGACATTGTTGTTGTTGTTTTTGTTGTTTATTTGACATTGTTGTTGTTGTTTATTTGACATTGTTGTTGTTGTTGTTTATTTGACGTTGTTGTTGTTGTTGTTTATTTGACGTTGTTGTTGTTGTTGTTTATTTGACGTTGTTGTTGTTGTTGTTGTTTATTTGACATTGTTGTTATTGTTGTTGTTGACGTTGTTGTTGTAGTTGTTTATTTGACGTTGTGGTTGTTGTTGTTTATTTGATGTTGTTTTAGTTGTTGTTGTTTATTTGACGTTGTTGTTGTTTTTTATTTGACGTTGTTGTTGTTGACATTGTTGTTGTTGTTGTTTATTTGACGTTGTTGTTGTTGTTTTTTATTTGACGTTGTTGTTGTTGACATTGTTGTTGTTGTTGTTGTTTATTTGACGTTGTTGTTGTTTATTTGACGTAGTTGTTGTTATTGACGTTGTTGTTGTTCTTGTTGTTGTTTATTTGACGTTTTTGTTGTTGTTGATGTTGTTGTTGTTGTTTTTTATTTGACATTGTTGTTGTTGTTTATTTGACGTTGTTGTTGTTATTGTTGTTGTTGTTGTTAATTTGACGTTGTTGTTGTTGTTGTTTATTTGACGTTGTTGTTGTTGTTTATTTGACGTTGTTGTTGTTGTTATTTATTTGACGTTGTTGTTGTTGAAGTTTATTTGACGTTGTTGTTTATTTGACATTGTTGTTTATTTGACGTTGTTGTTGTTTATTTCACGTTGTTGTTGTTGTTATTTGAAGTTGTTGTTGTTGTATTTGTTGTTGTTGTTGTTGTTGTTTATTTGACGTTATTGTTGTTGTTTATTTGACGTTGTTATAG
>OX451735.1:1338382700-1338405200 GCA_948472305.1 Vicia faba | reverse complement strand
TTTATTTGACGTTGTTGTTGTTGTTGTTGTTTATTTTACGTTGTTATTGTTATTGTTTATTTGACGTTGTTGTTGTTGTTGTTTATTTGACGTTGTTGTTGTTGTTTATTTGACGTTGTTGTTGTTGTTGTTTATTTGACATTGTTGTTGTTATTGTTGACGTTGTTGTTGTAGTTGTTTATTTGACATTGTTGTTGTTGTTGTTGTTTATTTGATGTTGTTTTAGTTGTTATTGTTTATTTGACGTTGTTGTTGTTTTTTATTTGACGTTGTTGTTGTTGACATTGTTGTTGTTGTTGTTTATTTGACATTGTTGTTGTTGTTTTTTATTTGACGTTGTTGTTGTTAACATTGTTGTTGTTTATTTGACGTTGTTGTTGTTTATTTGACGTAGTTGTTGTTATTGACGTTGTTGTTGTTGTTGTTGTTTATTTGACGTTTTTGTTGTTGTTGATGTTGTTGTTGTTGTTGTTTTTTATTTGACGTCGTTGTTGTTGTTGTTTATTTGACGTTGTTGTTGTTGACATTGTTGTTGTTGTTGTTGTTTATTTGACGTTGTTGTTGTTGACATTGTTGTTGTTGTTTTTTATTTGACGTTGTTGTTGTTATTGTTTATTTGACGTAGTTGTTGTTATTTACGTTGTTGTTGTTGTTGTTGTTTATTTGACATTTTTGTTGTTGTTGATGTTGTTGTGGTTGTTGTTTTTTATTCGACGTTGTTGTTGTTGTTGTTTATTTGACGTTGTTGTTGTTGTGGTTATTGTTTTTGTTGTTGTTGCTAATTTGACGTTGTTGTTGTTGTTGTTTATTTGACGTTGTTGTTGTTGTTCATTTGACGTTGTTGTTGTTGTTGTTTATTTGATGTTGTTGTTGTTATTTATTTGACGTTGTTGTTGTTGTTATTGTTTATTTGACATTGTTGTTGTTGTTGTTGTTGTTGTTTATTTGACGTTGTTATTGTTGTTTATTTGACGTTGTTTTTGTTATTTTACGTTGTTGTTGTTGTTGTTGTTGAATTTGTTGTTGTTGTTGTTGTTGCTTATTTGACGTTGTTGTTATTGTTGCTATTTATTTGACGTTGATATTGTTGTTGTTTATTTAACGTTGCTGTTGTTGTTGTTTATTTGACGTTGTTGTTGTTGTTGTTTATTTGACGTTGTTGTTGTTGTTGTTGTATTTGTTATTGTTGTTATTGCTGTTGCTTAATTGACGTTGTTGTTATTGTTGTTGTTTATTTGACGTTGTTGTTGTTGTTATTCATTTGACGTTGTTGTTGTTGTTGTTTATTTGACATTGTTGTTGTTGTTATTTATTTGACGTTGGTATTGTTGTTGTTTATTTGACGTTGTTGTTAACGTTGTTGTTGTTGTTGTTGTTTATTTGACGTTGTTGTTGTTATTTGAAGTTGTTGTTGTTGTTGTTGTTGTTTATTTGACGTTATTGTTATTGTTGTTGTTGACGTTGTTGTTGTTGTTTATTTGATGTTGTTATTGTTGTTGTTGACATAGTTGTTGTTGTTTATTTGACGTTGTTGTTGTTGTTGTGGCCGTTGTTGTTCATTTGACATTGTTGTTGTTGTTGTTTATTTGACGTTGTTGTTATTGTTGTTTATTGGACGTTGTTGTTGTTGTTTATTTGACATTGTTTGTTGTTGTTGACGGTGTTGTTGTTTATTTGACATTGTTGTTGTTGTTGTTGTTATTTATTTGATGTTGTTGTTGTTGTTTTTTATTTGACATTATTGTTGTTGATGTTGATGTTGTTGTTTATTTGACGTTGTTGTTGTTTATTTGACGTTGTTGTTGTTATTTGAAGTTGTTGTTGTTGTTGTATTTGTTGTTGTTGTTGTTGTTTATTTGACGTTGTTGTTGTTGTTGTTGTTGTTTATTTGACGTTGTTGTTGTTGTTTATTCGACGTTGTTATTGTTGTTGTTGTTTATTTGACGTTGTTGTTGTTGTTGTTTATTTGACAATGTTGTTGTTGTTGTTGACGTTGTTGTTGTAGTTGTTTATTTGACGTTGTTGTTGTTGTTGTTTATTTGATGTTGTTTTAGTTGTTGTTGTTTATTTGACGTTGTTGTTGTTTTTTATTTGACGTTGTTGTTGTTGACATTGTTGTTGTGGTTGTTTATTCGACGTTGTTGTTGTTTTTTATTTGACGTTGTTGTTGTTTACATTGTTGTTGTTGTTGTTGTTGTTGTTTATTTGACGTTGTTGTTGTTTATTTGACGTAGTTGTTGTTATTGACGTTGTTGTTGTTGTTGTTTATTTGACGTTTTTGTTGTTGTTGATGTTGTTGTTGTTGTTGTTGTTTTTTATTTGACATTGTTGTTGTTGTTTTTTATTTGACGTTGTTGTTGTTGTTATTGTTGTTGATATTGTTGTTAATTTGACGTTGTTGTTGTTGTTGTTAATTTGACGTTGTTGTTGTTTATTTGACGTTGTTGTTGTTGTTATTTATTTGACGTTGTTGTTGTTGTTTTTTATTTGACGTTGTTGTTTATTTGACATTGTTGTTTATTTGACGTTGTTGTTATTGTTTATTTCACGTTGTTGTTGTTATTTGAAGTTGTTGTTGTTGTTGTTGTTGTATTTGCTGTTGTTGTTGTTGTTGTTGTTTATTTGACGTAGTTGTTGTTGTTTATTTGACGTTATTGTTGTTGTTTATTTGACGTTGTTATTGTTGTTGTTGTTGTTGTTTATTTGACGTTGTTGTTGACGTTGTTGTTGTTGTTTATTTGACGTTATTGTTGTTTATTAGACGTTGTTAATGTTGTTGACATTGTTGTTGTTGTTTTTGTTGTTTATTTGACATTGTTGTTGTTGTTTATTTGACGTTGTTGTTGTTGTTGTTTATTTGACGTTGTTGTTGTTGTTGTTGTTTATTTGACGTTGTTGTTGTTGTTTATTTGACGTTGTTGTTGTTGTTGTTGTTGTTTATTTGACATTGTTGTTGTTGTTGTTGTTGACGTTGTTGTTGTAGTTGTTTATTTGACGTTGTGGTTGTTGTTGTTTATTTGATGTTGTTTTAGTTGTTGTTGTTTATTTGACGTTGTTGTTGTTTTTTATTTGACGTTGTTGTTGTTGACATTGTTGTTGTTGTTGTTTATTTGACGTTGTTGTTGTTGTTTTTTATTTGACGTTGTTGTTGTTGACATTGTTGTTGTTGTTGTTGTTGTTTATTTGACGTTGTTGTTGTTTATTTGACGTAGTTGTTGTTATTGACGTTGTTGTTGTTGTTGTTGTTGTTTATTTGACGTTTTTGTTGTTGTTGATGTTGTTGTTGTTGTGGTTTTTTATTTGACATTGTTGTTGTTGTTTATTTGACGTTGTTGTTGTTGTTATTGTTGTTGTTGTTGTTGTTAATTTGACGTTGTTGTTGTTGTTGTTTATTTGACGTTGTTGTTGTTGTTTATTTGACGTTGTTGTTGTTGTTATTTATTTGACGTTGTTGTTGTTGAAGTTTATTTGACGTTGTTGTTTATTTGACATTGTTGTTTATTTGACGTTGTGATCGGTGGATCTGGAACTGACTGTTTAAAGCTGGTTCGCGAAATGTCGCGGTAAGCAAGAGTCGCCACCGTCTTTTATTTTCTCCAAATGGAAAGGACAAAAGCACAAAAAAATTCCTTAAAGAGATTGCTCTCGGTTCGGGAGGTAGATTATAGAAAGGGAAGGTGTTAGCACCCTTTCTATCCATGGTTATCCATGGGCTCTTAGATACTTGCTCACTTGTGTTTTCAAAAATGGTTTGTTTGCTTTTCAACTGTGGGTTTTAAAAAAAGTTTCTTTGAAAATTCCAGTTCGACTCTTGTATCGGTCCTCAAGAGTGTTTGAAAAATTGCTTTCGAAAGCTTTTTGAAAAGGTGTCGGTGTGAAAAGTATTTTTTGATTTGTTTTGTTTTGAATTAGAGCAAGTATCCACGAGTTGTCTACCTACCCTATGGAATTCGTTTGTGTAAATGTCCTTTAAAGTAGTGCCATCCCACCATTGAGAGGTAGGTAGCACCACCGTTGGAGGTGTTCGGGTCAATTCGAGTTTGTAGGGACATGGTGATCACCAAAGCAATGGGAAGACACCTTAGAAGCTACCCTCATGCCAGGTTCCCGGATCATGAGGACTTACTAAGACATCCTCTACTCGACGATCACCTTTCGAGGCAAGGCAACAGTGAGGCGTACCCTAGGGGTGGTGTGTGATTTGTGTGTCGTTTTCATTTGCATTTATCTTGTCATGTTATTGGTGTTCTACGCTTGTTTTTATTTTGTCCATACATTCTTTCATGCCATTATTTAATAATTAAAAATTGCGAGAAAAAAGTAAATTCCAAGCTATTACAAAAGGCGCGGGTCCACATCGCCAAAATTAACCAGGACCCGATTTGACAGAAAAAAAATAAATAGACAAAGTAAATAAAGAATTGAAAAGTGCGAGAAATAATTTACAAGGCTTCGGGAGAGGTACATAAATATTTAAGCGAGATAAAATAAATGTGCGAATAAACAATTAAGTCGAGATGAGGGCGTTGGACCCTTTTGCAAAAATTAAATTAATAGTGAATTAAAAAAAGAAAGCAAGAATTTGTTTTTGTGTTTTTTAACATTTTAGGATTTAATAGAAAAGGAATTAATTAAAACTGATACTAACCCTAATTCTATTTTATTTTAATTTATTAAGAAAACATTAAAATTTAACCTAAATGAAACCTAATTTTTACATACAAGTTTGATTATAAAAATAAATAAAATAAATATTTAATTATTTGAAAGAAAAATAAAAAAGATGAAAGATTATCAATTAAACCTATTTCTACATTTTTTTAGATTTTTTTGTTAAAAGTATTAAAATTACAACTTAAATTAAAACTAAATAATTACATGCAAATTTATTTATGAAAATAGTAGAAATAAATATATTTGATTTTTAGTTTTTTCTGATTTTTATATGTATTTTTATATTTATGAAAATATTAAATTTATTAAAAAGAATGATAACTAAAAGAAGATAAAAATAATGACAAGATAAAAAATAATAAAATTTTGCAAACCTCGGGGGGTGTCAGTCCCCAATGTGGAGGTATGGCCTTTAGCAATCTGGCCCATTTTAATTTCTGGCCTTGTGAACTTTTTTACTCACGTGCAGAACGTTGACTAGAGCCTACCATGATCTCCAAATCTTGGCCCTTGGATGGATGGAAGTGGACGCGTGGATGGCTGGATAGAGGGTTGTATGATGGTCCTCAACGTGGAAGCTGCATAGGAGCGTTATATGAATAAAAATTTGAAAGAAAGTGAGGACCTGGGTCTCGAACCCAGGTCATGAGGATTGCCAATACATACACTTGCCACTGAACCACTACCACGCGTTTGTATATATAATTATCAATAATTAATATAAAGGAAAACGTGAGTTAGTGCTTTTTTCCGCGCTAGAATTCAAATGGACCAGTCAGCCTTCGCCACATAAGCGTCTTCTTCGTTGGTTTTATTTTCCTGAAAATACAAAGAAACAGGCAACGGTTTTATTAACGTTCTCCTAGGCCGTCTATGGGAAAATAGCGATTAGGTCCCCTTGGCATATAAATTCAGCGCGAGCATGCCATTATTTTCGTCCAAGCTCCCTGAATCCATCCATGGCATTGTGGTGGTCGAATTTTACAGTATTAGGAAACCCCTAATTGGGAGTCCAAGAAACCCTAGCCTGCATCAATGGTAAAATCACGTACATAGCACAAAAACGCAATTAATTTGTATGGTTAGTTTCAGAATCTCATAATGAACATGAATCAAACCTTAAAAATTACAAAGGATGCGTAAATCATGATGCACGAATATGAATTTTTCTTGGTACAGTTTGCACTCGTGTTACCAATTCCTTGAGTCTTGATGGATGTTAGTGATTGGAATATGTCAAGTGATGCTTGAGGAAGCTATTGAAACAAGAATTCTGCCTTGAATCGCCTTGTAAGGGTGTTTTCAGATTTCAGTTTTTAGACAAAAATTCCAAGTTTGATTTATGCTCTTCTGCGCAGCTTAGTGTGTATTCTCATTAGGGTTTCCTTTAGGCTTATGTAGTGAGTCCATTAGGTCAAGAAAAGTAGAACAAATCCAATGCAATGATGGTTTTTGAAAATTTGATTTTCTAAGATTTTCTCAATCTTTTTCCATGTGCTTTTTGATACAAATCAGCTCCAATTGCTCCAATTCTTTCTATATTGACTTATGCACGGAATCTTGAGAGTAAAACATGCACAAAAAGATTTAAAACTTTAGGTTAAGTATTTTCCATGTATTTAATTTGATTTAAATGAATTAATATAAATAAAAATTCAAATAAATAAATAAAAAATGAAGAAATACTTCCCTTTGGGCCAAGTGGTCGTGCACATGCCATGGATGATGAATTATGGAAGAAAAGTGGGCCCATTAGCAATTTTAGGTCATTTGAAGTAATGTTGACTTTTCAAAATATCCAAACATTTCCCAACTTCCACAAGCAATAACTTGCTCAATTTTTAAGCTTTTCTCATGTTCTTGGACATTTTGGAAAGGTCTTTGAGTCCTCTAACCAATTCCTTTGGTCCCATGTCATTTTGATTTACCAATCTCAAATTATGGCCTTTGACTTAAAGTCCCTTTTTGTTGACTTTTGAAAATGACCTATAATGTTGAAATTGATAACTTTTTGTGAGAGCATTTCTTGGACTTGAAGTATGAAGATGAGTTGTAGGAAATGTCTTTCTCTTCAAAATGATCTTTGGATGGAATTTTTCTGATAATCCATGTGAAAGTTATGCCCTGGTCAATTTCAGTTGACTTTTTCAGCTGTCCAAATAAGGAAACTTTTGCATTTTGATGATTTTTGAGCCAAATTTTAAGAATCATGATCAAGCATTGATCAAATGATGTTTGTGGCTTCAAAATGACATGTTGACCAAAAATTTGAACTTTTGACTGTCAAATGACCATTTTGCCCCTACAGTTGACTGTAGTGCAATTAGGGTTTTGACTGTGCAATTTTGAGCTGAATGTCTTGAAACTTGATATGAGGATGCTTGACCATGTTTATAGGCATGTGAGACTTGATTGGACCTTTGGAAACTTCATTTTCTTGATCAGAAGCAAAACCCTAATCTTGACTGCTTAGGAGGCTCATACACTGTGCAACCCTTGGGGAACTTTTGAAGCTTGACTTGGCAATTTCTTGAAGAATATGGGAGGGAAAATTTTGGGGTACAACAGTTGCCCCTGTTCAATCTTCTTAGACCTGAGGATGCAGATTGGCTGACGTGCCTTTTGTAATCCGAGGGTAGAAGATGATTGAACACTAGAGTGCCCAGAAATTTGCGCTCACATAGTAGCAGTGTGATGGAAATAGGCTTATAGATGCCATTTGGAGATTGATGGATAGGATGATGGGCTTATAGATGCCATTTGGATGTTGATTGCGTAAGAGATTCCTTAGCGAGAACCTGTATACCTGCAAAATAGAAAATGATTACCTGACACGTTGCAGGAGCTGGTTTTCAGATGCTTTTGTATAGATATGTCCTGACTGGTTACGGGAGCTGAGTCTGAAGCTTCAAACGGCGATGAATGAACCAGGGATGGTTACTACCTTAGCATGAATGGTAAGAGAACCTTGGGTGACTTTAACTTCAACAACGCTCGTTGAGAAAAATCTTGGTGGGAATTACCATCTTCACAGTATCAGGAAGAGAACCAATAGGCAATTACAATCTGAAAGGGAATTACATCTCACACACCGTCGGGGAGAGAACCATAGGAAATTATAATCTGAAAGGAATTATCACCTCACTCACCGTCGGAGAGGGAACCATAGGAAATTATAATCTGAAAAGGAATTATCACCTCACTCACCGTCGGAGAGGGAACCATCTGAAAAGGAATTATCACCTCACAAACCGTCGGAGAGGGAACCATCTGAAAAGGAATTATCACCTCACTCACCGTCGGAGAGGGAACCATGGGAAAAGGAATTATCACCTCACTCACCGTCGGAGAGGGAACCATCTGAAAAGGAATTATCACCTCACTCACCGTCGGAGAGGGAACCATCTGAAAAGGAATTATCACCTCACTCACCGTCGGAGAGGGAACCATTAGGAAAGGAATTATCACCTCACTCACCGTCGGAGAGGGAACCATCTGAAAAGGAATTATCACCTCACTCACCGTCGGAGAGGGAACCATCTGAAAAGGAATTATCACCTCACTCACCGTCGGAGAGGGAACCATAAGGAAAGGAATTATCACCTCACTCACCGTCGGAGAGGGAACCATCTGAAAAGGAATTATCACCTCACTCACCGTCAGAGAGGGAACCATCTGAAAAGGAATTATCACCTCACTCACCGTCGGAGAGGGAACCATAAGGAAAGGAATTATCACCTCACTCACCGTCGGAGAGGGAACCATAGGGAAAAGGAATTATCACCTCACTCACCGTCGGAGAGGGAACCATGGGAAAAGGAATTATCACCTCACTCACCGTCGGAGAGGGAACCCTAAGGAAATTATAATCTTAAAGAAAACCCTAAAATGGAAATCTCATGCACCGTCGGAGAGAGAACCAATAGGAATTTATAATCTGGGATAACTTCTACTGAGTCTTTATCAGAAATATCTGTTGGGAGTCGATTTAGCTGGACTAGAGAAGGCCTGGGACTGGATAAGAAATATTCGAAGTCGATTAACTGAACCGGTCTTGGTCTTGAAATATGATTGAGAATTTCAACTGCATCTTTCCTGAAAGGTAAAGGTCAGTCATATGCAATGCATGATATGGATCAAGCAATGATGTTCTCAACATAAATGAGATTTGTATGATATAATGCGTCTATGCATGCTATAATGATGTATGTGATGTTTTATGAATGTGTTTTGCGTCTAGGAAAGTAAATCCTTGACGGGTGCCGGGAAGTCATTCCTGGGCTGATGTTGGAGAATAGATTTTGCTTCCGTTGGGGATGATAACTGCAAGAATACCGGTAGGAGAAGATGACTCCGTTGCGGAATAAACTTGGCAAATGGAAGATTCTGCGGGGAGAAAAAATACTCTAGCGACCATGCTGGGAAGCAATACTCTGTGGGAAGAGGGATGCCTTGCTGAGTGTTGATAATAATTTGCTGGGGATACCCTTGTTGTTGGTAGTGTTGATGGACTTCGCTGGGGTAAGAAGACTTCGTCGAGGACGCTCTTTCCGTGGCTTTTGGCTGAGGATAACCCAGTTATATCCTGTTAAGGAAATAACTCTTTGAATAAATCCGGGAGACGCGTTCGTGCTCTGCGAGGATAAGCTTCCAGAATTTACTGGGGATAAGCTTACTGCTTGGGGAGATAGATTCCAACCTTCCTGGGGAACTGGATTGGACTTTCTTGGGGAAGTTTTGATATGCTGGGGAAGTGATTCCTTTGAATGCTGGTATGCCGCCGGGGATCATTCTTCAGACCAAGACTGTCGGGGATGCTTGTTAAGAATATATGCTGCTGGGGAAGTATTGAGATCTATGGGAGGATACTCAATTTCCTTGAGATTTGATAACTCTGCTTGGAGAAGAGTGTATTGGCTGCTGACTTATTCTCTGGGGAATTAAGATGTACTGGTCATGTTCTTTAGCTGAACCTACCTTGGTACCTTGGAGGATAGAACAATTAGATTGCTCAGACAACTCTTTATTGCCCCTGTTTCTAGTGTCACCTGTAATTAATCCTTTGTTTCGTATGCAAATATTTATGAGTTAGCAAATTATTGTCAATGCATATATCACAAATTGAACCTTGGACGTTCTTCGCAAAACAAAACAGAAAAAGAAAAAACAGTTGGCACGTTTAAATGAAAGATATATTTTTATTGATTTTGAATGGCCTGTGAATAGGAGTTTTGTGTACAAGAGGCTGACGTCCTAGTAAGAGGAACGCCGCCGAACAAAAGGGTTTATACAAATTTTGTACAAGAGAAAATAAAACAGCTGTGTGAAATGAATGATCCCACTGGGTTTCAACTCTGCTATTGCCTTTATAACTCCGAGCGTCTCATCACTTGATGACCTTGGTTGAAGGTGAAGCTGACTGATCGATGCCGTCTGAACTTGATGTAGATACCGGATTCTGGATGCAAAGTGATCAATGAGACATAGTATTACGCTTTTATCCCTAATTTTTGCCTGGACCGCCCTTTCGGGTTTTCGGTCCACCGGGATACCCATTTTTGCCCAAGCCGCCTTTTCAGGTTTTTGACTTGCCGGGTGTACAGATTTTTTCATTTTCATCCCTTCATTTTGCCCGAACCCTTTTGGTTCGCCGGGAAGCCCTAATTTTTGCCTAGGCATGTCAGCCTAGCGGGTCTTTTTTATGCGTAGTATCTTTTTACTATGTCTGCATTGGCGGGGTGAGGAAGGTCGTCACCATCCATGTTGGTCAATATCATGGCTCCTCCTGAGAACACATGCTTAACCACAAATGGCTCTTCATACGTAGGGGTCCATTTGCCCCTTGGATCACTCTGAGGAAGGATGACTCGTTTGATTACCAGATCCCCAACTCGATATTCCTGTGGTCTGACCTTTTTGTTAAATGCCCTGATCATTCGTTTTTGGTACGTTTGACCATGACAGATAGCAACAAGTCTCTTTTCATCAATGAGATTGAGCTGATCAAGTCGTGTCTGGATCCAATCATCTTCGTTCAGATTTGCATCCTTCATTATTCGGAGAGAGGGTATTTGCACTTCGATCGGCAAGACTGCCTCCATGCCATAAACCAGAGAGAAAGGAGTTGCCCCGGTTGACGTCCTAGCTGAGGTACGGTACCCATGCAGAGCGAACGGTAACATCTCGTGCCAATCTTTATAAGTCACTGTCATCTTCTGCATGATTTTCTTAATGTTCTTATTTGCTGCTTCTACAGCTCCATTCATCTTCGGTCTGTAAGGAGAAGAATTGTGGTGCTGTATCTTGAACTGTTCGCAGAGCTCAGCGATCATCTTGTTGTTCAGATTGGTACCGTTGTCTGTAATAATTCTCTCAGGGACTCCGTATCGACAGATCAGGTTATGTCGAATGAACCGTGCCACAACAGTCTTGGTTACCGTAGCATAGGATACTGCCTCGACCCACTTCGTAAAATAGTCAATCGCCACTAGGATGAAGCGATGCCCATTAGATGCCGTAGGTTTAATCTCACCAATCATATCTATGCCCCACATTGCAAACGGCCAAGGCGCAGTCAGAACATTCAGGGGAACTGGGGGAACATGCACCTTGTCTGCGTAGATCTGGCACTTGCGGCATGTCCTGGAATGTTGGTAGCAGTCAGCTTCCATTGTGGACCAGTAGTATCCTGCCCGTAGGATTTTCTTAGCCATAGTATGCCCACTGGAATGTGTACCAAAGGTCCCTTCATGTAGCTCTTCCATGATCTTTTCTGCTTCAGTCTTATCCACACAACGCAGTAAGGTTGAATCATGGTTTCGCTTGTACAAGATGCCGTTGCTAAGGAAGAATTTGGCTGCGAACCTTCTCAGGAATTTCTTATCATTGACAGAGGCACCTTCAGGGTATTCCTGAGTTTCTAGATATCTCTTCACCTCATGGTACCAAGGCTTCTCAATCACCAATTCAGTCTCGAGATCACAGCAGTATGCCAGTTCGTCCAGTTTCCAGATGATGATCCCGGGAGCCTCATTATCCCATTTGACCTTGAACATAGAAGACATTGTAGCTAACGCGTCCGCCAACTGATTCTCTTCTCTTGGAAAGTGTTCAAAGGTTATCTCTGTAAAGTGGGGGATCAAGGTCAACACACATTCTTTGTAAGGAATCAGGTTTGGATGTTTCGTATCCCACTCTCCTTTGATCTGATTGATCACAAGAGCGGAATCTCCGAAGACACTTAGAAATTTGATCCTTAGGTCGATCGCAACTTGAAGACCCATGATGCACGCCTCATACTCCGCCATGTTGTTGGTACAGTTGAAACACAGCCGGGCAGTGAGTGGAGTATGAGTACCTTGAGGAGATATGATAATGGCGCCGATACCGTTACCCAAAGCATTGGAGGCTTCGTCAAAATGCATAGACCATCGGGATCCTGGTTCAGGTCCTTCATCCGGTCCAGGTATTTCACAATCTGTCACTATCATGATGCTCTCATCCGGAAATTCAAAGTTCATTGACTGATAATCATCTACAGCTTGATGTGCCAGGTGGTCTGCCAATACACTTCCTTTGATGGCTTTTTGGGTCGTGTACTGAATGTCGTATTCCGTCAAGATCATTTGCCATCTTGCAATTCTCCCAGACAGAGCAGGCTTTTCGAATATGTACTTTATAGGATCCATCTTTGAGATCAACAAGGTAGTGTGAGTCAGCATATACTGTCTCAGCCGGCGAGCAGCCCATACCAAAGCGCAGCAAGTTTTCTCAAGCAGTGAGTATCGGGTCTCACAGTCGGTAAACTTTTTGCTAAGGTAATAAATGGCATGCTCTTTTCGGCCAGACTCGTCATGCTGCCCCAACACACACCCCATTGAGTTGTCGAGCACTGTCAGGTATAATATCAGAGGTCTCCCTTCAACCGGTGGCATAAGGATGGGTGGTTCTTGGAGATACTCTTTGATTTTGTCAAAAGCAGCCTGACATTCATCGTTCCAACGTACTACCTGATCTTTCTTCAGCAGCTTGAAGATTGGCTCACAGGTAGCGGTTAGGTGTGAGATGAACCGAGCAATGTAGTTCAGGCGTCCTAAAAATCCTCTGACCTCCTTCTCTGTCTTAGGAACTGGCATCTCTTGAATAGCTTTGACCTTAGCAGGGTCCACTTGAATTCCCTTGTCACTTACCACAAAGCCTAGCAACTTCCCAGATCTTACCCCGAAGGTGCACTTGTTCGGGTTCAATCTCAGCTTGTACTTTTTCAACCGGTCAAACAACTTCTGCAGATGGTCTAGGTGCTCTTCCTCAGTTTGGGACCTTGCGATCATGTCGTCAACATACACCTCTATCTCATGATGGATCATGTCATGAAATAAGGCAACCATGGCACGTTGGTAGGTTGCCCCAGCGTTCTTTAATCCAAAAGGCATGACCTTGTAACAGAAGGTCCCCCACTGAGTAACAAATGTAGTCTTTTCCATGTCTTCAGGTGCCATCTTGATCTGATTGTAACCTGAAAAACCATCCATGAAAGAGAACACCTTATGCTGAGCTGTATTATCAACAAGGACATCAATGTGAGGTAAAGGGAAGTCATCTTTGGGGTTGGCCCTGTTCAGATCCCTGTAATCGACACACATTCTGACCTTACCGTCCTTCTTAGGTACCAGCACTACATTAGCAACCCACTGCGGGTAAGAAGTCACTGCAAGAAACCCGGCATCAAATTGTTTCATAACCTCGGCCTTAATCTTCTCGGCCATCTCTGGACGCATCCGACGGACCTTTTGCTTAACTGGAGGACAGTCTTCCTTAGTTGGCAAGTGATGGACCACAATGTCGGTATCCAACCCGGGCATGTCTTCGTAGGACTAGGCAAAGATCTCCATATAATCATGCAGCATTTTAGTCAACCGTTGCTTCACGCTGAGCTCTAGGTTGGCACCGATCTTTACCTCTTTCCTGTCTGCCTCAGTACCCAAGTTTATTGTTTCCACTGGCTCTTCATGGGGTTGAATTGCCCTTTCTTCCTGAAGCAATAGTCTTGCAAGCTCGCCAGGCACTTCGCAATCATCTTCACCTTCGTCTTCGGCTAAGTTGATCGGATTTTCGAAGTCATAACTGGCAGTAGCAGAGTTGTTACCAGTAAGATCCAGACTGGATTGAAACCTGTATGAGTGAGTGTGTGTGTAAATACAGCTGTTTTGAAATATATGTAAAAGAAAGAAAGACAGGAAAGGAGCATAAGATTTGCAATGCGAGAAAACGTCCAAGATTTTCATTCATGATATATGAAATGACAATTTATATGCCCTCACAAATGATACCACGGTGCCTCGGGTAAGACACCGGGCCAAAGAGTTTATTATTGTTTATTACAAAATAACGAAACAAAGAAATTTATTACTGCATCACAAAGGTAACAGGGGTATGGTCCTTAGCAATCCAGTTGTTCAATCCGCCTTTGGTCGTCGGATAGATCCAGCTGTTGAATTCAGCTTCGTCCACTTCGTTGTCTTCCCCAACAGCATTCACTCCTGGATTTGTAATGATCACAGGAGGTCTTCCGATCTTTGCTTTCCTCATAGCTTTCTGCCCCTCTGTAGTAAAACCCAGCCCAAATTTATCAGTCTTCTGAGTAAAGTCTGGAAGTCTGCCCCAGTTAGCACATTCCCCCCTCTGAACCACAGCCCGGGCATCCTTCAGGGAAGCCATCTTCAAAGGAACATTTTCTTCTACTGCTGTTTCTGCTGCTGCTGCAATTGGGAGCACCTCCTCGAAATGCTGAAAGGGGGTTTCAATAAACTCCCCGTCCATCTCAATGTACCTGAAGGAGTTCAGGTGGCTTACCATATATTCCTCCTCTCCCTGCACAGTGACGATCTTCCCTCTGACGGGGTACTTCAGCTTCTGGTGCAAGGTAGAGGTCACTGCCCCAGCCTTATGTATCCAAGGTCGACCCAGTAGACAAGAGTAAGATGGACGGATATCCATCACATAGAATGTAGAGTCAAACACCTGAGAGCCCACACGAATCGGAATGTCGACCTCTCCATGAACCATCCTTTTTGAACTGTCAAAGGCTCTGACGATGATATTGCTGGGTTTCAATTCCAGACTTTCACAGTCCAAACGATGTAAAGCCTTCTTCGGTAGCACATTCAAGGACGAACCAGTATCCACCAACACATGTGCCAAGGTAGTGCCCCTGCATTCGATAGAGACATGCAGAGCATCATTATGGTCTCTACCCTTTGCGGTTAAGTCAGCATCTGAGAAACCCAAGCCATTGTCTGCCGTCAGATTTGCTACGCAATCAGTGAACTGGACTGCAGATGTCTCATGTGGCACATGGGCCGTCTTGAGGAATGAGATTAAGGCCTTGGCATGGGCCTCGGAGCACAACAATAAAGAGAGCATGGAGATTTTAGAGGGCGTATGCCCCAGCTGTTCCACAACATTGAAGTCACTCTTCTTTATAATTTTTAGAATCTCCTCCATCTCTTGTTGGGAGGCCTCAGCAGTTATAGGTACATGTGCCTCCATCTGGGCAGGCTCAACTTCAACTCCTTTGCCCCAAGCATTGGATGACTCGGCAGCAGGAGAAACAATTGGATCAGCAGCAGGAACAGGTATACTTGTAGGAGTTATCAGGAGCGGTCTTCGGGCAGCAGGCGGTGCAATGTCAGGCGAGAAGAGCCTGCCACTGCGGGTAACCTTGGTTGGGCCAGTGATGTCACAAATGCTGGCGCCAGCGTTGAACTCTTGTTTAATCCCGTTTACATATACATCTGCCCCATAATGCCAGGGGACAGCTTTATCAGATACATAGGGCAGGGGCCCTGGAACAGTGATAATAACAGGTGCAACTGTCATGATTTGAACGGGCTTCTTCGGGAGAGCCGGGATCGGATTATTGAAGATAGTCACCACAGAAACTTCTTCCACTGGAACCAACCGAACAACAGACTTCTTAAACAGAATCTCCTTGCTATCCATTAGGCTTTGGATGCCTAACCTCAGCAAGGGACAACCAGATGGGGACACAGCACAGAACAGGCAACCCTCACTGCAACCCGGAAATAAACCGGCCTGCAGTAGGTTCTTCTTGACAATCTTCAGAGGAGTGGCTAGATCATCCACATAAACAGCATAAACGTCTTCGTCAACAGCATTTACCCCATGTTGAGGCATAGGAGCAGTAACTACATTCGGCCTCTCAGGCGCTTCGAACTGTATCTCCTTCGCGTCGATAAGGTCTTGCACCTTATTCTTTAACGTCCAACAATCATCGGTAGAGTGCCCCAGGCTATCTGAATGGTAAGCACAACGAGCATTCGGGTTGTACTTAGGAGATGCAGTATTGGGGAACTTCGGAGCCTCCCTGACAGTCACCAAATTGGTGGATAGCAATTGTGGCAGGATCTGCGATAGGGTCATGCTTAACCGGGTAAACTCCCTCCGGGGTATTTCAGCCCTTTGAGGATTGGTCGGACGAGGAGCGGCAACAGGCTTAGCAATCATTACCGCACTGACAGATTGGCGGCGCTCAGGTCTCTCTGATCTCTTGGAACCATACACGGCACTAGACTCCTTCTTGAAGGGTTTCTTCTCAGAACTAGATGATGCACCCTTCGGAATCTTCCCAGACTTCAGCCCAGCCTCAATTCTCTCTCCAGTTAGAATCAAATCAGTGAACCCAGCAGAAGAATTCCCGATCAGATGGTTGAAAAACGGCCCAGATAGGGTCCCCAAGAACATGTCTACCAACTCCCGATCAGTCAATGGTGGCTGCACCCTACCAGCCAGGTCTCTCCACTTCTGAGCGTACTCCTTAAAACCTTCGCTTGCACCTAACGACATACCCTGGAGCTGGGTACGTGTAGGGGCAAGGTCGGCATTATATTGATACTGCTTGTAGAAAGCAGTAGCCAACTCCTCCCAGTTACGAACCTTGGTCCCATCCAGCTGATAGAACCATTCGAGATGAGTCCCTGAAAGACTCTCCTGGAAGAAGTGGATCCACAAATTCTTATCCGCAGAGTACGGTTGAATTTTCCGAACATAGGACCTTAAATGCAGCTTGGGACAAGACGCCCCGTCATACTTAGAGAAGGATGGTGCTTTGAACTTGTGAGGGATGATCACACCAGTTGACAAACCCAGATCTCCGAAATCCAGCCCAGGTACCTGTTGAACCTCCATAGCTTTCAACCTGTCCTCCAGTTGCTTGTATCTGTCTTCTGCAGGAGGGTACTGCTCTTCATCAAAATCAGTCTCGTTGTCGGAGACTACCGGACTAGGAACCCTTGCTTCTGCCTGAGGAGAACTCTTGCCAACAGAAGAACCAGCCTCTTCCTGCTGTAGAGCATTGCCAAACCTTCGGCCCGAGTTGAACAGAACAGTTCTTCTCTTCTTCTTCTTCTCCTTCTTCAAGAGCATAGCCTTCAGTTCTTCTTGGCCTTGAGCCAGACCCTTGATTAATTCCTGAAACTGCGCATTCTGCGCTTGAAGAGCCTTGATGGATGTCTCAGTTGATGCAGAGTCGGGATTCATGATGCTGAAATAAACAGCGAAGAACTGTAAGCAACCTGAAAAGAGGAAAAACCTGCTATGCACATGATAAATGATATGTGTTTATGCAATGCATTCAAGGGTTCGAAAGTTCAAATTTGTTGTAGACAAAAAGGAACACACGTTATCATTAAGGAAATCATTGTTTAATACATCAAGGCCTCATGGGAAAAGTAATACAAAAATCAAATCAATCCCAAAATATGCTGCGCATCCTCTTTGGAGCTATGTAGGTGTTGAGATTCCTCTCCTCATGCAACAGGCGGGTGAGCTCCAAGACCTTCTTTTCACTGTCATGCAGACTGGTTTCAAGATAATTCCGTTCTTCCTTAAGCTGGATCCAGCTCTTCTGCATCTCTTCCCAGGATGTGGGCATATCAGGGTGCTGAATAGTGTAGGACACTTCTCCTTCCAAGACTGGTTCTTTGATCAAAGGGAGCATATGAGGATAAGGCATCACTAACTTCTGGGAGCGGGCGCGTACCCACTTGAGATAAGGTTCCAACGGGATGGAGTTCCTGTGCCCCAGTGTCTTGCTGTCTATCCTACTCGGCATTCTCCAAGCTCTAATAAATCTCTGGCGAAGTCCTTGAGTATCGTTGTCGAAGTCAAAAACTATGTCAGGGATTAACATATCATGAGGACCATCCCTCCGAGCATAACCAAACTGTCTCCAAGCCAGGCATGGGCTATAAGTAATACCTCCTCTGATTCCAAGTAAAGGAACATTAGGGTACTCCCCGCAACGATCAATGATAGTGACATCTTCTCTGGACCTAGGGCACCAATGTATATCTGCATGTGTAAGAGTCATCAACCGTTGTGACCATCTCAAACCCCGCTCATTCTTCGGGACTGATTGTGGAAGGTGCGAAATAAACCACCTTCCCAGGAGAGGAGTGCAACACATAAGGACACCTCTTTTTCTCATGGTTCGAGTGTAACATGAGTGAAGGATGTCCCCCAGCAACGTAGGTATAGGATTCCTGGACATAAAGATCTGAACAGCACTGATATCAATAAGCTGATCTGGATTAGGGAACAACACCAAACCATAGACAAGGAGGGCCACAACCTCTTCAAAAGCTTGCAAGTCAAGGGAGTTCCAACATTCATGGGCTTTTTCAAACAGAAACCTGGCTAAGAACCCTTTGATACCACTTCTAACTTCCCAATGTCCCTTGAGGTTAGATGACTGTAGGTGCAAGGATTTAGCAATCTCTTCAAGCTTAGGTTCCTTTTCTGTACCGTTGAAGGGTAGCTGATCAAGGATAGGGATCTTCAGGAGCCGGGAGAACTCCTCCAATGTAGGTACCAGCTGATAGTCCAAGAAGGTGAAACAGTGATGCAGAGGGTCAAAGAACTGGAACAGGACCTTGATCATGTCTTCCTCAATGTTGGTGTTGACCAAGCTGATGAGGCTTCCATGTCTTTCACTGAATGAAGAGTTCTCGGGAATCCTGGATATAAGCTCCTTAAGCTGAGGAGGGATCCTTACAAGACTGACTTGGATTGTCTTTCTACGAACAGTTTACATGTCCTACAAAACAAATAACAAAGATGAAAATTCGAACCCCTGAAATGGTTAGTCAATGCATATGATGCTGAATGATGTCATGATGCTATGATTAAACACACCACCGATATTTGCAAAGACAAACATGTAAGGCACACAAGGCACACAAGACAAGCCCTTAAGGTTTAAGGCCAGCATGGGGTCTGGGTAGTACCCTCTTGAAGTTGGTGGGTTCAACCTGTCCTAATCAAAGTAACCGGGTTCTAAGGTTCCCAATATCACGGGATTGCTTTCATTGTTCATCGTTTCGATTTAGCCACTGAACTGGCGACCGAAATATTCCAGGAAAGCAACCCTCAATTGAGCGTAGTATCGAGTATCAACCAACCTCGGACTGCACCAAAGTCAGTTATCTCACTACCCTAAAGAGGCCAAGATAGTTCAATTAAGGTTCTTAAGGTCTGTTGATGCTTCATGACACCACGCGGAGGCCCCGTACTCTCCTTGACTGAACTCAAGGGTTACCAGTACACACCAAAGTGCCACATCAACGTAGTAGACTATTTCAACCATGTCGGTATACCCCGCACAGTTCCCTCACAGCCTTGTTGCTACTTTCTAAGAAGGTATCCCAAGATCCGGGTTAGGATCTATAGAACTCCCATGCAACCCACAATTTAAAGCATACAAGGAAAACAATTGAAAACACAGTTATGAACTATCCCTAAGGTACACCTCACTTTTAAATGATATTCCCCAGCAGAGTCGCCAGTTCTGTGATCGGTGGATCTGGAACTGACTGTTTAAAGCTGGTTCGCGAAATGTCGCGGTAAGCAAGAGTCGCCACCATCTTTTATTTTCTCCAAATGGAAAGGACAAAAGCACAGAAAAATTCCTTAAAGAGATTGCTCTCGGTTCGGGAGGTAGATTATAGAAAGGGAAGGTGTTAGCACCCTTTCTATCCATGGTTATCCATGGGCTCTTAGATACTTGCTCACTTGTGTTTTCAAAAATGGTTTGTTTTCTTTTCAACTGTGGGTTTTAAAAAAAGTTTCTTTGAAAATTCTAGTTCGACTCTTGTATCGGTCCTCAAGAGTGTTTGAAAAATTGCTTTCGAAAGCTTTTTGAAAAGGTGTCGGTGTGAAAAGTATTTTTTGATTTGTTTTGTTTTGAATTAGAGCAAGTATCCACGAGTTGTCTACCTACCCTAAGGAATTCGTCTGTGTAAATGTCCTTTAAAGTAGTGCCATCCCACCATTGAGAGGTAGGTAGCACCACCGTTGGAGGTGTTCGGGTCAATTCGAGTTTGTAGGGACATGGTGATCACCAAAGCAATGGGAAGACACCTTAGAAGCTACCCTCATGCCAGGTTCCCGGATCATGAGGACTTACTAAGACATCCTCTACTCGACGATCACCTTTCGAGGCAAGGCAACAGTGAGGCGTACCCTAGGGGTGGTGTGTGATTTGTGTGTCGTTTTCATTTGCATTTATCTTGTCATGTTATTGGTGTTCTACGCTTGTTTTTATTTTGTCCATACATTCTTTCATGCCATTATTTAATAATTAAAAATTGCGAGAAAAAAGTAAATTCCAAGCTATTACAAAAGGCGCGGGTCCACATCGCCAAAATTAACCAGGACCCGATTTGACAGAAAAAAAATAAATAGACAAAGTAAATAAAGAATTGAAAAGTGCGAGAAATAATTTACAAGGCTTCGGGAGAGGTACATAAATATTTAAGCGAGATAAAATAAATGTGCGAATAAACAATTAAGTCGAGATGAGGGCGTTGGACCCTTTTGCAAAAATTAAATTAATAGTGAATTAAAAAAAGAAAGCAAGAATTTGTTTTTGTGTTTTTTAACATTTTAGGATTTAATAGAAAAGGAATTAATTAAAACTGATACTAACCCTAATTCTATTTTATTTTAATTTATTAAGAAAACATTAAAATTTAACCTAAATGAAACCTAATTTTTACATACAAGTTTGATTATAAAAATAAATAAAATAAATATTTAATTATTTGAAAGAAAAATAAAAAAGATGAAAGATTATCAATTAAACCTATTTCTACATTTTTTAAGATTTTTTTGTTAAAAGTATTAAAATTACAACTTAAATTAAAACTAAATAATTACATGCAAATTTATTTATGAAAATAGTAGAAATAAATATATTTGATTTTTAGTTTTTTCTGATTTTTATATGTATTTTTATATTTATGAAAATATTAAATTTATTAAAAAGAATGATAACTAAAAGAAGATAAAAATAATGACAAGATAAAAAATAATAAAATTTTGCAAACCTTGGGGGGTGTCAGTCCCCAATGTGGAGGTATGGCCTTTAGCAATCTGGCCCATTTCAATTTCCGGCCTTGTGAACTTTTTTACTCACGTGCAGAACGTTGACTAGAGCCTACCATGATCTCCAAATCTTGGCCCTTGGATGGATGGAAGTGGACGTGTGGATGGCTGGATAAAGGGTTGTATGATGGTCCTCAACGTGGAAGCTGCATAGGAGCGTTATATGAAGAAAAATATGAAAGAAAGTGAGGACCTGGGTCTCGAACCCAGGTCATGAGGATTGCCAATACATACACTTGCCACTGAACCACTACCACGCGTTTGTATATATAATTATCAACAATTAATATAAAGGAAAACGTGAGTTAGTGCTTTTTTCCGCGCCAGAATTCAAATGGACCAGTCAGCCTTCGCCACATAAGCGTCTTCTTCGTTGGTTTTATTTTCCTGAAAATACAAAGAAACAGGCAACGGTTTTATTAACGTTCTCCTAGGCCGTCTATGGGAAAATAGCGATTAGGTCCCCTTGGCATATAAATTCAGCGCGAGCATGCCATTATTTTCGTCCAAGCTCCCTGAATCCATCCATGGCATTGTGGTGGTCGAATTTTACAGTATTAGGAAACCCCTAATTGGGAGTCCAAGAAACCCTAGCCTGCATCAATGGTAAAATCACGTACATAGCACAAAAACGCAATTAATTTGTATGGTTAGTTTCAGAATCTCATAATGAACATGAATCAAGCCTTAAAAATTACAAAGGATGCGTAAATCATGATGCACGAATATGAATTTTTCTTGGTACAGTTTGCACTCGTGTTACCAATTCCTTGAGTCTTGATGGATGTTAGTGAATGGAATATGTCAAGTGATGCTTGAGGAAGCTATTGAAACAAGAATTCTGCCTTGAATCGCCTTGTAAGGGTGTTTTCAGATTTCAGTTTTTAGACAAAAATTCCAAGTTTGATTTATGCTCTTCTGCGCAGCTTAGTGTGTATTCTCATTAGGGTTTCCTTTAGGCTTATGTAGTGAGTCCATTAGGTCAAGAAAAGTAGAACAAATCCAATGCAATGATGGTTTTTGAAAATTTGATTTTCTAAGATTTTCTCAATCTTTTTCCATGTGCTTTTTGATACAAATCAGCTCCAATTGCTCCAATTCTTTCCATATTTACTTATGCACGGAATCTTGAGAGTAAAACATGCACAAAAAGATTTAAAACTTTAGGTTAAGTATTTTCCATGTATTTAATTTGATTTAAATGAATTAATATAAATAAAAATTCAAATAAATAAATAAAAAATGAAGAAATACTTCCCTTTGGGCCAAGTGGTCGTGCACATGCCATGGATGATGAATTATGGAAGAAAAATGGGCCCATTAGCAATTTTAGGTCATTTGAAGTAATGTTGACTTTTCAAA
>OX451735.1:1338355200-1338370200 GCA_948472305.1 Vicia faba | reverse complement strand
TTGTTGTTGTTGTTGTTTATTTGACATTTTTGTTGTTGTTTATGTTGTTGTTGTTGTTGTTTTTTATTTGACGTGGTTGTTGTTGTTGTTGTTTATTTGACGTTGTTGTTGTTGTTATTGTTGTTGTTGTTGGTAATTTGACGTTGTTGTTGTTGTTTATTTGACGTTGTTGTTGTTGTTGTTGTTTATTTGACGTTGTTGTTGTTGTTGTTTATTTGATGTTGTTGTTGTTGTTATTTATTTGACGTTGTTGTTGTTGTTATTGTTTATTTGACGTTGTTGTTGTTGTTGTTTATTTGACGTTGTTATTGTTGTTTATTCGACGTTGTTTTTGTTATTTTACGTTGTTGTTGTTGTATTTGTTGTTGTTGTTGTTGTTGCTTATTTGACGTTGTTGTTATTGTTGCTATTTATTTGGCGTTGTTATTGTTGTTGTTTATTTGACGTTGTTGTTGTTGTTGTTTATTTGACGTTGGTATTGTTGTTGTTTATTTGACGTTGTTGTTAACGTTGTTGTTGTTGTTTATTTGACTTTGTTGTTGTTGTTGTTGTTGTTGTTTATTTGACGTTATTGTTGTTGTTGACGTTGTTGTTGTTGTTTATTTGATGTTGTTATTGTTGTTGTTGACATAGTTGTTGTTGTTTATTTGATGTTGTTGTTGTTGTTGCCGTTGTTGTTTATTTGACGTTGTTGTTGTTGTTTATTTGACGTTGTTGTTGTTGTTGTTGACGTTGTTGTTGTTGTTATTTATTGGACGTTGTTGTTGTTGTTGTTTATTTGACATTGTTGTTGTTGTTGACGATGTTGTTGTTTATTTCACATTGTTGTTGTTGTTGTTGTTATTTATTTAACGTTGTTGTTGTTGTTTTTTATTTGACATTATTGTTGTTGTTGTTGTTGTTGTTGTTTATTTGACGTTGTTGTTGTTGTTTATTTGACGTTGTAGTTGTTATTTGAGGTTGTTGTTGTTGTATTTGTTGTTGTTGTTGTTGTTGTTTATTTGACGTTGTTGTTGTTGTTGTTTATTTGACGTTGTTGTTGTTGTTGTTTATTTGACGTTGTTATTGTTGTTGTTGTTGTTTATTTGACGTTGTTGTTGTTGTTGTTGTTTATTTGACATTGTTGTTGTTGTTGTTGACGTTGTTGTTGTAGTTGTTTATTTGACGTTGTTGTTGTTGTTGTTTATTTGATGTTGTTTTAGTTGTTGTTGTTTATTTGACGTTGTTGTTGTTTTTTATTTGACGTTGTTGTTGTTGACATTGTTGTTGTGGTTATTTATTTGACGTTGTTGTTGTTGTCTTTTATTTGGCGTTGTTGTTGTTTACATTGTTGTTGTTGTTGTTGTTGTTGTTGTTGTTTATTTGACGTTGTTGTTGTTTATTTGACGTAGTTGTTGTTATTGACGTTGTTGTTGTTGTTGTTGTTTATTTGACGTTTTTGTTATTGTTGATGTTGTTGTTGTTGTTGTTTTTTATTTGACATTGTTGTTGTTGTTGTTTATTTGACGTTGTTGTTGTTATTGTCGTTGATGTTGTTGTTAATTTGATGTTGTTGTTGTTTATTTGACGTTGTTGTTGTTTATTTGACGTTGTTGTTGTTGTTATTTATTTGACGTTGTTGTTGTTGTTGTTTATTTGACGTTGTTGTTTATTTGACATTGTTGTTTATTTGACGTTGTTGTTATTGTTTATTTGACGTTGTTGTTGTTATTTGAAGTTGTTGTTGTTGTTGTATTTGTTGTTGTTGTTGTTGTTGTTGTTGTTTATTTGACGTTGTTGTTGTTGTTTCTTTGACGTTATTGTTGTTGTTTATTTGATGTTGTTATTGTTGTTGTTGTTGTTTATTTGACGTTGTTGTTGACGTTGTTGTTGTTGTTGTTTATTTGACGTTGTTGTTTTTTATTAGACGTTGTTAATGTTGTTGACATTGTTGTTGTTGTTTTTGTTGTTTATTTGACATTGTTGTTTTTGTTGTTGTTTTTGTTGTTGTTATTGTTGGTGTTGTTGTTGTTTATTTGACGTTGTTGTTGTTGTTGTTTATTTGACGTTGTTGTTGTTGTTGTTGTTTATTTGACGTTGTTGTTGTTGTTGTTTATTTGACGTTGTTGTTGTTGTTTACTTGACGTTGTTGTTGTTGTTGTTTATTTGACATTGTTGTTGTTGTTGTTGACGTTGTTGTTGTAGTTGTTTACTTGACGTTGTTGTTGTTGTTGTTGTTGTTTATTTGATGTTGTTTTAGTTGTTGTTGTTAATTTGACGTTGTTGTTGTTTTTTATTTGACGTTGTTGTTGTTGACATTGTTGTTGTTGTTGTTGTTTATTTGACGTTGTTGTTGTTGTTTTTTATTTGACGTTGTTGTTGTTGACATTGTTGTTGTTGTTGTTGTTGTTTATTTGACGTTTTGTTGTTTATTTGATGTAGTTGTTGTTATTGACGTTGTTGTTGTTGTTGTTGTTTATTTGACGTTTTTGTTGTTGTTGATGTTGTTGTTGTTGTTTATTTTTTATTTGACGTTGTTGTTGTTGTTATTTATTTGACGTTGTTGTTATTGTTATTGTTGTTGTTGTTTATTTGACGTTGCTGTTGTTGTTTATTTGACGTTGTTGTTGTTGTTATTTATTTGACGTTGTTATTGTTGTTGTTTATTTGACATTGTTGTTTATTTGACGTTGTTGTTGTTTATTTCACGTTGTTGTTGTTATTTGCAGTTGTTGTTGTTGTATTTGTTGTTGTTGTTTATTTGACGTTGTCGTTGTTGTTTATTTGACGTTATTGTTGTTGTTTATTTGACATTGTTATTGTTGTTGTTGTTGTTTATTTGACGTTGTTATTGTTGTTGTTGTTGTTGTTTATTTGACGTTGTTGTTGACGTTGTTGTTATTCTTGTTGTTTATTTGACGTTGTTGTTGTTGTTGTTTATTAGACGTTGTTAATGTTGTTGACATTGTTGTTGTTGTTTTTGTTGTTTATTTGACGTTGTCGTTGTTGTTGTTGTTATTGTTGGTGTTGTTGTTGACGTTGTTGTTGTTGTTGTTATTATTGTTGTTGTTGTTAATTTGACGTTGTTGTTGTTGTTTATTTGACGTTGTTGTTGTTGTTTATTTGACGTTGTTGTTGTTGTTGTTTATTTGATGTTGTTGTTGTTGTTATTTATTTGACGTTGTTGTTGTTGTTTATTTGACGTTATTGTTGTTGTTTATTTGACGTTGTTATTGTTGTTGTTGTTGTTTATTTGACGTTGTTGTTGTTGTTTATTTGACATTGTTGTTGTTGTTGTTGACGTTGTTGTTGTAGTTGTTTATTTGACGTTGTTGTTGTTGTTGTTTATTTGATGTTGTTTTAGTTGTTGTTGTTTATTTGACGTTGTTGTTGTTTTTTATTTGACGTTGTTGTTGTTGACATTGTTGTTGTGGTTGTTTATTTGACGTTGTTGTTGTTGTTGTTTTTTATTTGGCGTTGTTGCTGTTTACATTGTTGTTGTTGTTGTTGTTTATTTGACGTTGTTGTTGTTGTTTATTTGACGTAGTTGTTGTTATTGACGTTGTTGTTGTTGTTGTTGTTGTTTATTTGACGTTTTTGTTATTGTTGATGTTGTTGTTGTTGTTGTTGTTTTTTATTTGACATTGTTGTTGTTGTTGTTTATTTGACGTTGTTGTTGTTATTGTTGTTGACGTTGTTGTTAATTTGATGTTGTTGTTGTTGTTTATTTGACGTTGTTGTTGTTGTTTATTTGACGTTGTTGTTGTTGTTATTTATTTGACGTTGTTGTTGTTGTTGTTTATTTGACGTTGTTGTTTATTTGACATTGTTGTTTATTTGACGTTGTTGTTATTGTTTATTTGACGTTGTTGTTGTTATTTGAAGTTGTTGTTGTTGTTGTTGTATTTGTTGTTGTTGTTGTTGTTGTTGTTGTTGTTTATTTGACGTTGTTGTTGTTTTTTATTTGACGTTGTTGTTGTTGACATTGTTGTTGTTGTTGTTTATTTGACGTTGTTGTTGTTGTTTATTTGACGTAGTTGTTGTTATTGACGTTGTTGTTGTTGTTGTTGTTGTTTATTTGACATTTTTGTTGTTGTTTATGTTGTTGTTGTTGTTGTTTTTTATTTGACGTGGTTGTTGTTGTTGTTGTTTATTTGACGTTGTTGTTGTTGTTATTGTTGTTGTTGTTGGTAATTTGACGTTGTTGTTGTTGTTTATTTGACGTTGTTGTTGTTGTTGTTTATTTGACGTTGTTGTTGTTGTTGTTTATTTGATGTTGTTGTTGTTGTTATTTATTTGACGTTGTTGTTGTTGTTATTGTTTATTTGACGTTGTTGTTGTTGTTGTTTATTTGACGTTGTTATTGTTGTTTATTCGACGTTGTTTTTGTTATTTTACGTTGTTGTTGTTGTTGTATTTGTTGTTGTTGTTGTTGCTTATTTGACGTTGTTGTTATTGTTGCTATTTATTTGGCGTTGTTATTGTTGTTGTTTATTTGACGTTGTTGTTGTTGTTGTTGTTTATTTGACGTTGGTATTGTTGTTGTTTATTTGACGTTGTTGTTAACGTTGTTGTTGTTGTTTATTTGACTTTGTTGTTGTTGTTGTTGTTGTTGTTGTTGTTTATTTGACGTTATTGTTGTTGTTGACGTTGTTGTTGTTGTTTATTTGATGTTGTTATTGTTGTTGTTGACATAGTTGTTGTTGTTTATTTGATGTTGTTGTTGTTGTTGCCGTTGTTGTTTATTTGACGTTGTTGTTGTTGTTTATTTGACGTTGTTGTTGTTGTTGTTGACGTTGTTGTTGTTGTTGTTTATTGGATGTTGTTGTTGTTGTTGTTTATTTGACATTGTTGTTGTTGTTGACGGTGTTGTTGTTTATTTGACATTATTGTTGTTGTTGTTGTTATTTATTTAACGTTGTTGTTGTTGTTTTTTATTTGACATTATTGTTGTTGTTGTTGTTTATTTGACGTTGTTGTTGTTGTTTATTTGACGTTGTTGTTGTTATTTGAGGTTGTTGTTGTTGTATTTGTTGTTGTTGTTGTTGTTGTTTATTTGACGTTGTTGTTGTTGTTGTTTATTTGACGTTGTTGTTGTTGTTTATTTGACGTTGTTATTGTTGTTGTTGTTGTTTATTTGACGTTGTTGTTGTTGTTGTTGTTTATTTGACATTGTTGTTGTTGTTGACGTTGTTGTTGTAGTTGTTTATTTGACGTTGTTGTTGTTGTTGTTTATTTGATGTTGTTTTAGTTGTTGTTGTTTATTTGACGTTGTTGTTGTTTTTTATTTGACGTTGTTGTTGTTGACATTGTTGTTATGGTTGTTTATTTGACGTTGTTGTTGTTGTTTTTTATTTGGCGTTGTTGTTGTTTACATTGTTGTTGTTGTTGATGTTGTTGTTTATTTGACGCTGTTGTTGTTTATTTGACGTAGTTGTTGTTATTGACGTTGTTGTTGTTGTTGTTGTTGTTTATTTGACGTTTTTGTTATTGTTGATGTTGTTGTTGTTGTTGTTTTTTATTTGACATTGTTGTTGTTGTTGTTTATTTGACGTTGTTGTTGTTATTGTCGTTGATGTTGTTGTTAATTTGATGTTGTTGTTGTTTATTTGACGTTGTTGTTGTTTATTTGACGTTGTTGTTGTTGTTATTTATTTGACGTTGTTGTTGTTGTTGTTTTTTTGACGTTGTTGTTTATTTGACATTGTTGTTTATTTGACGTTGTTGTTATTGTTTATTTGACGTTGTTGTTGTTATTTGAAGTTGTTGTTGTTGTTGTTGTATTTGTTGTTGTTGTTGTTGTTGTTGTTGTTGTTTATTTGACGTTGTTGTTGTTGTTTCTTTGACGTTATTGTTGTTGTTTATTTGACGTTGTTATTGTTGTTGTTGTTGTTGTTTATTTGACGTTGTTGTTGACGTTGTTGTTGTTGTTGTTTATTTGACGTTGTTGTTTTTTATTAGACGTTGTTAATGTTGTTGACATTGTTGTTGTTGTTTTTGTTGTTTATTTGACATTGTTGTTGTTGTTGTTGTTGTTTTTGTTGTTGTTATTGTTGGTGTTGTTGTTGTTTATTTGACGTTGTTGTTGTTGTTGTTTATTTGACGCTGTTGTTGTTGTTGTTTATTTGAAGTTGTTGTTGTTGTTTATTTGACGTTGTTGTTGTTGTTTACTTAACGTTGTTGTTGTTGTTGTTTATTTGACATTGTTGTTGTTGTTGTTGACGTTGTTGTTGTAGTTGTTTACTTGACGTTGTTGTTGTTGTTGTTGTTTATTTGATGTTGTTTTAGTTGTTGTTGTTAATTTGACGTTGTTGTTGTTTTTTATTTGACGTTGTTGTTGTTGACATTGTGGTTGTTGTTGTTGTTTATTTGACGTTGTTGTTGTTGTTTTTTATTTGACGTTGTTGTTGTTGACATTGTTGTTGTTGTTGTTGTTGTTTATTTGACATTTTGTTGTTTATTTGATGTAGTTGTTGTTATTGACGTTGTTGTTGTTGTTGTTGTTTATTTGACGTTTTTGTTGTTGTTGATGTTGTTGTTGTTGTTTATTTTTTATTTGACATTGTTGTTGTTGTTGTTTATTTGACGTTGTTGTTATTGTTATTGTTGTTGTTGTTTATTTGACGTTGCTGTTGTTGTTTATTTGACGTTGTTGTTGTTGTTGTTATTTATTTGACGTTGTTATTGTTGTTGTTTATTTGACATTGTTGTTTATTTGACGTTGTTGTTGTTTATTTCACGTTGTTGTTGTTATTTGCAGTTGTTGTTGTTGTATTTGTTGTTGTTGTTTATTTGACGTTGTCGTTGTTGTTTATTTGACGTTATTGTTGTTGTTTATTTGACGTTGTTATTGTTGTTGTTGTTGTTTATTTGACGTTGTTATTGTTGTTGTTGTTGTTGTTTATTTGACGTTGTTGTTGACGTTGTTGTTATTCTTGTTGTTTATTTGACGTTGTTGTTGTTGTTGTTTATTAGACGTTGTTAATGTTGTTGACATTGTTGTTGTTGTTTTTGTTGTTTATTTGACGTTGTCGTTGTTGTTGTTGTTATTGTTGGTGTTGTTGTTGACGTTGTTGTTGTTGTTGTTATTATTGTTGTTGTTTTAATTTGACGTTGTTGTTGTTGTTTATTTGACGTTGTTGTTGTTGTTTATTTGACGTTGTTGTTGTTGTTGTTGTTGTTTATTTGATGTTGTTGTTGTTATTTATTTGACGTTGTTGTTGTTGTTGTTTATTTGACGTTATTGTTGTTGTTTATTTGACGTTGTTATTGTTGTTGTTGTTGTTTATTTGACGTTGTTGTTGTTGTTTATTTGACATTGTTGTTGTTGTTGACGTTGTTGTTGTAGTTGTTTATTTGACGTTGTTGTTGTTGTTGTTTATTTGATGTTGTTTTAGTTGTTGTTGTGTATTTGACGTTGTTGTTGTTTTTTATTTGACGTTGTTGTTGTTGACATTGTTGTTGTGGTTGTTTATTTGACGTTGTTGTTGTTGTTTTTTATTTGGCGTTGTTGCTGTTTACATTGTTGTTGTTGTTGTTGTTTATTTGACGTTGTTGTTGTTGTTTATTTGACGTAGTTGTTGTTATTGACGTTGTTGTTGTTGTTGTTTATTTGACGTTTTTGTTATTGTTGATGTTGTTGTTGTTGTTGTTTTTTATTTGACATTGTTGTTGTTGTTGTTTATTTGACGTTGTTGTTGTTGTTATTGTTGTTGATGTTGTTGTTAATTTGATGTTGTTGTTGTTGTTTATTTGACGTTGTTGTTGTTTATTTGACGTTGTTGTTGTTGTTATTTATTTGACGTTGTTGTTGTTGTTGTTTATTTGACGTTGTTGTTTATTTGACATTGTTGTTTATTTGACGTTGTTGTTATTGTTTATTTGACGTTGTTGTTGTTATTTGAAGTTGTTGTTGTTGTTGTTGTATTTGTTGTTGTTGTTGTTGTTGTTGTTGTTTATTTGACGTTGTTGTTGTTGTTTATTTGATGTTATTGTTGTTGTTTATTTGACGTTGTTAATGTTGTTGACATTGTTGTTGTTGTTTTTGTTGTTTATTTGACATTGTTGTTGTTGTTGTTGTTTTTGTTGTTGTTATTGTTGGTGTTGTTGTTGTTTATTTGACGTTGTTGTTGTTGTTGTTTATTTGACGTTGTTGTTGTTGTTGTTTATTTGACGTTGTTGTTGTTGTTGTTTATTTGACGTTGTTGTTGTTGTTTATTTGACGTTGTTGTTGTTGTTGTTTATTTGACATTGTTGTTGTTGTTGTTGTTGACGTTGTTGTTGTAGTTGTTTACTTGACGTTGTTGTTGTTGTTGTTGTTGTTGTTGTTTATTTGATGTTGTTTTAGTTGTTGTTGTTAATTTGACGTTGTTGTTGTTTTTTATTTGACGTTGTTGTTGTTGACATTGTTGTTGTTGTTGTTTATTTGACATTGTTGTTGTTGTTGTTTATTTGACGTTTTGTTGTTTATTTGATGTAGTTGTTGTTATTGACGTTGTTGTTGTTGTTGTTGTTTATTTGACGTTTTTGTTGTTGTTGATGTTGTTGTTGTTGTTTTTTATTTGACGTTGTTGTTGTTGTTGTTTATTTGACGTTGTTGTTATTGTTATTGTTGTTGTTGTTGTTGTTTATTTGACGTTGCTGTTGTTGTTTATTTGACGTTGTTGTTGTTGTTATTTATTTGACGTTGTTATTGTTGTTGTTTATTTGACATTGTTGTTTATTTGACGTTGTTGTTGTTTATTTCACGTTGTTGTTGTTATTTGAAGTTTTTGTTGTTGTTGTTTATTTGACGTTGTCGTTGTTGTTTATTTGACGTTATTGTTGTTGTTTATTTGACGTTGTTATTGTTGTTGTTGTTGTTTATTTGACGTTGTTATTGTTGTTGTTGTTGTTTATTTGACGTTGTTGTTGACGTTGTTGTTATTGTTGTTGTTTATTTGACGTTGTTGTTGTTGTTGTTTATTAGACGTTGTTAATGTTGTTGACATTGTTGTTGTTGTTTTTGTTGTTTATTTGACGTTGTTGTTGTTGTTGTTGTTGTTGTTGTTATTGTTGGTGTTGTTGTTGACGTTGTTGTTGTTGTTATTATTGTTGTTGTTGTTTATTTGACGTTGTTGTTGTTGTTGTTTATTTGACGTTGTTGTTGTTGTTTATTTGACGTTGTTGTTGTTGTTGTTTATTTGATGTTGTTGTTGTTGTTATTTATTTGACGTTGTTGTTGTTGTTTATTTGACGTTATTGTTGTTGTTTATTTGATGTTGTTATTGTTGTTGTTGTTGTTTATTTGACGTTATTGTTGTAGTTTATTTGACGTTGTTATTGTTGTTGTTGTTGTTTATTTGACGTTGTTGTTGACGTTGTTGTTATTGTTGTTGTTGTTGTTGTTTATTAGATGTTGTTAATGTTGTTGACATTGTTGTTGTTGTTTTTGTTGTTTATTTGACGTTGTTGTTGTTGTTGTTGTTGTTGTTTTTGTTGTTGTTATTGTTGGTGTTGTTGTTGTTTACTTGACGTTGTTGTTGTTGTTGTTTATTTGACGTTGTTGTTGTTGTTGTTTATTTGACGCTGTTGTTGTTGTTGTTGTTTATTTGACGTTGTTGTTGTTGTTGTTTATTTGACGTTGTTGTTGTTTATTTGACGTTGTTGTTGTTGTTTATTTGACGTTGTTGTTGTTGTTGTTGTTGTTGACGTTGTTGTTGTAGTTGTTTATTTGATGTTGTTGTTGTTGTTGTTTATTTGATGTTGTTTTTGTTGTTGTTGTTTATTTGACGTTGTTGTTGTTTTTTATTTGACGTTGTTGTTGTTGTTTTTTATTTGACGTTGTTGTTGTTAACATTGTTGTTGTTGTTGTTGTTGTTTATTTGACGTTGTTGTTGTTTATTTGACGTAGTTGTTGTTGTTGACGTTGTTGTTGTTGTTGTTGTTGTTTATTTGACGTTTTTGTTGTTGTTAATGTTGTTGTTGTTGTTGTTTTTTATTTGACGTTGTTGTTGTTGTTGTTTATTTGACGTTGTTGTTGTTGTTGTTTATTTGACGTTTTTGTTGTTGTTGATTTGACATTGTTGTTTATTTGACGTTGTTGTTGTTTATTTCACGTTGTTGTTGTTATTTGCAGTTGTTGTTGTATTTGTTGTTGTTGTTTATTTGACGTTGTCGTTGTTGTTTATTTGACGTTATTGTTGTTGTTTATTTGACGTTGTTATTGTTGTTGTTGTTGTTTATTTGACGTTGTTATTGTTGTTGTTATTGTTGTTTATTTGACGTTGTTGTTGACGTTGTTGTTATTCTTGTTGTTTATTTGACGTTGTTGTTGTTGTTGTTTATTAGACGTTGTTAATGTTGTTGACATTGTTGTTGTTGTTTTTGTTGTTTATTTGACGTTGTCGTTGTTGTTGTTGTTATTGTTGGTGTTGTTGTTGACGTTGTTGTTGTTGTTGTTATTATTGTTGTTGTTGTTAATTTGACATTGTTGTTGTTGTTTATTTGACGTTGTTGTTGTTGTTTATTTGACGTTGTTGTTGTTGTTGTTGTTTATTTGATGTTGTTGTTGTTATTTATTTGACGTTGTTGTTGTTTATGTTTATTTGACGTTATTGTTGTTGTTTATTTGACGTTGTTATTGTTGTTGTTGTTGTTTATTTGACGTTGTTGTTGTTGTTTATTTGACATTGTTGTTGTTGTTGTTGACGTTGTTGTTGTAGTTGTTTATTTGACGTTGTTGTTGTTGTTGTTTATTTGATGTTGTTTTAGTTGTTGTTGTGTATTTGACGTTGTTGTTGTTTTTTATTTGACGTTGTTGTTGTTGACATTGTTGTTGTGGTTGTTTATTTGACGTTGTTGTTGTTGTTTTTTATTTGGCGTTGTTGCTGTTTACATTGTTGTTGTTGTTGTTGTTTATTTGACGTTGTTGTTGTTGTTTATTTGACGTAGTTGTTGTTATTGACGTTGTTGTTGTTGTTGTTTATTTGACGTTTTTGTTATTGTTGATGTTGTTGTTGTTGTTGTTTTTTATTTGACATTGTTGTTGTTGTTGTTTATTTGACGTTGTTGTTGTTGTTATTGTTGTTGATGTTGTTGTTAATTTGATGTTGTTGTTGTTGTTTATTTGACGTTGTTGTTGTTTATTTGACGTTGTTGTTGTTGTTATTTATTTGACGTTGTTGTTGTTGTTGTTTATTTGACGTTGTTGTTTATTTGACATTGTTGTTTATTTGATGTTGTTGTTATTGTTTATTTGACGTTGTTGTTGTTATTTGAAGTTGTTGTTGTTGTTGTTGTATTTGTTGTTGTTGTTGTTGTTGTTGTTGTTTATTTGACGTTGTTGTTGTTGTTTATTTGACGTTATTGTTGTTGTTTATTTGACGTTGTTAATGTTGTTGACATTGTTGTTGTTGTTTTTGTTGTTTATTTGACATTGTTGTTGTTGTTGTTGTTTTTGTTGTTGTTATTGTTGGTGTTGTTGTTGTTTATTTGACGTTGTTGTTGTTGTTGTTTATTTGACGTTGTTGTTGTTGTTGTTTATTTGACGTTGTTGTTGTTGTTGTTGTTTATTTGACGTTGTTGTTGTTGTTTATTTGACGTTGTTGTTGTTGTTGTTTATTTGACATTGTTGTTGTTGTTGTTGTTGACGTTGTTGTTGTAGTTGTTTACTTGACGTTGTTGTTGTTGTTGTTGTTGTTTATTTAATGTTGTTTTAGTTGTTGTTGTTAATTTGACGTTGTTGTTGTTTTTTATTTGACGTTGTTGTTGTTGACATTGTTGTTGTTGTTGTTTATTTGACATTGTTGTTGTTGTTGTTTATTTGACGTTTTGTTGTTTATTTGATGTAGTTGTTGTTATTGACGTTGTTGTTGTTGTTGTTGTTTATTTGACGTTTTTGTTGTTGTTGATGTTGTTGTTGTTGTTTTTTATTTGACGTTGTTGTTGTTGTTGTTTATTTGACGTTGTTGTTATTGTTATTGTTGTTGTTGTTGTTGTTTATTTGACGTTGCTGTTGTTGTTTATTTGACGTTGTTGTTGTTGTTGTTGTTTATTTGACGATGTTATTGTTGTTGTTGTTGTTTATTTGACGTTGTTGTTGACGTTGTTGTTGTTGTTGTTTATTTGACGTTGTTGTTGTTGTTTATTAGACGTTGTTAATGATGTTGACATTGTTGTTGTTGTTTTTGTTGTTTACTTGACATTGTTGCTGTTGTTGTTGTTGTTGTTTTTGTTGTTGTTATTGTTGGTGTTGTTTATTTGACGTTGTTGTTGTTGTTGTTTATTTGACATTGTTGTTGTTGTTGTTGTTGTTGTTGTTTATTTGACGTTGTTGTTGTTGTTGTTTATTTGACGTTGTTGTTGTTGTTTATTTGACGTTGTTATTGTTGTTGTTTATTTGACGTTGTTGTTGTTGTTGTTGTTTATTTGACGTTGTTGTTGTTGTTTATTTGACATTGTTGTTGTTGTTGTTGTTGTTTATTTGACGTTGTTGTTGTTGTTGTTTATTTGACGTTGTTGTTGTTTATTTGACGTTGTTGTTGTTGTTGTTTATTTGACATTGTTGTTGTTGTTGTTGACGTTGTTATTGTAGTTGTTTATTTGACGTTGTTGTTGTTGTTGTTTATTTGATGTTGTTTTAGTTGTTGTTGTTTATTTGACGTTGTTGTTGTTTTTTATTTGATGTTGTTGTTGTTAACATTGTTGTTGTTGTTGTTGTTTATTTGACATTGTTGTTGTTGTTTTTTATTTGACGTTGTTGTTGTTAACATTGTTGTTGTTGTTGTTGTTTATTTGACGTTGTTGTTATTTATTTGACGTAGTTGTTGTTATTGACGTTATTGTTGTTGTTGTTGTTGTTGTTTATTTGACGTTTTTGTTGTTGTTGATGTTGTTGTTGTTGTTGTTTTTTATTTGATGTTGTTGTTGTTGTTTATTTGACGTTGTTATTATTGTTATTGTTGTTGTTGTTGTTAATTTGACGTTGTTGTTGTTGTTGTTTATTTGACATTGTTGTTGTTGTTTATTTGACGTTGTTGTTGTTGTTATTTATTTGACGTTGTTGTTGTTGTTGTTGTTTATTTGACGTTGTTATTTATTTGACATTGTTGTTTATTTGACCTTGTTGTTGTTGTTTATTTCACGTTGTTGTTGTTATTTGAAGTTGTTGTTGTTGTTGTATTTGTTGTTGTTGTTGTTGTTGTTTATTAGATGTTGTTAATGTTGTTGACATTGTTGTTGTTGTTTTGGTTGTTTATTTGACGTTGTTGTTGTGGTTGTTGTTGTTGTTGTTTTTGTTGTTGTTATTGTTGGTGTTGTTGTTGTTTACTTGACGTTGTTGTTGTTATTGTTTATTTGACGTTGTTGTTGTTGTTTATTTGACGTTGTTGTTGTTGTTGTTTATTTGACGTTGTTGTTGTTGTTGTTTATTTGACGTTGTTGTTGTTTATTTGACGTTGTTGTTGTTGTTTATTTGACATTGTTGTTGTTGTTGTTGACGTTGTTGTTGTAGTTGTTTATTTGATGTTGTTGTTGTCGTTGTTTAATTGATGTTGTTTTTGTTGTTGTTGTTTATTTGACGTTGTTGTTGTTGTTTTTTATTTGACGTTGTTGTTGTTGACATTGTTGTTGTTGTTGTTTAATTGACATTGTTGTTGTTGTTTTTTATTTGACGTTGTTGTTGTTAACATTGTTGTTGTTGTTGTTGTTGTTTATTTGACGTTGTTGTTGTTTATTTGACGTAGTTGTTGTTATTGACGTTGTTGTTGTTGTTTATTTGACGTTTTTATTGTTGTTGATGTTGTTGTTTTTTTTTATTTGACGTTGTTGTTGTTGTTGTTGTTTATTTGACGTTGTTGTTGTTGTTAATGTTGTTGTTGTTGTTGTTGTTGTTGTTGTTGTTGTTAATTTGACGTTGTTGTTGTTTATTTGACGTTGTTGTTGTTGTTATTTATTTGACGTTGTTGTTGTTGTTGTTGTTGTTTATTTGACGTTGTTGTTTATTTGACATTGTTGTTTATTTGACGTTGTTGTTGTTGTTTATTTCAAGTTGTTATTGTTATTTGAAGTTGTTGTTGTTGTATTTGTTGTTGTTGTTGTTATTGTTTATTTGACGTTGTTGTTGTTGTTGTTTATTTGACGTTATTGTTGTTGTTTATTTGACGTTATTGTTGTTGTTTACTTGACGTTGTTATTGTAGTTGTTGTTGTTTATTTGACGTTGTTGTTGATGTTGTTGTTATTGTTGTTGTTTATTTGACGTTGTTGTTGTTGTTGTTGTTGTTTATTAGATGTTGTAAAGGTTGTTGACATTGTTGTTGTTGTTTTTGTTGTTTATTTGACGTTGTTGTTGTTGTTTTTGTTGTTGTTATTGTTGGTGTTGTTGTTGTTTACTTGACGTTGTTGTTGTTGTTGTTGTTGTTGTTTATTTGACGTTGTTGTTGTTGTTGTTTATTTGACGTTGTTATTGTTGTTGTTGTTGTTTATTTGACGTTGTTGTTGTTGTTGTTGTTTATTTGACGTTGTTGTTGTTGTTTATTAGACGTTGTTAATGTAGTTGACATTGTTGTTGTTGTTTTTGGTAATTTATTTGACATTGTTGTTGTTGTTGTTGTTGTTGTTGTTGTTGTTGTTGTTGTTGTTTTTGTTGTTGTTATTGTTGATGTTGTTGTTGTTTATTTGACGTTGTTGTTGTTGTTGTTGTTGTTTATTTGACGTTGTTGTTGTTGTTATTTATTTTACGTTGTTATTGTTGTTGTTTATTTGACATTGTTGTTTATTTGACGTTGTTGTGGTTTATTTCACGTTGTTGTTGTTATTTGCAGTTGTTGTTGTATTTGTTGTTGTTGTTTATTTGACGTTATCGTTGCTATTTATTTGACGTTATTGTTGTTGTTTATTTGACGTTGTTATTGTTGTTGTTGTTGTTTATTTGACATTGTTATTGTTGTTGTTGTTGTTGTTTATTTGACGTTGTTGTTGACGTTGTTGTTATTGTTGTTGTTTATTTGACGTTGTTGTTGTTGTTGTTGTTTATTAGACG
>OX451735.1:1338345200-1338350200 GCA_948472305.1 Vicia faba | reverse complement strand
TTGACGTTCTTGTTATTGTTGTTGTTGTTGTTGTTGTTTATTAGATGTTGTTAATGTTGTTGACATTGTTGTTGTTGTTTTTGTTGTTTATTTGACGTTGTTGTTGTTGTTGTTGTTGTTGTTTTTGTTGTTGTTATTGTTGGTGTTGTTGTTGTTTACTTGACGTTGTTGTTGTTTATTTCACGTTGTTGTTGTTATTTGAAGTTTTTGTTGTTGTATTTGTTGTTGTTGTTTATTTGACGTTGTCGTTGTTGTTTATTTGACGTTATTGTTGTTGTTTATTTGACGTTGTTATTGTTGTTGTTGTTGTTTATTTGACGTTGTTATTGTTGTTGTTGTTGTTTATTTGACGTTGTTGTTGACGTTGTTGTTATTGTTGTTGTTTATTTGACGTTGTTGTTGTTGTTGTTTATTAGACGTTGTTAATGTTGTTGACATTGTTGTTGTTTTTTTTGTTGTTTATTTGACGTTGTTGTTGTTGTTGTTGTTGTTATTGTTGGTGTTGTTGTTGACGTTGTTGTTGTTGTTATTATTGTTGTTGTTGTTTATTTGACGTTGTTGTTGTTGTTGTTTATTTGACGTTGTTGTTGTTGTTTATTTGACGTTGTTGTTGTTGTTGTTTATTTGATGTTGTTGTTGTTATTTATTTGACGTTGTTGTTGTTGTTTATTTGACGTTATTGTTGTTGTTTATTTGATGTTGTTATTGTTGTTGTTGTTGTTGTTTATTTGACGTTATTGTTGTAGTTTATTTGACGTTGTTATTGTTGTTGTTGTTGTTTATTTGACGTTGTTGTTGACGTTGTTGTTATTGTTGTTGTTGTTGTTGTTGTTTATTAGATGTTGTTAATGTTGTTGACATTGTTGTTGTTGTTTTTGTTGTTTATTTGACGTTGTTGTTGTTGTTGTTGTTGTTGTTTTTGTTGTTGTTATTGTTGGTGTTGTTGTTGTTTACTTGACGTTGTTGTTGTTGTTGTTTATTTGACGTTGTTGTTGTTGTTGTTTATTTGACGTTGTTGTTGTTGTTGTTGTTTATTTGACGTTGTTGTTGTTGTTGTTTATTTGACGTTGTTGTTGTTTATTTGACGTTGTTGTTGTTGTTGTTTATTTGACGTTGTTGTTGTTGTTGTTGACGTTGTTGTTGTAGTTGTTTATTTGATGTTGTTGTTGTTGTTGTTTATTTGATGTTGTTTTTGTTGTTGTTGTTTATTTGACGTTGTTGTTGTTTTTTATTTGACGTTGTTGTTGTTGTTTTTTATTTGACGTTGTTGTTGTTAACATTGTTGTTGTTGTTGTTGTTGTTTATTTGACGTTGTTGTTGTTTATTTGACGTAGTTGTTGTTGTTGACGTTGTTGTTGTTGTTGTTGTTGTTGTTTATTTGACGTTTTTGTTGTTGTTAATGTAGTTGTTGTTGTTGTGTTTTATTTGACGTTGTTGTTGTTGTTGTTTATTTGACGTTGTTGTTGTTGTTGTTGTTGTTTATTTGACGTTTTTGTTGTTGTTGATGTTGTTGTTGTTGTTGTTTTTTATTTGACGTTGTTGTTGTTGTTGTTTATTTGACGTTGTTGTTGTTGTTATTGTTGTTGTTGTTGTTGTTAATTTGATGTTGTTGTTGTTTATTTGACATTGTTGTTTATTTGACGTTGTTGTTGTTGTTGTTGTTTATTTGACGTTGTTGTTGTTATTTGAAGTTGTTGTTGTTGTATTTGTTGTTGTTGTTGTTATTGTTTATTTGACGTTGTTGTTGTTGTTGTTGTTTCTTTGACGTTATTGTTGTTGTTTATTTGACGTTATTGTTGTTATTTACTTGACGTTGTTATTGTTGTTGTTGTTGTTTATTTGACGTTGTTGTTGATGTTGTTGTTATTGTTGTTGTTTATTTAACGTTGTTGTTATTGTTGTTGTTGTTTATTAGATGTTGTAAATGTTGTTGACATTGTTGTTGTTGTTTTTGTTGTTTATTTGACGTTGTTGTTGTTGTTGTTGTTTTTGATGTTGTTATTGTTGGTGTTGTTGTTGTTTACTTGACGTTGTTGTTGTTGTTTATTTGACGTTGTTGTTGTTGTTGTTTATTTGACGATGTTATTGTTGTTGTTGTTGTTTATTTGACGTTGTTGTTGACGTTGTTGTTGTTGTTGTTTATTTGACGTTGTTGTTGTTGTTTATTAGACGTTGTTAATGATGTTGACATTGTTGTTGTTGTTTTTGTTGTTTATTTGACATTGTTGTTGTTGTTGTTGTTGTTTTTGTTGTTGTTATTGTTGGTGTTGTTGTTGTTTATTTGACGTTGTTGTTGTTGTTGTTTATTTGACGTTGTTGTTGTTGTTGTTTATTTGACATTGTTGTTGTTGTTGTTGTTGTTTATTTGACGTTGTTGTTGTTGTTGTTTATTTGACGTTGTTGTTGTTGTTGTTTATTTGACGTTGTTGTTGTTGTTGTTTATTTGACATTGTTGTTGTTGTTGTTGACGTTGTTGTTGTAGTTGTTTATTTGACGTTGTTGTTGTTGTTGTTGTTTATTTGATGTTGTTTTAGTTGTTGTTGTTTATTTGACGTTGTTGTTGTTTTTTATTTGACGTTGTTGTTGTTGACATTGTTGTTGTTGTTGTTGTTTATTTGACATTGTTGTTGTTGTTTTTTATTTGACGTTGTTGTTGTTAACATTGTTGTTGTTGTTGTTGTTTATTTGACGTTGTTGTTATTTATTTGACGTAGTTGTTGTTATTGACGTTATTGTTGTTGTTGTTGTTGTTGTTTATTTGACGTTTTTGTTGTTGTTGATGTTGTTATTGTTGTTGTTTTTTATTTGATGTTGTTGTTGTTGTTTATTTGACGTTGTTGTTGTTGTTATTGTTGTTGTTGTTGTTAATTTGACGTTGTTGTTGTTGTTGTTTATTTGACATTGTTGTTGTTGTTTATTTGACGTTGTTGTTGTTGTTATTTATTTGACGTTGTTGTTGTTGTTTATTTGACGTTGTTGTTTATTTGACATTGTTGTTTATTTGACGTTGTTGTTGTTGTTTATTTCACGTTGTTGTTGTTATTTGAAGTTGTTGTTGTTGTTGTATTTGTTGTTGTTGTTGTTGTTTATTAGATGTTGTTAATGTTGTTGACATTGTTGTTGTTGTTTTGGTTGTTTATTTGACGTTGTTGTTGTGGTTGTTGTTGTTGTTGTTGTTTTTGTTGTTGTTATTGTTGGTGTTGTTGTTGTTTACTTGACGTTGTTGTTGTTGTTGTTGATTTGACGTTGTTGTTGTTGTTTATTTGACGTTGTTGTTGTTGTTATTTATTTGACGTTGTTGTTGTTGTTGTTTATTTGACGTTGTTGTTGTTTATTTGACGTTGTTGTTGTTGTTTATTTGACATTGTTCTTGTTGTTGTTGACGTTGTTATTGTTGTTGTTGTTTATTTGACGTTGTTATTGTTGTTGTTGTTGTTTATTTGACGTTGTTATTGTTGTTGTTGTTGGTTATTTGACGTTGTTGTTGACGTTGTTGTTATTGTTGTTGTTTATTTGACGTTGTTGTTGTTGTTGTTGTTTATTAGACGTTGTTAATGTTGTTGACATTGTTGTTGTTGTTTTTGTTGTTTATTTGACGTTGTTATTGTTGTTGTTGTTGTTGTTATTGTTGGTGTTGTTGTTGACGTTGTTGTTGTTGTTGTTATTGTTGTTGTTGTTTATTTGACATTGTTGTTGTTGAAGTTTATTTGACGTTGTTGTTGTTGTTTATTTGACGTTGTTGTTGTTGTTGTTGTTTATTTGATGTTGTTGTTGTTGTTATTTATTTGACGTTGTTGTTGTTGTTTATTTGACGTTAATGTTGTTGTTTATTTGATGTTTTTATTGTTGTTGTTGTTGTTTATTTGACGTTATTGTTGTAGTTTATTTGACGTTGTTATTGTTGTTGTTGTTGTTTATTTGACGTTGTTGTTGACGTTGTTGTTATTGTTGTTGTTGTTGTTGTTGTTTATTAGATGTTGTTAATGTTGTTGACATTGTTGTTGTTGTTTTTGTTGTTTATTTGACGTTGTTGTTGTTGTTGTTGTTGTTGTTGTTTTTGTTGTTGTTATTGTTGGTGTTGTTGTTGTTTACTTGACGTTGTTGTTGTTTATTTCACGTTGTTGTTGTTATTTGAAGTTTTTGTTGTTGTATTTGTTGTTGTTGTTTATTTGACGTTGTCGTTGTTGTTTATTTGACGTTATTGTTGTTGTTTATTTGACGTTGTTATTGTTGTTGTTGTTGTTTATTTGACGTTGTTATTGTTGTTGTTGTTGTTTATTTGACGTTGTTGTTGACGTTGTTGTTATTGTTGTTGTTTATTTGACGTTGTTGTTGTTGTTGTTGTTTATTAGACGTTGTTAATGTTGTTGACATTGTTGTTGTTGTTTTTGTTGTTTATTTGACGTTGTTGTTGTTGTTGTTGTTATTGTTGGTGTTGTTGTTGACGTTGTTGTTGTTGTTATTATTGTTGTTGTTGTTTATTTGACGTTGTTGTTGTTGTTGTTTATTTGACGTTGTTGTTGTTGTTTATTTGACGTTGTTGTTGTTGTTGTTTATTTGATGTTGTTGTTGTTGTTATTTATTTGACGTTGTTGTTGTTGTTTATTTGACGTTATTGTTGTTGTTTATTTGATGTTGTTATTGTTGTTGTTGTTGTTGTTTATTTGACGTTATTGTTGTAGTTTATTTGACGTTGTTATTGTTGTTGTTGTTGTTTATTTGACGTTGTTGTTGACGTTGTTGTTATTGTTGTTGTTGTTGTTGTTTATTAGATGTTGTTAATGTTGTTGACATTGTTGTTGTTGTTTTTGTTGTTTATTTGACGTTGTTGTTGTTGTTGTTGTTGTTGTTTTTGTTGTTGTTATTGTTGGTGTTGTTGTTGTTTACTTGACGTTGTTGTTGTTGTTGTTTATTTGACGTTGTTGTTGTTGTTGTTTATTTGACGTTGTTGTTGTTGTTGTTGTTTATTTGACGTTGTTGTTGTTGTTGTTGTTTATTTG
>OX451735.1:1338255200-1338340200 GCA_948472305.1 Vicia faba | reverse complement strand
TTTGACATTGTTGTTGTTGTTTTTTATTTGACGTTGTTGTTGTTAACATTGTTGTTGTTGTTGTTGTTTATTTGACGTTGTTGTTGTTTATTTGACATAGTTATTGTTATTGACGTTGTTGTTGTTGTTGTTGTTGTTTATTTGATGTTTTTGTTGTCGTTGATGTTGTTGTTGTTGTTGTTTTTTATTTGACGTTGTTGTTGTTGTTGTTTATTTGACGTTGTTGTTGTTGTTATTGTTGTTGTTGTTGTTGTTGTTGTTAATTTGACGTTGTTGTTGTTGTTTATTTGACGTTGCTGTTGTTGTTTATTTGACGTTGTTGTTGTTGTTATTTATTTGACGTTGATGTTGTTGTTGTTTATTTGACGTTGTTATTTATTTGACATTGTTGTTTATTTGACGTTGTTGTTGTTTATTTCACGTTGTTGTTGTTATTTGAAGTTGTTGTTGTTGTTGTATTTTTTGTTGTTGTTGTTGTTTATTTGACGTTGTCGTTGTTGTTTATTTGACGTTATTGTTGTTGTTTATTTGACGTTGTTATTGTTGTTGTTGTTGTTTATTTGACGTTATTGTTGTTGTTTATTTGACGTTGTTATTGTTGTTTTGTTGTTGTTGTTAATTTGACGTTGTTGTTGACGTTGTTGTTATTGTTGTTTTTTATTTGACGTTGTTGTTGTTGTTGTTTATTAGACGTTGTTAATGTTGTTGACATTGTTGTTGTTTTTTTTGTTGTTTATTTGACGTTGTTGTTGTTGTTGTTTTTGTTGTTGTTATTGTTGGTGTTGTTGTTGTTTACTTGACGTTGTTGTTGTTGTTTATTTGACGTTGTTGTTGTTGTTGTTGTTTATTTGACGTTGTTATTGTTGTTGTTGTTGTTTATTTGACGTTGTTGTTGACGTTGTTGTTGTTGTTGTTTATTTGACGTTGTTGTTGTTGTTGTTTATTAGACGTTGTTAATGTTGTTGACATTGTTGTTGTTGTTTTTGTTGTTTATTTGACATTGTTGTTGTTGTTGTTGTTGTTGTTGTTGTTGTTTTTGTTGTTGTTATTGTTGGTGTTGTTGTTGTTTATTTGACGTTGTTGTTGTTGTTGTTTATTTGACGTTGTTGTTGTTGTTGTTTATTTGACATTGTTGTTGTTGTTGTTGTTTATTTGACGTTGTTGTTGTTGTTGTTGTTTATTTGACGTTATTGTTGTTGTTTATTTGACGTTGTTGTTGTTGTTGTTGTTTATTTGATGTTGTTTTAGTTGTTGTTGTTTATTTGACCTTGTTGTTGTTTTATATTTGACGTTGTTGTTGTTGACATTGTTGTTGTTATTGTTTATTTGACATTGTTGTTGTTGTTTTTTATTTGACGTTGTTGTTGTTAACATTGTTGTTGTTGTTGTTTATTTGACGTTGTTGTTGTTTATTTGACGTAGTTATTGTTATTGACGTTGTTGTTGTTGTTGTTGTTTATTTGACGTTTTTGTTGTTGTTGATGTTGTTGTTGTTGTTGTTTTTTATTTGACGTTGTTGTTGTTGTTGTTGTTTATTTGACGTTGTTGTTGTTGTTATTGTTGTTGTTGTTGTTGTTGTTAATTTGACGTTGTTGTTGTTGTTTATTTGACGTTGCTGTTGTTGTTTATTTGACGTTGTTGTTGTTGTTATTTATTTGACGTTGTTGTTGTTGTTGTTTATTTGACGTTGTTATTTATTTGACATTGTTGTTTATTTGACGTTGTTGTTGTTTATTTGACGTTGTTGTTGTTATTTGAAGTTGTTGTTGTTGTTGTATTTTTTGTTGTTGTTGTTGTTTATTTGACGTTGTCGTTGTTGTTTATTTGACGTTATTGTTGTTGTTTATTTGACGTTGTTATTGTTGTTGTTGTTGTTGTTGTTGTTAATTTGACGTTGTTGTTGACGTTGTTGTTATTGTTGTTGTTTATTTGACGTTGTTGTTGTTGTTGTTTATTAGACGTTGTTAATGTTGTTGACATTGTTGTTGTTGTTTTTGTTGTTTATTTGACGTTGTTGTTGTTGTTGTGGTTTTTGTTGTTGTTATTGTTGGTGTTGTTGTTGTTTTGTTGTTGTTGTTATTATTGTTGTTGTTGTTAATTTGACGTTGTTGTTGTTGTTGTTTATTTGACGTTGTTGTTGTTGTTTATTTGACGTTGTTGTTGTTGTTTATTTGATGTTGTTGTTGTTGTTATTTATTTGATGTTGTTGTTGTTGTTTATTTGACGTTATTGTTGTTGTTTATTTGACGTTGTTATTGTTGTTGTTGTTGTTTACTTGACGTTATTGTTGTAGTTTATTTGACGTTGTTATTGTTGTTGTTGTTGTTTATTTGACGTTGTTGTTTACGTTGTTGTTATTGTTGTTGTTTATTTGATGTTGTTGTTGTTGTTATTGTTGTTGTTGTTGTTTATTAGATGTTGTTAATGTTGTTGACATTGTTGTTGTTGTTTTTGTTGTTTATTTGACGTTGTTGTTGTTGTTGTTGTTGTTGTTGTTGTTTACTTGACGTTGTTGTTGTTGTTGTTTATTTGACGTTGTTGTTGTTGTTGTTGTTGTTTATTTGACGTTGTTGTTGTTGTTGTTTATTTGACGTTGTTGTTGTTGTTGTTTATTTGACGTTATTGTTGTTTATTTGACGTTGTTGTTGTTGTTGACGTTGTTGTTGTAGTTGTTTATTTGATGTTGTTGTTGTTGTTGTTTATTTGATGTTGTTTTTGTTGTTGTTGTTTATTTGACGTTGTTTTTTTTTTGACGTTGTTGTTGTTGACATTGTTGTTGTTGTTTATTTGACATTGTTGTTGTTGTTTTTTATTTGATGGTGTTGTTGTTAACATTGTTGTTGTTGTTGTTGTTTATTTGATGTTGTTGTTGTTTATTTGACGTAGTTGTTGTTATTGACGTTATTGTTGTTGTTGTTGTTGTTGTTGTTTATTTGACGTTTTTGTTGTTGATGTTGTTGATGTTGTTGTTTTTTATTTGACGTTGTTGTTGTTGTTGTTTATTTGACGTTGTTGTTGTTGTTGTTATTGTTGTTGTTGTTGTTGTTAATTTGAAGTTGTTGTTGTTTATTTGACGTTGTTGTTGTTGTTGTTTATTTGACGTTGTTGTTGTTGTTATTTATTTGACGTTGTTGTTGTTGTTGTTGTTTATTTGATGTTGTTGTTTATTTGACATTGTTGTTTATTTGACGTTGTTGTTGTTGTTTATTTCACGTTGTTGTTGTTATTTGAAGTTGTTGTTGTTGTTGTATTTGTTGTTGTTGTTATTGTTTATTTGACTTTGTTGTTGTTGTTTATTTGACGTTATTATTGTTGTTTATTTGACGTTATTGTTGTTGTTTACTTGACGTTGTTATTGTTGTTGTTGTTGTTTATTTGACGTTGTTGTTGATGTTGTTGTTATTGTTGTTGTTTATTTGACGTTGTTGTTGTTGTTGTTGTTGTTGTTTATTAGATGTTGTAAATGTTGTTGACATTGTTGTTGTTTTTTTTGTTGTTTATTTGACGTTGTTGTTGTTGTTTTTGTTGTTGTTATTGTTGGTGTTGTTGTTGTTTACTTGACGTTGTTGTTGTTGTTGTTTATTTGACGTTGTTGTTGTTGTTTATTTGACGTTGTTATTATTGTTGTTGTTGTTTATTTGACGTTGTTGTTGACGTTGTTGTTGTTGTTATTTATTTGACATTGTTGTTGTTGTTGTTTATTAGACGTTGTTAATGTTGTTGACATTGTTGTTGTTGTTTTTGTTGTTTATTTGACATTGTTGTTGTTGTTGTTGTTGTTTTTGTTGTTGTTATTGTTGGTGTTTTGTTGTTTACTTGACGTTGTTGTTGTTGTTGTTTTTTATTTGACGTTGTTGTTGTTGTTGTTTATTTGACGTTGTTGTTGTTGTTGTTGTTGTTTATTTGACGTTGTTGTTGTTGTTTATTAGACGTTGTTAATGTAGTTGACATTGTTGTTGTTGTTTTATTGTTTATTTGACGTTGTTGTTGTTGTTGTTTTTTTTGTTGTTATTGTTGGTGTTGGTGTTGTTTACTTGACGTTGTTGTTGTTGTTGTTGTTGTTTATTTGACGTTGTTGTTGTTGTTGTTTATTTGACGTTGTTATTGTTGTTGTTGTTGTTTATTTGACGTTGTTGTTGTTGATGTTTATTAGACGTTGTTAATGTTGTTGACATTGTTGTTGTTGTTTTTGTTGTTTATTTGACATTGTTGTTGTTGTTGTTGTTTTTGTTGTTGTTATTGTTGGTGTTGTTGTTGTTTATTTGACGTTGTTGTTGTTGTTGTTTATTTGACGTTGTTGTTGTTGTTTATTTGACATTGTTGTTATTGTTGTTGTTTATTTGACGTTGTTGTTGTTGTTGTTGTTTATTTGACGTTGTTGCTGTTGTTTATTTGACGTTGTTGTTGTTATTTATTTGATGTTGTTTTAGTTGTTGTTGTTTATTTGTCGTTGTTGTTGTTTTATATTTGACGTTGTTGTTGTTGACATTGTTGTTGTTGTTGTTTATTTGACATTGTTGTTGTTGTTTTTTATTTGACGTTGTTGTTGTTAACATTGTTGTTGTTGTTGTTGTTTATTTGACGTTGGTGTTGTTTATTTGACGTAGTTATTGTTATTGACGTTGTTGTTGTTGTTGTTGTTGTTTATTTGACGTTTTTGTTGTTGTTGATGTTGTTGTTGTTGTTGTTTTTTATTTGACGTTGTTGTTGTTGTTGTTTATTTGACGTTGTTGTTGTTATTATTGTTGTTGTTGTTGTTGTTGTTAATTTGACGTTGTTGTTGTTGTTTATTTGACGTTGCTGTTGTTGTTTATTTGACGTTGTTGTTGTTGTTATTTATTTGACGTTGTTGTTGTTGTTGTTGTTTATTTGACGTTGTTATTTATTTGACATTGTTGTTTATTTGACGTTGTTGTTGTTTATTTCACGTTGTTGTTGTTATTTGAAGTTGTTGTTGTTGTTGTATTTTTTGTTGTTGTTGTTGTTGTTTATTTGACGTTGTCGTTGTTGTTTATTTGACGTTATTGTTGTTGTTTATTTGACGTTGTTATTGTTGTTGTTGTTGTTTATTTGACGTTATTGTTGTTGTTTATTTGACGTTGTTATTGTTGTTGTTGTTGTTGTTGTTGTTAATTTGACGTTGTTGTTGACGTTGTTGTTATTGTTGTTGTTTATTTGACGTTGTTGTTGTTGTTGTTTATTAGACGTTGTTAATGTTGTTGACATTGTTGTTGTTTTTTTTTGTTGTTTATTTGACGTTGTTGTTGTTGTTGTTTTGTTGTTGTTATTGTTGGTGTTGTTGTTGTTTACTTGACGTTGTTGTTGTTGTTGTTTATTTGACGTTGTTGTTGTTGTTGTTTATTTGACGTTGTTATTGTTGTTGTTGTTGTTTATTTGACGTTGTTGTTGTTGTTGTTTATTTGACGTTGTTGTTGTTGTTGTTTATTAGACGTTGTTAATGTTGTTGACATTGTTGTTGTTGTTTTTGTTGTTTATTTGACATTGTTGTTGTTGTTGTTGTTGTTTTTGTTGTTGTTATTGTTGGTGTTGTTGTTGTTTATTTGACGTTGTTGTTGTTGTTGTTGTTTATTTGACGTTGTTGTTGTTGTTGTTTATTTGACATTGTCGTTGTTGTTGTTGTTGTTTATTTGACGTTGTTGTTGTTGTTGTTTATTTGACGTTGTTGTTGTTGTTTATTTGACGTTGTTGTTGTTGTTGTTGTTGTTTATTTGATGTTGTTTTAGTTGTTGTTGTTTATTTGACCTTGTTGTTGTTTTATATTTGACGTTGTTGTTGTTGACATTGTTGTTGTTGTTGTTTATTTGACATTGTTGTTGTTGTTTTTTATTTGACGTTGTTGTTGTTAACATTGTTGTTGTTGTTGTTTATTAGACGTTGTTGTTGTTTATTTGACGTAGTTATTGTTATTGACGTTGCTGTTGTTGTTGTTGTTTATTTGACGTTTTTGTTGTTGTTGATGTTGTTGTTGTTGTTGTTTTTTATTTGACATTGTTGTTGTTGTTGTTTATTTGACGTTGTTGTTGTTGTTATTGTTGTTGTTGTTGTTGTTAATTTGACGTTGTTGTTGTTGTTTATTTGACGTTGCTGTTGTTGTTTATTTGATGTTGTTGTTGTTGTTATTTATTTGACGTTGTTGTTGTTGTTTATTTGACGTTGTTATTTATTTGACATTGTTGTTTATTTCACGTTGTTGTTGTTATTTGAAGTTGTTGTTGTTGTTGTATTTTTTGTTGTTGTTGTTGTTTATTTGACGTGGTCGTTGTTGTTTATTTGACGTTATTGTTGTTGTTTATTTGACGTTGTTATTGTTGTTGTCGTTGTTTATTTGACGTTATTGTTGTTGTTTATTTGACGTTGTTATTGTTGTTGTTGTTGTTGTTGTTAATTTGACGTTGTTGTTGACGTTGTTGTTATTGTTGTTGTTTATTTGACGTTGTTGTTGTTGCTGTTTATTAGACGTTGTTAATGTTGTTGACATTGTTGTTGTTGTTTTTGTTGTTTATTTGACGTTGTTGTTGTTGTTGTTGTGGTTTTTGTTGTTGTTATTGTTGGTGTTGTTGTTGACGTTGTTGTTGTTGTTATTATTGTTGTTGTTGTTGTTAATTTGACGTTGTTGCTGTTGTTGTTTATTTGACGTTGTTGTTGTTGTTTATTTGACGTTGTTGTTGTTGTTTATTTGATGTTGTTGTTGTTGTTATTTATTTGACGTTGTTGTTGTTGTTTATTTGACGTTATTGTTGTTGTTTATTTGACGTTGTTATTGTTGTTGTTGTTGTTTATTTGACGTTATTGTTGTAGTTTATTTGACGTTGTTATTGTTGTTGTTGGTATTTATTTGACGTTGTTGTTTACGTTGTTGTTATTGTTGTTGTTTATTTGATGTTGTTGTTGTTGTTATTGTTGTTGTTGTTGTTTATTAGATGTTGTTAATGTTGTTGACATTGTTGTTGTTGTTTTTGTTGTTTATTTGACGTTGTTGTTGTTGTTATTGTTGTTTACTTGACGTTGTTGTTGTTGTTGTTTATTTGACGTTGTTGTTGTTGTTGTTTATTTGACGTTGTTGTTGTTGTTGTTGTTTATTTGACGTTGTTGTTGTTGTTGTTGTTTATTTGACGTTATTGTTGTTTATTTGACGTTGTTGTTTATTTGACATTGTTGTTGTTGTTGTTGACGTTGTTGTTGTAGTTGTTTATTTGATGTTGTTGTTGTTGTTGTTGTTTATTTGATGTTGTTTTTGTTGTTGTTGTTTATTTGACGTTGTTGTTGTTTTTTATTTGACGTTGTTGTTGTTGACATTGTTGTTGTTGTTTATTTCACATTGTTGTTGTTGTTTTTTATTTGATGGTGTTGTTGTTAACATTGTTGTTGTTGTTGTTGTTGTTGTTTATTTGACGTTGTTGTTGTTTATTTGACGTAGTTGTTGTTATTGACGTTATTGTTGTTGTTGTTGTTGTTGTTTATTTGACGTTTTTGTTGTTGTTGATGTTGTTGATGTTGTTGTTTTTTAGTTGACGTTGTTGTTGTTGTTGTTTATTTGACGTTGTTGTTGTTGTTGTTGTTAATTTGAAGTTGTTGTTGTTGTTGTTTATTTGACGTTGTTGTTGTTGTTGTTTATTTGACGTTGTTGTTGTTGTTATTTATTTGACGTTGTTGTTGTTGTTTATTTCACGTTGTTGTTGTTATTTGAAGTTGTTGTTGTTGTATTTGTTGTTGTTGTTATTGTTTATTTGACTTTGTTGTTGTTGTTTATTTGACGTTATTGTTGTTGTTTATTTGACGTTATTGTTGTTGTTTACTTGACGTTGTTATTGTTGTTGTTGTTGTTTATTTGACGTTGTTATTGATGTTGTTGTTATTGTTGTTGTTTATTTGACGTTGTTGTTGTTGTTGTTGTTTATTAGATGTTGTAAATGTTGTTGACATTGTTGTTGTTGTTTTTGTTGTTTATTTGACGTTGTTGTTGTTGTTGTTGTTTTTGTTGTTGTTATTGTTGGTGTTGTTGTTGTTTACTTGACGTTGTTGTTGTTGTTGTTTATTTGACGTTGTTGTTGTTGTTTATTTGACGTTGTTATTATTGTTGTTGTTGTTTATTTGACGTTGTTGTTGACGTTGTTGTTGTTCATGTTTATTTGACGTTGTTGTTGTTGTTTATTAGACGTTGTTAATGTTGTTGACATTGTTGTTGTTGTTTTTGTTGTTTATTTGACATTGTTGTTGTTGTTGTTGTTTTTGTTGTCGTTATTGTTGGTGTTGTTGTTGTTTATTTGACGTTGTTGTTGTTGTTTATTTGACGTTGTTGTTGTTGTTATTTATTTGACATTGTTGTTGTTGTTGTTGTTTATTTGACGTTGTTGTTGTTGTTGTTGTTGTTTATTTCACGTTGTTGTTGTTGTTTATTTGACGTTGTTGTTGTTGTTGTTTATTTGACATTGTTGTTGTTGTTGACGTTGTTGTTGTAGTTGTTTATTTGACGTTGTTGTTGTTGTTGTTGTTTATTTGATGTTGTTTTAGTTGTCGTTGTTTATTTGACGTTGTTGTTGTTGTTGTTTATTAGATGTTGTTAATGTTGTTGACATTATTGTTGTTGTTTTTGTTGTTTATTTGACATTGTTGTTGTTGTTGTTGTTGTTTTTGTTGTTGTTATTGTTGGTGTTTTGTTGTTTACTTGACGTTGTTGTTGTTGTTGTTTTTTATTTGACGTTGTTGTTGTTGTTGTTTATTTGACGTTGTTATTGTTGTTGTTGTTGTTTATTTGACGTTGTTGTTGTTGTTGTTGTTTATTTGACGTTGTTGTTGTTGTTGTTTATTAGACGTTGTTAATGTAGTTGACATTGTTGTTGTTGTTTTTGTTGTTTATTTGACGTTGTTGTTGTTGTTGTTTTTTTTGTTGTTATTGTTGGTGTTGGTGTTGTTTACTTGACGTTGTTGTTGTTGTTGTTGTTGTTTATTTGACGTTGTTGTTGTTGTTGTTTATTTGACGTTGTTATTGTTGTTGTTGTTGTTGTTTATTTGACGTTGTTGTTGACGTTGTTGTTGTTGTTGTTGTTTATTTGACGTTGTTGTTGTTCTTTATTAGACGTTGTTAATGTTGTTGACATTGTTGTTGTTGTTGTTGTTGTTTATTTGACATTGTTGTTGTTGTTGTTGTTTTTGTTGTCGTTATTGTTGGTGTTGTTGTTGTTTATTTGACGTTGTTGTTGTTGTTTATTTGACGTTGTTGTTCTTGTTATTTATTTGACATTGTTGTTGTTGTTGTTGTTTATTTGACGTTGTTGTTGTTGTTGTTGTTTATTTCACGTTGTTGTTGTTGTTTATTTGACGTTGTTGTTGTTGTTGTTTATTTGACATTGTTGTTGTTGTTGACGTTGTTGTTGTAGTTGTTTATTTGACGTTGTTGTTGTTGTTGTTGTTGTTTATTTGATGTTGTTTTAGTTGTCGTTGTTTATTTGACGTTGTTGTTGTTGTTGTTTATTAGATGTTGTTAATGTTGTTGACATTATTGTTGTTGTTTTTGTTGTTTATTTGACATTGTTGTTGTTGTTGTTGTTTTTGTTGTTGTTATTGTTGGTGTTGTTGTTGTTTATTTGACGTTGTTGTTGTTGTTGTTGTTGTTTATTTGACGTTGTTGTTGTTGTTATTTATTTGACATTGTTGTTGTTGTTGTTTATTTGACGTTGTTGTTGTTGTTGTTGTTGTTTATTTGACGTTGTTGTTGTTGTTTATTTGACGTTGTTGTTGTTGTTGTTGTTTATTTGATGTTGTTTTAGTTGTTGTTGTTTATTTGACGTTGTTGTTGTTTTATATTTGACGTTGTTGTTGTTGACATTGTTGTTGTTGTTGTTTATTTGACATTGTTGTTGTTGTTGTTTATTTGACGTTATTGTTGTAGTTTATTTGACGTTGTTATTGTTGTTGTTGTTGTTGTTGTTGTTGTTTATTTGACGTTGTTGTTTACGTTGTTGTTATTGTTGTTGTTTATTTGATGTTGTTGTTGTTGTTGTTATTGTTGTTGTTGCTGTTTATTAGATGTTGTTAATGTTGTTGACATTGTTGTTGTTGTTTTTGTCTTTTATTTGACGTTGTTGTTGTTGTTGTTGTTGTTGTTTACTTGACGTTGTTGTTGTTGTTGTTTATTTGACGTTGTTGTTGTTGTTGTTTATTTGACGTTGTTGTTGTTGTTGTTGTTTATTTGACGTTGTTGTTGTTGTTGTTGTTTATTTGACGTTATTGTTGTTTATTTGACGTTGTTGTTGTTGTTGTTAATTTGACATTGTTGTTGTTGTTGTTGACGTTGTTGTTGTAGTTGTTTATTTGATGTTGTTGTTGTTGTTTATTTGATGTTGTTTTTGTTGTTGTTGTTTATTTGACGTTGTTGTTGTTTTTTATTTGACGTTGTTGTTGTTGACATTGTTGTTGTTGTTTATTTGACATTGTTGTTGTTGTTTTTTATTTGATGGTGTTGTTGTTAACATTGTTGTTGTTGTTGTTGTTGTTTATTTCACATTGTTGTTGTTTATTTGACGTAGTTGTTGTTATTGACGTTATTGTTGTTGTTGTTGTTGTTGTTTATTTGACGTTTTTGTTGTTGTTGATGTTGTTGATGTTGTTGTTTTTTATTTGACGTTGTTGTTGTTGTTGTTTATTTGACGTTGTTGTTGTTGTTGTTGTTATTGTTGTTGTTGTTGTTGTTAATTTGAAGTTGTTGTTGTTTATTTGACGTTGTTGTTGTTGTTGTTTATTTGACGTTGTTGTTGTTGTTATTTATTTGACGTTGTTGTTGTTGTTGTTGTTTATTTGACGTTGTTGTTTATTTGACATTGTTGTTTATTTGACGTTGTTGTTGTTATTTATTTCACGTTGTTGTTGTTGTTTATTTGACGTTCTTGTTATTGTTGTATTTGTTGTTGTTGTTATTGTTTATTTGACTTTGTTGTTGTTGTTGTTTATTTAATGTTATTTTTGTTGTTTATTTGACGTTATTGTTGTTGTTTACTTGACGTTGTTATTGTTGTTGTTGTTGTTTATTTGACGTTGTTGTTGATGTTGTTGTTATTGTTGTTGTTTATTTGACGTTGTTGTTGTTGTTGTTGTTGTTTATTAGATGTTGTAAATGTTGTTGACATTGTTGTTGTTTTTTTTGTTGTTTATTTGACGTTGTTGTTGTTGTTGTTTTTGTTGTTGTTATTGTTGGTGTTGTTGTTGTTTACTTGACGTTGTTGTTGTTGTTGTTTATTTGACGTTGTTATTATTGTTGTTGTTGTTTATTTGACGTTGTTGTTGACGTTGTTGTTGTTGTTGTTAATGTTGTTGACATTGTTGTTGTTGTTTTTGTTGTTTATTTGACATTTTTGTTGTTGTTGTTGTTGTTTTTGTTGTTGTTATTGTTGGTGTTTTGTTGTTTACTTGACGTTGTTGTTGTTGTTGTTTTTTATTTGACGCTGTTGTTGTTGTTGTTGTTTATTTGACGTTGTTATTGTTGTTGTTGTTGTTTATTTGACGTTGGTTTTGTTGTTGTTGTTGTTTATTTGACGTTGTTGTTGTTGTTTATTAGACGTTGTTAATGTAGTTGACATTGTTGTTGTTGTTTTTGTTGTTTATTTGATGTTGTTGTTGTTGTTGTTTTTTTTGTTGTTATTGTTGGTGTTGGTGTTGTTTACTTGACGTTGTTGTTGTTGTTGTTGTTTATTTGACGTTGTTGTTGTTGTTGTTTATTTGACGTTGTTATTGTTGTTGTTGTTGTTTATTTGACGTTGTTGTTGACGTTGTTGTTGTTGTTGTTTATTTGACGTTGTTGTTGTTCTTTATTAGACGTTGTTAATGTTGTTGACATTGTTGTTGTTGTTTTTGTTGTTTATTTGACATTGTTGTTGTTGTTGTTGTTGTTTTTGTTGTCGTTATTGTTGGTGTTGTTGTTGTTTATTTGACGTTGTTGTTGTTGTTTATTTGACGTTGTTGTTGTTGTTGTTGTTTATTTGACATTGTTGTTGTTGTTGTTGTTTATTTGACGTTGTTGTTGTTGTTGTTGTTTATTTCACGTTGTTGTTGTTGTTTATTTGACGTTGTTGTTGTTGTTGTTTATTTGACATTGTTGTTGTTGTTGACGTTGTTGTTGTAGTTGTTTATTTGACGTTGTTGTTGTTGTTGTTGTTGTTTATTTGATGTTGTTTTAGTTGTTGTTGTTTATTTGATGTTGTTGTTGTTGTTTATTAGACGTTGTTAATGTTGTTGACATTGTTGTTGTTGTTTTTGTTGTTTATTTGACATTGTTGTTGTTGTTGTTGTTGTTTTTGTTGTTGTTATTGTTGGTGTTGTTGTTGTTTATTTGACGTTGTTGTTGTTGTTGTTGTTTATTTGACGTTGTTGTTGTTGTTGTTTATTTGACATTGTTGTTGTTGTTGTTGTTTATTTGACGTTGTTGTTGTTGTTGTTTATTTGACGTTGTTGTTGTTGTTTATTTGACATTGTTGTTGTTGTTGTTGTTTATTTGACGTTGTTGTTGTTTTATATTTGACGTTGTTATTGTTGACATTGTTGTTGTTGTTGTTGTTTATTTGACATTGTTGTTGTTGTTGTTTATTTGACGTTATTGTTGTAGTTTATTTGACGTTGTTGTTGTTTTATATTTGGCGTTGTTGTTTACGTTGTTGTTATTGTTGTTGTTTATTTGATGTTGTTGTTGTTGTTATTGTTGTTGTTGCTGTTTATTAGATGTTGTTAATGTTGTTGACATTGTTGTTGTTGTTTTTGTTGTTTATTTGACGTTGTTGTTGTTGTTGTTTACTTGACGTTGTTGTTGTTGTTGTTTATTTGACGTTGTTGTGTTGTTGTTTATTTGACGTTGTTGTTGTTGTTGTTGTTTATTTGACGTTGTTGTTGTTGTTGTTGTTTATTTGACGTTATTGTTGTTTATTTGACGTTGTTGTTGTTGTTTATTTGACATTGTTGTTGTTGTTGTTGTAGTTGTTTATTTGATGTTGTTGTTGTTGTTGTTTATTTGATGTTGTTTTTGTTGTTGTTGTTTATTTGACGTTGTTGTTGTTTTTTATTTGACGTTGTTGTTGTTGACATTGTTGTTGTTGTTTATTTGACATTGTTGTTGTTGTTTTTTATTTGATGGTGTTGTTGTTAACATTGTTGTTGTTGTTGTTGTTGTTGTTGTTTATTTGACGTTGTTGTTGTTTATTTGACGTAGTTGTTGTTATTGACGTTATTGTTGTTGTTGTTGTTGTTGTTTATTTGACGTTTTTGTTGTTGTTGATGTTGTTGATGTTGTTGTTTTTTATTTGACGTTGTTGTTGTTGTTGTTTATTTGACGTTGTTGTTGTTGTTGTTATTGTTGTTGTTGTTGTTGTTAATTTGAAGTTGTTGTTGTTTATTTAACGTTGTTGTTGTTGTTGTTTATTTGACGTTGTTGTTGTTGTTATTTATTTGACGTTGTTGTTGTTGTTGTTGTTTATTTGACGTTGTTGTTTATTTGACATTGTTGTTTATTTGACGTTGTTGTTGTTTATTTGACGTTGTTGTTATTTGAAGTTGTTGTTGTTGTTGTATTTGTTGTTGTTGTTATTGTTTATTTGACTTTGTTGTTGTTGTTTATTTGACGTTATTGTTGTTGTTTATTTGACGTTATTGTTGTTGTTTACTTGACGTTGTCATTGTTGTTGTTGTTGTTTATTTAACGTTGTTGTTGATGTTGTTGTTATTGTTGTTGTTTATTTGACGTTGTTGTTGTTGTTGTTGTTGTTGTTTATTAGATGTTGTAAATATTGTTGACATTGTTGTTGTTTTTTTTGTTGTTTATTTGACGTTGTTGTTGTTGTTGTTGTAGTTTTTGTTGTTGTTATTGTTGGTGTTGTTGTTGTTTACTTGACGTTGTTGTTGTTGTTGTTTATTTGACGTTGTTGTTGTTGTTTATTTGACGTTGTTATTATTGTTGTTGTTGTTTATTTGACGTTGTTGTTGACGTTGTTGTTGACGTTGTTGTTGTTGTTGTTTATTTGACGTTGTTGTTGTTGTTTATTAGACGTTGTTAATGTTGTTGACATTGTTGTTGTTGTTTTTGTTGTTTATTTGACATTGTTGTTGTTGTTGTTGTTGTTGTTTTTGTTGTTGTTATTGTTGGTGTTTTGTTGTTTACTTGACGTTGTTGTTGTTGTTGTTTTTTATTTGACGTTGTTGTTGTTGTTGTTTATTTGACGTTGTTATTGTTGATGTTGTTGTTTATTTGACGTTGTTGTTGTTGTTGTTGTTTATTTGACGTTGTTGTTGTTGTTTATTAGACGTTGTTAATGTAGTTGACATTGTTGTTGTTGTTTTTGTTGTTTATTTGACGTTGTTATTGTTGTTGTTTTTTTTGTTGTTATTGTTGGTGTTGGTGTTGTTTACTTGACGTTGTTGTTGTTGTTGTTGTTGTTTATTTGACGTTGTTGTTGTTGTTGTTTATTTGACGTTGTTATTGTTGTTGTTGTTGTTTATTTGACGTTGTTGTTGACGTTGTTGTTGTTGTTGTTGTTTATTTGACGTTGTTGTTGTTCTTTATTAGACGTTGTTAATGTTGTTGACATTGTTGTTGTTGTTTTTGTTGTTTATTTGACATTGTTGTTGTTGTTGTTGTTTTTGTTGTCGTTATTGTTGGTGTTGTTGTTGTTTATTTGACGTTGTTGTTGTTGTTTATTTGACGTTGTTGTTGTTGTTGTTTATTTGACATTGTTGTTGTTGTTGTTGTTTATTTGACGTTGTTGTTGTTGTTGTTTATTTCACGTTGTTGTGGTTGTTTATTTGACGTTGTTGTTGTTGTTGTTTATTTGACATTGTTGTTGTTGTTGACGTTGTTGTTGTAGTTGTTTATTTGACGTTGTTGTTGTTGTTGTTGTTTATTTGATGTTGTTTTAGTTGTTGTTGTTTATTTAACGTTGTTGTTGTTGTTGTTTATTAGACGTTGTTAATGTTGTTGACATTGTTGTTGTTGTTTTTGTTGTTTATTTGACATTGTTGTTGTTGTTGTTGTTTTTATTGTTGTTATTGTTGGTGTTGTTGTTGTTTATTTGACGTTGTTGTTGTTGTTGTTTATTTGACGTTGTTGTTGTTGTTGTTTATTTGACATTGTTGTTGTTGTTGTTGTTTATTTGACGTTGTTGTTGTTGTTGTTGTTGTTGTTTATTTGACGTTGTTGTTGTTGTTTATTTGACATTGTTGTTGTTGTTGTTGTTTATTTGATGTTGTTATAGTTGTTGTTGTTTATTTGACGTTGTTGTTGTTTTATATTTGACGTTGTTGTTGTTGACATTGTTGTTGTTGTTGTTGTTTATTTGACATTGTTGTTATTGTTGTTTATTTGACGTTATTGTTGTAGTTTATTTGACGGTGTTATTGTTGTTGTTGTTGTTTATTTGACGTTGTTGTTTACGTTGTTGTTATTGTTGTTGTTTATTTGATGATGTTGTTGTTGTTATTGTTGTTGTTGCTGTTTATTAGATGTTGTTAATGTTGTTGACATTGTTGTTGTTGTTTTTGTTGTTTATTTGACGTTGTTGTTGTTGTTGTTGTTGTTTACTTGACGTTGTTGTTGTTGTTGTTTATTTGACGTTGTTGTTGTTGTTGTTTATTTGACGTTGTTGTTGTTGTTGTTTATTTGACGTTGTTGTTGTTGTTGTTTATTTGACGTTATTGTTGTTTATTTGACGTTGTTGTTGTTGTTGTTTATTTGACATTGTTGTTGTTGTTGTTGACGTTGTTGTTGTAGTTGTTTATTTGATGTTGTTGTTGTTGTTTATTTGATGTTGTTTTTGTTGTTGTTGTTTATTTGACGTTGTTGTTGTTTTTTATTTGACGTTGTTGTTGTTGACATTGTTGTTGTTGTTTATTTGACATTGTTGTTGTTGTTTTTTATTTGATGGTGTTGTTGTTAACATTGTTGTTGTTGTTTATTTGACGTTGTTGTTGTTTATTTGACGTAGTTGTTGTTATTGACGTTATTGTTGTTGTTGTTTATTTGACATTTTTGTTGTTGTTGATGTTGTTGATGTTGTTGTTTTTTATTTGACGTTGTTGTTGTTGTTATTTATTTGACGTTGTTGTTGTTGTTGTTGTTATTGTTGTTGTTGTTGTTGTTAATTTGAAGTTGTTGTTGTTTATTTGACGTTGTTGTTGTTGTTGTTGTTTATTTGACGTTGTTGTTGTTGTTATTTATTTGACGTTGTTGTTGTTGTTGTTGTTTATTTGACGTTGTTGTTTATTTGACATTGTTGTTTATTTGACGTTGTTGTTGTTGTTTATTTCACGTTGTTGTTGTTATTTGAAGTTGTTGTTGTTGTTGTATTTGTTGTTGTTGTTATTGTTTATTTGACTTTGTTGTTGTTGTTTATTTGACGTTATTGTTGTTGTTTATTTGACGTTATTGTTGTTGTTTACTTGACGTTGTTATTGTTGTTGTTGTTTTTTATTTGACGTTGTTGTTGATGTTGTTGTTATTGTTGTTGTTTATTTGACGTTGTTGTTGTTGTTTATTAGATGTTGTAAATGTTGTTGACATTGTTGTTGTTTTTTTTGTTGTTTATTTGACGTTGTTGTTGTTGTTGTTTTTGTTGTTGTTATTGTTGGTGTTATTGTTGTTTACTTGACGTTGTTGTTGTTGTTGTTTATTTGACGTTGTTGTTGTTGTTTATTTGACGTTGTTATTATTGTTGTTGTTGTTTATTTGACGTTGTTGTTGACATTGTTGTTGTTGTTGTTTATTTGACGTTGTTGTTGTTGTTTATTAGACGTTGTTAATGTTGTTGACATTGTTGTTGTTGTTTTTGTTGTTTATTTGACATTGTTGTTGTTGTTGTTGTTTTTGTTGTTGTTATTGTTGGTGTTTTGTTGTTTACTTGACGTTGTTGTTGTTGTTGTTTTTTATTTGACGTTGTTGTTGTTGTTGTTTATTTGACGTTGTTATTGTTGTTGTTGTTGTTTATTTGACGTTGTTGTTGTTGTTGTTGTTGTTTATTTGACGTTGTTGTTGTTGTTTATTAGACGTTGTTAATGTAGTTGACATTGTTGTTGTTGTTTTTGTTGTTTATTTGACGTTGTTGTTGTTGTTGTTTTTTTTGTTGTTATTGTTGGTGTTGGTGTTGTTTACTTGACGTTGTTGTTGTTGTTGTTGTTTATTTGACGTTGTTGTTGTTGTTGTTTATTTGACGTTGTTATTGTTGTTGTTGTTGTTTATTTGACGTTGTTGTTGATGTTGTTGTTGTTGTTGTTTATTTGACGTTGTTGTTGTTTTATATTAGACGTTGTTAATGTTGTTGACATTGTTGTTGTTGTTTTTGTTGTTTATTTGACATTGTTGTTGTTGTTGTTGTTTTTGTTGTTGTTATTGTTGGTGTTTTGTTGTTTACTTGACGTTGTTGTTGTTGTTGTTTTTTATTTGACGTTGTTGTTGTTGTTGTTTATTTGACGTTGTTATTGTTGTTGTTGTTGTTTATTTGACGTTGTTGTTGTTGTTGTTGTTGTTTATTTGACGTTGTTGTTGTTGTTTATTAGACGTTGTTAATGTAGTTGACATTGTTGTTGTTGTTTTTGTTGTTTATTTGACGTTGTTGTTGTTGTTGTTTTTTTTGTTGTTATTGTTGGTGTTGGTGTTGTTTACTTGACGTTGTTGTTGTTGTTGTTGTTTATTTGACGTTGTTGTTGTTGTTGTTTATTTGACGTTGTTATTGTTGTTGTTGTTGTTTATTTGACGTTGTTGTTGATGTTGTTGTTGTTGTTTATTTGACGTTGTTGTTGTTCTTTATTAGACGTTGTTAATGTTGTTGACATTGTTGTTGTTGTTTTTGTTGTTTATTTGACATTGTTGTTGTTGTTGTTGTTGTTTTTGTTGTCGTTATTGTTGGTGTTGTTGTTGTTTATTTGACGTTGTTGTTGTTGTTTATTTGACATTGTTGTTGTTGTTGTTTATTTGACATTGTTGTTGTTGTTGTTGTTTATTTGACGTTGTTGTTGTTGTTGTTGTTGTTTATTTCACGTTGTTGTTGTTGTTTATTTGACGTTGTTGTTGTTGTTGTTTATTTGACATTGTTGTTGTTGTTGACGTTGTTGTTGTTGTTGTTTATTTGACGTTGTTGTTATTGTTGTTGTTTATTTGATGTTGTTTTAGTTGTTGTTGTTTATTTGACGTTGTTGTTGTTGTTGTTTATTAGACGTTGTTAATGTTGTTGACATTGTTGTTGTTGTTTTTGTTGTTTATTTGACATTGTTGTTGTTGTTGTTGTTGTTGTTTTTGTTGTTGTTATTGTTGGTGTTGTTGTTGTTTATTTGACGTTGTTGTTGTTGTTGTTTATTTGACGTTGTTGTTGTTGTTGTTTATTTGACATTGTTGTTGTTGTTGTTGTTTATTTGTCGTTGTTGTAGTTGTTGTTATTTATTTGACGTTGTTGTTGTTGTTTATTTGACGTTGTTGTTGTTGTTGTTGTTTATTTGATGTTGTTTTAGTTGTTGTTGTTTATTTGACGTTGTTGTTGTTTTATATTTGACGTTGTTGTTGTTGACATTGTTGTTGTTGTTGTTTATTTGACATTGTTGTTGTTGTTGTTTATTTGACGTTATTGTTGTAGTTTATTTGACGTTGTTATTGTTGTTGTTGTTGTTTATTTGACGTTGTTGTTTACGTTGTTGTTGTTGTTGTTTATTTGACGTTGTTGTTGTTGTTTATTAGACGTTGTTAATGTTGTTGACATTGTTGTTGTTGTTTTTGTTGTTTATTTGACATTGTTGTTGTTGTTGTTGTTGTTTTTGTTGTTTTTATTGTTGGTGTTTTGTTGTTTACTTGACGTTATTGTTGTTGTTGTTTTTTATTTGACGTTGTTGTTGTTGTTGTTGTTTATTTGACGTTGTTATTGTTGTTGTTGTTTATTTGACGTTGTTGTTGTTGTTGTTGTTGTTTATTTGACGTTGTTGTTGTTGTTGTTTATTAGACGTTGTTAATGTAGTTGACATTGTTGTTGTTGTTTTTGTTGTTTATTTGACGTTGTTGTTGTTGTTGTTTTTTTTGTTGTTATTGTTGGTGTTGGTGTTGTTTACTTGACGTTGTTGTTGTTGTTGTTGTTGTTTATTTGACGTTGTTGTTGTTGTTGTTTATTTGACGTTGTTATTGTTGTTGTTGTTGTTTATTTGACGTTGTTGTTGACGTTGTTGTTGTTGTTGTTTATTTGACGTTGTTGTTGTTCTTTATTAGACGTTGTTAATGTTGTTGACATTGTTGTTGTTGTTTTTGTTGTTTATTTGACATTGTTGTTGTTGTTGTTGTTTTTGTTGTCGTTATTGTTGGTGTTGTTGTTGTTGTTTATTTGACGTTGTTGTTGTTGTTTATTTGACGTTGTTGTTGTTGTTGTTTATTTGACATTGTTGTTGTTGTTGTTGTTTATTTGACGTTGTTGTTGTTGTTGTTGTTGTTGTTTATTTCACGTTGTTGTTGTTGTTTATTTGACGTTGTTGTTGTTGTTGTTTATTTGACATTGTTGTTGTTGTTGACGTTGTTGTTGTAGTTGTTTATTTGACGTTGTTGTTGTTGTTGTTTATTTGATGTTGTTTTAGTTGTTGTTGTTTATTTGACGTTGTTGTTGTTGTTTATTAGACGTTGTTAATGTTGTTGACATTGTTGTTGTTGTTTTTGTTGTTTATTTGACATTGTTGTTGTTGTTGTTGTTGTTTTTGTTGTTGTTATTGTTGGTGTTGTTGTTGTTTATTTGACGTTGTTGTTGTTGTTGTTTATTTGACGTTGTTGTTGTTGTTGTTTATTTGACATTGTTGTTGTTGTTGTTGTTGTTGTTTATTTGACGTTGTTGTTGTTGTTGTTGTTTATTTGACGTTGTTGTTGTTGTTTATTTGACGTTGTTGTTGTTGTAATTGTTTATTTGATGTTGTTTTAGTTGTTGTTGTTTATTTGACGTTGTTGTTGTTTTATATTTGACGTTGTTGTTGTTGACATTGTTGTTGTTGTTGTTGTTTATTTGACATTGTTGTTGTTGTTGTTGTTTATTTGACGTTATTGTTGTAGTTTATTTGATGTTGTTATTGTTGTTGTTGTTGTTTATTTGACGTTGTTGTTTACGTTGTTGTTATTGTTGTTGTTTATTTGATGTTGTTGTTGTTGTTATTGTTGTTGTTGCTGTTTATTAGATGTTGTTAATGTTGTTGACATTGTTGTTGTTGTTTTTGTTGTTTATTTGACGTTGTTGTTGTTGTTGTTGTTGTTGTTTACTTGACGTTGTTGTTGTTGTTGTTGTTTATTTGACGTTGTTGTTGTTGTTGTTGTTTATTTGACGTTGTTGTTGTTGTTGTTGTTTATTTGACGTTGTTGTTGTTGTTGTTGTTTATTTGACGTTATTGTTGTTTATTTGACGTTGTTGTTGTTGTTTATTTGACATTGTTGTTGTTGTTGTTGACGTTGTTGTTGTAGTTGTTTATTTGATGTTGTTGTTGTTGTTGTTTATTTGATGTTGTTTTTGTTGTTGTTGTTTATTTGACGTTGTTGTTGTTTTTTATTTGACGTTGTTGTTGTTGACATTGTTGTTGTTGTTTCTTTGACATTGTTGTTGTTGTTTTTTATTTGATGGTGTTGTTGTTAACATTGTTGTTGTTGTTGTTGTTGTTGTTTATTTGACGTTGTTGTTGTTTATTTGACGTAGTTGTTGTTATTGACGTTATTGTTGTTGTTGTTGTTGTTGTTTATTTGACGTTTTTGTTGTTGTTGATGTTGTTGATGTTGTTGTTTTTTATTTGACGTTGTTGTTGTTGTTGTTTATTTGACGTTGTTGTTGTTGTTGTTATTGTTGTTGTTGTTGTTGTTGTTAATTTGAAGTTGTTGTTGTTTATTTAACGTTGTTGTTGTTGTTGTTTATTTGACGTTGTTGTTGTTGTTATTTATTTGACGTTGTTGTTGTTGTTGTTGTTTATTTGACGTTGTTGTTTATTTGACATTGTTGTTTATTTGACGTTGTTGTTGTTTATTTCACGTTGTTGTTGTTATTTGAAGTTGTTGTTGTTGTTGTATTTGTTGTTGTTGTTATTGTTTATTTGACTTTGTTGTTGTTGTTTATTTGACGTTATTGTTGTTGTTTATTTGACGTTATTGTTGTTGTTTACTTGACGTTGTTATTGTTGTTGTTGTTGTTTATTTGACGTTGTTTTTGATGTTGTTGTTATTGTTGTTGTTTATTTGACGTTGTTGTTGTTGTTGTTGTTGTTTATTAGATGTTGTAAATATTGTTGACATTGTTGTTGTTTTTTTTGTTGTTTATTTGACGTTGTTGTTGTTGTTGTTGTTGTTTTTGTTGTTGTTATTGTTGGTGTTGTTGTTGTTTACTTGACGTTGTTGTTGTTGTTGTTGTTTATTTGACGTTGTTGTTGTTGTTTATTTGACGTTGTTATTATTGTTGTTGTTGTTTATTTGACGTTGTTGTTGACGTTGTTGTTGTTGTTGTTTATTTGACGTTGTTGTTGTTGTTTATTAGACGTTGTTAATGTTGTTGACATTGTTGTTGTTGTTTTTGTTGTTTATTTGACATTGTTGTTGTTGTTGTTGTTTTTGTTGTTGTTATTGTTGGTGTTTTGTTGTTTACTTGACGTTGTTGTTGTTGTTGTTTTTTATTTGACGCTGTTGTTGTTGTTGTTTATTTGACGTTGTTATTGTTGTTGTTGTTGTTTATTTGACGTTGTTGTTGTTGTTGTTGTTTATTTGACGTTGTTGTTGTTGTTTATTAGACGTTGTTAATGTAGTTGACATTGTTGTTGTTGTTTTTGTTGTTTATTTGACGTTGTTATTGTTGTTGTTTTTTTTGTTGTTATTGTTGGTGTTGGTGTTGTTTACTTGACGTTGTTGTTGTTGTTGTTTATTTGACGTTGTTGTTGTTGTTGTTGTTGTTTATTTGACGTTGTTATTGTTGTTGTTGTTGTTTATTTGACGTTGTTGTTGACGTTGTTGTTGTTGTTGTTTATTTGACGTTGTTGTTGTTCTTTATTAGACGTTGTTAATGTTGTTGACATTGTTGTTGTTGTTTTTGTTGTTTATTTGACATTGTTGTTGTTGTTGTTGTTGTTTTTGTTGTCGTTATTGTTGGTGTTGTTGTTGTTTATTTGACGTTGTTGTTGTTGTTTATTTGACGTTGTTGTTGTTGTTGTTTATTTGACATTGTTGTTGTTGTTGTTGTTTATTTGACGTTGTTGTTGTTGTTGTTGTTTATTTCACGTTGTTGTTGTTGTTTATTTGACGTTGTTGTTGTTGTTGTTTATTTGACATTGTTGTTGTTGTTGACGTTGTTATTGTAGTTGTTTATTTGATGTTGTTGTTGTTGTTGTTGTTTATTTGATGTTGTTTTAGTTGTTGTTGTTTATTTGACGTTGTTGTTGTTGTTGTTTATTAGACGTTGTTAATGTTGTTGACATTGTTGTTGTTGTTTTTGTTGTTTATTTGACATTGTTGTTGTTGTTGTTGTTGTTTTTGTTGTTGTTATTGTTGGTGTTGTTGTTGTTTATTTGACGTTGTTGTTGTTGTTGTTTATTTGACGTTGTTGTTGTTGTTGTTGTTTATTTGACATTGTTGTTGTTGTTGTTGTTTATTTGACGTTGTTGTTGTTGTTGTTGTTGTTTATTTGACGTTGTTGTTGTTGTTTATTTGACATTGTTGTTGTTGTTGTTTATTTGATGTTGTTATAGTTGTTGTTGTTTATTTGACGTTGTTGTTGTTTTATATTTGACGTTGTTGTTGTTGACATTGTTGTTGTTGTTGTTGTTTATTTGACATTGTTGTTGTTGTTGTTTATTTGACGTTATTGTTGTAGTTTATTTGACGTTGTTATTGTTGTTGTTGTTGTTTATTTGACGTTGTTGTTTACGTTTGTGGTAATGGTGTTGTTTATTTGATGATGTTGTTGTTGTTATTGTTGTTGTTGCTGTTTATTAGATGTTGTTAATGTTGTTGACATTGTTGTTGTTGTTTTTGTTGTTTATTTGACGTTGTTGTTGTTGTTGTTGTTGTTGTTGTTTACTTGACGTTGTTGTTGTTGTTGTTTATTTGACGTTGTTGTTGTTGTTGTTTATTTGACGTTGTTGTTGTTGTTGTTTATTTGACGTTGTTGTTGTTGTTGTTGTTTATTTGACGTTATTGTTGTTTATTTGACGTTGTTGTTGTTGTTTATTTGACATTGTTGTTGTTGTTGTTGACGTTGTTGTTGTAGTTGTTTATTTGATGTTGTTGTTGTTGTTGTTTATTTGATGTTGTTTTTGTTGTTGTTGTTTATTTGACGTTGTTGTTGTTTTTTATTTGACGTTGTTGTTGTTGACATTGTTGTTGTTGTTTATTTGACATTGTTGTTGTTGTTTTTTATTTGATGGTGTTGTTGTTAACATTGTTGTTGTTGTTGTTGTTGTTGTTTATTTGACGTTGTTGTTGTTTATTTGACGTAGTTGTTGTTATTGACGTTATTGTTGTTGTTGTTGTTGTTGTTTATTTGACGTTTTTGTTGTTGTTGATGTTGTTGATGTTGTTGTTTTTTATTTGACGTTGTTGTTGTTGTTTATTTGACGTTGTTGTTGTTGTTGTTATTGTTGTTGTTGTTGTTGTTAATTTGAAGTTGTTGTTGTTTATTTAACGTTGTTGTTGTTGTTGTTTATTTGACGTTGTTGTTGTTGTTATTTATTTGACGTTGTTGTTGTTGTTGTTGTTGTTGTTTATTTGACGTTGTTGTTTATTTGACATTGTTGTTTATTTGACGTTGTTGTTGTTTATTTCACGTTGTTGTTGTTATTTGAAGTTGTTGTTGTTGTTGTATTTGTTGTTGTTGTTATTGTTTATTTGACTTTGTTGTTGTTGTTTATTTGACGTTATTGTTGTTGTTTATTTGACGTTATTGTTGTTGTTTACTTGACGTTGTCATTGTTGTTGTTGTTGTTGTTTATTTGACGTTGTTGTTGATGTTGTTGTTATTGTTGTTGTTTATTTGACGTTGTTGTTGTTGTTGTTGTTGTTTATTAGATGTTGTAAATATTGTTGACATTGTTGTTGTTTTTTTTGTTGTTTATTTGACGTTGTTGTTGTTGTTGTTGTTGTTGTTTTTGTTGTTGTTATTGTTGGTGTTGTTGTTGTTTACTTGACGTTGTTGTTGTTGTTGTTTATTTGACGTTGTTGTTGTTGTTTATTTGACGTTGTTATTATTGTTGTTGTTGTTTATTTGACGTTGTTGTTGACGTTGTTGTTGACGTTGTTGTTGTTGTTGTTTATTTGACGTTGTTGTTGTTGTTTATTAGACGTTGTTAATGTTGTTGACATTGTTGTTGTTGTTTTTGTTGTTTATTTGACATTGTTGTTGTTGTTGTTGTTGTTGTTGTTGTTTTTGTTGTTGTTATTGTTGGTGTTTTGTTGTTTACTTGACGTTGTTGTTGTTGTTGTTTATTTGACGTTGTTATTGTTGTTGTTGTTGTTTATTTGACGTTGTTGTTGTTGTTGTTGTTGTTTATTTGACGTTGTTGTTGTTGTTTATTAGACGTTGTTAATGTAGTTGACATTGTTGTTGTTGTTTTTTTTGTTTATTTGACGTTGTTATTGTTTTTTTTTTTTTGTTGTTATTGTTGGTGTTGGTGTTGTTTACTTGACGTTGTTGTTGTTGTTGTTGTTGTTTATTTAACGTTGTTGTTGTTGTTATTTATTTGACGTTGTTATTGTTGTTGTTGTTGTTTATTTGACGTTGTTGTTGACGTTGTTGTTGTTGTTGTTGTTTATTTGACGTTGTTATTGTTCTTTATTAGACGTTGTTAATGTTGTTGACATTGTTGTTGTTGTTTTTGTTGTTTATTTGACATTGTTGTTGTTGTTGTTGTTGTTTTTGTTGTCGTTATTGTTGGTGTTGTTGTTGTTTATTTGACGTTGTTGTTGTTGTTTATTTGACGTTGTTGTTGTTGTTGTTTATTTGACATTGTTGTTGTTGTTGTTGTTTATTTGACGTTGTTGTTGTTGTTGTTTATTTCACGTTGTTGTTGTTGTTTATTTGACGTTGTTGTTGTTGTTGTTTATTTGACATTGTTGTTGTTGTTGACGTTGTTGTTGTAGTTGTTTATTTGACGTTGTTGTTGTTGTTGTTTATTTGATGTTGTTTTAGTTGTTGTTGTTTATTTGACGTTGTTGTTGTTGTTTATTAGACGTTGTTAATGTTGTTGACATTGTTGTTGTTGTTTTTGTTGTTTATTTGACATTGTTGTTGTTGTTGTTGTTTTTGTTGTTGTTATTGTTGGTGTTGTTGTTGTTTATTTGACGTTGTTGTTGTTGTTGTTGTTTATTTGACGTTGTTGTTGTTGTTTATTTGACGTTGTTGTTGTTGTTGTTTATTTGACATTGTTGTTGTTGTTGTTGTTTATTTGACGTTGTTGTTGTTGTTGTTGTTGTTGTTTATTTGACGTTGTTGTTGTTGTTTATTTGACATTGTTGTTGTTGTTGTTTATTTGATGTTGTTATAGTTGTTGTTGTTTATTTGACGTTGTTGTTGTTTTATATTTGACGTTGTTGTTGTTGACATTGTTGTTGTTGTTGTTGTTTATTTGACATTGTTGTTGTTGTTGTTTATTTGACATTGTTGTTGTTGTTGTTGTTTATTTGACGTTGTTGTTGTTGTTGTTGTTGTTTATTTCACGTTGTTGTTGTTGTTTATTTGACGTTGTTGTTGTTGTTGTTTATTTGACATTGTTGTTGTTGTTGACGTTGTTGTTGTTGTTGTTTATTTGACGTTGTTGTTATTGTTGTTGTTTATTTGATGTTGTTTTAGTTGTTGTTGTTTATTTGACGTTGTTGTTGTTGTTGTTTATTAGACGTTGTTAATGTTGTTGACATTGTTGTTGTTGTTTTTGTTGTTTATTTGACATTGTTGTTGTTGTTGTTGTTGTTGTTTTTGTTGTTGTTATTGTTGGTGTTGTTGTTGTTTATTTGACGTTGTTGTTGTTGTTGTTTATTTGACGTTGTTGTTGTTGTTGTTTATTTGACATTGTTGTTGTTGTTGTTGTTTATTTGTCGTTGTTGTAGTTGTTGTTATTTATTTGACGTTGTTGTTGTTGTTTATTTGACGTTGTTGTTGTTGTTGTTGTTTATTTGATGTTGTTTTAGTTGTTGTTGTTTATTTGACGTTGTTGTTGTTTTATATTTGACGTTGTTGTTGTTGACATTGTTGTTGTTGTTGTTTATTTGACATTGTTGTTGTTGTTGTTTATTTGACGTTATTGTTGTAGTTTATTTGACGTTGTTATTGTTGTTGTTGTTGTTTATTTGACGTTGTTGTTTACGTTGTTGTTGTTGTTGTTTATTTGACGTTGTTGTTGTTGTTTATTAGACGTTGTTAATGTTGTTGACATTGTTGTTGTTGTTTTTGTTGTTTATTTGACATTGTTGTTGTTGTTGTTGTTGTTTTTGTTGTTTTTATTGTTGGTGTTTTGTTGTTTACTTGACGTTATTGTTGTTGTTGTTTTTTATTTGACGTTGTTGTTGTTGTTGTTGTTTATTTGACGTTGTTATTGTTGTTGTTGTTTATTTGACGTTGTTGTTGTTGTTGTTGTTGTTTATTTGACGTTGTTGTTGTTGTTGTTTATTAGACGTTGTTAATGTAGTTGACATTGTTGTTGTTGTTTTTGTTGTTTATTTGACGTTGTTGTTGTTGTTGTTTTTTTTGTTGTTATTGTTGGTGTTGGTGTTGTTTACTTGACGTTGTTGTTGTTGTTGTTGTTGTTTATTTGACGTTGTTGTTGTTGTTGTTTATTTGACGTTGTTATTGTTGTTGTTGTTGTTTATTTGACGTTGTTGTTGACGTTGTTGTTGTTGTTGTTTATTTGACGTTGTTGTTGTTCTTTATTAGACGTTGTTAATGTTGTTGACATTGTTGTTGTTGTTTTTGTTGTTTATTTGACATTGTTGTTGTTGTTGTTGTTTTTGTTGTCGTTATTGTTGGTGTTGTTGTTGTTGTTTATTTGACGTTGTTGTTGTTGTTTATTTGACGTTGTTGTTGTTGTTGTTTATTTGACATTGTTGTTGTTGTTGTTGTTTATTTGACGTTGTTGTTGTTGTTGTTGTTGTTGTTTATTTCACGTTGTTGTTGTTGTTTATTTGACGTTGTTGTTGTTGTTGTTTATTTGACATTGTTGTTGTTGTTGACGTTGTTGTTGTAGTTGTTTATTTGACGTTGTTGTTGTTGTTGTTTATTTGATGTTGTTTTAGTTGTTGTTGTTTATTTGACGTTGTTGTTGTTGTTTATTAGACGTTGTTAATGTTGTTGACATTGTTGTTGTTGTTTTTGTTGTTTATTTGACATTGTTGTTGTTGTTGTTGTTGTTTTTGTTGTTGTTATTGTTGGTGTTGTTGTTGTTTATTTGACGTTGTTGTTGTTGTTGTTTATTTGACGTTGTTGTTGTTGTTGTTTATTTGACATTGTTGTTGTTGTTGTTGTTGTTGTTTATTTGACGTTGTTGTTGTTGTTGTTGTTTATTTGACGTTGTTGTTGTTGTTTATTTGACGTTGTTGTTGTTGTAATTGTTTATTTGATGTTGTTTTAGTTGTTGTTGTTTATTTGACGTTGTTGTTGTTTTATATTTGACGTTGTTGTTGTTGACATTGTTGTTGTTGTTGTTGTTTATTTGACATTGTTGTTGTTGTTGTTGTTTATTTGACGTTATTGTTGTAGTTTATTTGATGTTGTTATTGTTGTTGTTGTTGTTTATTTGACGTTGTTGTTTACGTTGTTGTTATTGTTGTTGTTTATTTGATGTTGTTGTTGTTGTTATTGTTGTTGTTGCTGTTTATTAGATGTTGTTAATGTTGTTGACATTGTTGTTGTTGTTTTTGTTGTTTATTTGACGTTGTTGTTGTTGTTGTTGTTGTTGTTTACTTGACGTTGTTGTTGTTGTTGTTGTTTATTTGACGTTGTTGTTGTTGTTGTTGTTTATTTGACGTTGTTGTTGTTGTTGTTGTTTATTTGACGTTGTTGTTGTTGTTGTTGTTTATTTGACGTTATTGTTGTTTATTTGACGTTGTTGTTGTTGTTTATTTGACATTGTTGTTGTTGTTGTTGACGTTGTTGTTGTAGTTGTTTATTTGATGTTGTTGTTGTTGTTGTTTATTTGATGTTGTTTTTGTTGTTGTTGTTTATTTGACGTTGTTGTTGTTTTTTATTTGACGTTGTTGTTGTTGACATTGTTGTTGTTGTTTCTTTGACATTGTTGTTGTTGTTTTTTATTTGATGGTGTTGTTGTTAACATTGTTGTTGTTGTTGTTGTTGTTGTTTATTTGACGTTGTTGTTGTTTATTTGACGTAGTTGTTGTTATTGACGTTATTGTTGTTGTTGTTGTTGTTGTTTATTTGACGTTTTTGTTGTTGTTGATGTTGTTGATGTTGTTGTTTTTTATTTGACGTTGTTGTTGTTGTTGTTTATTTGACGTTGTTGTTGTTGTTGTTATTGTTGTTGTTGTTGTTGTTGTTAATTTGAAGTTGTTGTTGTTTATTTAACGTTGTTGTTGTTGTTGTTTATTTGACGTTGTTGTTGTTGTTATTTATTTGACGTTGTTGTTGTTGTTGTTGTTTATTTGACGTTGTTGTTTATTTGACATTGTTGTTTATTTGACGTTGTTGTTGTTTATTTCACGTTGTTGTTGTTATTTGAAGTTGTTGTTGTTGTTGTATTTGTTGTTGTTGTTATTGTTTATTTGACTTTGTTGTTGTTGTTTATTTGACGTTATTGTTGTTGTTTATTTGACGTTATTGTTGTTGTTTACTTGACGTTGTTATTGTTGTTGTTGTTGTTTATTTGACGTTGTTTTTGATGTTGTTGTTATTGTTGTTGTTTATTTGACGTTGTTGTTGTTGTTGTTGTTGTTTATTAGATGTTGTAAATATTGTTGACATTGTTGTTGTTTTTTTTGTTGTTTATTTGACGTTGTTGTTGTTGTTGTTGTTGTTTTTGTTGTTGTTATTGTTGGTGTTGTTGTTGTTTACTTGACGTTGTTGTTGTTGTTGTTGTTTATTTGACGTTGTTGTTGTTGTTTATTTGACGTTGTTATTATTGTTGTTGTTGTTTATTTGACGTTGTTGTTGACGTTGTTGTTGTTGTTGTTTATTTGACGTTGTTGTTGTTGTTTATTAGACGTTGTTAATGTTGTTGACATTGTTGTTGTTGTTTTTGTTGTTTATTTGACATTGTTGTTGTTGTTGTTGTTTTTGTTGTTGTTATTGTTGGTGTTTTGTTGTTTACTTGACGTTGTTGTTGTTGTTGTTTTTTATTTGACGCTGTTGTTGTTGTTGTTTATTTGACGTTGTTATTGTTGTTGTTGTTGTTTATTTGACGTTGTTGTTGTTGTTGTTGTTTATTTGACGTTGTTGTTGTTGTTTATTAGACGTTGTTAATGTAGTTGACATTGTTGTTGTTGTTTTTGTTGTTTATTTGACGTTGTTATTGTTGTTGTTTTTTTTGTTGTTATTGTTGGTGTTGGTGTTGTTTACTTGACGTTGTTGTTGTTGTTGTTTATTTGACGTTGTTGTTGTTGTTGTTGTTGTTTATTTGACGTTGTTATTGTTGTTGTTGTTGTTTATTTGACGTTGTTGTTGACGTTGTTGTTGTTGTTGTTTATTTGACGTTGTTGTTGTTCTTTATTAGACGTTGTTAATGTTGTTGACATTGTTGTTGTTGTTTTTGTTGTTTATTTGACATTGTTGTTGTTGTTGTTGTTGTTTTTGTTGTCGTTATTGTTGGTGTTGTTGTTGTTTATTTGACGTTGTTGTTGTTGTTTATTTGACGTTGTTGTTGTTGTTGTTTATTTGACATTGTTGTTGTTGTTGTTGTTTATTTGACGTTGTTGTTGTTGTTGTTGTTTATTTCACGTTGTTGTTGTTGTTTATTTGACGTTGTTGTTGTTGTTGTTTATTTGACATTGTTGTTGTTGTTGACGTTGTTATTGTAGTTGTTTATTTGATGTTGTTGTTGTTGTTGTTGTTTATTTGATGTTGTTTTAGTTGTTGTTGTTTATTTGACGTTGTTGTTGTTGTTGTTTATTAGACGTTGTTAATGTTGTTGACATTGTTGTTGTTGTTTTTGTTGTTTATTTGACATTGTTGTTGTTGTTGTTGTTGTTTTTGTTGTTGTTATTGTTGGTGTTGTTGTTGTTTATTTGACGTTGTTGTTGTTGTTGTTTATTTGACGTTGTTGTTGTTGTTGTTGTTTATTTGACATTGTTGTTGTTGTTGTTGTTTATTTGACGTTGTTGTTGTTGTTGTTGTTGTTTATTTGACGTTGTTGTTGTTGTTTATTTGACATTGTTGTTGTTGTTGTTTATTTGATGTTGTTATAGTTGTTGTTGTTTATTTGACGTTGTTGTTGTTTTATATTTGACGTTGTTGTTGTTGACATTGTTGTTGTTGTTGTTGTTTATTTGACATTGTTGTTGTTGTTGTTTATTTGACGTTATTGTTGTAGTTTATTTGACGTTGTTATTGTTGTTGTTGTTGTTTATTTGACGTTGTTGTTTACGTTTGTGGTAATGGTGTTGTTTATTTGATGATGTTGTTGTTGTTATTGTTGTTGTTGCTGTTTATTAGATGTTGTTAATGTTGTTGACATTGTTGTTGTTGTTTTTGTTGTTTATTTGACGTTGTTGTTGTTGTTGTTGTTGTTGTTGTTTACTTGACGTTGTTGTTGTTGTTGTTTATTTGACGTTGTTGTTGTTGTTGTTTATTTGACGTTGTTGTTGTTGTTGTTTATTTGACGTTGTTGTTGTTGTTGTTGTTTATTTGACGTTATTGTTGTTTATTTGACGTTGTTGTTGTTGTTTATTTGACATTGTTGTTGTTGTTGTTGACGTTGTTGTTGTAGTTGTTTATTTGATGTTGTTGTTGTTGTTGTTTATTTGATGTTGTTTTTGTTGTTGTTGTTTATTTGACGTTGTTGTTGTTTTTTATTTGACGTTGTTGTTGTTGACATTGTTGTTGTTGTTTATTTGACATTGTTGTTGTTGTTTTTTATTTGATGGTGTTGTTGTTAACATTGTTGTTGTTGTTGTTGTTGTTGTTTATTTGACGTTGTTGTTGTTTATTTGACGTAGTTGTTGTTATTGACGTTATTGTTGTTGTTGTTGTTGTTGTTTATTTGACGTTTTTGTTGTTGTTGATGTTGTTGATGTTGTTGTTTTTTATTTGACGTTGTTGTTGTTGTTTATTTGACGTTGTTGTTGTTGTTGTTATTGTTGTTGTTGTTGTTGTTAATTTGAAGTTGTTGTTGTTTATTTAACGTTGTTGTTGTTGTTGTTTATTTGACGTTGTTGTTGTTGTTATTTATTTGACGTTGTTGTTGTTGTTGTTGTTGTTGTTTATTTGACGTTGTTGTTTATTTGACATTGTTGTTTATTTGACGTTGTTGTTGTTTATTTCACGTTGTTGTTGTTATTTGAAGTTGTTGTTGTTGTTGTATTTGTTGTTGTTGTTATTGTTTATTTGACTTTGTTGTTGTTGTTTATTTGACGTTATTGTTGTTGTTTATTTGACGTTATTGTTGTTGTTTACTTGACGTTGTCATTGTTGTTGTTGTTGTTTATTTGACGTTGTTGTTGATGTTGTTGTTATTGTTGTTGTTTATTTGACGTTGTTGTTGTTGTTGTTGTTGTTTATTAGATGTTGTAAATATTGTTGACATTGTTGTTGTTTTTTTTGTTGTTTATTTGACGTTGTTGTTGTTGTTGTTGTTGTTGTTTTTGTTGTTGTTATTGTTGGTGTTGTTGTTGTTTACTTGACGTTGTTGTTGTTGTTGTTTATTTGACGTTGTTGTTGTTGTTTATTTGACGTTGTTATTATTGTTGTTGTTGTTTATTTGACGTTGTTGTTGACGTTGTTGTTGACGTTGTTGTTGTTGTTGTTTATTTGACGTTGTTGTTGTTGTTTATTAGACGTTGTTAATGTTGTTGACATTGTTGTTGTTGTTTTTGTTGTTTATTTGACATTGTTGTTGTTGTTGTTGTTGTTGTTGTTGTTTTTGTTGTTGTTATTGTTGGTGTTTTGTTGTTTACTTGACGTTGTTGTTGTTGTTGTTTATTTGACGTTGTTATTGTTGTTGTTGTTGTTTATTTGACGTTGTTGTTGTTGTTGTTGTTGTTTATTTGACGTTGTTGTTGTTGTTTATTAGACGTTGTTAATGTAGTTGACATTGTTGTTGTTGTTTTTTTTGTTTATTTGACGTTGTTATTGTTTTTTTTTTTTTGTTGTTATTGTTGGTGTTGGTGTTGTTTACTTGACGTTGTTGTTGTTGTTGTTGTTGTTTATTTAACGTTGTTGTTGTTGTTATTTATTTGACGTTGTTATTGTTGTTGTTGTTGTTTATTTGACGTTGTTGTTGACGTTGTTGTTGTTGTTGTTATTTATTTGACGTTGTTATTGTTCTTTATTAGACGTTGTTAATGTTGTTGACATTGTTGTTGTTGTTTTTGTTGTTTATTTGACATTGTTGTTGTTGTTGTTGTTGTTTTTGTTGTCGTTATTGTTGGTGTTGTTGTTGTTTATTTGACGTTGTTGTTGTTGTTTATTTGACGTTGTTGTTGTTGTTGTTTATTTGACATTGTTGTTGTTGTTGTTGTTTATTTGACGTTGTTGTTGTTGTTGTTTATTTCACGTTGTTGTTGTTGTTTATTTGACGTTGTTGTTGTTGTTGTTTATTTGACATTGTTGTTGTTGTTGACGTTGTTGTTGTAGTTGTTTATTTGACGTTGTTGTTGTTGTTGTTTATTTGATGTTGTTTTAGTTGTTGTTGTTTATTTGACGTTGTTGTTGTTGTTTATTAGACGTTGTTAATGTTGTTGACATTGTTGTTGTTGTTTTTGTTGTTTATTTGACATTGTTGTTGTTGTTGTTGTTTTTGTTGTTGTTATTGTTGGTGTTGTTGTTGTTTATTTGACGTTGTTGTTGTTGTTGTTGTTTATTTGACGTTGTTGTTGTTGTTTATTTGACGTTGTTGTTGTTGTTGTTTATTTGACATTGTTGTTGTTGTTGTTGTTTATTTGACGTTGTTGTTGTTGTTGTTGTTGTTGTTTATTTGACGTTGTTGTTGTTGTTTATTTGACATTGTTGTTGTTGTTGTTTATTTGATGTTGTTATAGTTGTTGTTGTTTATTTGACGTTGTTGTTGTTTTATATTTGACGTTGTTGTTGTTGACATTGTTGTTGTTGTTGTTGTTTATTTGACATTGTTGTTGTTGTTGTTTATTTGACGTTATTGTTGTAGTTTATTTGACGGTGTTATTGTTGTTGTTGTTTATTTGACGTTGTTGTTTACGTTGTTGTTATTGTTGTTGTTTATTTGATGATGTTGTTGTTGTTATTGTTGTTGTTGCTGTTTATTAGATGTTGTTAATGTTGTTGACATTGTTGTTGTTGTTTTTGTTGTTTATTTGACGTGGTTGTTGTTGTTGTTGTTGTTGTTTACTTGACGTTGTTGTTGTTGTTGTTTATTTGACGTTGTTGTTGTTGTTGTTTATTTGACGTTGTTGTTGTTGTTGCTGTTTATTTGACGTTGTTGTTGTTGTTGTTTATTTGACGTTATTGTTGTTTATTTGACGTTGTTGTTGTTGTTGTTTATTTGACATTGTTGTTGTTGTTGTTGACGTTGTTGTTGTAGTTGTTTATTTGATGTTGTTGTTGTTGTTGTTTATTTGATGTTGTTTTTGTTGTTGTTGTTTATTTGACGTTGTTGTTGTTTTTTATTTGACGTTGTTGTTGTTGACATTGTTGTTGTTGTTTATTTGACATTGTTGTTGTTGTTTATTTGACATTGTTGTTGTTGTTTTTTATTTGATGGTGTTGTTGTTAACATTGTTGTTGTTGTTGTTGTTGTTGTTTATTTGACGTTGTTGTTGTTTATTTGACGTAGTTGTTGTTATTGACGTTATTGTTGTTGTTGTTTATTTGACGTTTTTGTTGTTGTTGATGTTGTTGATGTTGTTGTTGTTTATTTGACGTTGTTGTTGTTGTTGTTTATTTGACGTTGTTGTTGACGTTGTTGTTGTTGTTGTTTATTTGACGTTGTTGTTGTTCTTTATTAGACGTTGTTAATGTTGTTGACATTGTTGTTGTTGTTTTTGTTGTTTATTTGACATTGTTGTTGTTGTTGTTGTTGTTTTTGTTGTCGTTATTGTTGGTGTTGTTGTTGTTTATTTGACGTTGTTGTTGTTGTTTATTTGACGTTGTTGTTGTTGTTGTTTATTTGACATTGTTGTTGTTGTTGTTTATTTGACGTTGTTGTTGTTGTTGTTGTTTATTTCACGTTGTTGTTGTTGTTTATTTGACGTTGTTGTTGTTGTTGTTTATTTGACATTGTTGTTGTTGTTGACGTTGTTGTTGTAGTTGTTTATTTGATGTTGTTGTTGTTGTTGTTTATTTGATGTTGTTTTAGTTGTTGTTGTTTATTTGACGTTGTTGTTGTTGTTGTTTATTAGACGTTGTTAATGTTGTTGACATTGTTGTTGTTGTTTTTGTTGTTTATTTGACATTGTTGTTGTTGTTGTTGTTGTTTTTGTTGTTGTTATTGTTGGTGTTGTTGTTGTTTATTTGACGTTGTTGTTGTTGTTGTTTATTTGACGTTGTTGTTGTTGTTGTTTATTTGACATTGTTGTTGTTGTTGTTGTTTATTTGACGTTGTTGTTGTTGTTGTTGTTGTTTATTTGACGTTGTTGTTGTTGTTTATTTGACATTGTTGTTGTTGTTGTTTATTTGATGTTGTTATAGTTGTTTTTGTTTATTTGACGTTGTTGTTGTTTTATATTTGACGTTGTTGTTGTTGACATTGTTGTTGTTGTTGTTGTTGTTTATTTGACATTGTTGTTGTTGTTGTTTATTTGACGTTATTGTTGTAGTTTATTTGACGTTGTTATTGTTGTTGTTGTTGTTTATTTGATGTTGTTGTTTACGTTGTTGTTATTGTTGTTGTTTATTTGATGATGTTGTTGTTGTTATTGTTGTTGTTGCTGTTTATTAGATGTTGTTAATGTTGTTGACATTGTTGTTGTTGTTTTTTTTGTTTATTTGATGTTGTTGTTGTTGTTGTTGTTTACTTGACGTTGTTGTTGTTGTTGTTTATTTGACGTTGTTGTTGTTGTTGTTTATTTGACGTTGTTGTTGTTGTTGTTTATTTGACGTTGTTGTTGTTGTTGTTTATTTGACGTTATTGTTGTTTATTTGACGTTGTTGTTGTTGTTTATTTGACATTGTTGTTGTTGTTGTTGTTGACGTTGTTGTTGTAGTTGTTTATTTGATGTTGTTGTTGTTGTTGTTTATTTGATGTTGTTTTTGTTGTTGTTGTTTATTTGACGTTGTTGTTGTTTTTTATTTGACGTTGTTGTTGTTGACATTGTTGTTGTTGTTTATTTGACATTGTTGTTGTTGTTTTTTATTTGATGGTGTTGTTGTTAACATTGTTGTTGTTGTTGTTGTTGTTGTTTATTTGACGTTGTTGTTGTTTATTTGACGTAGTTGTTGTTATTGACGTTATTGTTGTTGTTGTTGTTGTTGTTGTTTATTTGACGTTTTTGTTGTTGTTGATGTTGTTGATGTTGTTATTTTTTATTTGACGTTGTTGTTGTTGTTTATTTGACGTTGTTGTTGTTGTTGTTGTTATTGTTGTTGTTGTTGTTGTTAATTTGAAGTTGTTGTTGTTTATTTAACGTTGTTGTTGTTGTTGTTTATTTGACGTTGTTGTTGTTGTTATTTATTTGACGTTGTTGTTGTTGTTGTTGTTGTTTATTTGACGTTGTTGTTTATTTGACATTGTTGTTTATTTGACGTTGTTGTTGTTTATTTCACGTTGTTGTTGTTATTTGAAGTTGTTGTTGTTGTATTTGTTGTTGTTGTTATTGTTTATTTGACTTTGTTGTTGTTGTTTATTTGACGTTATTGTTGTTGTTTATTTGACGTTATTGTTGTTGTTTACTTGACGTTGTCATTGTTGTTGTTGTTGTTGTTTATTTGACGTTGTTGTTGATGTTGTTGTTATTGTTGTTGTTTATTTGACGTTGTTGTTGTTGTTGTTGTTGTTTATTAGATGTTGTAAATATTGTTGACATTGTTGTTGTTTTTTTTGTTGTTTATTTGACGTTGTTGTTGTTGTTGTTGTTTTTGTTGTTGTTATTGTTGGTGTTGTTGTTGTTTACTTGACGTTGTTGTTGTTGTTGTTTATTTGACGTTGTTGTTGTTGTTTATTTGACGTTGTTATTATTGTTGTTGTTGTTTATTTGACGTTGTTGTTGACGTTGTTGTTGACGTTGTTGTTGTTGTTGTTTATTTGACGTTGTTGTTGTTGTTTATTAGACGTTGTTAATGTTGTTGACATTGTTGTTGTTGTTTTTGTTGTTTATTTGACATTGTTGTTGTTGTTGTTGTTGTTGTTTTTGTTGTTGTTATTGTTGGTGTTTTGTTGTTTACTTGACGTTGTTGTTGTTGTTGTTTTTTATTTGACGTTGTTGTTGTTGTTGTTTATTTGACGTTGTTATTGTTGTTGTTGTTGTTTATTTGACGTTGTTGTTGTTGTTGTTGTTGTTTATTTGACGTTGTTGTTGTTGTTTATTAGACGTTGTTAATGTAGTTGACATTGTTGTTGTTGTTTTTGTTGTTTATTTGACGTTGTTATTGTTGTTTTTTTTTGTTGTTATTGTTGGTGTTGGTTTTGTTTACTTGACGTTGTTGTTGTTGTTGTTGTTGTTTATTTGACGTTGTTGTTGTTGTTATTTATTTGACGTTGTTATTGTTGTTGTTGTTGTTTATTTGACGTTGTTGTTGACGTTGTTGTTGTTGTTGTTGTTTATTTGACGTTGTTGTTGTTCTTTATTAGACGTTGTTAATGTTGTTGACATTGTTGTTGTTGTTTTTGTTGTTTATTTGACATTGTTGTTGTTGTTGTTGTTTTTGTTGTCGTTATTGTTGGTGTTGTTGTTGTTTATTTGACGTTGTTGTTGTTGTTTATTTGACGTTGTTGTTGTTGTTGTTTATTTGACATTGTTGTTGTTGTTGTTGTTTATTTGACGTTGTTGTTGTTGTTTATTTCACGTTGTTGTTGTTGTTTATTTGACGTTGTTGTTGTTGTTGTTTTGTTTGACATTGTTGTTGTTGTTGACGTTGTTGTTGTAGTTGTTTATTTGACGTTGTTGTTGTTGTTGTTTATTTGATGTTGTTTTAGTTGTTGTTATTTATTTGACGTTGTTGTTGTTGTTGTTTATTAGACGTTGTTAATGTTGTTGACATTGTTGTTGTTTTTGTTGTTTATTTGACATTGTTGTTGTTGTTGTTGTTTTTGTTGTTGTTATTGTTGGTGTTGTTGTTGTTTATTTGACGTTGTTGTTGTTTATTTGACGTTGTTGTTGTTGTTGTTTATTTGACGTTGTTGTTGTTGTTGTTTATTTGACATTGTTGTTGTTGTTGTTGTTTATTTGACGTTGTTGTTGTTGTTGTTGTTGTTGTTGTTTATTTGACGTTGTTGTTGTTGTTTATTTGACATTGTTATTGTTGTTGTTGTTGTTTATTTGATGTTGTTATAGTTGTTGTTGTTTATTTGACGTTGTTGTTGTTTTATATTTGACGTTGTTGTTGTTGACATTGTTGTTGTTGTTGTTGTTTATTTGACATTGTTGTTGTTGTTGTTTATTTGACGTTATTGTTGTAGTTTATTTGACGGTGTTATTGTTGTTGTTGTTGTTTATTTGACGTTGTTGTTTACGTTGTTGTTATTGTTGTTGTTTATTTGATGATGTTGTTGTTGTTATTGTTGTTGTTGCTGTTTATTAGATGTTGTTAATGTTGTTGACATTGTTGTTGTTGTTTTTGTTGTTTATTTGACGTGGTTGTTGTTGTTGTTGTTGTTGTTGTTTACTTGACGTTGTAGTTGTTGTTGTTTATTTGACGTTGTTGTTGTTGTTGTTTATTTGACGTTGTTGTTGTTGTTGCTGTTTATTTGACGTTGTTGTTGTTGTTGTTTATTTGACGTTATTGTTGTTTATTTGACGTTGTTGTTGTTGTTGTTTATTTGACATTGTTGTTGTTGTTGTTGACGTTGTTGTTGTAGTTGTTTATTTGATGTTGTTGTTGTTGTTTATTTGATGTTGTTTTTGTTGTTGTTGTTTATTTGACGTTGTTGTTGTTTTTTATTTGACGTTGTTGTTGTTGACATTGTTGTTGTTGTTTATTTGACATTGTTGTTGTTGTTTTTTATTTGATGGTGTTGTTGTTAACATTGTTGTTGTTGTTGTTGTTGTTGTTTATTTGACGTTGTTGTTGTTTATTTGACGTAGTTGTTGTTATTGACGTTATTGTTGTTGTTGTTTATTTGACGTTTTTGTTGTTGTTGATGTTGTTGATGTTGTTGTTTTTTATTTGACGTTGTTGTTGTTGTTATTTATTTGACGTTGTTGTTGTTGTTGTTGTTATTGTTGTTGTTGTTGTTGTTAATTTGAAGTTGTTGTTGTTTATTTGACGTTGTTGTTGTTGTTGTTTATTTGACGTTGTTGTTGTTGTTATTTATTTGACGTTGTTGTTGTTGTTGTTGTTGTTTATTTGACGTTGTTGTTTATTTGACATTGTTGTTTATTTGACGTTGTTGTTGTTGTTTATTTCACGTTGTTGTTGTTATTTGAAGTTGTTGTTGTTGTTGTATTTGTTGTTGTTGTTATTGTTTATTTGACTTTGTTGTTGTTGTTTATTTGACGTTATTGTTGTTGTTTATTTGACGTTATTGTTGTTGTTTACTTGACGTTGTTATTGTTGTTGTTGTTTTTTATTTGACGTTGTTGTTGATGTTGTTGTTATTGTTGTTGTTTATTTGACGTTGTTGTTGTTGTTGTTGTTGTTGTTTATTAGATGTTGTAAATGTTGTTGACATTGTTGTTGTTTTTTTTGTTGTTTATTTGACGTTGTTGTTGTTGTTGTTGTTTTTGTTGTTGTTATTGTTGGTGTTGTTGTTGTTTACTTGACGTTGTTGTTGTTGTTGTTTATTTGACGTTGTTGTTGTTGTTTATTTGACGTTGTTATTATTGTTGTTGTTGTTTATTTGACGTTGTTGTTGACGTTGTTGTTGTTGTTGTTTATTTGACGTTGTTGTTGTTGTTTATTAGACGTTGTTAATGTTGTTGACATTGTTGTTGTTGTTTTTGTTGTTTATTTGACATTGTTGTTGTTGTTGTTGTTGTTGTTTTTGTTGTTGTTATTGTTGGTGTTTTGTTGTTTACTTGACGTTGTTGTTGTTGTTGTTTTTTATTTGACGTTGTTGTTGTTGTTGTTTATTTGACGTTGTTATTGTTGTTGTTGTTGTTTATTTGACGTTGTTGTTGTTGTTGTTGTTTATTTGACGTTGTTGTTGTTGTTTATTAGACGTTGTTAATGTAGTTGACATTGTTGTTGTTGTTTTTGTTGTTTATTTGACGTTGTTGTTGTTGTTGTTTTTTTTGTTGTTATTGTTGGTGTTGGTGTTGTTTACTTGACGTTGTTGTTGTTGTTGTTTATTTGACGTTGTTGTTGTTGTTGTTTATTTGACGTTGTTATTGTTGTTGTTGTTGTTTATTTGACGTTGTTGTTGATGTTGTTGTTGTTGTTGTTTATTTGACGTTGTTGTTGTTCTTTATTAGACGTTGTTAATGTTGTTGACATTGTTGTTGTTGTTTTTGTTGTTTATTTGACATTGTTGTTGTTGTTGTTGTTGTTTTTGTTGTCGTTATTGTTGGTGTTGTTGTTGTTTATTTGACGTTGTTGTTGTTGTTGTTTATTTGACGTTGTTGTTGTTGTTTATTTGACATTGTTGTTGTTGTTGTTGTTTATTTGACGTTGTTGTTGTTGTTGTTGTTGTTGTTTATTTCACGTTGTTGTTGTTGTTTATTTGACGTTGTTGTTGTTGTTGTTTATTTGACATTGTTGTTGTTGTTGACGTTGTTGTTGTAGTTGTTTATTTGACGTTGTTGTTATTGTTGTTGTTTATTTGATGTTGTTTTAGTTGTTGTTGTTTATTTGACGTTGTTGTTGTTGTTGTTTATTAGACGTTGTTAATGTTGTTGACATTGTTGTTGTTGTTTTTGTTGTTTATTTGACATTGTTGTTGTTGTTGTTGTTTTTGTTGTTGTTATTGTTGGTGTTGTTGTTGTTTATTTGACGTTGTTGTTGTTGTTGTTGTTTATTTGACATTGTTGTTGTTGTTGTTGTTTATTTGTCGTTGTTGTTGTTGTTGTTGTTTATTTGACGTTGTTGTTGTTGTTTATTTGACGTTGTTGTTGTTGTTGTTGTTTATTTGATGTTGTTTTAGTTGTTGTTGTTTATTTGACGTTGTTGTTGTTTTATATTTGACGTTGTTGTTGTTGACATTGTTGTTGTTGTTGTTTATTTGACATTGTTGTTGTTGTTGTTTATTTGACGTTATTGTTGTAGTTTATTTGACGTTGTTATTGTTGTTGTTGTTTATTTGACGTTGTTGTTTACGTTGTTGTTGTTGTTGTTGTTTATTTGACGTTGTTGTTGTTGTTTATTAGACGTTGTTAATGTTGTTGACATTGTTGTTGTTGTTTTTGTTGTTTATTTGACATTGTTGTTGTTGTTGTTGTTGTTGTTTTTGTTGTTGTTATTGTTGGTGTTTTGTTGTTTACTTGACGTTGTTGTTGTTGTTGTTTTTTATTTGACGTTGTTGTTGTTGTTGTTTATTTGACGTTGTTATTGTTTTTGTTGTTTATTTGACGTTGTTGTTGTTGTTGTTGTTGTTTATTTGACGTTGTTGTTGTTGTTTATCAGACGTTGTTAATGTAGTTGACATTGTTGTTGTTGTTTTTGTTGTTTATTTGACGTTGTTGTTGTTGTTGTTTTTTTTGTTGTTATTGTTGGTGTTGGTGTTGTTTACTTGACGTTGTTGTTGTTGTTGTTGTTGTTTATTTGACGTTGTTGTTGTTGTTGTTTATTTGACGTTGTTATTGTTGTTGTTGTTGTTTATTTGACGTTGTTGTTGACGGTGTTGTTGTTGTTTATTTGACGTTGTTGTTGTTCTTTATTAGACGTTGTTAATGTTGTTGACATTGTTGTTGTTGTTTTTGTTGTTTATTTGACATTGTTGTTGTTGTTGTTGTTTTTGTTGTCGTTATTGTTGGTGTTGTTGTTGTTGTTTATTTGACGTTGTTGTTGTTGTTTATTTGACGTTGTTGTTGTTGTTGTTGTTTATTTGACATTGTTGTTGTTGTTTTTGTTGTTTATTTGACATTGTTGTTGTTGTTGTTGTTGTTTTTGTTGTCGTTATTGTTGGTGTTGTTGTTGTTTATTTGACGTTGTTGTTGTTGTTTATTTGACGTTGTTGTTGTTGTTGTTTATTTGACATTGTTGTTGTTGTTGACGTTGTTGTTGTAGTTGTTTATTTGATGTTGTTGTTGTTGTTGTTTATTTGATGTTGTTTTAGTTGTTGTTGTTTATTTGACGTTGTTGTTGTTGTTGTTTATTAGACGTTGTTAATGTTGTTGACATTGTTGTTGTTGTTTTTGTTGTTTATTTGACATTGTTGTTGTTGTTGTTGTTGTTTTTGTTGTTGTTATTGTTGGTGTTGTTGTTGTTTATTTGACGTGGTTGTTGTTGTTGACGTTGTTGTTGTTGTTGTTTATTTGACGTTGTTGTTGTTGTTGTTTATTTGACGTTGTTGTTGTTGTTTATTTGACATTGTTGTTGTTGTTGTTGTTTATTTGACGTTGTTGTTGTTGTTGTTGTTGTTTATTTCACGTTGTTGTTGTTGTTTATTTGACGTTGTTGTTGTTGTTGTTTATTTGACATTGTTGTTGTTGTTGACGTTGTTGTTGTAGTTGTTTATTTGACGTTGTTGTTATTGTTGTTGTTTATTTGATGTTGTTTTAGTTGTTGTTGTTTATTTGACGTTGTTGTTGTTGTTGTTTATTAGACGTTGTTAATGTTGTTGACATTGTTGTTGTTGTTTTTGTTGTTTATTTGACATTGTTGTTGTTGTTGTTGTTTTTGTTGTTGTTATTGTTGGTGTTGTTGTTGTTTATTTGACGTTGTTGTTGTTGTTGTTGTTTATTTGACATTGTTGTTGTTGTTGTTGTTTATTTGTCGTTGTTGTTGTTGTTGTTGTTTATTTGACGTTGTTGTTGTTGTTTATTTGACGTTGTTGTTGTTGTTGTTGTTTATTTGATGTTGTTTTAGTTGTTGTTGTTTATTTGACGTTGTTGTTGTTTTATATTTGACGTTGTTGTTGTTGACATTGTTGTTGTTGTTGTTTATTTGACATTGTTGTTGTTGTTGTTTATTTGACGTTATTGTTGTAGTTTATTTGACGTTGTTATTGTTGTTGTTGTTTATTTGACGTTGTTGTTTACGTTGTTGTTGTTGTTGTTGTTTATTTGACGTTGTTGTTGTTGTTTATTAGACGTTGTTAATGTTGTTGACATTGTTGTTGTTGTTTTTGTTGTTTATTTGACATTGTTGTTGTTGTTGTTGTTGTTGTTTTTGTTGTTGTTATTGTTGGTGTTTTGTTGTTTACTTGACGTTGTTGTTGTTGTTGTTTTTTATTTGACGTTGTTGTTGTTGTTGTTTATTTGACGTTGTTATTGTTTTTGTTGTTTATTTGACGTTGTTGTTGTTGTTGTTGTTGTTTATTTGACGTTGTTGTTGTTGTTTATTAGACGTTGTTAATGTAGTTGACATTGTTGTTGTTGTTTTTGTTGTTTATTTGACGTTGTTGTTGTTGTTGTTTTTTTTGTTGTTATTGTTGGTGTTGGTGTTGTTTACTTGACGTTGTTGTTGTTGTTGTTGTTGTTTATTTGACGTTGTTGTTGTTGTTGTTTATTTGACGTTGTTATTGTTGTTGTTGTTGTTTATTTGACGTTGTTGTTGACGGTGTTGTTGTTGTTTATTTGACGTTGTTGTTGTTCTTTATTAGACGTTGTTAATGTTGTTGACATTGTTGTTGTTGTTTTTGTTGTTTATTTGACATTGTTGTTGTTGTTGTTGTTTTTGTTGTCGTTATTGTTGGTGTTGTTGTTGTTGTTTATTTGACGTTGTTGTTGTTGTTTATTTGACGTTGTTGTTGTTGTTGTTGTTTATTTGACATTGTTGTTGTTGTTTTTGTTGTTTATTTGACATTGTTGTTGTTGTTGTTGTTGTTTTTGTTGTCGTTATTGTTGGTGTTGTTGTTGTTTATTTGACGTTGTTGTTGTTGTTTATTTGACGTTGTTGTTGTTGTTGTTTATTTGACATTGTTGTTGTTGTTGACGTTGTTGTTGTAGTTGTTTATTTGATGTTGTTGTTGTTGTTGTTTATTTGATGTTGTTTTAGTTGTTGTTGTTTATTTGACGTTGTTGTTGTTGTTGTTTATTAGACGTTGTTAATGTTGTTGACATTGTTGTTGTTGTTTTTGTTGTTTATTTGACATTGTTGTTGTTGTTGTTGTTGTTTTTGTTGTTGTTATTGTTGGTGTTGTTGTTGTTTATTTGACGTTGTTGTTGTTGTTATTTATTTGACGTTGTTGTTGTTGTTGTTTATTTGACATTGTTGTTGTTGTTGTTGTTTATTTGACGTTGTTGTTGTTGTTGTTGTTGTTTATTTGACGTTGTTGTTGTTGTTTATTTGACATTGTTGTTGTTGTTGTTTATTTGATGTTGTTATAGTTGTTGTTGTTTATTTGACGTTGTTGTTGGTTTATATTTGACGTTGTTGTTGTTGACATTGTTGTTGTTGTTGTTGTTTATTTGACATTGTTGTTGTTGTTGTTTATTTGACGTTATTGTTGTAGTTTATTTGACGTTGTTATTGTTGTTGTTGTTGTTGTTTATTTGACGTTGTTGTTTACGTTGTTGTTATTGTTGTTGTTTATTTGATGATGTTGTTGTTGTTATTGTTGTTGTTGCTGTTTATTAGATGTTGTTAATGTTGTTGACATTGTTGTTGTTGTTTTTGTTGTTTATTTGACGTTGTTGTTGTTGTTGTTGTTGTTGTTTACTTGACGTTGTTGTTGTTGTTGTTTATTTGACGTTGTTGTTGTTGTTGTTTATTTGACGTTGTTGTTGTTGTTGTTTATTTGACGTTGTTGTTGTTGTTGTTGTTTATTTGACGTTATTGTTGTTTATTTGACGTTGTTGTTGTTGTTTATTTGACATTGTTGTTGTTGTTGTTGACGTTGTTGTTGTAGTTGTTTATTTGATGTTGTTGTTGTTGTTTATTTGATGTTGTTTTTGTTGTTGTTGTTTATTTGACGTTGTTGTTGTTTTTTATTTGACGTTGTTGTTGTTGACATTGTTGTTGTTGTTTATTTGACATTGTTGTTGTTGTTTTTTATTTGATGGTGTTGTTGTTAACATTGTTGTTGTTGTTGTTGTTGTTGTTTATTTGACGTTGTTGTTGTTTATTTGACGTAGTTGTTGTTATTGACGTTATTGTTGTTGTTGTTGTTGTTTATTTGACGTTTTTGTTGTTGTTGATGTTGTTGATGTTGTTGTTTTTTATTTGACGTTGTTGTTGATATTTATTTGACGTTGTTGTTGTTGTTGTTATTGTTGTTGTTGTTGTGGTTAATTTGAAGATGTTGTTGTTTATTTGACGTTGTTGTTGTTGTTGTTTATTTGACGTTGTTGTTGTTGTTATTTATTTGACGTTGTTGTTGTTATTGTTATTGTTGTTGTTTATTTGACGTTGTTGTTTATTTGACATTGTTGTTTATTTGACGTTGTTGTTGTTGTTTATTTCACGTTGTTGTTGTTATTTGAAGTTGTTGTTGTTGTTGTATTTGTTGTTGTTGTTATTGTTTATTTGACTTTGTTGTTGTTGTTTATTTGACGTTATTGTTGTTGTTTATTTGACGTTATTGTTGTTGTTTACTTGACGTTGTTATTGTTGTTGTTGTTTTTTATTTGATGTTGTTGTTGATGTTGTTGTTATTGTTGTTGTTTATTTGACGTTGTTGTTGTTGTTGTTGTTATTTATTAGATGTTGTAAATGTTGTTGACATTGTTGTTGTTTTTTTTGTTGTTTATTTGACGTTGTTGTTGTTGTTGTTGTTTTTGTTGTTGTTATTGTTGGTGTTGTTGTTGTTTACTTGACGTTGTTGTTGTTGTTGTTTATTTGACGTTGTTGTTGTTGTTTATTTGACGTTGTTATTATTGTTATTGTTGTTTATTTGACGTTGTTGTTGACGTTGTTGTTGTTGTTGTTTATTTGACGTTGTTGTTGTTGTTTATTAGACGTTGTTAATGTTGTTGACATTGTTGTTGTTGTTTTTGTTGTTTATTTGACATTGTTGTTGTTGTTGTTGTTGTTTTTGTTGTTGTTATTGTTGGTGTTTTGCTGTTTACTTGACGTTGTTGTTGTTGTTGTTTTTTATTTGACGTTGTTGTTGTTGTTGTTTATTTGACGTTGTTATTGTTGTTGTTGTTGTTTATTTGACGTTGTTGTTGTTGTTGTTGTTTATTTGACGTTGTTGTTGTTGTTTAATAGACGTTGTTAATGTAGTTGACATTGTTGTTGTTGTGTTTGTTGTTTATTTGACGTTGTTGTTGTTGTTGTTTTTTTTGTTGTTATTGTTGGTGTTGGTGTTGTTTACTTGACGTTGTTGTTGTTGTTGTTGTTTATTTGACGTTGTTGTTGTTGTTGTTTATTTGACGTTGTTATTGTTGTTGTTGTTGTTTATTTGACGTTGTTGTTGATGTTGTTGTTGTTGTTGTTTATTTGACGTTGTTGTTGTTCTTTATTAGACGTTGTTAATGTTGTTGACATTGTTGTTGTTGTTTTTGTTGTTTATTTGACATTGTTGTTGTTGTTGTTGTTGTTTTTGTTATCGTTATTGTTGGTGTTGTTGTTGTTTATTTGACGTTGTTGTTGTTGTTTATTTGACGTTGTTGTTGTTGTTGTTTATTTGACATTGTTGTTATTGTTGTTGTTTATTTGACGTTGTTGTTGTTGTTGTTGTTGTTTATTTCACGTTGTTGTTGTTGTTTATTTGACGTTGTTGTTGTTGTTGTTTATTTGACATTGTTGTTGTTGTTGACGTTGTTGTTGTAGTTGTTTATTTGATGTTGTTGTTGTTGTTGTTTATTTGATGTTGTTTTAGTTGTTGTTGTTTATTTGATGTTGTTGTTGTTGTTGTTTATTAGACGTTGTTAATGTTGTTGACATTGTTGTTGTTGTTTTTGTTGTTTATTTGACATTGTTGTTGTTGTTGTTGTTGTTTTTGTTGTTGTTATTGTTGGTGTTGTTGTTGTTTATTTGACGTTGTTGTTGTTGTTGTTTATTTGACGTTGTTGTTGTTGTTGTTTATTTGACATTGTTGTTGTTGTTGTTGTTTATTTGACGTTGTTGTTGTTGTTGTTGTTGTTTATTTGACGTTGTTGTTGTTGTTTATTTGACATTGTTGTTGTTGTTGTTTATTTGATGTTGTTATAGTTGTTGTTGTTTATTTGACGTTGTTGTTGGTTTATATTTGACGTTGTTGTTGTTGACATTGTTGTTGTTGTTGTTGTTTATTTGACATTGTTGTTGTTGTTGTTTATTTGACGTTATTGTTTTAGTTTATTTGACGTTGTTATTGTTGTTGTTGTTGTTGTTTATTTGACGTTGTTGTTTACGTTGTTGTTATTGTTGTTGTTTATTTGATGATGTTGTTGTTGTTATTGTTGTTGTTGCTGTTTATTAGATGTTGTTAATGTTGTTGACATTGTTGTTGTTGTTTTTGTTGTTTATTTGACGTTGTTGTTGTTGTTGTTGTTGTTGTTTACTTGACGTTGTTGTTGTTGTTGTTTATTTGACGTTGTTGTTGTTGTTGTTTATTTGACGTTGTTGTTGTTGGTGTTTATTTGACGTTGTTGTTGTTGTTGTTGTTTATTTGACGTTATTGTTGTTTATTTGACGTTGTTGTTGTTGTTTATTTGACATTGTTGTTGTTATTGTTGACGTTGTTGTTGTAGTTGTTTATTTGATGTTGTTGTTGTTGTTTATTTGATGTTGTTTTTGTTGTTGTTGTTTATTTGACGTTGTTGTTGTTTTTTATTTGACGTTGTTGTTGTTGACATTGTTGTTGTTGTTTATTTGACATTGTTGTTGTTGTTTTTTATTTGATGGTGTTGTTGTTAACATTGTTGTTGTTGTTGTTGTTGTTGTTTATTTGACGTTGTTGTTGTTTATTTGACGTAGTTGTTGTTATTGACGTTATTGTTGTTGTTGTTGTTGTTGTTGTTTATTTGACGTTTTTGTTGTTGTTGATGTTGTTGATGTTGTTGTTGTTTATTTGACGTTGTTGTTGTTCTTTATTAGACGTTGTTAATGTTGTTGACATTGTTGTTGTTGTTTTTGTTGTTTATTTGACATTGTTGTTGTTGTTGTTGTTTTTGTTGTCGTTATTGTTGGTGTTGTTGTTGTTGTTTATTTGACGTTGTTGTTGTTGTTTATTTGACGTTGTTGTTGTTGTTGTTGTTTATTTGACATTGTTGTTGTTGTTTTTGTTGTTTATTTGACATTGTTGTTGTTGTTGTTGTTGTTTTTGTTGTCGTTATTGTTGGTGTTGTTGTTGTTTATTTGACGTTGTTGTTGTTGTTTATTTGACGTTGTTGTTGTTGTTGTTTATTTGACATTGTTGTTGTTGTTGACGTTGTTGTTGTAGTTGTTTATTTGATGTTGTTGTTGTTGTTGTTTATTTGATGTTGTTTTAGTTGTTGTTGTTTATTTGACGTTGTTGTTGTTGTTGTTTATTAGACGTTGTTAATGTTGTTGACATTGTTGTTGTTGTTTTTGTTGTTTATTTGACATTGTTGTTGTTGTTGTTGTTGTTTTTGTTGTTGTTATTGTTGGTGTTGTTGTTGTTTATTTGACGTTGTTGTTGTTGTTGTTTATTTGACGTTGTTGTTGTTGTTGTTTATTTGACATTGTTGTTGTTGTTGTTGTTTATTTGACGTTGTTGTTGTTGTTGTTGTTGTTTATTTGACGTTGTTGTTGTTGTTTATTTGACATTGTTGTTGTTGTTGTTTATTTGATGTTGTTATAGTTGTTGTTGTTTATTTGACGTTGTTGTTGGTTTATATTTGACGTTGTTGTTGTTGACATTGTTGTTGTTGTTGTTGTTTATTTGACATTGTTGTTGTTGTTGTTTATTTGACGTTATTGTTGTAGTTTATTTGACGTTGTTATTGTTGTTGTTGTTGTTGTTTATTTGACGTTGTTGTTTACGTTGTTGTTATTGTTGTTGTTTATTTGATGATGTTGTTGTTGTTATTGTTGTTGTTGCTGTTTATTAGATGTTGTTAATGTTGTTGACATTGTTGTTGTTGTTTTTGTTGTTTATTTGACGTTGTTGTTGTTGTTGTTGTTGTTGTTTACTTGACGTTGTTGTTGTTGTTGTTTATTTGACGTTGTTGTTGTTGTTGTTTATTTGACGTTGTTGTTGTTGTTGTTTATTTGACGTTGTTGTTGTTGTTGTTGTTTATTTGACGTTATTGTTGTTTATTTGACGTTGTTGTTGTTGTTTATTTGACATTGTTGTTGTTGTTGTTGACGTTGTTGTTGTAGTTGTTTATTTGATGTTGTTGTTGTTGTTTATTTGATGTTGTTTTTGTTGTTGTTGTTTATTTGACGTTGTTGTTGTTTTTTATTTGACGTTGTTGTTGTTGACATTGTTGTTGTTGTTTATTTGACATTGTTGTTGTTGTTTTTTATTTGATGGTGTTGTTGTTAACATTGTTGTTGTTGTTGTTGTTGTTGTTTATTTGACGTTGTTGTTGTTTATTTGACGTAGTTGTTGTTATTGACGTTATTGTTGTTGTTGTTGTTGTTTATTTGACGTTTTTGTTGTTGTTGATGTTGTTGATGTTGTTGTTTTTTATTTGACGTTGTTGTTGATATTTATTTGACGTTGTTGTTGTTGTTGTTATTGTTGTTGTTGTTGTGGTTAATTTGAAGATGTTGTTGTTTATTTGACGTTGTTGTTGTTGTTGTTTATTTGACGTTGTTGTTGTTGTTATTTATTTGACGTTGTTGTTGTTATTGTTATTGTTGTTGTTTATTTGACGTTGTTGTTTATTTGACATTGTTGTTTATTTGACGTTGTTGTTGTTGTTTATTTCACGTTGTTGTTGTTATTTGAAGTTGTTGTTGTTGTTGTATTTGTTGTTGTTGTTATTGTTTATTTGACTTTGTTGTTGTTGTTTATTTGACGTTATTGTTGTTGTTTATTTGACGTTATTGTTGTTGTTTACTTGACGTTGTTATTGTTGTTGTTGTTTTTTATTTGATGTTGTTGTTGATGTTGTTGTTATTGTTGTTGTTTATTTGACGTTGTTGTTGTTGTTGTTGTTATTTATTAGATGTTGTAAATGTTGTTGACATTGTTGTTGTTTTTTTTGTTGTTTATTTGACGTTGTTGTTGTTGTTGTTGTTTTTGTTGTTGTTATTGTTGGTGTTGTTGTTGTTTACTTGACGTTGTTGTTGTTGTTGTTTATTTGACGTTGTTGTTGTTGTTTATTTGACGTTGTTATTATTGTTATTGTTGTTTATTTGACGTTGTTGTTGACGTTGTTGTTGTTGTTGTTTATTTGACGTTGTTGTTGTTGTTTATTAGACGTTGTTAATGTTGTTGACATTGTTGTTGTTGTTTTTGTTGTTTATTTGACATTGTTGTTGTTGTTGTTGTTGTTTTTGTTGTTGTTATTGTTGGTGTTTTGCTGTTTACTTGACGTTGTTGTTGTTGTTGTTTTTTATTTGACGTTGTTGTTGTTGTTGTTTATTTGACGTTGTTATTGTTGTTGTTGTTGTTTATTTGACGTTGTTGTTGTTGTTGTTGTTTATTTGACGTTGTTGTTGTTGTTTAATAGACGTTGTTAATGTAGTTGACATTGTTGTTGTTGTGTTTGTTGTTTATTTGACGTTGTTGTTGTTGTTGTTTTTTTTGTTGTTATTGTTGGTGTTGGTGTTGTTTACTTGACGTTGTTGTTGTTGTTGTTGTTTATTTGACGTTGTTGTTGTTGTTGTTTATTTGACGTTGTTATTGTTGTTGTTGTTGTTTATTTGACGTTGTTGTTGATGTTGTTGTTGTTGTTGTTTATTTGACGTTGTTGTTGTTCTTTATTAGACGTTGTTAATGTTGTTGACATTGTTGTTGTTGTTTTTGTTGTTTATTTGACATTGTTGTTGTTGTTGTTGTTGTTTTTGTTATCGTTATTGTTGGTGTTGTTGTTGTTTATTTGACGTTGTTGTTGTTGTTTATTTGACGTTGTTGTTGTTGTTTATTTGACATTGTTGTTATTGTTGTTGTTTATTTGACGTTGTTGTTGTTGTTGTTGTTGTTTATTTCACGTTGTTGTTGTTGTTTATTTGACGTTGTTGTTGTTGTTGTTTATTTGACATTGTTGTTGTTGTTGACGTTGTTGTTGTAGTTGTTTATTTGATGTTGTTGTTGTTGTTGTTTATTTGATGTTGTTTTAGTTGTTGTTGTTTATTTGACGTTGTTGTTGTTGTTGTTTATTAGACGTTGTTAATGTTGTTGACATTGTTGTTGTTGTTTTTGTTGTTTATTTGACATTGTTGTTGTTGTTGTTGTTGTTTTTGTTGTTGTTATTGTTGGTGTTGTTGTTGTTTATTTGACGTTGTTGTTGTTGTTGTTTATTTGACGTTGTTGTTGTTGTTGTTTATTTGACATTGTTGTTGTTGTTGTTGTTTATTTGACGTTGTTGTTGTTGTTGTTGTTGTTTATTTGACGTTGTTGTTGTTGTTTATTTGACATTGTTGTTGTTGTTGTTTATTTGATGTTGTTATAGTTGTTGTTGTTTATTTGACGTTGTTGTTGGTTTATATTTGACGTTGTTGTTGTTGACATTGTTGTTGTTGTTGTTGTTTATTTGACATTGTTGTTGTTGTTGTTTATTTGACGTTATTGTTTTAGTTTATTTGACGTTGTTATTGTTGTTGTTGTTGTTGTTTATTTGACGTTGTTGTTTACGTTGTTGTTATTGTTGTTGTTTATTTGATGATGTTGTTGTTGTTATTGTTGTTGTTGCTGTTTATTAGATGTTGTTAATGTTGTTGACATTGTTGTTGTTGTTTTTGTTGTTTATTTGACGTTGTTGTTGTTGTTGTTGTTGTTGTTTACTTGACGTTGTTGTTGTTGTTGTTTATTTGACGTTGTTGTTGTTGTTGTTTATTTGACGTTGTTGTTGTTGGTGTTTATTTGACGTTGTTGTTGTTGTTGTTGTTTATTTGACGTTATTGTTGTTTATTTGACGTTGTTGTTGTTGTTTATTTGACATTGTTGTTGTTATTGTTGACGTTGTTGTTGTAGTTGTTTATTTGATGTTGTTGTTGTTGTTTATTTGATGTTGTTTTTGTTGTTGTTGTTTATTTGACGTTGTTGTTGTTTTTTATTTGACGTTGTTGTTGTTGACATTGTTGTTGTTGTTTATTTGACATTGTTGTTGTTGTTTTTTATTTGATGGTGTTGTTGTTAACATTGTTGTTGTTGTTGTTGTTGTTGTTTATTTGACGTTGTTGTTGTTTATTTGACGTAGTTGTTGTTATTGACGTTATTGTTGTTGTTGTTGTTGTTGTTTATTTGACGTTTTTGTTGTTGTTGATGTTGTTGATGTTGTTGTTTTTTATTTGACGTTGTTGTTGATATTTATTTGACGTTGTTGTTGTTGTTGTTGTTATTGTTGTTGTTGTTGTAGTTAATTTGAAGATGTTGTTGTTTATTTGACGTTGTTGTTGTTGTTTATTTGACGTTGTTGTTGTTGTTATTTATTTGACGTTGTTGTTGTTATTGTTATTGTTGTTGTTTATTTGACGTTGTTGTTTATTTGACATTGTTGTTTATTTGACGTTGTTGTTGTTGTTTATTTCACGTTATTGTTGTTATTTGAAGTTGTTGTTGTTGTTGTATTTGTTGTTGTTGTTATTGTTTATTTGACTTTGTTGTTGTTGTTTATTTGACGTTATTGTTGTTGTTTATTTGACGTTATTGTTGTTGTTTACTTGACGTTGTTATTGTTGTTGTTGTTTTTTATTTGATGTTGTTGTTGATGTTGTTGTTATTGTTGTTGTTTATTTGACGTTGTTGTTGTTGTTGTTGTTATTTATTAGATGTTGTAAATGTTGTTGACATTGTTGTTGTTTTTTTTGTTGTTTATTTGACGTTGTTGTTGTTGTTGTTGTTTTTGTTGTTGTTATTGTTGGTGTTGTTGTTGTTTACTTGACGTTGTTGTTGTTGTTGTTTATTTGACGTTGTTGTTGTTGTTTATTTGACGTTGTTATTATTGTTATTGTTGTTTATTTGACGTTGTTGTTGACGTTGTTGTTGTTGTTGTTTATTTGACGTTGTTGTTGTTGTTTATTAGACGTTGTTAATGTTGTTGACATTGTTGTTGTTGTTTTTGTTGTTTATTTGACATTGTTGTTGTTGTTGTTGTTGTTTTTGTTGTTGTTATTGTTGGTGTTTTGCTGTTTACTTGACGTTGTTGTTGTTGTTGTTTTTTATTTGACGTTGTTGTTGTTGTTGTTTATTTGACGTTGTTATTGTTGTTGTTGTTGTTTATTTGACGTTGTTGTTGTTGTTGTTGTTTATTTGACGTTGTTGTTGTTGTTTAATAGACGTTGTTAATGTAGTTGACATTGTTGTTGTTGTGTTTGTTGTTTATTTGACGTTGTTGTTGTTGTTGTTTTTTTTGTTGTTATTGTTGGTGTTGGTGTTGTTTACTTGACGTTGTTGTTGTTGTTGTTGTTTATTTGACGTTGTTGTTGTTGTTGTTTATTTGACGTTGTTATTGTTGTTGTTGTTGTTTATTTGACGTTGTTGTTGATGTTGTTGTTGTTGTTGTTTATTTGACGTTGTTGTTGTTCTTTATTAGACGTTGTTAATGTTGTTGACATTGTTGTTGTTGTTTTTGTTGTTTATTTGACATTGTTGTTGTTGTTGTTGTTGTTTTTGTTATCGTTATTGTTGGTGTTGTTGTTGTTTATTTGACGTTGTTGTTGTTGTTTATTTGACGTTGTTGTTGTTGTTGTTTATTTGACATTGTTGTTATTGTTGTTGTTTATTTGACGTTGTTGTTGTTGTTGTTGTTGTTTATTTCACGTTGTTGTTGTTGTTTATTTGACGTTGTTGTTGTTGTTGTTTATTTGACATTGTTGTTGTTGTTGACGTTGTTGTTGTAGTTGTTTATTTGATGTTGTTGTTGTTGTTGTTTATTTGATGTTGTTTTAGTTGTTGTTGTTTATTTGACGTTGTTGTTGTTGTTGTTTATTAGACGTTGTTAATGTTGTTGACATTGTTGTTGTTGTTTTTGTTGTTTATTTGACATTGTTGTTGTTGTTGTTGTTGTTTTTGTTGTTGTTATTGTTGGTGTTGTTGTTGTTTATTTGACGTTGTTGTTGTTGTTGTTTATTTGACGTTGTTGTTGTTGTTGTTTATTTGACATTGTTGTTGTTGTTGTTGTTTATTTGACGTTGTTGTTGTTGTTGTTGTTGTTTATTTGACGTTGTTGTTGTTGTTTATTTGACATTGTTGTTGTTGTTGTTTATTTGATGTTGTTATAGTTGTTGTTGTTTATTTGACGTTGTTGTTGGTTTATATTTGACGTTGTTGTTGTTGACATTGTTGTTGTTGTTGTTGTTTATTTGACATTGTTGTTGTTGTTGTTTATTTGACGTTATTGTTTTAGTTTATTTGACGTTGTTATTGTTGTTGTTGTTGTTGTTTATTTGACGTTGTTGTTTACGTTGTTGTTATTGTTGTTGTTTATTTGATGATGTTGTTGTTGTTATTGTTGTTGTTGCTGTTTATTAGATGTTGTTAATGTTGTTGACATTGTTGTTGTTGTTTTTGTTGTTTATTTGACGTTGTTGTTGTTGTTGTTGTTGTTGTTTACTTGACGTTGTTGTTGTTGTTGTTTATTTGACGTTGTTGTTGTTGTTGTTTATTTGACGTTGTTGTTGTTGGTGTTTATTTGACGTTGTTGTTGTTGTTGTTGTTTATTTGACGTTATTGTTGTTTATTTGACGTTGTTGTTGTTGTTTATTTGACATTGTTGTTGTTATTGTTGACGTTGTTGTTGTAGTTGTTTATTTGATGTTGTTGTTGTTGTTTATTTGATGTTGTTTTTGTTGTTGTTGTTTATTTGACGTTGTTGTTGTTTTTTATTTGACGTTGTTGTTGTTGACATTGTTGTTGTTGTTTATTTGACATTGTTGTTGTTGTTTTTTATTTGATGGTGTTGTTGTTAACATTGTTGTTGTTGTTGTTGTTGTTTATTTGACGTTGTTGTTGTTTATTTGACGTAGTTGTTGTTATTGACGTTATTGTTGTTGTTGTTGTTGTTGTTGTTTATTTGACGTTTTTGTTGTTGTTGATGTTGTTGATGTTGTTGTTTTTTATTTGACGTTGTTGTTGATATTTATTTGACGTTGTTGTTGTTGTTGTTGTTATTGTTGTTGTTGTTGTAGTTAATTTGAAGATGTTGTTGTTTATTTGACGTTGTTGTTGTTGTTTATTTGACGTTGTTGTTGTTGTTATTTATTTGACGTTGTTGTTGTTATTGTTATTGTTGTTGTTTATTTGACGTTGTTGTTTATTTGACATTGTTGTTTATTTGACGTTGTTGTTGTTGTTTATTTCACGTTATTGTTGTTATTTGAAGTTGTTGTTGTTGTTGTATTTGTTGTTGTTGTTATTGTTTATTTGACTTTGTTGTTGTTGTTTATTTGACGTTATTGTTGTTGTTTATTTGACGTTATTGTTGTTGTTTACTTGACGTTGTTATTGTTGTTGTTGTTTTTTATTTGATGTTGTTGTTGATGTTGTTGTTATTGTTGTTGTTTATTTGACGTTGTTGTTGTTGTTGTTGTTATTTATTAGATGTTGTAAATGTTGTTGACATTGTTGTTGTTTTTTTTGTTGTTTATTTGACGTTGTTGTTGTTGTTGTTGTTTTTGTTGTTGTTATTGTTGGTGTTGTTGTTGTTTACTTGACGTTGTTGTTGTTGTTGTTTATTTGACGTTGTTGTTGTTGTTTATTTGACGTTGTTATTATTGTTGTTGTTGTTTATTTGACGTTGTTGTTGACGTTGTTGTTGTTGTTGTTTATTTGACGTTGTTGTTGTTGTTTATTAGACGTTGTTAATGTTGTTGACATTGTTGTTGTTGTTTTTGTTGTTTATTTGACATTGTTGTTGTTGTTGTTGTTGTTTTTGTTGTTGTTATTGTTGGTGTTTTGCAGTTTACTTGACGTTGTTGTTGTTGTTGTTTTTTATTTGACGTTGTTGTTGTTGTTGTTTATTTGACGTTGTTATTGTTGTTGTTGTTGTTTATTTGACGTTGTTGTTGTTGTTGTTGTTTATTTGACGTTGTTGTTGTTGTTTATTAGACGTTGTTAATGTAGTTGACATTGTTGTTGTTGTGTTTGTTGTTTATTTGACGTTGTTGTTGTTGTTGTTTTTTTTGTTGTTATTGTTGGTGTTGGTGTTGTTTACTTGACGTTGTTGTTGTTTTTTATTTGACGTTGTTGTTGTTGACATTGTTGTTGTTGTTTATTTGACATTGTTGTTGTTGTTTTTTATTTGATGGTGTTGTTGTTAACATTGTTGTTGTTGTTGTTGTTGTTTATTTGACGTTGTTGTTGTTTATTTGACGTAGTTGTTGTTATTGACGTTATTGTTGTTGTTGTTGTTGTTGTTGTTTATTTGACGTTTTTGTTGTTGTTGATGTTGTTGATGTTGTTGTTTTTTATTTGACGTTGTTGTTGATATTTATTTGACGTTGTTGTTGTTGTTGTTGTTATTGTTGTTGTTGTTGTAGTTAATTTGAAGATGTTGTTGTTTATTTGACGTTGTTGTTGTTGTTTATTTGACGTTGTTGTTGTTGTTATTTATTTGACGTTGTTGTTGTTATTGTTATTGTTGTTGTTTATTTGACGTTGTTGTTTATTTGACATTGTTGTTTATTTGACGTTGTTGTTGTTGTTTATTTCACGTTATTGTTGTTATTTGAAGTTGTTGTTGTTGTTGTATTTGTTGTTGTTGTTATTGTTTATTTGACTTTGTTGTTGTTGTTTATTTGACGTTATTGTTGTTGTTTATTTGACGTTATTGTTGTTGTTTACTTGACGTTGTTATTGTTGTTGTTGTTTTTTATTTGATGTTGTTGTTGATGTTGTTGTTATTGTTGTTGTTTATTTGACGTTGTTGTTGTTGTTGTTATTTATTAGATGTTGTAAATGTTGTTGACATTGTTGTTGTTTTTTTTGTTGTTTATTTGACGTTGTTGTTGTTGTTGTTGTTTTTGTTGTTGTTATTGTTGGTGTTGTTGTTGTTTACTTGACGTTGTTGTTGTTGTTGTTTATTTGACGTTGTTGTTGTTGTTTATTTGACGTTGTTATTATTGTTGTTGTTGTTTATTTGACGTTGTTGTTGACGTTGTTGTTGTTGTTGTTTATTTGACGTTGTTGTTGTTGTTTATTAGACGTTGTTAATGTTGTTGACATTGTTGTTGTTGTTTTTGTTGTTTATTTGACATTGTTGTTGTTGTTGTTGTTGTTTTTGTTGTTGTTATTGTTGGTGTTTTGCAGTTTACTTGACGTTGTTGTTGTTGTTGTTTTTTATTTGACGTTGTTGTTGTTGTTGTTTATTTGACGTTGTTATTGTTGTTGTTGTTGTTTATTTGACGTTGTTGTTGTTGTTGTTGTTTATTTGACGTTGTTGTTGTTGTTTATTAGACGTTGTTAATGTAGTTGACATTGTTGTTGTTGTGTTTGTTGTTTATTTGACGTTGTTGTTGTTGTTGTTTTTTTTGTTGTTATTGTTGGTGTTGGTGTTGTTTACTTGACGTTGTTGTTGTTGTTGTTGTTTATTTGACGTTGTTGTTGTTGTTGTTTATTTGACGTTGTTATTGTTGTTGTTGTTGTTTATTTGACGTTGTTGTTGATGTTGTTGTTGTTGTTGTTTATTTGACGTTGTGGTTGTTCTTTATTAGACGTTGTTAATGTTGTTGACATTGTTGTTGTTGTTTTTGTTGTTTATTTGACATTGTTGTTGTTGTTGTTGTTGTTTTTGTTATCGTTATTGTTGGTGTTGTTGTTGTTTATTTGACGTTGTTGTTGTTGTTTATTTGACGTTGTTGTTGTTGTTGTTTATTTGACATTGTTGTTGTTGTTGTTGTTTATTTGACGTTGTTGTTGTTGTTGTTATTTATTTCACGTTGTTGTTGTTGTTTATTTGACGTTGTTGTTGTTGTTGTTTATTTGACATTGTTGTTGTTGTTGACGTTGTTGTTGTAGTTGTTTATTTGACGTTGTTGTTGTTGTTGTTTATTTGATGTTGTTTTAGTTGTTGTTGTTTATTTGACGTTGTTGTTGTTGTTGTTTATTAGACGTTGTTAATGTTGTTGACGTTGTTGTTGTTGTTTTTGTTGTTTATTTGACATTGTTGTTGTTGTTGTTGTTTTTGTTGTTGTTATTGTTGGTGTTGTTGTTGTTTATTTGACGTTGTTGTTGTTGTTGTTTATTTGACGTTGTTGTTATTGTTGTTTATTTGACATTGTTGTTGTTGTTGTTGTTGTTTATTTGTCGTTGTTGTTGTTGTTGTTGTTGTTTATTTGACGTTGCTGTTGTTGTTTATTTGACTTTGTTGTTGTTGTTGTTGTTGTTTATTTGATGTTGTTTTAGTTGTTGTTGTTTATTTGACGTTGTTGTTGTTTTATATTTGACGTTGTTGTTGTTGACATTGTTTTTGTTGTTGTTTATTTGACATTGTTGTTGTTGTTGTTTATTTGACGTTGTTGTTGTTTATTTGACGTAGTTGTTGTTATTGACGTTATTGTTGTTGTTGTTTATTTGACGTTTTTGTTGGTTTTGATGTTGTTGATGTTGTTGTTTTTTATTTGACGTTGTTGTTGTTGTTATTTATTTGACGTTGTTGTTGTTGTTGTTGTTATTGTTGTTGTTGTTGTTGTTAATTTGAAGTTGTTGTTGTTTATTTGACGTTGTTGTTGTTGTTGTTTATTTGACGTTGTTGTTGTTGTTATTTATTTGACGTTGTTGTTGTTGTTGTTGTTGTTGTTTATTTGACGTTGTTGTTTATTTGACATTGTTGTTTATTTGACGTTGTTGTTGTTGTTTATTTCACGTTGTTGTTGTTATTTGAAGTTGTTGTTGTTGTTGTATTTGTTGTTGTTGTTATTGTTTATTTGACTTTGTTGTTGTTGTTTATTTGACGTTATTGTTGTTGTTTATTTGACGTTATTATTGTTATTTACTTGACGTTGTTATTGTTGTTGTTGTTTTTTATTTGACGTTGTTGTTGATGTTGTTGTTATTGTTGTTGTTTATTTGACGTTGTTGTTGTTGTTGTTGTTGTTATTTATTAGATGTTGTAAATGTTGTTGACATTGTTGTTGTTTTTTTTGTTGTTTATTTGACGTTGTTGTTGTTGTTGTTGTTTTTGTTGTTGTTATTGTTGGTGTTGTTGTTGTTTACTTGACGTTGTTGTTGTTGTTGTTTATTTGACGTTGTTGTTGTTGTTTATTTGACGTTGTTATTATTGTTGTTGTTGTTTATTTGACGTTGTTGTTGACGTTGTTGTTGTTGTTGTTTATTTGACGTTGTTGTTGTTGTTTATTAGACGTTGTTAATGTTGTTGACATTGTTGTTGTTGTTTTTGTTGTTTATTTGACATTGTTGTTGTTGTTGTTGTTGTTTTTGTTGTTGTTATTGTTGGTGTTTTGCAGTTTACTTGACGTTGTTGTTGTTGTTGTTTTTTATTTGACGTTGTTGTTGTTGTTGTTTATTTGACGTTGTTATTGTTGTTGTTGTTGTTTATTTGACGTTGTTGTTGTTGTTGTTGTTTATTTGACGTTGTTGTTGTTGTTTATTAGACGTTGTTAATGTAGTTGACATTGTTGTTGTTGTGTTTGTTGTTTATTTGACGTTGTTGTTGTTGTTGTTTTTTTTGTTGTTATTGTTGGTGTTGGTGTTGTTTACTTGACGTTGTTGTTGTTTTTTATTTGACGTTGTTGTTGTTGACATTGTTGTTGTTGTTTATTTGACATTGTTGTTGTTGTTTTTTATTTGATGGTGTTGTTGTTAACATTGTTGTTGTTGTTGTTGTTGTTGTTTATTTGACGTTGTTGTTGTTTATTTGACGTAGTTGTTGTTATTGACGTTATTGTTGTTGTTGTTGTTGTTGTTGTTTATTTGACGTTTTTGTTGTTGTTGATGTTGTTGATGTTGTTGTTTTTTATTTGACGTTGTTGTTGATATTTATTTGACGTTGTTGTTGTTGTTGTTGTTATTGTTGTTGTTGTTGTAGTTAATTTGAAGATGTTGTTGTTTATTTGACGTTGTTGTTGTTGTTTATTTGACGTTGTTGTTGTTGTTATTTATTTGACGTTGTTGTTGTTATTGTTATTGTTGTTGTTTATTTGACGTTGTTGTTTATTTGACATTGTTGTTTATTTGACGTTGTTGTTGTTGTTTATTTCACGTTATTGTTGTTATTTGAAGTTGTTGTTGTTGTTGTATTTGTTGTTGTTGTTATTGTTTATTTGACTTTGTTGTTGTTGTTTATTTGACGTTATTGTTGTTGTTTATTTGACGTTATTGTTGTTGTTTACTTGACGTTGTTATTGTTGTTGTTGTTTTTTATTTGATGTTGTTGTTGATGTTGTTGTTATTGTTGTTGTTTATTTGACGTTGTTGTTGTTGTTGTTATTTATTAGATGTTGTAAATGTTGTTGACATTGTTGTTGTTTTTTTTGTTGTTTATTTGACGTTGTTGTTGTTGTTGTTGTTTTTGTTGTTGTTATTGTTGGTGTTGTTGTTGTTTACTTGACGTTGTTGTTGTTGTTGTTTATTTGACGTTGTTGTTGTTGTTTATTTGACGTTGTTATTATTGTTGTTGTTGTTTATTTGACGTTGTTGTTGACGTTGTTGTTGTTGTTGTTTATTTGACGTTGTTGTTGTTGTTTATTAGACGTTGTTAATGTTGTTGACATTGTTGTTGTTGTTTTTGTTGTTTATTTGACATTGTTGTTGTTGTTGTTGTTGTTTTTGTTGTTGTTATTGTTGGTGTTTTGCAGTTTACTTGACGTTGTTGTTGTTGTTGTTTTTTATTTGACGTTGTTGTTGTTGTTGTTTATTTGACGTTGTTATTGTTGTTGTTGTTGTTTATTTGACGTTGTTGTTGTTGTTGTTGTTGTTTATTTGACGTTGTTGTTGTTGTTTATTAGACGTTGTTAATGTAGTTGACATTGTTGTTGTTGTGTTTGTTGTTTATTTGACGTTGTTGTTGTTGTTGTTTTTTTTGTTGTTATTGTTGGTGTTGGTGTTGTTTACTTGACGTTGTTGTTGTTGTTGTTGTTTATTTGACGTTGTTGTTGTTGTTGTTTATTTGACGTTGTTATTGTTGTTGTTGTTGTTTATTTGACGTTGTTGTTGATGTTGTTGTTGTTGTTGTTTATTTGACGTTGTTGTTGTTCTTTATTAGACGTTGTTAATGTTGTTGACATTGTTGTTGTTGTTTTTGTTGTTTATTTGACATTGTTGTTGTTGTTGTTGTTTTTGTTATCGTTATTGTTGGTGTTGTTGTTGTTTATTTGACGTTGTTGTTGTTGTTTATTTGACGTTGTTGTTGTTGTTGTTTATTTGACATTGTTGTTGTTGTTGTTGTTTATTTGACGTTGTTGTTGTTGTTGTTATTTATTTCACGTTGTTGTTGTTGTTTATTTGACGTTGTTGTTGTTGTTGTTTATTTGACATTGTTGTTGTTGTTGACGTTGTTGTTGTAGTTGTTTATTTGACGTTGTTGTTGTTGTTGTTTATTTGATGTTGTTTTAGTTGTTGTTGTTTATTTGACGTTGTTGTTGTTGTTGTTTATTAGACGTTGTTAATGTTGTTGACGTTGTTGTTGTTGTTTTTGTTGTTTATTTGACATTGTTGTTGTTGTTGTTGTTTTTGTTGTTGTTATTGTTGGTGTTGTTGTTGTTTATTTGACGTTGTTGTTGTTGTTGTTTATTTGACGTTGTTGTTATTGTTGTTTATTTGACATTGTTGTTGTTGTTGTTGTTGTTTATTTGTCGTTGTTGTTGTTGTTGTTGTTGTTTATTTGACGTTGCTGTTGTTGTTTATTTGACTTTGTTGTTGTTGTTGTTGTTGTTTATTTGATGTTGTTTTAGTTGTTGTTGTTTATTTGACGTTGTTGTTGTTTTATATTTGACGTTGTTGTTGTTGACATTGTTTTTGTTGTTGTTTATTTGACATTGTTGTTGTTGTTGTTTATTTGACGTTGTTGTTGTTTATTTGACGTAGTTGTTGTTATTGACGTTATTGTTGTTGTTGTTTATTTGACGTTTTTGTTGGTTTTGATGTTGTTGATGTTGTTGTTTTTTATTTGACGTTGTTGTTGTTGTTATTTATTTGACGTTGTTGTTGTTGTTGTTGTTATTGTTGTTGTTGTTGTTGTTAATTTGAAGTTGTTGTTGTTTATTTGACGTTGTTGTTGTTGTTGTTTATTTGACGTTGTTGTTGTTGTTATTTATTTGACGTTGTTGTTGTTGTTGTTGTTGTTGTTTATTTGACGTTGTTGTTTATTTGACATTGTTGTTTATTTGACGTTGTTGTTGTTGTTTATTTCACGTTGTTGTTGTTATTTGAAGTTGTTGTTGTTGTTGTATTTGTTGTTGTTGTTATTGTTTATTTGACTTTGTTGTTGTTGTTTATTTGACGTTATTGTTGTTGTTTATTTGACGTTATTATTGTTATTTACTTGACGTTGTTATTGTTGTTGTTGTTTTTTATTTGACGTTGTTGTTGATGTTGTTGTTATTGTTGTTGTTTATTTGACGTTGTTGTTGTTGTTGTTGTTGTTGTTTATTAGATGTTGTAAATGTTGTTGACATTGTTGTTGTTTTTTTTGTTGTTTATTTGACGTTGTTGTTGTTGTTGTTGTTTTTGTTGTTGTTATTGTTGGTGTTGTTGTTGTTTACTTGACGTTGTTGTTGTTGTTGTTTATTTGTCGTTGTTGTTGTTGTTTATTTGACGTTGTTATTATTGTTGTTGTTGTTTATTTGACGTTGTTGTTGACGTTGTTGTTGTTGTTGTTTATTTGACGTTGTTGTTGTTGTTTATTAGACGTTGTTAATGTTGTTGACATTGTTGTTGTTGTTTTTGTTGTTTATTTGACATTGTTGTTGTTGTTGTTGTTGTTTTTGTTGTTGTTATTGTTGGTGTTTTGCTGTTTACTTGACGTTGTTGTTGTTGTTGTTTTTTATTTGACGTTGTTGTTGTTGTTGTTTATTTGACGTTGTTATTGTTGTTGTTGTTGTTTATTTGACGTTGTTGTTGTTGTTGTTGTTTATTTGACGTTGTTGTTGTTGTTTATTAGACGTTGTTAATGTAGTTGACATTGTTGTTGTTGTGTTTGTTGTTTATTTGACGTTGTTGTTGTTGTTGTTTTTTTTGTTGTTATTGTTGGTGTTGGTGTTGTTTACTTGACGTTGTTGTTGTTGTTGTTGTTTATTTGACGTCGTTGTTGTTGTTGTTTATTTGACGTTGTTATTGTTGTTGTTGTTGTTTATTTGACGTTGTTGATGATGTTGTTGTTGTTGTTGTTTATTTGACGTTGTTGTTGTTCTTTATTAGACGTTGTTAATGTTGTTGACATTGTTGTTGTTGTTTTTGTTGTTTATTTGACATTGTTGTTGTTGTTGTTGTTGTTTTTGTTATCGTTATTGTTGGTGTTGTTGTTGTTTATTTGACGTTGTTGTTGTTGTTTATTTGACGTTGTTGTTGTTGTTTATTTGACGTTGTTGTTGTTGTTGTTTATTTGACATTGTTGTTGTTGTTGTGGTTTATTTGACGTTGTTGTTGTTGTTGTTGTTGTTTATTTCACGTTGTTGTTGTTGTTTATTTGACGTTGTTGTTGTTGTTGTTTATTTGACATTGTTGTTGTTGTTGACATTGTTGTTGTAGTTGTTTATTTGACGTTGTTGTTGTTGTTGTTGTTTATTTGATGTTGTTTTAGTTGTTGTTGTTTATTTGACGTTGTTGTTGTTGTTGTTTATTAGACGTTGTTAATGTTGTTGACATTGTTGTTGTTGTTTTTGTTGTTTATTTGACATTGTTGTTGTTGTTGTTGTTTTTGTTGTTGTTATTGTTGGTGTTGTTGTTGTTTATTTGACGTTGTTGTTGTTGTTGTTTATTTGACGTTGTTGTTGTTGTTGTTTATTTGACATTGTTGTTGTTGTTGTTGTTTATTTGTCGTTGTTGTTGTTGTTGTTGTTGTTTATTTGACGTTGCTGTTGTTGTTTATTTGACGTTGTTGTTGTTGTTGTTTATTTGATGTTGTTTTAGTTGTTGTTGTTTATTTGACGTTGTTGTTGTTTTATATTTGACGTTGTTGTTGTTGACATTGTTTTTGTTGTTGTTTATTTGACATTGTTGTTGTTGTTGTTTATTTGACGTTGTTGTTGTTTATTTGACGTAGTTGTTGTTATTGACGTTATTGTTGTTGTTGTTTATTTGACGTTTTTGTTGTTGTTGATGTTGTTGATGTTGTTGTTTTTTATTTGACGTTGTTGTTGTTGTTATTTATTTGACGTTGTTGTTGTTGTTGTTGTTATTGTTGTTGTTGTTGTTGTTGTTAATTTGAAGTTGTTGTTGTTTATTTGACGTTGTTGTTGTTGTTGTTTATTTGACGTTGTTGTTGTTGTTATTTATTTGACGTTGTTGTTGTTGTTGTTGTTGTTTATTTGACGTTGTTGTTTATTTGACATTGTTGTTTATTTGACGTTGTTGTTGTTGTTTATTTCACGTTGTTGTTGTTATTTGAAGTTGTTGTTGTTGTTGTATTTGTTGTTGTTGTTATTGTTTATTTGACTTTGTTGTTGTTGTTTATTTGACGTTATTGTTGTTGTTTATTTGACGTTATTGTTGTTGTTTACTTGACGTTGTTATTGTTGTTGTTGTTTTTTATTTGACGTTGTTGTTGATGTTGTTGTTATTGTTGTTGTTTATTTGACGTTGTTGTTGTTGTTGTTGTTGTTGTTGTTTATTAGATGTTGTAAATGTTGTTGACATTGTTGTTGTTTTTTTGTTGTTTATTTGACGTTGTTGTTGTTGTTGTTGTTTTTGTTGTTGTTATTGTTGGTGTTGTTGTTGTTTACTTGACGTTGTTGTTGTTGTTGTTTATTTGACGTTGTTGTTGTTGTTTATTTGACGTTGTTATTATTGTTGTTGTTGTTTATTTGACGTTGTTGTTGACGTTGTTGTTGTTGTTGTTTATTTGACGTTGTTGTTGTTGTTGTTTATTAGACGTTGTTAATGTTGTTGACATTGTTGTTGTTGTTTTTGTTGTTTATTTGACATTGTTGTTGTTGTTTTTGTTGTTTTTGTTGTTGTTATTGTTGGTGTTTTGTTGTTTACTTGACGTTGTTGTTGTTGTTGTTTTTTATTTGACGTTGTTGTTGTTGTTTATTTGACGTTGTTATTGTTGTTGTTGTTGTTTATTTGACGTTGTTGTTGTTGTTGTTGTTGTTGTTTATTTGACATTGTTGTTGTTGTTTATTAGACGTTGTTAATGTAGTTGACATTGTTGTTGTTGTTTTTGTTGTTTATTTGACGTTGTTGTTGTTGTTGTTTTTTTGTTGTTATTGTTGGTGTTGGTGTTGTTTACTTGACGTTGTTGTTGTTGTTGTTGTTCATTTGACGTTGTTGTTGTTGTTGTTTATTTGACGTTGTTATTGTTGTTGTTGTTGTTTATTTGACGTTTTTGTTGATGTTGTTGTTGTTGTTGTTTATTTGACGTTGTTGTTGTTCTTTATTAGACGTTGTTAATGTTGTTGACATTGTTGTTGTTGTTTTTGTTGTTTATTTGACATTGTTGTTGTTGTTGTTGTTGTTGTTTTTGTTGTCGTTATTGTTGGTGTTGTTGTTGTTTATTTGACGTTGTTGTTGTTGTTTATTTGACGTTGTTGTTGTTGTTGTTTATTTGACATTGTTGTTGTTGTTGTTGTTTATTTGACGTTGTTGTTGTTGTTGTTGTTGTTGTTTATTTCACGTTGTTGTTGTTGTTTATTTGACGTTGTTGTTGTTGTTGTTTATTTGACATTGTTGTTGTTGTTGACGTTGTTGTTGTAGTTGTTTATTTGACGTTGTTGTTGTTGTTGTTGTTTATTTGATGTTATTTTAGTTGTTGTTGTTTATTTGACGTTGTTGTTGTTGTTGTTTATTAGACGTTGTTAATGTTGTTGACATTGTTGTTGTTGTTTTTGTTGTTTATTTGACATTGTTGTTGTTGTTGTTGTTTTTGTTGTTGTTATTGTTGGTGTTGTTGTTGTTTATTTGACGTTGTTGTTGTTGTTGTTTATTTGACGTTGTTGTTGTTGTTGTTTATTTGACATTGTTGTTGTTGTTGTTGTTTATTTGTCGTTGTTGTTGTTGTTGTTGTTGTTGTTTATTTGACGTTGCTGTTGTTGTTTATTTGACGTTGTTGTTGTTGTTGTTTATTTGATTGTTTTAGTTGTTGTTGTTTATTTGACGTTGTTGTTGTTTTATATTTGACGTTGTTGTTGTTGACATTGTTTTTGTTGTTGTTTATTTGACATTGTTGTTGTTGTTGTTTATTTGACGTTGTTGTTGTTTATTTGACGTAGTTGTTGTTATTGACGTTATTGTTGTTGTTGTTTATTTGACGTTTTTGTTGTTGTTGATGTTGTTGATGTTGTTGTTTTTTATTTGACGTTGTTGTTGTTGTTATTTATTTGACGTTGTTGTTGTTGTTGTTGTTATTGTTGTTGTTGTTGTTCTTAATTTGAAGTTGTTGTTGTTTATTTGACGTTGTTGTTGTTGTTGTTTATTTGACGTTGTTGTTGTTGTTATTTATTTGACGTTGTTGTTGTTGTTGTTGTTGTTTATTTGACGTTGTTGTTTATTTGACATTGTTGTTTATTTGACGTTGTTGTTGTTTATTTCACGTTGTTGTTGTTATTTGAAGTTGTTGTTGTTGTTGTATTTGTTGTTGTTGTTATTGTTTATTTGACTTTGTTGTTGTTGTTTATTTGACGTTATTGTTGTTGTTTATTTGACGTTATTGTTGTTGTTTACTTGACGCTGTTATTGTTGTTGTTGTTTTTTATTTGACGTTGTTGTTGATGTTGTTGTTATTGTTGTTGTTTATTTGACGTTGTTGTTGTTGTTGTTGTTGTTTATTAGATGTTGTAAATGTTGTTGACATTGTTGTTGTTTTTTTTGTTGTTTATTTGACGTTGTTGTTGTTGTTGTTGTTTTTGTTGTTGTTATTGTTGGTGTTGTTGTTGTTTACTTGACGTTGTTGTTGTTGTTGTTTATTTGACGTTGTTGTTGTTGTTTATTTGACGTTGTTATTATTGTTGTTGTTGTTTATTTGACGTTGTTGTTGACGTTGTTGTTGTTGTTTATTTGACGTTGTTGTTGTTGTTGTTTATTAGACGTTGTTAATGTTGTTGACATTGTTGTTGTTGTTTTTTTTGTTTATTTGACATTGTTGTTGTTGTTGTTGTTGTTTTTGTTGTTGTTATTGTTGGTGTTTTGTTGTTTACTTGACGTTGTTGTTGTTGTTGTTTTTTATTTGACGTTGTTGTTGTTGTTGTTTATTTGACGTTGTTATTGTTGTTGTTGTTGTTTATTTGACGTTGTTGTTGTTGTTCTTGTTGTTTATTTGACGTTGTTGTTGTTGTTTATTAGACGTTGTTAATGTAGTTGACATTGTTGTTGTTGTTTTTGTTGTTTATTTGACGTTGTTGTTGTTGTTGTTTTTTTTGTTGTTATTGTTGGTGTTGGTGTTGTTTACTTGACGTTGTTGTTGTTGTTGTTGTTTATTTGACGTTGTTGTTGTTGTTGTTGTTTATTTGACGTTGTTATTGTTGTTGTTGTTGTTTATTTGACGTTGTTGTTGATGTTGTTGTTGTTGTTGTTTATTTGACGTTGTTGTTGTTCTTTATTAGACGTTGTTAATGTTGTTGACATTGTTGTTGTTGTTTTTGTTGTTTATTTGACATTGTTGTTGTTGTTGTTGTTGTTTTTGTTGTCGTTATTGTTGGTGTTGTTGTTGTTTATTTGACGTTGTTGTTGTTGTTTATTTGACGTTGTTGTTGTTGTTGTTTATTTGACATTGTTGTTGTTGTTGTTGTTTATTTGACTTTGTTGTTGTTGTTGTTGTTGTTTATTTCACGTTGTTGTTGTTGTTTATTTGACGTTGTTGTTGTTGTTGTTTATTTGACATTGTTGTTGTTGTTGACGTTGTTGTTGTAGTTGTTTATTTGACGTTGTTGTTGTATTTGTTTATTTGATGTTGTTTTAGTTGTTGTTGTTTATTTGACGTTGTTGTTGTTGTTGTTTATTAGACGTTGTTAATGTTGTTGACATTGTTGTTGTTGTTTTTGTTGTTTATTTGACATTGTTGTTGTTGTTGTTGTTTTTGTTGTTGTTATTGTTGGTGTTGTTGTTGTTTATTTGACGTTGTTGTTGTTGTTGTTTATTTGACGTTGTTGTTGTTGTTGTTGTTTATTTGACATTGTTGTTGTTGTTGTTGTTTATTTGTCGTTGTTGTTGTTGTTGTTGTTTATTTGACGTTGTTGTTGTTGTTTATTTGACGTTGTTGTTGTTGTTGTTGTTGTTGTTTATTTGACGTTGTTGTTGTTGTTTATTTGACGTTGTTGTTGTTGTTGTTGTTTATTTGATGTTGTTTTAGTTGTTGTTGTTTATTTGACGTTGTTGTTGTTTTATATTTGACGTTGTTGTTGTTGACATTGTTGTTGTTGTTGTTTATTTGACATTGTTGTTGTTGTTGTTTATTTGACGTTATTGTTGTAGTTTATTTGACGTTGTTATTGTTGTTGTTGTTGTTTATTTGACGTTGTTGTTTACGTTGTTGTTGTTGTTGTTTATTTGACGTTGTTGTTGTTGTTTATTAGACGTTGTTAATGTTGTTGACATTGTTGTTGTTGTTTTTGTTGTTTATTTGACATTGTTGTTGTTGTTTTTGTTGTTGTTATTGTTGGTGTTTTGTTGTTTACTTGACGTTGTTGTTGTTGTTGTTTTTTATTTGACGTTGTTGTTGTTGTTGTTTATTTGACGTTGTTATTGTTGTTGTTGTTGTTTATTTGACGTTGTTGTTGTTGTTGTTGTTGTTTATTTGACGTTGTTGTTGTTGTTTATTAGACGTTGTTAATGTAGTTGACATTGTTGTTGTTGTTTTTGTTGTTTATTTGACGTTGTTGTTGTTGTTGTTTTTTTTGTTGTTATTGTTGGTGTTGGTGTTGTTTACTTGACGTTGTTGTTGTTGTTGTTGTTTATTTGACGTTGTTGTTGTTGTTGTTTATTTGACGTTGTTATTGTTGTTGTTGTTGTTTATTTGACGTTGTTGTTGACGTTGTTGTTGTTGTTGTTTATTTGACGTTGTTGTTGTTCTTTATTAGACGTTGTTAATGTTGTTGACATTGTTGTTGTTGTTTTTGTTGTTTATTTGACATTGTTGTTGTTGTTGTTGTTTTTGTTGTCGTTATTGTTGGTGTTGTTGTTGTTGTTTATTTGACGTTGTTGTTGTTGTTTATTTGACGTTGTTGTTGTTGTTGTTGTTTATTTGACTTTGTTGTTGTTGTTGTTGTTTATTTGACGTTGTTGTTGTTGTTGTTGTTTATTTCACGTTGTTGTTGTTGTTTATTTGACGTTGTTGTTGTTGTTGTTTATTTGACATTGTTGTTGTTGTTGACGTTGTTGTTGTAGTTGTTTATTTGACGTTGTTGTTGTTGTTGTTGTTGTTTATTTGATGTTGTTTTAGTTGTTGTTGTTTATTTGACGTTGTTGTTGTTGTTGTTTATTAGACGTTGTTAATGTTGTTGACATTGTTGTTGTTGTTTTTGTTGTTTATTTGACATTGTTGTTGTTGTTGTTGTTGTTGTTTTTGTTGTTGTTATTGTTGGTGTTGTTGTTGTTTATTTGACGTTGTTGTTGTTGTTGTTTATTTGACGTTGTTGTTGTTGTTGTTGTTGTTGTTGTTGTTATTTATTTGACGTTGTTGTTGTTGTTGTTGTTTATTTGACGTTATTGTTGTTGTTTATTTGACGTTGTTGTTGTTGTTTATTTGACGTTGTTGTTGTTGTAATTGTTTATTTGATGTTGTTTTAGTTGTTGTTGTTTATTTGACGTTGTTGTTGTTTTATATTTGACGTTGTTGTTGTTGACATTATTGTTGTTGTTGTTGTTGTTTATTTGACATTGTTGTTGTTGTTGTTTATTTGACGTTGTTATTGTTGTTGTTGTTGTTTATTTGACGTTGTTGTTTACGTTGTTGTTATTGTTGTTGTTTATTTGATGTTGTTGTTGTTGTTATTGTTGTTGTTGCTGTTTATTAGATGTTGTTAATGTTGTTGACATTGTTGTTGTTGTTTTTGTTGTTTATTTGACGTTGTTGTTGTTGTTGTTGTTGTTTACTTGACGTTGTTGTTGTTGTTTATTTGACGTTGTTGTTGTTGTTGTTTATTTGACGTTGTTGTTGTTGTTTATTTGACGTTGTTGTTGTTGTTGTTGTTTATTTGACGTTATTGTTGTTTATTTGACGTTGTTGTTGTTGTTTATTTGACATTGTTGTTGTTGTTGTTGACGTTGTTGTTGTAGTTGTTTATTTGATGTTGTTGTTGTTGTTGTTTATTTGATGTTGACGTTGTTGTTGTTGTTTATTTGACGTTGTTGTTGTTTTTTATTTGACGTTGTTGTTGTTGACATTGTTGTTGTTGTTTATTTGACATTGTTGTTGTTGTTTTTTATTTGATGGTGTTGTTGTTAACATTGTTGTTGTTGTTGTTGTTGTTGTTTATTTGACGTTGTTGTTGTTTATTTGACGTAGTTGTTGTTATTGACGTTATTATTGTTGTTGTTGTTGTTGTTGTTGTTTATTTGACGTTTTTGTTGTTGTTGATGTTGTTGATGTTGTTGTTTTTTATTTGACGTTGTTATTGTTGTTGTTTATTTGACGTTGTTGTTGTTGTTGTTTTTAATGTTGTTGTTGTTGTTGTTAATTTGAAGTTGTTGTTGTTTATTTAACGTTGTTGTTGTTGTTGTTTATTTGACGTTGTTGTTGTTGTTATTTATTTGACGTTGTTGTTGTTGTTGTTGTTTATTTGACGTTGTTGTTTATTTGACATTGTTGTTTATTTGACGTTGTTGTTGTTTATTTCACGTTGTTGTTGTTATTTGAAGTTGTTGTTGTTGTTGTATTTGTTGTTGTTGTTATTGTTTATTTGACTTTGTTGTTGTTGTTTATTTGACGTTATTGTTGTTGTTTATTTGACGTTATTGTTGTTGTTTACTTGACGTTGTTATTGTTGTTGTTGTTGTTTATTTGGCGTTGTTGTTGATGTTGTTGTTATTGTTGTTGTTTATTTGACGTTGTTGTTGTTGTTTATTAGACGTTGTTAATGTAGTTGACATTGTTGTTGTTGTTTTTGTTGTTTATTTGACGTTGTTGTTGTTGTTGTTTTTTTGTTGTTATTGTTGGTGTTGGTGTTGTTTACTTGACGTTGTTGTTGTTGTTGTTGTTCATTTGACGTTGTTGTTGTTGTTGTTTATTTGACGTTGTTATTGTTGTTGTTGTTGTTTATTTGACGTTTTTGTTGATGTTGTTGTTGTTGTTGTTTATTTGACGTTGTTGTTGTTCTTTATTAGACGTTGTTAATGTTGTTGACATTGTTGTTGTTGTTTTTGTTGTTTATTTGACATTGTTGTTGTTGTTGTTGTTGTTTTTGTTGTCGTTATTGTTGGTGTTGTTGTTGTTTATTTGACGTTGTTGTTGTTGTTTATTTGACGTTGTTGTTGTTGTTGTTTATTTGACATTGTTGTTGTTGTTGTTGTTTATTTGACGTTGTTGTTGTTGTTGTTGTTGTTGTTTATTTCACGTTGTTGTTGTTGTTGTTTATTTGACGTTGTTGTTGTTGTTGTTTATTTGACATTGTTGTTGTTGTTGACGTTGTTGTTGTAGTTGTTTATTTGACGTTGTTGTTGTTGTTGTTTATTTGATGTTGTTTTAGTTGTTGTTGTTTATTTGACGTTGTTGTTGTTGTTGTTTATTAGACGTTGTTAATGTTGTTGACATTGTTGTTGTTGTTTTTGTTGTTTATTTGACATTGTTGTTGTTGTTGTTGTTTTTGTTGTTGTTATTGTTGGTGTTGTTGTTGTTTATTTGACGTTGTTGTTGTTGTTGTTTATTTGACGTTGTTGTTGTTGTTGTTTATTTGACATTGTTGTTGTTGTTGTTGTTTATTTGTCGTTGTTGTTGTTGTTGTTGTTTATTTGACGTTGCTGTTGTTGTTTATTTGACGTTGTTGTTGTTGTTGTTTATTTGATGTTGTTTTAGTTGTTGTTGTTTATTTGACGTTGTTGTTGTTTTATATTTGACGTTGTTGTTGTTGACATTGTTTTTGTTGTTGTTTATTTGACATTGTTGTTGTTGTTGTTTATTTGACGTTGTTGTTGTTTATTTGACGTAGTTGTTGTTATTGACGTTATTGTTGTTGTTGTTTATTTGACGTTTTTGTTGTTGTTGATGTTGTTGATGTTGTTGTTTTTTATTTGACGTTGTTGTTGTTGTTATTTATTTGACGTTGTTGTTGTTGTTGTTGTTATTGTTGTTGTTGTTGTTCTTAATTTGAAGTTGTTGTTGTTTATTTGACGTTGTTGTTGTTGTTGTTTATTTGACGTTGTTGTTGTTGTTATTTATTTGACGTTGTTGTTGTTGTTGTTGTTGTTTATTTGACGTTGTTGTTTATTTGACATTGTTGTTTATTTGACGTTGTTGTTGTTGTTTATTTCACGTTGTTGTTGTTATTTGAAGTTGTTGTTGTTGTTGTATTTGTTGTTGTTGTTATTGTTTATTTGACTTTGTTGTTGTTGTTTATTTGACGTTATTGTTGTTGTTTATTTGACGTTATTGTTGTTGTTTACTTGACGTTGTTATTGTTGTTGTTGTTTTTTATTTGACGTTGTTGTTGATGTTGTTGTTATTGTTGTTGTTTATTTGACGTTGTTGTTGTTGTTGTTGTTGTTGTTTATTAGATGTTGTAAATGTTGTTGACATTGTTGTTGTTTTTTTTGTTGTTTATTTGACGTTGTTGTTGTTGTTGTTGTTTTTGTTGTTGTTATTGTTGGTGTTGTTGTTGTTTACTTGACGTTGTTGTTGTTGTTGTTTATTTGACGTTGTTGTTGTTGTTTATTTGACGTTGTTATTATTGTTGTTGTTGTTTATTTGACGTTGTTGTTGACGTTGTTGTTGTTGTTGTTTATTTGACGTTGTTGTTGTTGTTGTTTATTAGACGTTGTTAATGTTGTTGACATTGTTGTTGTTGTTTTTTTTGTTTATTTGACATTGTTGTTGTTGTTGTTGTTGTTTTTGTTGTTGTTATTGTTGGTGTATTGTTGTTTACTTGACGTTGTTGTTGTTGTTGTTTTTTATTTGACGTTGTTGTTGTTGTTGTTTATTTGACGTTGTTATTGTTGTTGTTGTTGTTTATTTGACGTTGTTGTTGTTGTTCTTGTTGTTTATTTGACGTTGTTGTTGTTGTTTATTAGACGTTGTTAATGTAGTTGACATTGTTGTTGTTGTTTTTGTTGTTTATTTGACGTTGTTGTTGTTGTTGTTTTTTTTGTTGTTATTGTTGGTGTTGGTGTTGTTTACTTGACGTTGTTGTTGTTGTTGTTTATTTGACGTTGTTGTTGTTGTTGTTGTTTATTTGACGTTGTTATTGTTGTTGTTGTTGTTTATTTGACGTTGTTGTTGATGTTGTTGTTGTTGTTGTTTATTTGACGTTGTTGTTGTTCTTTATTAGACGTTGTTAATGTTGTTGACATTGTTGTTGTTGTTTTTGTTGTTTATTTGACATTGTTGTTGTTGTTGTTGTTGTTTTTGTTGTCGTTATTGTTGGTGTTGTTGTTGTTTATTTGACGTTGTTGTTGTTGTTGTTTATTTGACGTTGTTGTTGTTGTTGTTTATTTGACATTGTTGTTGTTGTTGTTGTTTATTTGACGTTGTTGTTGTTGTTGTTGTTGTTGTTTATTTCACGTTGTTGTTGTTGTTTATTTGACGTTGTTGTTGTTGTTGTTTATTTGACATTGTTGTTGTTGTTGACGTTGTTGTTGTAGTTGTTTATTTGACGTTGTTGTTGTTGTTGTTTATTTGATGTTGTTTTAGTTGTTGTTGTTTATTTGACGTTGTTGTTGTTGTTGTTTATTAGACGTTGTTAATGTTGTTGACATTGTTGTTGTTGTTTTTGTTGTTTATTTGACATTGTTGTTGTTGTTGTTGTTTTTGTTGTTGTTATTGTTGGTGTTGTTGTTGTTTATTTGACGTTGTTGTTGTTGTTGTTTATTTGACGTTGTTGTTGTTGTTGTTGTTTATTTGACATTGTTGTTGTTGTTGTTGTTTATTTGTCGTTGTTGTTGTTGTTGTTGTTTATTTGACGTTGTTGTTGTTGTTTATTTGACGTTGTTGTTGTTGTTGTTGTTTATTTGATGTTGTTTTAGTTGTTGTTGTTTATTTGACGTTGTTGTTGTTTTATATTTGACGTTGTTGTTGTTGACATTGTTGTTGTTGTTGTTTATTTGACATTGTTGTTGTTGTTGTTTATTTGACGTTATTGTTGTAGTTTATTTGACGTTGTTATTGTTGTTGTTGTTGTTTATTTGACGTTGTTGTTTACGTTGTTGTTGTTGTTGTTTATTTGACGTTGTTGTTGTTGTTTATTAGACGTTGTTAATGTTGTTGACATTGTTGTTGTTGTTTTTGTTGTTTATTTGACATTGTTGTTGTTGTTTTTGTTGTTGTTATTGTTGGTGTTTTGTTGTTTACTTGACGTTGTTGTTGTTGTTGTTTTTTATTTGACGTTGTTGTTGTTGTTGTTTATTTGACGTTGTTATTGTTGTTGTTGTTGTTTATTTGACGTTGTTGTTGTTGTTGTTGTTGTTTATTTGACGTTGTTGTTGTTGTTTATTAGACGTTGTTAATGTAGTTGACATTGTTGTTGTTGTTTTTGTTGTTTATTTGACGTTGTTGTTGTTGTTGTTGTTTTTTTTGTTGTTATTGTTGGTGTTGGTGTTGTTTACTTGACGTTGTTGTTGTTGTTGTTGTTTATTTGACGTTGTTGTTGTTGTTGTTTATTTGACGTTGTTATTGTTGTTGTTGTTGTTTATTTGACGTTGTTGTTGACGTTGTTGTTGTTGTTGTTTATTTGACGTTGTTGTTGTTCTTTATTAGACGTTGTTAATGTTGTTGACATTGTTGTTGTTGTTTTTGTTGTTTATTTGACATTGTTGTTGTTGTTGTTGTTGTTTTTGTTGTCGTTATTGTTGGTGTTGTTGTTGTTGTTTATTTGACGTTGTTGTTGTTGTTTATTTGACGTTGTTGTTGTTGTTGTTGTTTATTTGACATTGTTGTTGTTGTTGTTGTTTATTTGACGTTGTTGTTGTTGTTGTTTATTTCACGTTGTTGTTGTTGTTTATTTGACGTTGTTGTTGTTGTTGTTTATTTGACATTGTTGTTGTTGTTGACGTTGTTGTTGTAGTTGTTTATTTGACGTTGTTGTTGTTGTTGTTGTTGTTTATTTGATGTTGTTTTAGTTGTTGTTGTTTATTTGACGTTGTTGTTGTTGTTGTTTATTAGACGTTGTTAATGTTGTTGACATTGTTGTTGTTGTTTTTGTTGTTTATTTGACATTGTTGTTGTTGTTGTTGTTGTTTTTGTTGTTGTTATTGTTGGTGTTGTTGTTGTTTATTTGACGTTGTTGTTGTTGTTGTTTATTTGACGTTGTTGTTGTTGTTGTTGTTGTTGTTATTTATTTGACGTTGTTGTTGTTGTTGTTGTTTATTTGACGTTATTGTTGTTGTTTATTTGACGTTGTTGTTGTTGTTTATTTGACGTTGTTGTTGTTGTAATTGTTTATTTGATGTTGTTTTAGTTGTTGTTGTTTATTTGACGTTGTTGTTGTTTTATATTTGACGTTGTTGTTGTTGACATTATTGTTGTTGTTGTTGTTGTTTATTTGACATTGTTGTTGTTGTTGTTTATTTGACGTTGTTATTGTTGTTGTTGTTGTTTATTTGACGTTGTTGTTTACGTTGTTGTTATTGTTGTTGTTTATTTGATGTTGTTGTTGTTGTTATTGTTGTTGTTGCTGTTTATTAGATGTTGTTAATGTTGTTGACATTGTTGTTGTTGTTTTTGTTGTTTATTTGACGTTGTTGTTGTTGTTGTTGTTGTTTACTTGACGTTGTTGTTGTTGTTGTTTATTTGACGTTGTTGTTGTTGTTGTTTATTTGACGTTGTTGTTGTTGTTTATTTGACGTTGTTGTTGTTGTTGTTGTTTATTTGACGTTATTGTTGTTTATTTGACGTTGTTGTTGTTGTTTATTTGACATTGTTGTTGTTGTTGTTGACGTTGTTGTTGTAGTTGTTTATTTGATGTTGTTGTTGTTGTTGTTTATTTGATGTTGACGTTGTTGTTGTTGTTTATTTGACGTTGTTGTTGTTTTTTATTTGACGTTGTTGTTGTTGACATTGTTGTTGTTGTTTATTTGACATTGTTGTTGTTGTTTTTTATTTGATGGTGTTGTTGTTAACATTGTTGTTGTTGTTGTTGTTGTTGTTTATTTGACGTTGTTGTTGTTTATTTGACGTAGTTGTTGTTATTGACGTTATTGTTGTTGTTGTTGTTGTTGTTGTTGTTGTTGTTGTTGTTTATTTGACGTTTTTGTTGTTGTTGATGTTGTTGATGTTGTTGTTTTTTATTTGACGTTGTTATTGTTGTTGTTTATTTGACGTTGTTGTTGTTGTTGTTTTTATTGTTGTTGTTGTTGTTGTTAATTTGAAGTTGTTGTTGTTTATTTAACGTTGTTGTTGTTGTTGTTTATTTGACGTTGTTGTTGTTGTTATTTATTTGACGTTGTTGTTGTTGTTGTTGTTTATTTGACGTTGTTGTTTATTTGACATTGTTGTTTATTTGACGTTGTTGTTGTTTATTTCACGTTGTTGTTGTTATTTGAAGTTGTTGTTGTTGTTGTATTTGTTGTTGTTGTTATTGTTTATTTGACTTTGTTGTTGTTGTTTATTTGACGTTATTGTTGTTGTTTATTTGACGTTATTGTTGTTGTTTACTTGACGTTGTTATTGTTGTTGTTGTTGTTTATTTGGCGTTGTTGTTGATGTTGTTGTTATTGTTGTTTTTTATTTGACGTTGTTGTTGTTGTTGTTGTTTATTAGATGTTGTAAATATTGTTGACATTGTTGTTGTTTTTTTTGTTGTTTATTTGACGTTGTTGTTGTTGTTGTTGTTTTTGTTGTTGTTATTGTTGGTGTTGTTGTTGTTTACTTGACGTTGTTGTTGTTGTTGTTGTTTATTTGACGTTGTTGTTGTTGTTTATTTGACGTTGTTATTATTGTTGTTGTTGTTTATTTGACGTTGTTGTTGACGTTGTTGTTGTTGTTGTTTATTTGACGTTGTTGTTTTTGTTTATTAGACGTTGTTAATGTTGTTGACATTGTTGTTGTTGTTTTTGTTGTTTATTTGACATTGTTGTTGTTGTTGTTGTTGTTTTTGTTGTTGTTATTGTTGGTGTTTTGTTGTTTACTTGACGTTGTTGTTGTTGTTGTTTTTTATTTGACGTTGTTGTTGTTGTTGTTTATTTGATGTTGTTATTGTTGTTGTTGTTGTTTATTTGACGTTGTTGTTGTTGTTGTTGTTGTTTATTTGACGTTGTTGTTGTTGTTTATTAGACGTTGTTAATGTAGTTGACATTGTTGTTGTTGTTTTTGTTGTTTATTTGACGTTGTTATTGTTGTTGTTTTTTTTGTTGTTATTGTTGGTGTTGGTGTTGTTTACTTGACGTTGTTGTTGTTGTTGTTGTTTATTTGACGTTGTTGTTGTTGTTGTTGTTTATTTGACGTTGTTATTGTTGTTGTTGTTGTTTATTTGACATTGTTGTTGACGTTGTTGTTGTTGTTGTTTATTTGACGTTGTTGTTGTTCTTTATTAGACGTTGTTGATGTTGTTGACATTGTTGTTGTTGTTTTTGTTGTTTATTTGACATTGTTGTTGTTGTTGTTGTTGTTTTTGTTGTCGTTATTGTTGGTGTTGTTGTTGTTTATTTGACGTTGTTGTTGTTGTTTATTTGACGTTGTTGTTGTTGTTGTTATTTATTTGACATTATTGTTGTTGTTGTTGTTTATTTGACGTTGATGTTGTTGTTGTTGTTGTTTATTTCACGTTGTTGTTGTTGTTTATTTGACGTTGTTGTTGTTGTTGTTTATTTGACATTGTTGTTGTTGTTGACGTTGTTGTTGTAGTTGTTTATTTGATGTTGTTGTTGTTGTTGTTTATTTGATGTTGTTTTAGTTGTTGTTGTTTATTTGACGTTGTTGTTGTTGTTGTTGTTTATTAGACGTTGTTAATGTTGTTGACATTGTTGTTGTTGTTTTTGTTGTTTATTTGACATTGTTGTTGTTGTTGTTGTTGTTTTTGTTGTTGTTATTGTTGGTGTTGTTGTTGTTTATTTGACGTTGTTGTTGTTGTTGTTTATTTGACGTTGTTGTTGTTGTTTATTTGACATTGTTGTTGTTGTTGTTGTTTATTTGACGTTGTTGTTGTTGTTGTTGTTGTTTATTTGACGTTGTTATTGTTGTTTATTTGACATTGTTGTTGTTGTTGTTGTTTATTTGATGTTGTTATTGTTGTTGTTGTTTATTTGACGTTGTTGTTGTTTTATATTTGACGTTGCTGTTGTTGACATTGTTGTTGTTGTTGTTGTTTATTTGACATTGTTGTTGTTGTTGTTTATTTGACGTTATTGTTGTAGTTTATTTGACGTTGTTATTGTTGTTGTTGTTGTTTATTTGACGTTGTTGTTTACGTTGTTGTTATTGTTGTTGTTTATTTGATGATGTTGTTGTTGTTATTGTTGTTGTTGCTGTTTATTAGATGTTGTTAATGTTGTTGACATTGTTGTTGTTGTTTTTGTTGTTTATTTGACGTTGTTGTTGTTGTTGTTGTTGTTGTTGTTTACTTGACGTTGTTGTTGTTGTTGTTTATTTGACGTTGTTGTTGTTGTTGTTTATTTGACGTTGTTGTTGTTGTTGTTTATTTGACGTTGTTGTTGTTGTTGTTGTTTATTTGACGTTATTGTTGTTTATTTGACGTTGTTGTTGTTGTTTATTTGACATTGTTGTTGTTGTTGTTGACGTTGTTGTTGTAGTTGTTTATTTGATGTTGTTGTTGTTGTTTATTTGATGTTGTTTTTGTTGTTGTTGTTTATTTGACGTTGTTGTTGTTTTTTATTTGACGTTGTTGTTGTTGACATTGTTGTTGTTATTTATTTGACATTGTTGTTGTTGTTTTTTATTTGATGGTGTTGTTGTTAACATTGTTGTTGTTGTTGTTGTTGTTTATTTGACGTTCTTGTTGTTTATTTGACGTAGTTGTTGTTATTGACGTTATTGTTGTTGTTGTTGTTGTTGTTTATTTGACGTTTTTGTTGTTGTTGATGTTGTTGATGTTGTTGTTATTTATTTGACGTTGTTGTTGTTGTTATTTATTTGACGTTGTTGTTGTTGTTGTTGTTATTGTTGTTGTTGTTGTGGTTAATTTGAAGATGTTGTTGTTTATTTGACGTTGTTGTTGTTGTTGTTTATTTGACGTTGTTGTTGTTGTTATTTATTTGACGTTGTTGTTGTTGTTGTTATTGTTGTTGTTTATTTGACGTTGTTGTTTATTTGACATTGTTGTTTATTTGACGTTGTTGTTGTTGTTTATTTCACGTTGTTGTTGTTATTTGAAGTTGTTGTTGTTGTTGTATTTGTTGTTGTTGTTATTGTTTATTTGACTTTGTTGTTGTTGTTTATTTGACGTTATTGTTGTTGTTTATTTGACGTTATTGTTGTTGTTTACTTGACGTTGTTATTGTTGTTGTTGTTTTTTATTTAATGTTGTTGTTGATGTTATTGTTGTTGTTTATTTGACGTTGTTGTTGATGTTGTTGTTTATTAGATGTTGTAAATGTTGTTGACATTGTTGTTGTTTTTTTTGTTGTTTATTTGACGTTGTTGTTGTTGTTGTTGTTGTTTTTGTTGTTGTTATTGTTGGTGTTGTTGTTGTTTACTTGACGTTGTTGTTGTTGTTGTTGTTTATTTGACGTTGTTGTTGTTGTTTATTTGACGTTGTTATTATTGTTGTTGTTGTTTATTTGACGTTGTTGTTGACGTTGTTGTTGTTGTTGTTTATTTGACGTTGTTGTTGTTGTTTATTAGACGTTGTTAATGTTGTTGACATTGTTGTTGTTGTTTTTGTTGTTTATTTGACATTCTTGTTGTTGTTGTTGTTGTTTTTGTTGTTGTTATTGTTGGTGTTTTGCTGTTTACTTGACGTTGTTGTTGTTGTTGTTTTTTATTTGACGTTGTTGTTGTTGTTGTTTATTTGACGTTGTTATTGTTGTTGTTGTTGTTTATTTGACGTTGTTGTTGTTGTTGTTGTTGTTTATTTGACGTTGTTGTTGTTGTTTATTAGACGTTGTTAATGTAGTTGACATTGTTGTTGTTGTGTTTGTTGTTTATTTGACGTTGTTGTTGTTGTTGTTTTTTTTGTTGTTATTGTTGGTGTTGGTGTTGTTTACTTGACGTTGTTGTTGTTGTTGTTGTTTATTTGACGTTGTTGTTGTTGTTGTTTATTTGACGTTGTTATTGTTGTTGTTGTTGTTTATTTGACGTTGTTGTTGATGTTGTTGTTGTTGTTGTTTATTTGACGTTGTTGTTGTTCTTTATTAGACGTTGTTAATGTTGTTGACATTGTTGTTGTTGTTGTTTTTGTTATCATTATTGTTGGTGTTGTTGTTGTTTATTTGACGTTGTTGTTGTTGTTTATTTGACGTTGTTGTTGTTGTTGTTTATTTGACATTGTTGTTGTTGTTGTTGTTTATTTGACGTTGTTGTTGTTGTTGTTGTTGTTTATTTCACGTTGTTGTTGTTGTTTATTTGACGTTGTTGTTGTTGTTGTTTATTTGACATTGTTGTTGTTGTTGACGTTGTTGTTGTAGTTGTTTATTTGACGTTGTTGTTGTTGTTGTTGTTTATTTGATGTTGTTTTAGTTGTTGTTGTTTATTTGACGTTGTTGTTGTTGTTGTTTATTAGACGTTGTTAATGTTGTTGACATTGTTGTTGTTGTTTTTGTTGTTTATTTGACATTGTTGTTGTTGTTGTTGTTTTTGTTGTTGTTATTGTTGGTGTTGTTGTTGTTTATTTGACGTTGTTGTTGTTGTTGTTTATTTGACGTTGTTGTTGTTGTTGTTTATTTGACATTGTTGTTGTTGTTGTTGTTTATTTGTCGTTGTTGTTGTTGTTGTTTATTTGACGTTGTTGTTGTTGTTTATTTGACGTTGTTGTTGTTGTTGTTTATTTGATGTTGTTTTAGTTGTTGTTGTTTATTTGACGTTGTTGTTGTTTTATATTTGACGTTGTTGTTGTTGACATTGTTTTTGTTGTTGTTTATTTGACATTGTTGTTGTTGTTGTTTATTTGACGTTATTGTTGTAGTTTATTTGACGTTGTTATTGTTGTTGTTGTTGTTTATTTGACGTTGTTGTTTACGTTGTTGTTATTGTTGTTGTTTATTTGATGTTGTTGTTGTTGTTATTGTTGTTGTTGCTGTTTATTAGATGTTGTTAATGTTGTTGACATTGTTGTTGTTGTTTTTGTTGTTTATTTGACGTTGTTGTTGTTGTTGTTGTTTACTTGACGTTGTTGTTGTTGTTGTTGTTGTTGTTTATTTGACGTTGTTGTTGTTGTTGTTTATTTGACGTTGTTGTTGTTGTTGTTGTTTATTTGACGTTGTTGTTGTTGTTGTTGTTTATTTGACGTTATTATTGTTTATTTGACGTTGTTGTTGTTGTTGTTTATTTGACATTGTTGTTGTTGTTGTTGACGTTGTTGTTGTAGTTGTTTATTTGATGTTGTTGTTGTTGTTGTTTATTTGATGTTGTTTTTGTTGTTGTTGTTTATTTGACGTTGTTGTTGTTTTTTATTTGACGTTGTTGTTGTTGACATTATTGTTGTTGTTTATTTGACATTGTTGTTGTTGTTTTTTATTTGATGGTGTTGTTGTTAACATTGTTGTTGTTGTTGTTGTTTATTTGACGTTGTTGTTGTTTATTTGACGTAGTTGTTGTTATTGACGTTATTGTTGTTGTTGTTGTTTATTTGACGTTTTTGTTGTTGTTGATGTTGTTGATGTTGTTGTTTTTTATTTGACATTGTTGTTGTTGTTGTTTATTTGACGTTGTTGTTGTTGATGTTGTTGTTATTGTTGTTGTTGTTGTTGTTTATTTGAAGTTGTTGTTGTTTATTTGACGTTGTTGTTGTTGTTGTTTATTTGACGTTGTTGTTGTTGTTATTTATTTGACGTTGTTGTTGTTGTTGTTGTTTATTTGACGTTGTTGTTTATTTGACATTGTTGTTTATTTGACGTTGTTGTTGTTGTTTATTTCACGTTGTTGTTGTTGTTTATTTGACGTTGTTGTTGTTGTTGTATTTGTTGTTGTTGTTATTGTTTATTTGACTTTGTTGTTGTTGTTTATTTGACGTTATTGTTGTTGTTTATTTGACGTTATTGTTGTTGTTTACTTGACGTTGTTATTGTTGTTGTTGTTGTTTATTTGACGTTGTTGTTGACGTTGTTGTTATTGTTGGTGTTGTTGTTGTTTACTTGACGTTGTTGTTGTTGTTGTTTATTTGACGTTGTTGTTGTTGTTTATTTGACGTTGTTATTATTGTTGTTGTTGTTTATTTGACGTTGTTGTTGACGTTGTTGTTGTTGTTGTTTATTTGACGTTGTTGTTGTTGTTTATTAGACGTTGTTAATGTTGTTGACATTGTTGTTGTTGTTTTTGTTGTTTATTTGACATTGTTGTTGTTGTTGTTGTTGTTGTTTTTGTTGTTGTTATTGTTGGTGTTTTGTTGTTTACTTGACGTTGTTTATGTTGTTGTTTTTTATTTGACGTTGTTGTTGTTGTTGTTTATTTGACGTTGTTATTGTTGTTGTTGTTGTTTCTTTGACGTTGTTGTTGTTGTTGTTGTTTATTTGACGTTGTTGTTGTTGTTTATTAGACGTTGTTAATGTAGTTGACATTGTTGTTGTTGTTTTTGTTGTTTATGTGACGTTGTTGTTGTTGTTGTTTTTTTTGTTGTTATTGTTGGTGTTGGTGTTGTTTACTTGACGTTGTTGTTGTTGTTGTTGTTTATTTGACGTTGTTGTTGTTGTTGTTGTTTATTTGACGTTGTTATTGTTGTTGTTGTTGTTTATTTGACGTTGTTGTTGACGTTGTTGTTATTGTTGTTTATTTGACGTTGTTGTTGTTCTTTATTAGACGTTGTTAATGTTGTTGACATTGTTGTTGTTGTTTTTGTTGTTTATTTGACATTGTTGTTGTTGTTGTTGTTTTTGTTTTTGTTGTAGTTATTGTTGGTGTTGTTGTTGTTTATTTGACGTTGTTGTTGTTGTTGTTTATTTGACGTTGTTGTTGTTGTTGTTGTTTATTTGACATTGTTGTTGTTGTTGTTGTTTATTTGACGTTGTTGTTGTTGTTGTTTATTTCACGTTGTTGTTGTTGTTTATTTGACGTTGTTGTTGTTGTTGTTTATTTGAAATTGTTGTTGTTGTTGTTGACGTTGTTGTTGTAGTTGTTTATTTGACGTTGTTGTTGTTGTTGTTTATTTGATGTTGTTTTAGTTGTTGTTGTTTATTTGACGTTGTTGTTGTTGTTGTTTATTAGACGTTGTTAATGTTGTTGACATTGTTGTTGTTGTTTTTGTTGTTTATTTGACATTGTTGTTGTTGTTGTTTTTGTTGTTGTTATTGTTGGTGTTGTTGTTGTTTATTTGACGTTGTTGTTGTTGATGTTTATTTGACGTTGTTGTTGTTTATTTGACATTGTTGTTGTTGTTGTTTATTTGACGTTGTTGTTGTTGTTGTTTATTTGACGTTGTTGTTGTTGTTTATTTGACGTTGTTGTTGTTGTTGTTGTTTATTTGATGTTGTTTTAGTTGTTGTTGTTTATTTGACGTTGTTGTTGTTTTATATTTGACGTTGTTGTTGTTGACATTGTTGTTGTTGTTGTTTATTTGACATTGTTGTTGTTGTTTTTTATTTGACGTTGTTGTTGTTAACATTGTTGTTGTTGTTGTTGTTTATTTGACGTAGTTATTGTTATTGACGTTGTTGTTGTTGTTGTTGTTGTTTATTTGACGTTTTTGTTGTTGTTGATGTTGTTGTTGTTGTTGTTTTTTATTTGACGTTGTTGTTGTTGTTGTTTATTTGACGTTGTTGTTGTTGTTATTGTTGTTGTTGTTGTTGTTAATTTGACGTTGTTGTTGTTGTTTATTTGACGTTGATGTTGTTGTTTATTTGACGTTGTTGTTGTTGTTATTTATTTGACGTTGTTGTTGTTGTTGTTTATTTGACGTTGTTATTTAGTTGACATTGTTGTTAATTTGACGTTGTTGTTGTTTATTTCACGTTGTTGTTGTTATTTGAAGTTGTTGTTGTTGTTGTATTTTTTGTTGTTGTAGTTGTTTATTTGACGTTGTCGTTGTTGTTTATTTGACGTTATTGTTGTTGTTTATTTGATGTTGTTATTGTTGTTGTTGTTGTTTATTTGACGTTATTGTTGTTGTTTATTTGACGTTGTTATTGTTGTTGTTCTTGTTGTTAATTTGACGTTGTTGTTGACGTTGTTGTTATTGTTGTTGTTTATTTGACGTTGTTGTTGTTGTTGTTGTTTATTAGACGTTGTTAATGTTGTTGACATTGTTGTTGTTGTTTTTGTTGTTTATTTGACGTTGTTGTTGTTGTTGTTGTTTTTGTTGTTGTTATTGTTGGTGTTGTTGTTGACGTTGTTGTTGTTGTTGTTATTATTGTTGTTGTTGTTAATTTGACGTTGTTGTTGTTGTTGTTTATTTGACGTTGTTGTTATTGTTTATTTGACGTTGTTGTTGTTGTTGTTTATTTGATGTTGTTGTTGTTGTTGTTATTTATTTGACGTTGTTGTTGTTGTTTATTTGACGTTATTGTTGTTGTTTATTTGACATTGTTATTGTTATTGTTGTTGTTTATTTGACGTTATTGTTGTAGTTTATTTGACGTTGTTATTGTTGTTGTTGTTGTTTATTTGACGTTGTTGTTTACGTTGTTGTTATTGTTGTTGTTTATTTGATGTTGTTGTTGTTGTTATTGTTGTTGTTGCTGTTTATTAGAAGTTGTTAATGTTGTTGACATTGTTGTTGTTGTTTTTGTTGTTTATTTGACGTTGTTGTTGTTGTTGTTGTTGTTTACTTGACGTTGTTGTTGTTGTTGTTGTTTATTTGACGTTGTTGTTGTTGTTGTTGTTTATTTGACGTTGTTGTTGTTGTTTTTGTTTATTTGACGTTGTTGTTGTTGTTGTTGTTTATTTGACGTTATTGTTGTTTATTTGACGTTGTTGTTGTTGTTGTTTATTTGACATTGTTGTTGTTGTTGTTGACGTTGTTGTTGTAGTTGTTTATTTGATGTTGTTGTTGTTGTTGTTTATTTGATGTTGTTTTTGTTGTTGTTGTTTATTTGACGTTGTTGTTGTTTTTTATTTGACGTTGTTGTTGTTGACATTGTTGTTGTTTATTTGACATTGTTGTTGTTGTTTTTTATTTGACGGTGTTGTTGTTAACATTGTTGTTGTTGTTGTTGTTGTTTATTTGACGTTGTTGTTGTTTATTTGACGTAGTTGTTGTTATTGACGTTATTATTGTTGTTGTTGTTGTTGTTGTTTATTTGACGTTTTTGTTGTTGTTGATGTTGTTGATGTTGTTGTTTTTTATTTGACGTTGTTGTTGTTGTTGTTGTTTATTTGACGTTGTTGTTGTTGTTGTTGTTATTGTTGTTGTTGTTG
>OX451735.1:1338207700-1338232700 GCA_948472305.1 Vicia faba | reverse complement strand
ATTTGACATTGTTGTTGTTGTTATTGTTGTTGTTGTTGTTGTTAATTTGACGTTGTTGTTGTTGTTTATTTGACGTTGCTGTTGTTGTTTATTTGACGTTGTTGTTGTTATTTATTTGACGTTGTTGTTGTTGTTGTTTATTTGACGTTGTTGTTTATTTGACATTATTGTTTATTTGACATTGTTGTTGTTATTTCACGTTGTTGTTGTTATTTGAAGTTGTTGTTGTTGTATTTGTTGTTGTTGTTATTTATTTGACGTTGTCGTTGTTGTTTATTTGACATTATTGTTGTTGTTTATTTGACATTGTTATTGTTGTTGTTGTTGTTTATTTGACGTTATTGTTGTTGTTTATTTGACGTTGTTATTGTTGTTGTTGTTGTTTATTTGACGTTGTTGTTGACGTTGTTGTTATTGTTGTTGTTTATTTGACGTTGTTGTTGTTGTTGTTTATTAGACGTTGTTAATGTTGTTGACATTGTTGTTGTTGTTTTTGTTGTTTATTTGACGTTGTTGTTGTTGTTGTTTTTGTTGTTGTTATTGTTGGTGTTGTTGTTGACGTTGTTGTTGTTGTTGTTGTTATTATTGTTGTTGTTGTTAATTTGACGTTGTTGTTGATGTTGTTTATTTGACGTTGTTGTTGTTGTTTATTTGACGTTGTTGTTGTTGTTGTTGTTGTTGTTGTTGTTTATTTGATGTTGTTGTTGTTGTTATTTATTTGACGTTGTTGTTGTTGTTTATTTGACGTTATTGTTGTTGTTTATTTGACGTTGTTATTGTTGTTGTTGTTGTTTATTTGACGTTATTGTTGTAGTTAATTTACGTTGTTATTGTTGTTGTTGTTGTTTATTTGACGTTGTTGTTGACGTTGTTGTTATTGTTGTTATTTATTTGATGTTGTTGTTGTTGTTGTTGTTGTTTATTAGATGTTGTTAATGTTGTTGACATTGTTGTTGTTGTTTTTGTTGTTTATTTGACGTTGTTGTTGTTGTTGTTATTGTTGTTGTTTTTGTTGTTGTTATTGTTTGTGTTGTTGTTGTTTACTTGACGTTGTTGTTGTTGTTGTTTATTTGACGTTGTTGTTGTTGTTGTTGTTTATTTGACGTTGTTTTTGTTATTTATTTGACGTTGTTGTTGTTGTTGTTTATTTGACGTTGTTGTTGTTGTTTATTTGACATTGTTGTTGTTGACGTTGTTGTTGTAGTTGTTTATTTGACGTTGTTGTTGTTGTTGTTGTTGTTGTTTATTTGATGTTGTTTTAGTTGTTGTTGTTTATTTAATGTTGTTGTTGTTTTTTATTTGACGTTGTTGTTGTTGACATTGTTGTTGTTGTTGTTTATTTGACGTTGTTGTTGTTGTTGTTTATTTGACGTTGTTGTTGTTTACATTGTTGTTGTTGTTGTTTATTTGACGTTGTTGTTGTTGTTGTTTATTTGACGTAGTTGTTGTTATTGACGTTGTTGTTGTTGTTGTTTATTTGACATTTTTGTTGTTGTTGATGTTGTTGTTGTTGTTTTTTATTTGACGTTGTTGTTGTTGTTTTTTATTTGACGTTGTTGTTGTTGTTGTTGTTTATTTGACGTTGTTGTTGTTGTTTATTTGATGTTGTTGTTGTTGTTATTTATTTGACGTTGTTGTTGTTGTTATTGTTTATTTGAAGTTGTTGTTTATTTGACGTTGTTATTGTTGTTTATTTGGCGTTGTTTTTGTTATTTTATGTTGTTGTTGTTGTTGTTGTTGCTTATTTGACGTTGTTGTTATTGTTTCTATTTATTTGACGTTGTTATTGTTGTTGTTTATTTGACGTTGCTGTTGTTTTTGTTTATTTGACGTTGTTGTTGTTGTTGTTTATTGGACGTTGTTGTTGTTGTATTTGTTATTGTTGTTATTGTTGTTGCTTATTTGACGTTGTTGTTATTGTTGTTGTTTATTTGACATTTATGTTGTTGTTATTCCTTTGACGTTGTTGTTGTTGTTGTTTATTTGACGTTGTTGTTGTTGTTGTTCTTTATTTGACGTTGTTGTTGTTGTTATTGTTGTTCTTTATTTGACGTTGTTGTTGTTATTTATTTGACGTTGTTGTTGTTGTTTATTTGACGTTGTTGTTGTTGTTGTTTATTTGACGTTGTTGTTGTTGTTTATTTGACGTTGGTATTGTTGTTGTTTATTTGACGTTGTTGTTAACGTTGTTGTTGTTGTTGTTTATTTGACGTTGTTGTTGTTGTTGTTGTTGTTGTTTATTTGACGTTATTGTTGTTGTTGACGTTGTTGTTGTTGTTTATTTGATGATGTTATTGTTGTTGTTGACATAGTTGTTGATGTTTATTTGACGTTGTTGTTGTTATTTATTTGACGTTGTTGTTGTTGTTGTTGTTTATTTGACGTTGTTGTTAACGTTGTTGTTGTTGTTGTGTATTTGACGTTGTTGTTAACGTTGTTGTTGTTGTTGTTGTTTATTTGACGTTGTTGTTGTTGTTTATTTGACGTTGGTATTGTTGTTGTTTATTTGACGTTGTTGTTAACGTTGTTGTTGTTGTTGTTTAAGCAGGGCAACATGACTGTTAGTGAGTATGCTACTAAGTTCACGGAGTTGGCAAAGTATTATGCGCACTACAACAATGATGAGGCTGGAGAATTCTATAAATGTATCAAATTTGAGAATGGTCTCCGAGATGAGATTAAGCAGGGAATCAGGTACCAGCGTATTCGTAGATTTTCTGATCTGGTGGATTATAGCAGGATCTTGGAAGAAGATATTACCAAGACTAGGTCGTCTCACTCTCGAGGGGCTGTTGATAAAAGAGGAAAGCAACATATGGACCGTGGCAAGCCATATGGTAGAGGTAACCAGAAATCAGGTGGTTGGAAAAGGCCTAGTGGGGGAGATTCTAAGGCTCCTATTAGATGCTACAGGTGTGGTGAGTTTGGTCATCATATTCGAGATTGCAAGAGTGATGAGAAGAAGTGCTATAAATGTGGAAAGACTGGTCATTTGTCTATTGATTGCAAAGGGAAGTCTGTTACTTGTTACAATTGTGGCGAAGAAGGTCACATTCGTCCGCAGTGTCCTAAACCTAAGAAGGATCAGTCAGGTGGAAAAGTGTTCGCTTTGTCTGGATCTGAGACTACTCCAGAGGATCGATTGATTAAAGGTACGTGTTTTATTCATGGCACACCTTTGGTTGCAATTATTGATACTGGTGCAACTCATTCTTTCATTTCTTTGGATTGTGCTGAGAGGTTGAAACTGGACATATCTGATATGCGAGGTAGCATGGTTGTTGATACTCCTGCATCGGGTTCAGTGACAACTTCACTAGTATGTAGGAATTGTCCTATTGAGATTTTTGGTAGAGGTTTCGGTATGGATTTAGTGTGCCTACCGCTTGAACAAATTGATATTATCCTTGGGATGAACTGGTTGGAATTCAACCGGATTCATCTGAACTGTTTTGCTAAGACGGTGATTTTTCCAGAAGCAGTTGGTGTCGAGAATTTGACTATGACTGCTAGGCAGGTACAAGAAGCAATGGAGGAAGGTGCTGCTGTGTTTATGTTACTTGCTTCGTTAGATGCAACAGGAAAGGTCAAGAGTAGTGAATTGCCAGTGGTGTGTGATTTTCCAGAAGTCTTTCCGAATGATGTTGGTGAGTTACCTCCTGAGAGAGAAGTGGAATTTTCTATAGATTTGATTCCTGGTATGAGATTGGTGTCGATGGCACCATATCATATGTCTGCATCTGAGTTGGCTGAATTGAAGATTCAGTTGGAAGATTTACTGGAGAAGAAGTTTATTCGTCCAAGTGTTTCGCCTTGGGGTGCTCCGGTATTGTTGGTCAAGAAGAAAGAAGGTTCTACGAGACTGTGTGTTGATTACAGGCAATTGAACAAGGTAACCATTAAGAATCGGTATCCATTACCGAGGATTGATGATTTAATGGATCAGCTAATTGGAGCCAGTGTATTCAGTAAGATTGACTTGAGATCTGGATATCATCAGATTCGTGTGAAAGCGAGAGATATTCAAAAGACTGCTTTTCGAACGAGGTATGGGCATTATGAATATTCTGTTATGCCGTTTGGAGTTACTAATGCACCTGGTGTTTTCATGGAATATATGAACAGGATTTTTCACCCGTATCTGGATAAGTTTGTTGTGGTTTTTATTGATGACATTCTGATTTATTCCAAGAATGACGAAGAACATGCGGAACATCTCAGAATTGTGTTAGAGTTGTTGAAAGATAAGAAGTTGTATGCAAAGTTGTCCAAATGTGAGTTCTGGCTTAATGAAGTTAGTTTTCTTGGACATGTGATTTCTAAGAATGGTATTGCAGTGGATCCTATAAAAGTAGAAGCAGTATCTCAGTGGGGAGCGCCGAAGACTGTTTCTGAAATCAGAAGTTTTCTTGGTCTTGCAGGTTATTACAGAAAGTTTATCGAAGGATTCTCAAAGTTAGCATTGCCGTTGACAAAGTTGACTCGTAAAGGACAAGCGTTTATTTGGGATTCTGATTGTGAGAAAGGTTTCCAAGAATTGAAGCGGAGATTGACTAGTGCTCCTATTCTGATTTTGCCGAATCCGGTGGAATCTTTTGTGGTTTATTGTGATGCATATCTGATGGGATTAGGTGGTGTTCTAATGCAGAATCAACAGGTAGTTGCGTATGCTTCGAGATAGTTGAAGGTTCACGAAAGGAACTATCCTACTCATGACTTAGAGCTAGCAGCAGTTGTGTTTGTCTTGAAATTGTGGAGACATTATCTGTATGGTTCGAGATTTGAAGTGTATAGTGATCATAAGAGTTTGAAGTATCTTTTCGATCAGAAAGAGCTCAATATGAGGCAAAGAAGGTGGTTGGAATTTCTCAAAGATTATGATTTTGGTTTGAATTACCATCCTGGTAAGGCAAATGTGGTTGCAGATGCTTTGAGTAGGAAATCCTTGCATATGTCTATGATGATGGTTCGCGAATTGGATTTAATTGAACAATTCCGAGATTTGAGTCTAATTTGTGAAAGTACTCCGAAGTGTGTTCGTTTGGGTATGTTGAAACTTACTAGTGGTATTCTAGAAAAGATCAGGATCGGGCAGAAATCTGATGTTAATTTAGTTGATAAATTGACATTGATCAACCAAGGTCAAGGTGGTGAGTTTAGAATTGATGAAAATGATGTTATGAGATTTGGCGATAAAGTTTGTATTCCTGATGTTGCAGAAATCAAGAAGAGTATATTAGAGGAAGGACATCGCAGTGGGATGAGTATTCATCCGGGTGCCACGAAAATGTATCATGATTTGAAGAAATTGTTTTGGTGGCCGGGAATGAAAAAGGAAATAGCTGAATTCGTGTATGCATGTTTAATCTGTCAGAAATCGAAGATTGAGCATCAGAAGTCGTCTGGATTTATGCAACCGATGTTTATTCCAGAATGGAAGTGGGATAGTATTTCTATGGATTTTGTATCCGGGTTGCCGAGGACTCCTAAGAATTGTGAAGCGATATGGGTTGTTGTGGATAGACTGACTAAGTCTGCTCATTTTATACAAGTGCGAATGGATTACTCAATGGAGAGATTGGCACAGTTGTATATTGAGAAAATAGTGAGTTTGCATGGAGTTCCTTCTAGTATTGTGTCAGATAGAGATCCGAGGTTCACTTCGAAATTTTGGGAAGGATTGCAGAAGGCTTTGGGTACTAAATTGAGGTCGAGTTCAGCTTATCATCCTCAGACTGATGGACAGACGGAGAGGACGATTCAATCGTTAGAAGATTTATTGCGTGCTTGTGTTTTAGAGAAGGGTGGAGCTTGGGATAGCTATTTGCCATTGATTGAATTTACTTATAATAATAGTTACCATTCGAGCATTAGTATGGCTCCGTTTGAGGCATTGTATGGTAGACGGTGTAGAACGCCTTTGTGTTGGTATGAATCTGGAGAGAGTTCAATAATTGGGCCAGAGATTGTTCAGCAGACTACTGAAAAGATCAAATTGATTCAAGAAATGATGACAGCTTCTCAGAGTCGTCAGAAAAGTTATCATGATAAGAGGAGGAAGAATTTAGAATTCAGTGCTGGAGATCATGTGTTTATGAGAGTTACTCCGATGACGGGTTTTGGTCGAGCGTTGAAATCTAAGAAGTTGACTCCGCGTTTTATTGGTCCGTTTCAGATTACGGAAAGAGTTGGAGAAGTTGCTTATCGTATTGCTTTACCTCCGAGACTTGCGAATTTGCACGATGTTTTTCATGTTTCTCAGTTGAGGAGATACATTCCAGACCCATCTCATGTAATCCAAGTAGATGATGTACAGGTGAGAGATAACCTGACAGTAGAAACATTGCCTATGAGGATAGAAGATCGGGAAGTGAAACAGTTAAGAGGTGAAAAGATAGCATTAGTGAAGGTTGCTTGGGGAGGTCCAGCAGAGGGAAATGTTACCTGGGAACTGGAGAGCCAGATGAAAGAGGCTTATCCGGAACAGTTCGTCTAAGGTATGTTTTCGAGGACGAAAACTCTTTTAGTGGGGGAGAGTTGTAACACCCCAGTTTTAATTATTTGATTTATTTAATTGGGAATTTATTTTATTAGAATTAATTAAATAAAAAGAATTATTTATTTTGGAATATTTGAAGAAAATAAAAGAAATAAGAAAATATTGGGTTTTTAAGTTATTGGGCTTGGATGTCGTTAGTAAAGAGTGGGGGTGCAAAAGAAATGAGGATATATTTTGGAACTCAAGTTATTTTCTCATTTTTCACGATAACACAGAAGTTGGAGATATTTGGGATTGGAGCTCTGAAGAACGAAGAACAATCGCTCAAGAGTTCAAAGCTGCAATTTGATAAGGTAAGGGGGGCTACTACTCAATTTATATTTGCTTATGGGTTTAGATGCGATTGGTTGGGTAATCGTAGGATAATCCCATTTTCTCTGATGTTCTTAGTGATCGATAACTTTAGGGTCGAATTTCATTAAAAAAGGTTAGGTTCCCTAAAGGTTGTGAATCGATTAAGAAATTAATCCCTATTGTTGATTTAGATCGAAATTGTATGATCGGGGGTTTTCCCTTAGATGTTCTAAGGATAACCTTTATGTTATCAGATTTCCCCAAAAGGACGAATAATCACTTTTAAGGTTACCTCGATAATTGTTGGTAATTATAAAATTAAGTTTTTGGATTAAATGATTTGGAAAAGGAATTCTGTCTTCCAACGATTTTAGAAAACTATAACCTTGAAGGATTTGAGTTATTCAATTTGTGGGAAATTGATGAACATAAGTCAGAGGCATAGGAAATTGATGTTTTGGAAACTTGATGTGTATTGGGATGTTTTTGTACTGCATTGCACTGCTGTAGAAATGTATTTTCGTGCAAATATGTTGGCATATGAGCTACTGCAGGTACAGGAAAAATTCTGTACGCGCTCATCAACACGGGCCGTGTTGCACAACACGGGCACCCGTGTTGATCTTCTGTATGGGCAACACGGGCCGTGTTGCACAACACGGGAACCCGTGTTGATCCCCTGTATTGGTAAAATAATGTGTTTCTGGACACATTTCCACACGGGCCGTGTTGCTCAACACGGGCACCCGTGTTGAACCCCTGTGTTGGCTTCTGAATTTTGTTTTCTGTGCTTTGTTGTGATGTACAGGAATGATTTTGTTTAATGTGCAGTGTTTGTTATTTTTGAACATGCTGCTTAATGATATGCATAATGTTGTGGAGGCTTGTATCGAATAATGTTGTATGTTATGATACCAACACTATGTGGATTTTATTGTCATGCTTTTAGATAATGTTATCAAGCATGAATTATGATATAACTTGATATGATTGGTTGATGTCTAATAGTATGCTGAGTGATTACATGTTATTCATATCATGTTGTATTTGATATTGTTGATGTTACATGATATGGTTTATTGATGTTAATAGTATGCTGAGTGTTACATACTGTACATATCATGTTGCATTGTTAATTCCCATTGTGTGGAATTAACATGGTGGCCAATATACGTGTCCGTGATTTAATGGAACGTTGAGGTGGTAGTCGTGTCCGCGATATAATGGAACGGTGAGTTATCCGTGACCCGAGATTTAATGGGGCGGTAAAATGGTACCACATGCATGGGTGTGTTGCATTATATTGAATATAACATGAATGGATGATTTTCCAATTTTGTATTTAATTGATTGTATGCATGTATTGTTGCTGAATTGTTAATGACGTTTGATGTAATTATAAGTATGAAAAGTAATATATTATGAATATATGAATTGTAAAGGTTTTCGTAAACTATGAAACATGCTAACTGTTTGGGTGATGCTTATGGTTTTCTGAATTGATTGTTATGAACGTATAATCAAATGTATAGTTGAGATGCTCACCCTTACTGTTGAATATTTCAGATTGAGGAGCTTAGTTCAGGTGCTTGGCGAAGGCTTGTTGTTTCTAGTTTATTTCCGTTTAAGTATTATCCGGGTCATGCTCTGATAGTTGTAACTCCGGGAACGTTTGTTTGTCGAGCTGCTTTAGTCAGACTCGTTTATTTCCCTAGTATTTGGTTATAATGTGATGTTGATATATTCCAGGTGTTAATCCCTGATGATTTTGAAAATATTATAACATTGGTTTTGTTAACTAAATTATTCCGCTGTGTAAACATGTATGAGTTGCTTCTATGTTATGCATGACAGGAACTTGTTTTTGTAAAAAGAGAATTGTGACATCCTCGTTAATACATGTACTCTGAAAGTATGATTTTATTTATTTGCGAAATTTTATGCGGGGTTTTAGAGGGTGTTACAATAGTGGTATCAGAGCATAGTCGGTCGTTGCGACCAGAGTCTTGAGTCAGTCATTCCTTTTGTATGCGACTAGTGCAAGGTAACACTGTCGATACTGTATTCTGATGAGGAGTATGTTTTAATTCTCAGGAATATGGCTGGAAGAGGTAACGGACGAAATGATGCTGCACTCGCTGAGGCTTTGGGGATGTTAGCTGGTGTACTTGCTGGAAATCCAAATGGAGGCGTGACTGGTGCCGATTGGAAATTGGGGAACTTCAAAAGGAACAATCCTCCATTGTTCAAAGGTACACATGACCCTGAAGGTGCTCAGAAGTGGCTGAAGGAAATCGAAAGGATTTTCTGTGTGATTGATTGTGCTGAAGATCTGAAAGTCAGATATGGTACGCATATGTTGGCAGAAGAGGCCGACGACTGGTGGGTTGCAACAAGGACTGAAATGGTTCAGGATGGAGAGGCACTGACTTGGGCTAACTTCAGAAGGGCTTTTCTGAGGAGGTACTTTCCTGAAGATGTTCGGGGAAGGAAGGAAATTGAATTTTTGGAGCTTAAGCAGGGCAACATGACTGTTAGTGAGTATGCTACTAAGTTCACGGAGTTGGCAAAGTATTATGCGCACTACAACAATGATGAGGCTGGAGAATTCTATAAATGTATCAAATTTGAGAATGGTCTCCGAGATGAGATTAAGCAGGGAATCAGGTACCAGCGTATTCGTAGATTTTCTGATCTGGTGGATTGTAGCAGGATCTTGGAAGAAGATATTACCAAGACTAGGTCGTCTCACTCTCGAGGGGCTGTTGATAAAAGAGGAAAGCAACATATGGACCGTGGCAAGCCATATGGTAGAGGTAACCAGAAATCAGGTGGTTGGAAAAGGCCTAGTGGGGGAGATTCTAAGGCTCCTATCAGATGCTACAGGTGTGGTGAGTTTGGTCATCATATTCGAGATTGCAAGAGTGATGAGAAGAAGTGCTATAAATGTGGAAAGACTGGTCATTTGTCTATTGATTGCAAAGGGAAGTCTGTTACTTGTTACAATTGTGGCGAAGAAGGTCACATTCGTCCGCAGTGTCCTAAACCTAAGAAGGATCAGTCAGGTGGAAAAGTGTTCGCTTTGTCTGGATCTGAGACTACTCCAGAGGATCGATTGATTAAAGGTACGTGTTTTATTCATGGCACACCTTTGGTTGCAATTATTGATACTGGTGCAACTCATTCTTTCAAATCTTTGGATTGTGCTGAGAGGTTGAAACTGGACATATCTGATATGCGAGGTAGCATGGTTGTTGATACTCCTGCATCGGGTTCAGTGACAACTTTAATAGTATGTAGGAATTGTCCTATTGAGATTTTTGGTAGAGGTTTCGGTATGGATTTAGTGTGCCTACCGCTTGAACAAATTGATATTATCCTTGGGATGAACTGGTTGGAATTCAACCGGATTCATCTGAACTGTTTTGCTAAGACGGTGATTTTTCCAGAAGCAGTTGGTGTCGAGAATTTGACTATGACTGCTAGGCAGGTACAAGAAGCAATGGAGGAAGGTACTGCTGTGTTTATGTTACTTGCTTCGTTAGATGCAACAGGAAAGGTCAAGAGTAGTGAATTGCCAGTGGTGTGTGATTTTCCAGAAGTCTTTCCGAATGATGTTGGTGAGTTACCTCCTGAGAGAGAAGTGGAAGTTTCTATAGATTTGATTCCTGGTACGAGAATGGTGTCGATGGCACCATATCGTATGTCTGCATCTGAGTTGGCTGAATTGAAGATTCAGTTGGAAGATTTACTGGAGAAGAAGTTTATTCGTCCAAGTGTTTCGCCTTGGGGTGCTCCGGTATTGTTGGTCAAGAAGAAAGAAGGTTCTACGAGACTGTGTGTTGATTACAGGCAATTGAACAAGGTAACCATTAAGAATCGGTATCCATTACCGAGGATTGATGATTTAATGGATCAGCTAATTGGAGCCAGTGTATTCAGTAAGATTGACTTGAGATCTGGATATCATCAGATTCGTGTGAAAGCGGGAGATATTCAAAAGACTGCTTTTCGAACGAGGTATGGGCATTATGAATATTCTGTTATGCCGTTTGGAGTTACTAATGCACCTGGTGTTTTCATGGAATATATGAACAGGATTTTTCACCCGTATCTGGATAAGTTTGTTGTGGTTTTTATTGATGACATTCTGATTTATTCCAAGAATGACGAAGAACATGCGGAACATCTCAGAATTGTGTTAGAGTTGTTGAAAGATAAGAAGTTGTATGCAAAGTTGTCCAAATGTGAGTTCTGGCTGAATGAAGTTAGTTTTCTTGGACATGTGATTTCTAAGAATGGTATTGCAGTGGATCCTATAAAAGTAGAAGCAGTATCTCAGTGGGGAGCGCTGAAGACTATTTCTGAAATCAGAAGTTTTCTTGGTCTTGCAGGTTATTACAGAAAGTTTATCGAAGGATTCTCAAAGTTAGCATTGCCGTTGACAAAGTTGACTCGTAAAGGACAAGCGTTTATTTGGGATTCTGATTGTGAGAAAGGTTTCCAAGAATTGAAGCGGAGATTGACTAGTGCTCCTATTCTGATTTTGTCGAATCCGGTGGAATCTTTTGTGGTTTATTGTGATGTATCTCTGATGGGATTAGGTGGTGTTCTAATGCAGAATCAACAGGTAGTTGCGTATGCTTTGAGACAGTTGAAGGTTCACGAAAGGAACTATCCTACTCATGACTTAGAGCTAGCAGCAGTTATGTTTGTCTTGAAATTGTGGAGACATTATCTGTATGGTTCGAGATTTGAAGTGTATAGTGATCATAAGAGTTTGAAGTATCTTTTCGATCAGAAAGAGCTCAATATGAGGCAAAGAAGGTGGTTGGAATTTCTCAAAGATTATGATTTTGGTTTGAATTACCATCCTCGTAAAGCAAATGTGGTTGCATATGCTTTGAGCAGGAAATCCTTGCATATGTCTATGATGATGGTTCGCGAATTGGATTTAATTGAACAATTCCGAGATTTGAGTCTAATTTGTGAAAGTACTCCGAAGTGTGTTCATTTGGGTATGTTGAAACTTACTAGTGGTATTCTAGAAAAGATCAGGATCGGGCAGAAATCTGATGTTAATTTAGTTGATAAATTGACATTGATCAACCAAGGTCAAGGTGGTGAGTTTAGAATTGATGAAAATGATGTTATGAGATTTGGCGATAGAGTTTGTGTTCCTGATGTTGCAGAAATCAAGAAGAGTATATTAGAGGAAGGACATCGCAGTGGGATGAGTATTCATCCGGGTGCCACGAAAATGTATCATGATTTGAAGAAATTGTTTTGGTGGCCGGGAATGAAAAAGGAAATAGCTGAATTCGTGTATGCATGTTTAATCTGTCAGAAATCGAAGATTGAGCATCAGAAGCCGTCTGGATTTATGCAAACGATGTTTATTCCAGAATGGAAGTGGGATAGTATTTCTATGGATTTTGTATCCGGGTTGCCGAGGACTCCTAAGAATTGTGAAGCGATATGGGTTGTTGTGGATAGACTGACTAAGTCTGCTCATTTTATACCAGTGCGAATGGATTACTCAATGGAGAGATTGGCACAGTTGTATATTGAGAAAATAGTGAGTTTGCATGGAGTTCCTTCTAGTATTGTGTCAGATAGAGATCCGAGGTTCACTTCGAAATTTTGGGAAGGATTGCAGAAGGCTTTGGGTACTAAATTGAGGTTGAGTTCAGCTTATCATCCTCAGACTGATGGACAGACGGAGAGGACGATTCAATCGTTAGAAGATTTATTGCGTGCTTGTGTTTTAGAGAAGGGTGGAGCTTGGGATAGCTATTTGCCATTGATTGAATTTACTTATAATAATAGTTACCATTCGAGCATTAGTATGGCTCCGTTTGAGGCATTGTATGGTAGACGGTGTAGAACGCCTTTGTGTTGGTATGAATCTGGAGAGAGTTCAATAATTGGGCCAGAGATTGTTCAGCAGACTACTGAAAAGATCAAATTGATTCAAGAAATGATGAGAGCTTCTCAGAGTCGTCAGAAAAGTTATCATGATAAGAGGAGGAAGAATTTAGAATTCAGTGTTGGAGATCATGTGTTTATGAGAGTTACTCCGATGACGGGTATTGGTCGAGCGTTGAAATCTAAGAAGTTGACTCCGCGTTTTATTGGTCCGTTTCAGATTACGGAAAGAGTTGGAGAAGTTGCTTATCGTATTGCTTTACCTCCGAGACTTGCGAATTTGCACGATGTTTTTCATGTTTCTCATTTGAGGAGATACATTCTAGACCCATCTCATGTAATCCAAGTAGATGATGTACAGGTGAGAGATAACCTGACAGTAGAAACATTGCCTATGAGGATAGAAGATCGGGAAGTGAAACAGTTAAGAGGTGAAAAGATAGCATTAGTGAAGGTTGCTTGGGGAGGTCCAGCAGAGGGAAATGTTACCTGGGAACTGGAGAGCCAGATGAAAGAGGCTTATCCGGAACAGTTCGTCTAAGGTATGTTTTCGAGGACGAAAACTCTTTTAGTGGGGGAGAGTTGTAACACCCCAGTTTTAATTATTTGATTTATTTAATTGGGAATTTATTTTATTAGAATTAATAAAATAAAAAGAATTATTTATTTTGGAATATTTGAAGAAAATAAAAGAAATAAGAAAATATTGGGTTTTTAAGTTATTGGGCTTGGATGTCGTTAGTAAAGAGTGGGGGTGCAAAAGAAATGAGGATATATTTTGGAACTCAAGTTATTTTCTCATTTTTCACGATAACACAGAAGTTGGAGATATTTGGGATTGGAGCTCTGAAGAACGAAGAACAATCGCTCAAGAGTTCAAAGCTGCAATTTGATAAGGCAAGGGGGGCTACTACTCAATTTATATTTTCTTATGGGTTTAGATGCGATTGGTTGGGTAATCGTAGGATAATCCCATTTTCTCTGATGTTCTTAGTGATCGATAACTTTAGGGTCGAATTTCATTAGAAAAGGTTAGGTTCCCTAAAGGTTGTGAATCGATTAAGAAATTAATCCCTATTGTTGATTTAGATCGAAATTGTATGATCGGGGGTTTTCCCTTAGATGTTCTAAGGATAACCTTTATGTTATCAAATTTCCCCAAAAGGACGAATAATCACTTTTAAGGTTACCTTGATAATTGTTGGTAATTATAAAATTAAGTTTTTGGATTAAATGATTTGGAAAAGGAATTCTGTCTTCCAACGATTTTAGAAAACTATAACCTTGAAGGATTTGAGTTATTCAATTTGTGGGAAATTGATGAACATAAGTCAGAGGCATAGGAAATTAATGTTTTGGAAACTTGATGTGTATTGGGATGTTTTTGTACTGCATTGCACTGCTGTAGAAATGTATTTTCGTGCAAATATGTTGGCATATGAGCTACTGCAGGTACAGGAAAAATTCTGTACGCGCTCATCAACACGGGCCGTGTTGCACAACACGGGCACCCGTGTTGATCTTCTGTATGGGCAACACGGGCCGTGTTGCACAACACGGGCACCCGTGTTGATCCCCTGTATTGGTAAAATAATGTGTTTCTGGACACATTTCCACACGGGTCGTGTTGCTCAACACGGGCACCCGTGTTGAACCCCTGTGTTGGCTTCTGAATTTTGTTTTTTGTGCTTTGTTGTGATGTACAGGAATGATTTTGTTTAATGTGCAGTGTTTGTTAGTTTTGAACATGCTGCTTAATGATATGCATAGTGTTGTGGAGGCTTGTATCGAATAATGTTGTATGTTATGATACCAACACTATGTGAATTTTATTGTCATGCTTTTAGATAATGTTATCAAGCATGAATTATGATATAACTTGATATGATTGGTTGATGTCTAATAGTATGCTGAGTGATTACATGCTATTCATATCATGTTGTATTTGATATTGTTGATGTTACATGATATGGTTTATTGATGTTAATAGTATGCTGAGTGTTACATACTGTACATATCATGTTGCATTGTTAATTCCCATTGTGTGGAATTAACATGGTGGCCAATATACGTGTCCGCGATTTAATGGAACGTTAAGGTGGTAGTCGTGTCCGCGATATAATGGAACGGTGAGTTATCCGTGACCCGAGATTTAATGGGGCGGTAAAATGGTACCACATGCATGGGTGTATTGCATTATATTGAATATAACATGAATGGATGATTTTCCAATGTTGTATTTAATTGATTGTATGCATGTATTGTTGCTGAATTGTTAATGACGTTTGATGTAATTATAAGTATGAAAAGTAATATATTATGAATATATGAATTGTAAAGGTTTTCGTAAACTATGAAACATGCTAACTGTTTGGGTGATGCTTATGGTTTTCTGAATTGATTGTTATGAACGTATAATCAAATGTATAGTTGAGATGCTCACCCTTACTGTTGAATATTTCAGATTGAGGAGCTTAGTTCAGGTGCTTGGCGAAGGCTTGTTGTTTCTAGTTTATTTCCGTTTAAGTATTATCCGGGTCATGCTCTGATAGTTGTAACTCCGGGAACGTTTGTTTGTCGAGCTGCTTTAGTCAGACTCGTTTATTTCCCTAGTATTTGGTTATAATGTGATGTTGATATATTCCAGGTGTTAATCCCTGATGATTTTGAAAATATTATAACATTGGTTTTGTTAACTAAATTATTCCGCTGTGTAAACATGTATGAGTTGCTTCAATGTTATGCATGACAGGAACTTGTTTTTGTAAAAAGAGAATTGTGACATCCTCGTTAATACATGTACTCTGAAAGTATGATTTTATTTATTTGCGAAATTTTATGCGGGGTTTTAGAGGGTGTTACAGTTAATGTTGTTGACATTGTTGTTGTTGTTTTTGTTGTTTATTTGACGTTGTTGTTGTTGTTGTTGTTGTTTTTGTTGTTGTTATTGTTGGTGTTGTTGTTGTTTATTTGACGTTGTTGTTGTTGTTTATTTGACGTTGTTGTTGTTATTGTTGTTTATTTGACGTTGTTGTTGTTATTTATTTGACGTTGTTGTTGTTGTTGTTGTTGTTGTTTATTACAGGTTGTTAATGTTGTTGACATTGTTGTTGTTGTTTTTGTTGTTTATTTGACGTTGTTGTTGTTGTTGTTGTTGTTGTTGTTTTTGTTGTTGTTATTGTTGGTGTTGTTGTTGTTTATTTGACGTTGTTGTTGTTGTTGTTTATTTGACGTTGTTGTTGTTGTTTATTTTACGTTGTTGTTGTTGTTGTTTATTTGACATTGTTGTTGTTTTTGTTGTTTATTTGACGTTGTTGTTGTTGTTTATTTTACGTTGTTGTTGTTGTTGTTGTTTATTTGACATTATTGTTGTTTTTGTTGTTGTTGACGTTGTTGTTGTAGTTGTTTATTTGACGTTGTTGTTGTTGTTGTTTATTTGATGTTGTTTTAGTTGTTGTTGTTTATTTGACGTTGTTGTTGTTTTTTATTTGACGTTGTTGTTGTTGACATTGTTGTTGTTGTTGTTTATTTGACATTGTTGTTGTTGTTTTTTATTTGACGTTGTTGTTGTTAACATTGTTGTTGTTGTTGTTTATTTGACGTTGTTGTTGTTTATTTGACGTAGTTGTTGTTATTGACATTGTTGTTGTTGTTGTTGTTTATTTGACGTTTTTGTTGTTATTGATGTTGTTGTTGTTGTTGTTTTTTATTTGATGTTGATGTTGTTGTTGTTTATTTGACGTTGTTGTTGTTGTTATTGTTGTTGTTGTTGTTGTCAATTTGCGTTGTTGTTGTTGTTGTTTATTTGACGTTGTTGTTGTTGTTATTTATTTGACGTTGTTGTTGTTGTTGTTTATTTGACGTTGTTGTTTATTTGACATTGTTGTTTATTTGACGTTGTTGTTGTTGTTTATTTTACGTTGTTGTTGTTATTTGAAGTTTTTGTTGTTGTTGTATTTGTTGTTGTTGTTGTTGTTTATTTGACGTTGTTGTTGTTGTTTATTTGACGTTATTGTTATTGTTTATTTGACGTTATTGTTGTTGTTTATTTGACGTTGTTATTGTTGTTGTTGTTGTTTATTTGACGTTGTTGTTGACGTTGTTGTTATTGTTGTTGTTTATTTGACGTTGTTGTTGTTGTTGTTTATTAGACGTTGTTAATGTTGTTGACATTGTTGTTGTTGTTTTTGTTGTTTATTTGACGTTGTTGTTGTTGTTGTTGTTGTTTTTGTTGTTGTTATTGTTGGTGTTGTTGTTGACGTTGTTGTTGTTGTTATTATTGTTGTTGTTGTTAATTTGACGTTGTTGTTGTTGTTGTTTATTTGACGTTGTTGTTGTTGTTTATTTGACGTTGTTGTTGTTGTTGTTTATTTGATGTTGTTGTTGTTGTTATCTATTTGACGTTGTTGTTGTTGTTTATTTGACGTTATTGTTGTTGTTTATTTGACATTGTTATTGTTGTTGTTGTTGTTTATTTGACGTTATTGTTGTTGTTTATTTGACGTTGTTATTGTTGTTGTTGTTGTTTATTTGACGTTGTTGTTGACGTTGTTGTTATTGTTGTTGTTTATTTGTCATTGTTGTTGTTGTTGTTGTTTATTAGATGTTGTTAATGTTGTTGACATTGTTGTTGTTGTTTTTGTTGTTTATTTGACGTTGTTGTTGTTGTTGTTGTTGTTGTTTTTGTTGTTGTTATTGTTGGTGTTGTTGTTGTTTATTTGACGTTGTTGTTGTTGTTTATTTGACGTTGTTGTTGTAGTTGTTTATTTGACGTTGTTGTTGTTATTGTTTATTTGACGTTGTTGTTGTTGTTGTTGTTGTTTATTTGACGTTGTTGTTGTTGTTTATTTTACGTTGTTGTTGTTGTTGTTGTTTATTTGACATTGTTGTTGTTGTTGTTGTTGTTGACGTTGTTGTTGTAGTTGTTTAATTGACGTTGTTGTTGTTGTTGTTTATTTGATGTTGTTTTAGTTGTTGTTGTTTATCTGACGTTGTTGTTGTTTTTTATTTGACGTTGTTGTTGTTGACATTGTTGTTGTTGTTGTTTATTTGACATTGTTGTTGTTGTTTTTTATTTGACGTTGTTGTTGTTAACATTGTTGTTGGTATTTTTTATTTGACGTTGTTGTTGTTTATTTGACGTAGTTGTTGTTATTGACGTTGTTGTTGTTGTTGTTTATTTGACGTTTTTGTTGTTGTTGATGTTGTTGTTGTTGTTGTTGTTTTTTATTTGATGTTGTTGTAGTTGTTGTTTATTTAACGTTGTTGTTGTTGTTATTGTTGTTGTTGTTGTTGTTAATTTGATGTTGTTGTTGTTGTTGTTTATTTGACGTTGTTGTTGTTGTTGTTTATTTGACGTTGTTGTTGTTGTTGTTGTTTTTTATTTGAAGTTTTTGTTGTTGGTGTTGTATTTGTTGTTGTTATTGTTGTTTATTTGACGTTGTTGTTGTTGTTTATTTGACGTTATTGTTATTGTTTATTTGACGTTATTGTTGTTGTTTATTTGACGTTGTTATTGTTGTTGTTGTTGTTTATTTGACGTTGTTGTTGTTATTGTTGTTGTTTATTTGACGTTGTTGTTGTTGTTGTTGTTTTTTAGACGTTGTTAATGTTGTTGACATTGTTGTTGTTGTTTTTGTTGTTTATTTGACGTTGTTGTTGTTGTTTTTGTTGTTGTTATTGTTGGTGTTGTTGTTGACGTTGTTGTTGTTGTTATTATTGTTGTTGTTGTTGTTAATTTGATGTTGTTGTTGTTGTTGTTTATTTGACGTTGTTGTTGTTGTTTATTTGACGTTGTTGTTGTTGTTGTTGTTTATTTGATGTTGTTGTTGTTATCTATTTGACGTTGTTGTTGTTGTTTATTTGACGTTATTGTTGTTGTTTATTTGACATTGTTATTGTTGTTGTTGTTGTTTATTTGACGTTATTGTTGTTGTTTATTTGACGTTTTTATTGTTGTTGTTGTTGTTTATTTGACGTTGTTGTTGACGTTGTTGTTATTGTTGTTGTTTATTTGTCATTGTTGTTGTTGTTGTTCTTTATTAGATGTTGTTAATGTTGTTGACATTGTTGTTGTTGTTTTTGTTGTTTATTTGACGTTGTTGTTGTTGTTGTTGTTGTTGTTTTTGTTGTTGTTATTGTTGGTGTTGTTGTTGTTTATTTGACGTTGTTGTTGTTGTTGTTGTTTATTTGACATTGTAGTGGTTGTTGTTTATTTGACGTTGTTGTTGTTATTAATTTGACGTTGTTGTTGTTGTTGTTTATTTGACGTTGTTGTTGTTGTTTATTTGACATTGTTGTTGTTGACGTTGTTGTTGTAGTTGTTTATTTGACGTTGTTGTTGTTGTTGTTGTTTATTTGATGTTGTTTTAGTTGTTGTTGTTTATTTAACGTTGTTGTTTTTTTTTATTTGACGTTGTTGTTGTTGACATTGTTGTTGTTGTTGTTTATTTGACGTTGTTGTTGTTGTTTTTTATTTGACGTTGTTGTTGTTAACATTGTTGTTGTTATTGTTTATTTGACGTTGTTGTTGTTGTTGTTTATTTGACGTAGTTGTTGTTATTGACGTTGTTGTTGTTGTTGTTTATTTGACATTTTTGTTGTTGTTGATGTTGTTGTTGTTGTTTTTTATTTGACGTTGTTGTTGTTGTTGTTTATTTGACGTTGTTGTTGTTGATATTATTGTTGATGTTGTTAATTTGACGTTGTTGTTGTTGTTGTTGTTTATTTGACGTTGTTGTTGTTGTTTATTTGACGTTGTTGTTGTTGTTGTTTATTTGATGTTATTGTTGTTGTTGTTGTTTATTTGACGTTGTTTTTGTTATTTTACGTTGTTGTTGTTGTTGTATTTGTTGTTGTTGTTGTTGCTTATTTGACGTTGTTGTTATTGTTTCTATTTATTTGACGTTGTTATTGTTGTTGTTTATTTGACGTTGTTGTTGTTGTTGTTTATTTGACGTTGTTGTTGTTGTTGTTTATTTGACGTTGTTGTTGTTGTTGTTGTATTTGTTATTGTTGTTATTGTTGTTACTTATTTGACATTGTTGTTATTGTTGTTGTTTATTTGACGTTGTTGTTGTTGTTATTCATTTGACGTTGTTGTTGTTGTTGTTGTTTATTTGACGTTGTTGTTGTTGTTGTTGTTGTTCTTTATTTGACGTTGTTGTTGTTGTTGTTGTTCTTTATTTGACGATGTTGTTATTATTTATTTGACGTTGTTCTTGTTATTTATTTGACGTTGTTGTTGTTGTTTATTTGACGTTGTTGTTGTTGTTGTTTATTTGACGTTGTTGTTGTTGTTGTTTATTTGATGTTGGTATTATTGTTGTTTATTTGACGTTGTTGTTAACGTTGTTGTTGTTGTTGTTGTTTATTTGACGTTGTTGTTGTTGTTGTTTATTTGACGTTATTGTTGTTGTTGACGTTGTTGTTGTTGTTTAGTTGATGATGTTATTGTTGTTGTTGACATAGTTGTTGTTGTTTATTTGACGTTGTTGTTGTTATTTATTTGACGTTGTTGTTGTTGTTTATTTGACGTTGTTGTTAACGTTGTTGTTGTTGTTTATTTGACGTTGTTGTTGTTATTGTTGTTTATTTGACGTTGGTATTGTTGTTGTTTATTTAACGTTGTTGTTAACGTTGTTGTTGATGTTGTTTATTTGACATTGTTGTTATTGTTGTTGTTGTTGTTTATTTGACGTTGTTGTTGTTGTTGACGTTGTTGTTGTTGTTTATTTGATGATGTTATTGTTGTTGTTGACATAGTTGTTGTTCTTTATTTGACGTTGTTGTTGTTGTTGCCGTTGTTGTTTATTTGACGTTGTTGTTGTTGTTTATTTGACGTTGTTGTTGTTGTTGACGTTGTTGTTGTTGTTGTTGTTTATTTGACGTTTTTGTTGTTGTTGATGTTGTTGTTGTTGTTGTTGTTGTTTTTTATTTAATGTTGTTGTTGTTGTTTATTTGACGTTGTTGTTGTTGTTATTGTTGTTGTTGTTGTTGTTGTTAATTTGACGTTGTTGTTGTTGTTGTTGTTTATTTGACGTTGTTGTTGTTGTTATTTATTTGACGTTGTTGTTGTTGTTTATTTGACGTTGTTGTTTATTTGACATTGTTGTTTATTTGACGTTGTTGTTGTTGTTTATTTTACGTTGTTGTTGTTATTTGAAGTTTTTGTTGTTGTTGTATTTGTTGTTGTTTATTTGACGTTGTTGTTGTTGTTTATTTGACGTTATTGTTATTGTTTATTTGACGTTATTGTTGTTGTTTATTTGACGTTGTTATTGTTGTTGTTGTTGTTTATTTGACGTTGTTGTTGACGTTGTTGTTATTGTTGTTGTTGTTGTTGTTTATTAGACGTTGTTAATGTTGTTGACATTGTTGTTGTTGTTTTTGTTGTTTATTTGACGTTGTTGTTGTTGTTGTTTTTGTTGTTGTTATTGTTGGTGTTGTTGTTGACGTTGTTGTTGTTGTTATTATTGTTGTTGTTGTTAATTTGACGTTGTTGTTGTTGTTGTTTATTTGACGTTGTTGTTGTTGTTTATTTGACGTTGTTGTTGTTGTTGTTGTTTATTTGATGTTGTTGTTGTTGTTATCTATTTGACGTTGTTGTTGTTGTTTATTTGACGTTATTGTTGTTGTTTATTTGACATTGTTATTGTTGTTGTTGTTGTTTATTTGACGTTATTGTTGTTGTTTATTTGACGTTGTTATTGTTGTTGTTGTTTATTTGACGTTGTTGTTGACGTTGTTGTTATTGTTGTTGTTTATTTGTCATTGTTGTTGTTGTTGTTTATTAGATGTTGTTAATGTTGTTGACATTGTTGTTGTTGTTTTTGTTGTTTATTTGACGTTGTTGTTGTTGTTGTTGTTGTTTTTGTTGTTGTTATTGTTGGTGTTGTTGTTGTTTATTTGACGTTGTTGTTGTTGTTTATTTGACGTTGTTGTTGTTGTTGTTTATTTGACGTTGTTGTTGTTATTTATTTGACGTTGTTGTTGTTGTTGTTTATTTGACGTTGTTGTTGTTGTTTATTTGACATTGTTGTTGTTGACGTTGTTGTTGTAGTTGTTTATTTGACGTTGTTGTTGTTGTTGTTGTTGTTGTTTATTTGATGTTGTTTTAGTTGTTGTTGTTTATTTAACGTTGTTGTTTTTTTTATTTGACGTTGTTGTTGTTGACATTGTTGTTGTTGTTGTTTATTTGACGTTGTTGTTGTTGTTTTTTATTTGACGTTGTTGTTGTTAACATTGTTGTTGTTATTGTTTATTTGACGTTGTTGTTGTTGTTATTTATTTGACATAGTTGTTGTTATTGACGTTGTTGTTGTTGTTGTTTATTTGACATTTTTGTTGTTGTTGATGTTGTTGTTGTTGTTTTTTATTTGACGTTGTTGTTGTTGTTGTTTATTTGACGTTGTTGTTGTTGTTATTATTGTTGTTGTTGTTAATTTGACGTTGTTGTTGTTGTTGTTTATTTGACGTTGTTGTTGTTGTTTATTTGACGTTGTTGTTGTTGTTTATATGATGTTATTGTTGTTGTTGTTGTTTATTTGACGTTGTTTTTGTTATTTTACGTTGTTGTTGTTGTTGTATTTGTTGTTGTTGTTGTTGCTTATTTGACGTTGTTGTTATTGTTTCTATTTATTTGACGTTGTTATTGTTGTTGTTTATTTGACGTTGTTGTTGTTGTTGTTTATTTGACGTTGTTGTTGTTGTTGTTTATTTAACGTTGTTGTTGTTGTTGTTGTTGTATTTGTTATTGTTGTTATTGTTGTTACTTATTTGACGTTGTTGTTATTGTTGTTGTTTATTTGACGTTGTTGTTGTTATTCATTTGACGTTGTTGTTGTTGTTTATTTGACGTTGTTGTTGTTGTTGTTCTTCTTTATTTGACGTTGTTGTTGTTGTTGTTGTTCTTTATTTGACGATGTTGTTGTTATTTATTTGACGTTGTTCTTGTTATTTATTTGACGTTGTTGTTGTTGTTTATTTGACGTTGTTGTTATTGTTGTTTATTTGACGTTGTTGTTGTTGTTGTTTATTTGATGTTGGTATTGTTGTTGTTTATTTGACGTTGTTGTTAACGTTGTTGTTGTTGTTTATTTGACGTTGTTGTTGTTGTTGTTGTTTATTTGACGTTATTGTTGTTGTTGACGTTGTTGTTGTTGTTTATTTGATGATGTTATTGTTGTTGTTGACATAGTTGTTGTTGTTTATTTGACGTTGTTGTTGTTATTTATTTGACGTTGTTGTTGTTGTTTATTTGACGTTGTTGTTAACGTTGTTGTTGTTGTTGTTTATTTGACGTTGTTGTTGTTGTTGTTGTTTATTTGACGTTGGTATTGTTGTTGTTTATTTGACGTTGTTGTTAACGTTGTTGTTGATGTTGTTTATTTGACGTTGTTGTTATTGTTGTTGTTGTTGTTTATTTGACGTTGTTGTTGTTGTTGACGTTATTGTTGTTGTTTATTTGATGATGTTATTGTTGTTGTTGACATAGTTGTTGTTCTTTATTTGACGTTGTTGTTGTTGTTGCCGTTGTTGTTTATTTGACGTTGTTGTTGTTGTTGTTTATTTGACGTTGTTGTTGTTGTTGACGTTGTTATTGTTGTTGTTTATTGGACGTTGTTGTTGTTGTTTATTTGACATTGTTGTTGTTGTTGACGGTGTTGTTGTTGTTGTTTATTTGACATTGTTGTTGTTGTTGTTGTTATTTATTTGACGTTGTTGTTGTTGTTTTTTATTTGACATTATTATTGTTGTTGTTGTTGTTTATTTGACGTTGTTGTTTATTTGAGGTTGTTGTTTATTTGACGTTGTTGTTGTTGTTTATTTGACGTTGTTGTTGTTATTTGAAGTTGTTATTGTTGTATTTGTTGTTGTTGTTGTTGTTTATTTGACGTTGTTGTTGTTGTTTATTTGACGTTATTGTTGTTGTTTATTTGACGTTGTTATTGTTGTTGTTGTTGTTGATTTGACGTTGTTGTTGACGTTGTTGTTGTTGTTTATTTGACGTTGTTGTTGTTGTTGTTGTTTATTAGAGGTTGTTAATGTTGTTGACATTGTTATTGTTGTTTATTTGACGTTGTTGTTGTTGTTGTTGTTTTTGTTGTTGTTATTGTTGGTGTTGTTGTTGTTTATTTGACGTTGTTGTTGTTGTTGTTGTTTATTTGACGTTGTTGTTGTTGTTTATTTGATGTTGTTGTTAATGTTTATTTGACGTTGTTGTTGTTGTTGTTTATTTGACATTGTTGTTGTTGTTGACGTTGTTGTTGTAGTTGTTTATTTGACGTTGTTGTTGTTGTTGTTTATTTGATGTTGTTTTAGTTGTTGTTGTTTATTTGACGTTGTTGTTGTTTTTTATTTGACGTTGTTGTTGTTGACATTGTTGTTGTTGTTGTTGTTTAGTTGACATTGTTGTTGTTTTTTATTTGACGTTGTTGTTGTTGTTGACATTGTTGTTGTTGTTTATTTGACGTTGTTGTTGTTTATTTGACGTAGTTGTTGTTATTGACGTTGTTGTTGTTGCTGTTTATTCGACGTTTTTGTTGTTGTTGATGTTGTTGTTGTTATTGTTTTTTATTTGACGTTGTTGTTGTTGTTGTTTATTTGACGTTGTTGTTGTTGTTGTTATTGTTGTTGTTGTTGTTAATTTGACGTTGTTGTTGTTGTTTATTTGAAGTTGTTGTTGTTGTTGTTTATTTGACGTTGTTGTTGTTATTTATTTGACGTTGTTGTTGTTGTTGTTTATTTGACGTTGTTGTTTATTTGACATTGTTGTTTATTTGACGTTGTTGTTGTTGTTTATTTGAAGTTGTTGTTGTTATTTGAAGTTGTTGTTGTTGTTGTATTTGTTGTTGTTGTTGTTGTTGTTTATTTGACGTTGTTGTTGTTGTTGTTTATTTGACGTTATTGTTGTTGTTTATTTGACGTTGTTATTGTTGTTGTTGTTTATTTGACGTTGTTAATGTTGTTGACACTGTTGTTGTTGTTTTTGTTGTTTATTTGACGTTGTTTTTATTGTTGTTATTGTTGTTGTTGTTTTTGTTGTTGTTATTGTTGGTGTTGTTGTTGTTTATTCGACGTTGTTGTTGTTGTTGTTTATTTGACGTTGTTGTTGTTTATTTGACGTTGTTGTTGTTGTTGTTGTTTATTTGACGTTATTGTTGTTGTTATTGTTGTTGATGTTGTTGTTAATTTGACGTTGTTGTTGTTGTTTATTTG
>OX451735.1:1338195200-1338205200 GCA_948472305.1 Vicia faba | reverse complement strand
GTTGTTATTCATTTGACGTTGTTGTTGTTGTTGTTTATTTGACGTTGTTGTTGTTGTTTATTTGACGTTGTTGTTGTTCTTTATTTGACGTTGTTGTTGTTATTTATTTGACGTTGTTGTTGTTATTTATTTGACGTTGTTGTTGTTGTTTATTTGACGTTGTTGTTGTTGTTTATTTGACGTTGTTGTTGTTGTTGTTTATTTGATGTTGGTATTGTTGTTGTTTATTTGACGTTGTTGTTAACGTTGTTGTTGTTGTTGTTTTTTTGACGTTGTTGTTGTTGTTGTTTTTTATTTGACGTTATTGTTGTTGTTGACGTTGTTGTTGTTGTTTATTTGATGATGTTATTGTTGTTGTTGACATAGTTGTTGTTGTTTATTTGACGTTGTTGTTGTTATTTATTTGACGTTGTTGTTGTTGTTTATTTGACGTTGTTGTTGTTGTTGTTGTTGTTTATTTGACGTTGGTATTGTTGTTGTTTATTTGACGTTGTTGTTAACGTTGTTGTTGTTGTTGTTGTTTATTTGACGTTGTTGTTGTTGTTGTTGTTGTTGTTGTTTATTTGACGTTGTTGTTATTGTTGACGTTGTTGTTGTTTATTTGATGATGTTATTGTTGTTGTTGACATAGTTGTTGTTGTTTATTTGACGTTGTTGTTGTTGTTGCCGTTGTTGTTTATTTGACGTTGTTGTTGTTTATTTGACGTTGTTGTTGTTGTTGACGTTGTTATTGTTGTTGTTTATTGGACGTTGTTGTTGTTGTTTATTTGACATTGTTGTTGTTGTTGACGGTGTTGTTGTTGTTGTTTATTTGACGTTGTTGTTGTTTTTTATTTGACGTTGTTATTATTGTTGTTTATTTGACGTTGTTGTTGTTGTTGTTTATTTGACGTTGTTGTTGTTGTTGTTGTTTATTTGACGTTGTTGTTGTTGTTATTTTGACGTTGTTGTTGTTGTTGTATTTGTTATTGTTGTTATTGTTGTTGCTTATTTGATGTTGTTGTTATTGTTGTTATTTATTTGACGTTGTTGTTGTTATTCATTTGACGTTGTTGTTGTTGTTGTTGTTTATTTGACGTTGTTGTTGTTGTTGTTGTTGTTGTTCTTTATTTGACGTTGTTGTTGTTGTTGTTGTTCTTTATTTGACGATGTTGTTGTTATTTATTTGACGTTGTTCTTGTTATTTATTTGACGTTGTTGTTGTTGTTTATTTGACGTTGTTGTTGTTGTTGTTTATTTGACGTTGTTGTTGTTGTTGTTGTTTATTTGATGGTTGTATTGTTGTTGTTTATTTGACGTTGTTGTTATCATTGTTGTTGTTGTTGTTTATTTGACGTTGTTGTTGTTGTTGTTGTTTATTTGACGTTATTGTTGTTGTTGACGTTGTTGTTGTTGTTTATTTGATGATGTTATTGTTGTTGTTGACATAGTTGTTGTTGTTTATTTGACGTTGTTGTTGTTATATATTTGACGTTGTTGTTGTTGTTTATTTGACGTTGTTGTTAACGTTGTTGTTGTTGTTTATTTGACGTTGTTGTTGTTGTTGTTGTTGTTTATTTGACGTTGGTATTGTTGTTGTTTATTTAACGTTGTTGTTAACGTTGTTGTTGATGTTGTTTATTTGACATTGTTGTTATTGTTGTTGTTGTTGTTTATATTGACGTTGTTGTTGTTGTTGACGTTGTTGTTGTTGTTTATTTGATGATGTTATTGTTGTTGTTGACATAGTTGTTGTTTTTTATTTGACGTTGTTGTTGTTGTTGCCGTTGTTGTTTATTTGACGTTGTTGTTGTTGTTTATTTGACGTTGTTGTTGTTGTTGACGTTGTTGTTGTTGTTGTTGTTGTTTATTTGACGTTGTTGTTGTTGTTGTTGTTGTTTATTTGACGTTGTTGTTGTTGTTGTTGTTTATTTGACGTTGTTGTTGTTGTTATTTTGACGTTGTTGTTGTTGTTGTATTTGTTATTGTTGTTATTGTTGTTGCTTATTTGATGTTGTTGTTATTGTTGTTATTTATTTGACGTTGTTGTTGTTGTTATTCATTTGACGTTGTTGTTGTTGTTGTTGTTGTTGTTGTTCTTTATTTGACGTTGTTGTTGTTGTTGTTGTTCTTTATTTGACGATGTTGTTGTTATTTATTTGACGTTGTTCTTGTTATTTATTTGACGTTGTTGTTGTTGTTTATTTGACGTTGTTGTTGTTGTTGTTTATTTGACGTTGTTGTTGTTGTTGTTTATTTGATGTTGGTATTGTTGTTGTTTATTTGACGTTGTTGTTAACGTTGTTGTTGTTGTTGTTTATTTGACGTTGTTGTTGTTGTTGTTGTTTATTTGACGTTATTGTTGTTGTTGACGTTGTTGTTGTTGTTTATTTGATGATGTTATTGTTGTTGTTGACATAGTTGTTGTTGTTTATTTGACGTTGTTGTTGTTATTTATTTGACGTTGTTGTTGTTGTTGTTTATTTGATGTTGTTGTTAACGTTGTTGTTGTTGTTTATTTGACGTTGTTGTTGTTGTTGTTTATTTGACGTTGGTATTGTTGTTGTTTATTTAACGTTGTTGTTAACGTTGTTGTTGATGTTGTTTATTTGACATTGTTGTTATCGTTGTTGTTGTTGTTTATTTGACGTTGTTGTTGTTGTTGACGTTGTTGTTGTTGTTTATTTGATGATGTTATTGTTGTTGTTGACATAGTTGTTGTTCTTTATTTGACGTTGTTGTTGTTGTTGCCGTTGTTGTTTATTTGACGTTGTTTTTGTTGTTTATTTGACGTTGTTATTGTTGTTGACGTTGTTGTTGTTGTTGTTGTTTATTTGACGTTTTTGTTGTTGTTGATGTTGTTGTTGTTGTTGTTGTTTTTTATTTGATGTTGTTGTTGTTGTTTATTTGACGTTGTTGTTGTTTTTATTGTTGTTGTTGTTGTTGTTAATTTGACGTTGTTGTTGTTGTTTATTTGACGTTATTGTTGTTGTTTATTTGACATTGTTATTGTTGTTGTTGTTGTTTATTTGACGTTGTTGTTGACGTTGTTGTTGTTGTTGTTTATTTGACGTTGTTGTTGTTGTTATTATTTATTAGACGTTGTTAATGTTGTTGACATTGTTGTTGTTGTTTTTGTTGTTTATTTGACGTTGTTGTTGTTGTTGTTATTGTTGTTGTTGTTTTTGTTGTTGTTATTGTTGGTGTTGTTGTTGTTTATTTGACGTTGTTGTTGTTGTTTATTTGACGTTGTTGTTGTTGTTTATTTGACGTTGTTGTTATTGTTGTTGTTGTTGTTTATTTGACATTGTTATTGTTGTTGTTGTTGTTGACGTTGTTGTTGTACTTGTTTATTTGACGTTGTTATTGTTGTTGTTTATTTGATGTTGTTGTTGTTGTTATTTATTTGATGTTGTTGTTGTTGTTTATTTGACGTTATTGTTGTTGTTTATTTGACGTTGTTATTGTTGTTGTTGTTGTTTATTTGACGTTATTGTTGTTGTTTATTTGACGTTGTTATTGTTGTTGTTGTTGTTTATTTGACGTTGTTGTTGACGTTGTTGTTATTGTTGTTGTTTATTTGACGTTGTTGTTGTTGTTTATTAGATGTTGTTAATGATGTTGACATTGTTGTTGTTGTTTTTGTTGTTTATTTGACATTGTTGTTGTTGTTGTTGTTGTTTTTGTTGTTGTTATTGTTGGTGTTGTTGTTTATTTGACGTTGTTGTTGTTGTTGTTGTTTATTTGACGTTGTTGTTGTTGTTGTTTAATTGACGTTGTTGTTGTTATTTATTTGACGTTGTTGTTGTTGTTGTTTATTTGACGTTGTTGTTGTTGTTGTTTATTTGACATTGTTGTTGTTGACGTTGTTGTTGTAGTTGTTTATTTGACGTTGTTGTTGTTGTTGTTTATTTGACATTGTTGTTGTTGACGTTGTTGTTGTAGTTGTTTATTTGACGTTGTTGTTGTTGCTGTTGTTGTTTATTTGATGTTGTTTTAGTTGTTGTTGTTTATTTAACGTTGTTGTTGTTTTTTATTTGACGTTGTTGTTGTTGACATTGTTGTTGTTGTTGTTTATTTGACGTTGTTGTTGTTGTTTTTTATTTGACGATGTTGTTGTTAACATTGTTGTTGTTGTTGTTTATTTGACGTTGTTGTTGTTGTTGTTTATTTGACGTAGTTGTTGTTATTGACGTTGTTGTTGTTGTTGTTGTTGTTTATTTGACATTTTTGTTGTTGTTTTTGTTGTTGTTGTTGTTTTTGTTGTTGTTATTGTTTGTGTTGTTGTTGTTTATTTGACGTTGTTGTTGTTGTTGTTTATTTGACGTTGTTGTTGTTGTTGTTTATTTGACGTTGTTGTTGTTATTTATTTGACGTTGTTGTTGTTGTTGTTTATTTGACGTTGTTGTTGTTGTTTATTTGACATTGTTGTTGTTGACGTTGTTGTTGTAGTTGTTTATTTGACGTTGTTGTTGTTATTGTTGTTTATTTGATGTTGTTTTAGTTGTTGTTGTTTATTTAACGTTGTTGTTTTTTTTATTTGACGTTGTTGTTGTTGACATTGTTGTTGTTGTTGTTTATTTGACGTTGTTGTTGTTGTTTTTTATTTGACGTTGTTGTTGTTAACATTGTTGTTGTTGTTGTTTATTTGACGTAGTTGTTGTTATTGACGTTGTTGTTGTTGTTGTTGTTTATTTGACATTTTTGTTGTTGTTGATGTTGTTGTTGTTGTTTTTTATTTGACGTTGTTGTTGTTGTTGTTTATTTGACGTTGTTGTTGTTGTTATTATTGTTGTTGTTGTTAATTTGACGTTGTTGTTGTTGTTTATTTGACGTTGTTGTTGTTGTTTATTTGACGTTGTTGTTGTTGTTTATTTGATGTTGTTGTTTATTTGATGTTGTTGTTGTTGTTATTTATTTGACGTTGTTGTTGTTGTTATTGTTTATTTGAAGTTGTTGTTGATGTTGTTGTTGTTTATTTGACGTTGTTATTGTTGTTTATTTGACGTTGTTTTTGTTATTTTACATTGTTGTTGTTGTTGTATTTGTTGTTGTTGGTGTTGTTGCTTATTTGACGTTGTTGTTATTGTTTCTATTTATTTGACGTTGTTATTGTTGTTGTTTATTTGACGTTGTTGTCGTTGTTTATTTGACGTTGTTGTTGTTGCTGTTTATTTGACGTTGTTGTTGTTGTATTTGTTATTGTTGTTATTGTTGTTGCTTATTTGACGTTGTTGTTATTGTTGTTGTTTATTTGACGTTGTTGTTGTTGTTATTCATTTGACGTTGTTGTTGTTGTTGTTTATTTGACGTTGTTGTTGTTGTTTATTTGACGTTGTTGTTGTTCTTTATTTGACGTTGTTGTTGTTATTTATTTGACGTTGTTGTTGTTATTTATTTGACGTTGTTGTTGTTGTTTATTTGACGTTGTTGTTGTTGTTTATTTGACGTTGTTGTTGTTGTTGTTTATTTGATGTTGGTATTGTTGTTGTTTATTTGACGTTGTTGTTAACGTTGTTGTTGTTGTTGTTTTTTTGACGTTGTTGTTGTTGTTGTTTTTTATTTGACGTTATTGTTGTTGTTGACGTTGTTGTTGTTGTTTATTTGATGATGTTATTGTTGTTGTTGACATAGTTGTTGTTGTTTATTTGACGTTGTTGTTGTTATTTATTTGACGTTGTTGTTGTTGTTTATTTGACGTTGTTGTTGTTGTTGTTGTTGTTTATTTGACGTTGGTATTGTTGTTGTTTATTTGACGTTGTTGTTAACGTTGTTGTTGTTGTTGTTGTTTATTTGACGTTGTTGTTGTTGTTGTTGTTGTTGTTGTTGTTGTTGTTTATTTGACGTTGTTGTTATTGTTGACGTTGTTGTTGTTTATTTGATGATGTTATTGTTGTTGTTGACATAGTTGTTGTTGTTTATTTGACGTTGTTGTTGTTGTTGCCGTTGTTGTTTATTTGACGTTGTTGTTGTTTATTTGACGTTGTTGTTGTTGTTGACGTTGTTATTGTTGTTGTTTATTGGACGTTGTTGTTGTTGTTTATTTGACATTGTTGTTGTTGTTGACGGTGTTGTTGTTGTTGTTTATTTGACGTTGTTGTTGTTTTTTATTTGACGTTGTTATTATTGTTGTTTATTTGACGTTGTTGTTGTTGTTGTTTATTTGACGTTGTTGTTGTTGTTGTTGTTTATTTGACGTTGTTGTTGTTGTTATTTTGACGTTGTTGTTGTTGTTGTATTTGTTATTGTTGTTATTGTTGTTGCTTATTTGATGTTGTTGTTATTGTTGTTATTTATTTGACGTTGTTGTTGTTATTCATTTGACGTTGTTGTTGTTGTTGTTGTTTATTTGACGTTGTTGTTGTTGTTGTTGTTGTTGTTCTTTATTTGACGTTGTTGTTGTTGTTGTTGTTCTTTATTTGACGATGTTGTTGTTATTTATTTGACGTTGTTCTTGTTATTTATTTGACGTTGTTGTTGTTGTTTATTTGACGTTGTTGTTGTTGTTGTTTATTTGACGTTGTTGTTGTTGTTGTTGTTTATTTGATGGTTGTATTGTTGTTGTTTATTTGACGTTGTTGTTATCATTGTTGTTGTTGTTGTTTATTTGACGTTGTTGTTGTTGTTGTTGTTTATTTGACGTTATTGTTGTTGTTGACGTTGTTGTTGTTGTTTATTTGATGATGTTATTGTTGTTGTTGACATAGTTGTTGTTGTTTATTTGACGTTGTTGTTGTTATATATTTGACGTTGTTGTTGTTGTTTATTTGACGTTGTTGTTAACGTTGTTGTTGTTGTTTATTTGACGTTGTTGTTGTTGTTGTTGTTGTTTATTTGACGTTGGTATTGTTGTTGTTTATTTAACGTTGTTGTTAACGTTGTTGTTGATGTTGTTTATTTGACATTGTTGTTATTGTTGTTGTTGTTGTTTATATTGACGTTGTTGTTGTTGTTGACGTTGTTGTTGTTGTTTATTTGATGATGTTATTGTTGTTGTTGACATAGTTGTTGTTTTTTATTTGACGTTGTTGTTGTTGTTGCCGTTGTTGTTTATTTGACGTTGTTGTTGTTGTTTATTTGACGTTGTTGTTGTTGTTGACGTTGTTGTTGTTGTTGTTGTTGTTTATTTGACGTTGTTGTTGTTGTTGTTGTTGTTTATTTGACGTTGTTGTTGTTGTTGTTGTTTATTTGACGTTGTTGTTGTTGTTATTTTGACGTTGTTGTTGTTGTTGTATTTGTTATTGTTGTTATTGTTGTTGCTTATTTGATGTTGTTGTTATTGTTGTTATTTATTTGACGTTGTTGTTGTTGTTATTCATTTGACGTTGTTGTTGTTGTTGTTGTTGTTGTTGTTGTTGTTCTTTATTTGACGTTGTTGTTGTTGTTGTTGTTCTTTATTTGACGATGTTGTTGTTATTTATTTGACGTTGTTCTTGTTATTTATTTGACGTTGTTGTTGTTGTTTATTTGACGTTGTTGTTGTTGTTGTTTATTTGACGTTGTTGTTGTTGTTGTTTATTTGATGTTGGTATTGTTGTTGTTTATTTGACGTTGTTGTTAACGTTGTTGTTGTTGTTGTTTATTTGACGTTGTTGTTGTTGTTGTTGTTGTTTATTTGACGTTATTGTTGTTGTTGACGTTGTTGTTGTTGTTTATTTGATGATGTTATTGTTGTTGTTGACATAGTTGTTGTTGTTTATTTGACGTTGTTGTTGTTATTTATTTGACGTTGTTGTTGTTGTTGTTTATTTGATGTTGTTGTTAACGTTGTTGTTGTTGTTTATTTGACGTTGTTGTTGTTGTTGTTTATTTGACGTTGGTATTGTTGTTGTTTATTTAACGTTGTTGTTAACGTTGTTGTTGATGTTGTTTATTTGACATTGTTGTTATCGTTGTTGTTGTTGTTTATTTGACGTTGTTGTTGTTGTTGACGTTGTTGTTGTTGTTTATTTGATGATGTTATTGTTGTTGTTGACATAGTTGTTGTTCTTTATTTGACGTTGTTGTTGTTGTTGCCGTTGTTGTTTATTTGACGTTGTTTTTGTTGTTTATTTGACGTTGTTATTGTTGTTGACGTTGTTGTTGTTGTTGTTGTTTATTTGACGTTTTTGTTGTTGTTGATGTTGTTGTTGTTGTTGTTGTTTTTTATTTGATGTTGTTGTTGTTGTTTATTTGACGTTGTTGTTGTTTTTATTGTTGTTGTTGTTGTTGTTAATTTGACGTTGTTGTTGTTGTTGTTTATTTGACGTTGTTGTTGTTGTTATTTATTTGACGTTGTTGTTGTTGTTGTTTATTTGACGTTGTTGTTTATTTGACATTGTTGTTTATTTGACGTTGTTGTTGTTGTTTATTTTACGTTGTTGTTGTTATTTGAAGTTTTTGTTGTTGTTGTATTTGTTGTTGTTTATTTGACGTTGTTGTTGTTGTTTATTTGACGTTATTGTTATTGTTTATTTGACGTTATTGTTGTTGTTTATTTGACGTTGTTATTGTTGTTGTTGTTGTTGTTTATTTGACGTTGTTATTGACGTTGTTGTTATTGTTGTTGTTTATTTTACGTTGTTGTTGTTGTTGTTGTTTATTAGACGTTGTTAATGTTGTTGACATTGTTGTTGTTGTTTTTGTTGTTTATTTGACGTTGTTGTTGTTGTTGTTTTTCTTGTTGTTATTGTTGGTGTTGTTGTTGACGTTGTTGTTGTTGTTATTATTGTTGTTGTTGTTAATTTGACGTTGTTGTTGTTGTTGTTGTTGTTTATTTGACGTTGTTGTTGTTGTTTATTTGACGTTGTTGTTGTTGTTGTTTATTTGATGTTGTTGTTGTTGTTATCTATTTGACGTTGTTGTTGTTGTTTATTTGACGTTATTGTTGTTGTTTATTTGACATTGTTATTGTTGTTGTTGTTGTTTATTTGACGTTATTGTTGTTGTTTATTTGACGTTGTTATTGTTGTTGTTGTTGTTTATTTGACGTTGTTGTTGACGTTGTTGTTATTGTTGTTGTTTATTTGTCATTGTTGTTGTTGTTGTTTATTAGATGTTGTTAATGTTGTTGACATTGTTGTTGTTGTTTTTGTTGTTTATTTGACGTTGTTGTTGTTGTTGTTGTTTTTGTTGTTGTTATTGTTGGTGTTGTTGTTGTTTATTTGACGTTGTTGTTGTTGTTTATTTGACGTTGTTGTTGTTGTTGTTTATTTGACGTTGTTGTTGTTATTTATTTGACGTTGTTGTTGTTGTTGTTTATTTGACGTTGTTGTTGTTGTTTATTTGACATTGTTGTTGTTGACGTTGTTGTTGTAGTTGTTTATTTGACGTTGTTGTTGTTGTTGTTGTTTATTTGATGTTGTTTTAGTTGTTGTTGTTTATTTAACGTTGTTGTTTTTTTTATTTGACGTTGTTGTTGTTGACATTGTTGTTGTTGTTGTTTATTTGACGTTGTTGTTGTTGTTTTTTATTTGACGTTGTTGTTGTTAACATTGTTGTTGTTATTGTTTATTTGACGTTGTTGTTGTTGTTGTTTATTTGACATAGTTGTTGTTATTGACGTTGTTGTTGTTGTTGTTTATTTGACATTTTTGTTGTTGTTGATGTTGTTGTTGTTGTTTTTTATTTGACGTTGTTGTTGTTGTTGTTTATTTGACGTTGTTGTTGTTGTTATTATTGTTGTTGTTGTTAATTTGACGTTGTTGTTGTTGTTGTTTATTTGACGTTGTTGTTGTTGTTTATTTGACGTTGTTGTTGTTGTTGTTTATTTGATGTTATTGTTGTTGTTGTTGTTTATTTGACGTTGTTTTTGTTATTTTACGTTGTTGTTGTTGTTGTATTTGTTGTTGTTGTTGTTGCTTATTTGACGTTGTTGTTATTGTTTCTATTTATTTGACGTTGTTATTGTTGTTGTTTATTTGACGTTGTTGTTGTTGTTGTTTATTTGACGTTGTTGTTGTTGTTGTTGTTTATTTGACGTTGTTGTTGTTGTTGTTGTATTTGTTATTGTTGTTATTGTTGTTACTTATTTGACGTTGTT
>OX451735.1:1338182700-1338185200 GCA_948472305.1 Vicia faba | reverse complement strand
ATTTATTTGACGTTGTTGTTGTTGTTATTGTTTATTTGACGTTGTTGTTGTTGTTTATTTGACATTGTTGTTGTTGACGTTGTTGTTGTAGTTGTTTATTTGACGTTGTTGTTGTTGTTGTTTATTTGATGTTGTTTTAGTTGTTGTTGTTTATTTAACATTGTTGTTTTTTTTATTTGACGTTGTTGTTGTTAACATTGTTGTTGTTGTTGTTTATTTGACGTTGTTGTTGTTGTTTATTTGACGTAGTTGTTGTTATTGACGTTGTTGTTGTTGTTGTTGTTGTTGTTTATTTGACATTTTTGTTGTTGTTTTTGTTGTTTATTTGACGTTGTTGTTGTTGTTGTTTTTGTTGTTGTTATTGTTGTTGTTGTTGTTGTTTATTTGACGTTGTTGTTGTTGTTGTTTATTTGATGTTGTTTTAGTTGTTGTTGTTTATTTGACGTTGTTGTTGTTTTTTATTTGACGTTGTTGTTGTTGACATTGTTGTTATTGTTGTTGTTTATTTGACGTTGTTGTTGTTGTTTTTTATTTGACGTTGTTGTTGTTGTTGACATTGTTGTTGTGGTTGTTTATTTGACGTTGTTGTTGTTTATTTGACGTAGTTGTTGTTATTGACGTTGTTGTTGTTGTTGTTTATTTGACGTTTTTGTTGTTGTTGATGTTGTTGTTGTTGTTGTTTTTTATTTGACGTTGTTGTTGTTTATTTGACGTTGTTGTTGTTGTTGTTAATATTGTTGTTGTTGTTGTTGTTAATTTGACGTTGTTGTTGTTGTTTATTTGACGTTGTTGTTGTTGTTGTTGTTTATTTGACGTTGTTGTTGTTATTTATTTGACGTTGTTGTTGTTGTTATTGTTTATTTGAAGTTGTTGTTGATGTTGTTGTTGTTTATTTGACGTTGTTATTGTTGTTTATTTGACATTGTTTTTGTTATTTTACATTGTTGTTGTTGTTGTATTTGTTGTTGTTGTTGTTGTTGCTTATTTGACGTTGTTGTTATTGTTTCTGTTTATTTGACGTTGTTATTGTTGTTGTTTATTTGACGTTGTTGTTGTTGTTGTTGTTTATTTGACGTTGTTGTTGTTGTTGTTTATTTGACGTTGTTGTTGTTGTTGTATTTGTTATTGTTGTTATTGTTGTTGCTTATTTGACGTTGTTGTTATTGTTGTTGTTTATTTGACGTTGTTGTTGTTGTTGTTTATTTGACGTTGTTGTTGTTGTTGTTGTTTATTTGACGTTGTTGTTGTTGTTGTTGTTCTTTATTTGACGTTGTTGTTGTTATTTATTTGACGTTGTTGTTGTTATTTATTTGACGTTGTTGTTGTTGTTTATTTGACGTTGTTGTTGTTGTTTATTTGACGTTGTTGTTGTTGTTGTTGTTTATTTGATGTTGGTATTGTTGTTGTTTATTTGACGTTGTTGTTAACGTTGTTGTTGTTGTTGTTTTTTTGACGTTGTTGTTATTGTTGTTTTTTATTTGACGTTATTGTTGTTGTTGACGTTGTTGTTGTTGTTTATTTGATGATGTTATTGTTGTTGTTGATATAGTTGTTGTTGTTTATTTGACGTTGTTGTTGTTATTTATTTGACGTTGTTGTTGTTGTTGTTTATTTGACGTTGTTGTTGTTGTTGATGTTGTTTATTTGACGTTGGTATTGTTGTTGTTTATTTGACGTTGTTGTTAACGTTGTTGTTGTTGTTGTTTATTTGACGTTGTTGTTGTTGTTGTAGTTTATTTGACGTTGTTGTTGTTTTTGACGTTGTTGTTGTTGTTTATTTGATGATGTTATTGTTGTTGTTGACATAGTTGTTGTTGTTTATTTGACGTTGTTGTTGTTGTAGCCGTTGTTGTTTATTTGACGTTGTTGTTATTGTTTATTTGACGTTGTTGTTTTTGTTGACGTTGTTATTGTTGTTGTTTATTGGACGTTGTTGTTGTTGTTTATTTGACATTGTTGTTGTTGTTGACGGTGTTGTTGTTGTTGTTTATTTGACATTGTTGTTGTTGTTGTTATTTATTTGACGTTGTTGTTGTTGTTTTTTATTTGACATTATTGTTTTTGTTGTTGTTGTTGTTTATTTGACGTTGTTGTTTATTTGACGTTGTTGTTGTTATTTGAAGTTGTTGTTGTTGTATTTGTTGTTGTTGTTGTTTATTTGACGTTGTTGTTGTTGTTTATTTGACGTTATTGTTATTGTTTATTTGACGTTGTTATTGTTGTTGTTGTTGATTTGACATTGTTGTTGACGTTGTTGTTGTTGTTTATTTGACGTTGTTGTTGTTGTTGTTTATTAGAGGTTGTTAATGTTGTTGACATTGTTATTGTTGTTTTTGTTGTTTATTTGACGTTGTTGTTGTTGTTGTTGTTGTTATTGTTTTTGTTGTTTTTATTGTTGGTGTTGTTGTTGTTTATTTGACGTTGTTGTTGTTGTTGTTTATTTGACGTTGTTGTTGTTGTTGTTTATTTGACGTTCTTGTTGTTGTTTATTTAATGTTGT
>OX451735.1:1338175200-1338177700 GCA_948472305.1 Vicia faba | reverse complement strand
GTTGACATTGTTGTTGTTGTTGTTTATTTGACGTTGTTGTTGTTGTTTTTTATTTGACGTTGTTGTTGTTAACATTGTTGTTGTTGTTGTTTATTTGACGTTGTTGTTGTTGTTGTTTATTTGACGTAGTTGTTGTTTTGGCGTTGTTGTTGTTGTTGTTGTTGTTTATTTGACATTTTTGTTGTTGTTTTTGTTGTTTATTTGACGTTGTTGTTGTTGTTGTTGTTTTTGTTGTTGTTATTGTTGGTGTTGTTGTTGTTTATTTGACGTTGTTGTTGTTGTTGTTTATTTGACGTTGTTGTTGTTGTTGTTTATTTGACGTTGTTGTTGTTATTTATTTGACGTTGTTGTTGTTGTTATTGTTTATTTGACGTTGTTGTTGTTGTTTATTTGACATTGTTGTTGTTGACGTTGTTGTTGTAGTTGTTTATTTGACGTTGTTGTTGTTGTTGTTTATTTGATGTTGTTTTAGTTGTTGTTGTTTATTTAACGTTGTTGTTTTTTTTATTTGACGTTGTTGTTGTTAACATTGTTGTTGTTGTTGTTTATTTGACGTTGTTGTTGTTGTTTATTTGACGTAGTTGTTGTTATTGACGTTGTTGTTGTTGTTGTTGTTGTTGTTTATTTGACATTTTTGTTGTTGTTTTTGTTGTTTATTTGACGTTGTTGTTGTTGTTGTTTTTGTTGTTGTTATTGTTGTTGTTGTTGTTGTTTATTTGACGTTGTTGTTGTTGTTGTTTATTTGATGTTGTTTTAGTTGTTGTTGTTTATTTGACGTTGTTGTTGTTTTTTATTTGACGTTGTTGTTGTTGACATTGTTGTTATTGTTGTTGTTTATTTGACGTTGTTGTTGTTGTTTTTTATTTGACGTTGTTGTTGTTGTTGACATTGTTGTTGTGGTTGTTTATTTGACGTTGTTGTTGTTTATTTGACGTAGTTGTTGTTATTGACGTTGTTGTTGTTGTTGTTTATTTGACGTTTTTGTTGTTGTTGATGTTGTTGTTGTTGTTGTTTTTTATTTGACGTTGTTGTTGTTTATTTGACGTTGTTGTTGTTGTTGTTAATATTGTTGTTGTTGTTGTTGTTAATTTGACGTTGTTGTTGTTGTTTATTTGACGTTGTTGTTGTTGTTGTTGTTTATTTGACGTTGTTGTTGTTATTTATTTGACGTTGTTGTTGTTGTTATTGTTTATTTGAAGTTGTTGTTGATGTTGTTGTTGTTTATTTGACGTTGTTATTGTTGTTTATTTGACGTTGTTTTTGTTATTTTACATTGTTGTTGTTGTTGTATTTGTTGTTGTTGTTGTTGTTGCTTATTTGACGTTGTTGTTATTGTTTCTGTTTATTTGACGTTGTTATTGTTGTTGTTTATTTGACGTTGTTGTTGTTGTTGTTGTTTATTTGACGTTGTTGTTGTTGTTGTTTATTTGACGTTGTTGTTGTTGTTGTATTTGTTATTGTTGTTATTGTTGTTGCTTATTTGACGTTGTTGTTATTGTTGTTGTTTATTTGACGTTGTTGTTGTTGTTATTCATTTGACGTTGTTGTTGTTGTTGTTTATTTGACGTTGTTGTTGTTGTTGTTGTTTATTTGACGTTGTTGTTGTTGTTGTTGTTCTTTATTTGACGTTGTTGTTGTTATTTATTTGACGTTGTTGTTGTTATTTATTTGACGTTGTTGTTGTTGTTTATTTGACGTTGTTGTTGTTGTTTATTTGACGTTGTTGTTGTTGTTGTTGTTTATTTGATGTTGGTATTGTTGTTGTTTATTTGACGTTGTTGTTAACGTTGTTGTTGTTGTTGTTTTTTTGACGTTGTTGTTATTGTTGTTTTTTATTTGACGTTATTGTTGTTGTTGACGTTGTTGTTGTTGTTTATTTGATGATGTTATTGTTGTTGTTGATATAGTTGTTGTTGTTTATTTGACGTTGTTGTTGTTATTTATTTGACGTTGTTGTTGTTGTTTATTTGACGTTGTTGTTGTTGTTGATGTTGTTTATTTGACGTTGGTATTGTTGTTGTTTATTTGACGTTGTTGTTAACGTTGTTGTTGTTGTTGTTGTTGTTTATTTGACGTTGTTGTTGTTGTTGTTGTAGTTTATTTGACGTTGTTGTTGTTGTTGACGTTGTTGTTGTTGTTTATTTGATGATGTTATTGTTGTTGTTGACATAGTTGTTGTTGTTTATTTGACGTTGTTGTTGTTGTAGCCGTTGTTGTTTATTTGACGTTGTTGTTGTTGTTTATTTGACGTTGTTGTTTTTGTTGACGTTGTTATTGTTGTTGTTTATTGGACGTTGTTGTTGTTGTTTATTTGACATTGTTGTTGTTGTTGACGGTGTTGTTGTTGTTGTTTATTTGACATTGTTGTTGTTGTTGTTATTTATTTGACGTTGTTGTTGTTGTTTTTTATTTGACATTATTGTTTTTGTTGTTGTTGTTGTTTATTTGACGTTGTTGTTTATTTGACGTTGTTGTTGTTATTTGAAGTTGTTGTTGTTGT
>OX451735.1:1338150200-1338157700 GCA_948472305.1 Vicia faba | reverse complement strand
TTGTTGTTTATTTGACGTTGTTGTTGTTGTTGTTTATTTGACGTTGTTGTTGTTGTTGTTGTTTATTTGATGTTGTTTTAGTTGTTGTTGTTTATTTAACGTTGTTGTTGTTTTTTATTTGACGTTGTTGTTGTTGACATTGTGGTTGTTGTTGTTTATTTGACGTTGTTGTTGTTGTTTTTTATTTGATGTTGTTGTTGTTAACATTGTTGTTTTTGTTGTTTATTTGACGTTGTTGTTGTTGTTGTTTATTTGACGTAGTTGTTGTTATTGGCATTGTTGTTGTTGTTGTTGTTTATTTGACATTTTTGTTGTTGTTTTTGTTGTTTATTTGACGTTGTTGTTGTTGTTGTTGTTTTTGTTGTTGTTATTGTTGGTGTTGTTGTTGTTGTTTATTTGACGTTGTTGTTGTTGTTGTTTATTTGACGTTGTTGTTGTTGTTGTTTATTTGACGTTGTTGTTGTTATTTATTTGACGTTGTTGTTGTTGTTGTTTATTTGACATTGTTGTTGTTGTTTATTTGACATTGTTGTTGTTGACGTTGTTGTTGTAGTTGTTTATTTGACGTTGTTGTTGTTGTTTATTTGATGTTGTTTTAGTTGTTGTTGTTTATTTAACGTTGTTGTTTTTTTTATTTGACGTTGTTGTTGTTAACATTGTTGTTGTTGTTGTTGTTTATTTGACGTTGTTGTTGTTGTTGTTTATTTGACGTTGTTGTTGTTGTTGTTTATTTGACGTAGTTGTTGTTATTGACGTTGTTGTTGTTGTTGTTGTTGTTGTTGTTGTGGTTTATTTGACATTTTTGTTGTTGTTTTGGTTGTTTATTTGACGTTGTTGTTGTTGTTGTTTTTGTTGTTGTTATTGTTGTTGTTGTTGTTGTTTATTTGACGTTTTTGTTGTTGTTGTTTATTTGACATTGTTGTTGTTGTTGTTGTTGACGTTGTTGTTGTAGTTGTTTATTTGACGTTGTTTTTGTTGTTGTTTATTTGATGTTGTTTTAGTTGTTGTTGTTTAGTTGACGTTGTTGTTGTTTTTTATTTGACGTTGTTGTTGTTGACATTGTTGTTATTGTTGTTGTTTATTTGACGTTGTTGTTGTTGTTTTTTATTTGACGTTGTTGTTGTTGTTGACATTGTTGTTGTTGTTGTTAATTTGACGTTGTTGTTGTTGTTTATTTGACGTTGTTGTTGTTGTTGTTGTTTATTTGACGTTGTTGTTGTTATTTATTTGACGTTGTTGTTGTTGTTTATTTGACGTTGTTGTTTATTTGACATTGTTGTTTATTTGACGTTGTTGTTGTTGTTTATTTGACGTTGTTGTTGTTATTTGAAGTTGTTGTTGTTGTATTTGTTGTTGTTGTTGTTGTTGTTTATTTGACGTTGTTGTTGTTGTTGTTTATTTGACGTTATTGTTGTTGTTTATTTGACGTTGTTATTGTTGTTGTTGTTTATTTGAGGTTCTTGTTGACGTTGTTGTTGTTGTTTATTTGACGTTGTTGTTGTTGTTGTTTATTAGACGTTGTTAATGTTGTTGACACTTTTGTTGTTGTTTTTGTTGTTTATTTGACGTTGTTGTTATTGTTGTTATTGTTGTTGTTGTTTTTGTTGTTGTTATTGTTGGTGCTGTTGTTGTTTTTTTGACGTTATTGTTGTTGTTGTTTATTTGACGTTGTTGTTGTTGTTTATTTGACGTTGTTGTTGTAGTTGTTTATTTGACGTTGTTGTTGTTGTTATTGTTGTTGATGTTGTTGTTAATTTGACGTTGTTGTTGTTGTTTATTTGACGTTGTTGTTGTTTATTTGACGTTGTTGTTCTTGTTATTAATTTGACGTTGTTGTTGTTGTTTATTTGACGTTGTTGTTTATTTGACATTGTTGTTTATTTGACGTTGTTGTTATTGTTTATTTGACGTTGTTGTTGTTATTTGAAGTTGTTGTTGTTGTTGTATTTGTTGTTGTTGTTGTTGTTGTTTTTGTTGTTTATTTGACGTTGTTGTTGTTGTTTATTTGACGTTATTGTTGTTGTTTATTTGACGTTGTTATTGTTGTTGTTGTTGTTTATTTGACGTTGTTGTTGACGTTGTTGTTGTTGTTGTTTATTTGACATTGTTGTTGTTGTTGTTATTTATTAGACGTTGTTAATGTTGTTGACACTGTTGTTGTTGTTTTTGTTGTTTATTTGACGTTGTTGTTGTTGTTGTTATTGTTGTTGTTGTTTTTCTTGTTGTTATTGTTGGTGTTGTTGTTGTTTATTTAACGTTGTTGTTGTTGTTTATTTGACGTTGTTGTTGTTGTTGTTTATTTGACGTTGTTGTTGTTGTTGTTGTTTATTTGACATTGTTGTTGTTGTTGTTGTTGTTGACGTTGTTGTTGTACTTGTTTATTTGACATTGTTGTTGTTGTTGTTGTTTATTTGATGTTGTTGTTGTTGTTATTTATTTGATGTTGTTGTTGTTGTTTATTTGACGTTATTGTTGTTGTTTATTTGACGTTGTTATTGTTGTTGTTGTTGTTTATTTGACGTTATTGTTGTTGTTTATTTGACGTTGTTATTGTTGTTGTTGTTGTTGTTTATTTGACGTTATTGTTGTTGTTTATTTGACGTTGTTATTGTTGTTGTTGTTGTTGTTTATTTGACGTTGTTGTTGACGTTGTTGTTATTGTTGTTGTTTATTTGACGTTGTTGTTGTTGTTGTTTATTAGATGTTGTTAGTGTTTTTGACATTGTTGTTGTTGTTTTTGTTGTTTATTTGACGTTGTTGTTGTTGTTGTTGTTTTTGTTGTTGTTATTGTTGGTGTTGTTGTTGTTTATTTGACGTTGTTGTTGTTGTTGTTTATTTGACGTTGTTGTCGTTGTTGTTTATTTGACGTTGTTGTTGTTATTTATTTGACGTTGTTGTTGTTGTTGTTTATTTGACGTTGTTGTTGTTGTTGTTGTTTATTTGACATTGTTGTTGTTGACGTTGTTGTTGTAGTTGTTTATTTGACGTTGTTGTTGTTGTTGTTCTTGTTTATTTGATGTTGTTTTAGTTGTTGTTGTTTATTTAACGTTGTTGTTGTTTTTTATTTGACGTTGTTGTTGTTGACATTGTTGTTGTTGTTGTTTATTTGACGTTGTTGTTATTGTTTTTTATTTGACGTTGTTGTTGTTAACATTGTTGTTGTTGTTGTTTATTTGACGTTGTTGTTGTTGTTGTTTATTTAACGTAGTTGTTGTTATTGACGTTGTTGTTGTTGTTGTTGTTGTTTATTTGACATTTTTGTTGTTGTTTTTGTTGTTTATTTGACGTTGTTGTTGTTGTTGTTGTTGTTTTTATTGTTGTTATTGTTGGTGTTGTTGTTGTTTATTTGACGTTGTTGTTGTTGTTGTTTATTTGACGTTGTTGTTGTTGTTGTTTATTTGACGTTGTTGTTGTTATTTATTTGACGTTGTTGTTGTTGTTGTTTATTTGACGCTGTTGTTGTTGTTGTTGTTTATTTGACATTGTTGTTGTTGACATTGTTGTTGTAGTTGTTTATTTGACGTTGTTGTTGTTCTTGTTCTTGTTTATTTGATATTGTTTTAGTTGTTGTTGTTTATTTAACGTTGTTGTTGTTTTTTATTTGACGTTGTTGTTGTTGACATTGTTGTTGTTGTTGTTGTTTATTTGACGTTGTTGTTATTGTTTTTTATTTGACGTTGTTGTTGTTAACATTGTTGTTGTTGTTGTTTATTTGACGTTGTTGTTGTTGTTGTTTATTTGAAGTAGTTGTTGTTATTGACGTTGTTGTTGTTGTTGTTGTTGTTGTTTATTTGACATTTTTGTTGTTGTTTTTGTTGTTTATTTGACGTTGTTGTTGTTGTTGTTGTTTTTGTTGTTGTTATTGTTGGTGTTGTTGTTGTTTATTTGACGTTGTTGTTGTTGTTGTTTATTTGACGTTGTTGTTGTTGTTGTTTATTTGACGTTGTTGTTGTTGTTGTTGTTGTTTATTTGATGTTGTTTTAGTTGTTGTTGTTTATTTAACGTTGTTGTTGTTTTTTATTTGACGTTGTTGTTGTTGACATTGTGGTTGTTGTTGTTTATTTGACGTTGTTGTTGTTGTTTTTTATTTGATGTTGTTGTTGTTAACATTGTTGTTTTTGTTGTTTATTTGACGTTGTTGTTGTTGTTGTTTATTTGACGTAGTTGTTGTTATTGGCGTTGTTGTTGTTGTTGTTGTTGTTTATTTGACATTTTTGTTGTTGTTTTTGTTGTTTATTTGACGTTGTTGTTGTTGTTGTTGTTTTTGTTGTTGTTATTGTTGGTGTTGTTGTTGTTTATTTGACGTTGTTGTTGTTGTTGTTTATTTGACGTTGTTGTTGTTGTTGTTTATTTGACGTTGTTGTTGTTATTTATTTGACGTTGTTGTTGTTGTTGTTTATTTGACATTGTTGTTGTTGTTTATTTGACATTGTTGTTGTTGACGTTGTTGTTGTAGTTGTTTATTTGACGTTGTTGTTGTTGTTGTTTATTTGATGTTGTTTTAGTTGTTGTTGTTTATTTAACGTTGTTGTTTTTTTTATTTGACGTTGTTGTTGTTAACATTGTTGTTGTTGTTGTTGTTTATTTGACGTTGTTGTTGTTGTTGTTTATTTGACGTAGTTGTTGTTATTGACGTTGTTGTTGTTGTTGTTGTTGTGGTTTATTTGACATTTTTGTTGTTGTTTTGGTTGTTTATTTGACGTTGTTGTTGTTGTTGTTGTTTTTGTTGTTGTTATTGTTGTTGTTGTTGTTGTTTATTTGACGTTTTTGTTGTTGTTGTTTATTTGACATTGTTGTTGTTGTTGTTGTTGACGTTGTTGTTGTAGTTGTTTATTTGACGTTGTTTTTGTTGTTGTTTATTTGATGTTGTTTTAGTTGTTGTTGTTTATTTGACGTTGTTGTTGTTTTTTATTTGACGTTGTTGTTGTTGACATTGTTGTTATTGTTGTTGTTTATTTGACGTTGTTGTTGTTGTTTTTTATTTGACGTTGTTGTTGTTGTTGACATTGTTGTTGTTGTTGTTAATTTGACGTTGTTGTTGTTGTTTATTTGACGTTGTTGTTGTTGTTGTTGTTTATTTGACGTTGTTGTTGTTATTTATTTGACGTTGTTGTTGTTGTTTATTTGACGTTGTTGTTTATTTGACATTGTTGTTTATTTGACGTTGTTGTTGTTGTTTATTTGACGTTGTTGTTGTTATTTGAAGTTGTTGTTGTTGTATTTGTTGTTGTTGTTGTTGTTGTTTATTTGACGTTGTTGTTGTTGTTGTTTATTTGACGTTATTGTTGTTGTTTATTTGACGTTGTTATTGTTGTTGTTGTTTATTTGAGGTTCTTGTTGACGTTGTTGTTGTTGTTTATTTGACGTTGTTGTTGTTGTTGTTTATTAGACGTTGTTAATGTTGTTGACACTTTTGTTGTTGTTTTTGTTGTTTATTTGACGTTGTTGTTATTGTTGTTATTGTTGTTGTTGTTTTTGTTGTTGTTATTGTTGGTGCTGTTGTTGTTTTTTTGACGTTATTGTTGTTGTTGTTTATTTGACGTTGTTGTTGTTGTTTATTTGACGTTGTTGTTGTAGTTGTTTATTTGACGTTGTTGTTGTTGTTATTGTTGTTGATGTTGTTGTTAATTTGACGTTGTTGTTGTTGTTTATTTGACGTTGTTGTTGTTTATTTGACGTTGTTGTTCTTGTTATTAATTTGACGTTGTTGTTGTTGTTTATTTGACGTTGTTGTTTATTTGACATTGTTGTTTATTTGACGTTGTTGTTATTGTTTATTTGACGTTGTTGTTGTTATTTGAAGTTGTTGTTGTTGTTGTATTTGTTGTTGTTGTTGTTGTTGTTTTTGTTGTTTATTTGACGTTGTTGTTGTTGTTTATTTGACGTTATTGTTGTTGTTTATTTGACGTTGTTATTGTTGTTGTTGTTGTTTATTTGACGTTGTTGTTGACGTTGTTGTTGTTGTTGTTGTTTATTTGACATTGTTGTTGTTGTTGTTATTTATTAGACGTTGTTAATGTTGTTGACACTGTTGTTGTTGTTTTTGTTGTTTATTTGACGTTGTTGTTGTTGTTGTTATTGTTGTTGTTGTTTTTCTTGTTGTTATTGTTGGTGTTGTTGTTGTTTATTTAACGTTGTTGTTGTTGTTTATTTGACGTTGTTGTTGTTGTTGTTTATTTGACGTTGTTGTTGTTGTTGTTGTTTATTTGACATTGTTGTTGTTGTTGTTGTTGTTGACGTTGTTGTTGTACTTGTTTATTTGACATTGTTGTTGTTGTTGTTGTTTATTTGATGTTGTTGTTGTTGTTATTTATTTGATGTTGTTGTTGTTGTTTATTTGACGTTATTGTTGTTGTTTATTTGACGTTGTTATTGTTGTTGTTGTTGTTTATTTGACGTTATTGTTGTTGTTTATTTGACGTTGTTATTGTTGTTGTTGTTGTTGTTTATTTGACGTTATTGTTGTTGTTTATTTGACGTTGTTATTGTTTTTGTTGTTGTTGTTTATTTGACGTTGTTGTTGACGTTGTTGTTATTGTTGTTGTTTATTTGACGTTGTTGTTGTTGTTGTTTATTAGATGTTGTTAGTGTTTTTGACATTGTTGTTGTTGTTTTTGTTGTTTATTTGACGTTGTTGTTGTTGTTGTTGTTTTTGTTGTTGTTATTGTTGGTGTTGTTGTTGTTTATTTGACGTTGTTGTTGTTGTTGTTTATTTGACGTTGTTGTCGTTGTTGTTTATTTGACGTTGTTGTTGTTATTTATTTGACGTTGTTGTTGTTGTTGTTTATTTGACGTTGTTGTTGTTGTTGTTGTTTATTTGACATTGTTGTTGTTGACGTTGTTGTTGTAGTTGTTTATTTGACGTTGTTGTTGTTGTTGTTCTTGTTTATTTGATGTTGTTTTAGTTGTTGTTGTTTATTTAACGTTGTTGTTGTTTTTTATTTGACGTTGTTGTTGTTGACATTGTTGTTGTTGTTGTTTATTTGACGTTGTTGTTATTGTTTTTTATTTGACGTTGTTGTTGTTAACATTGTTGTTGTTGTTGTTTATTTGACGTTGTTGTTGTTGTTGTTTATTTGACGTAGTTGTTGTTATTGACGTTGTTGTTGTTGTTGTTGTTTATTTGACATTTTTGTTGTTGTTTTTGTTGTTTATTTGACGTTGTTGTTGTTGTTGTTGTTGTTTTTATTGTTGTTATTGTTGGTGTTGTTGTTGTTTATTTGACGTTGTTGTTGTTGTTGTTTATTTGACGTTGTTGTTGTTGTTGTTTATTTGACGTTGTTGTTGTTATTTATTTGACGTTGTTGTTGTTGTTGTTTATTTGACGCTGTTGTTGTTGTTGTTGTTTATTTGACATTGTTGTTGTTGACATTGTTGTTGTAGTTGTTTATTTGACGTTGTTGTTGTTCTTGTTCTTGTTTATTTGATATTGTTTTAGTTGTTGTTGTTTATTTAACGTTGTTGTTGTTTTTTATTTGACGTTGTTGTTGTTGACATTGT
>OX451735.1:1338142700-1338145200 GCA_948472305.1 Vicia faba | reverse complement strand
TGTTTATTTGACGTTGTTGTTGTTATTTATTTGACATTGTTGTTGTTGTTGTTGTTGTTGACGTTGTTGTTGTACTTGTTTATTTGACATTGTTGTTGTTGTTGTTTATTTGATGTTGTTGTTGTTGTTATTTATTTGATGTTGTTTTTGTTGTTTATTTGACGTTATTGTTGTTGTTTATTTGACGTTGTTATTGTTGTTGTTGTTGTTTATTTGACGTTATTGTTGTTGTTTATTTGACGTTGTTATTGTTGTTGTTGTTGTTGTTTATTTGACGTTGTTGTTGACGTTGTTGTTATTGTTGTTGTTTATTTGACGTTGTTGTTGTTGTTGTTTATTAGATGTTGTTAATGTTGTTGACATTGTTGTTGTTGTTTTTGTTGTTTATTTGACGTTGTTGTTGTTGTTGTTGTTTTTGTTGTTGTTATTGTTGGTGTTGTTGTTGTTTATTTGACGTTGTTGTTGTTGTTGTTTATTTGACGTTGTTGTCGTTGTTGTTTATTTGACGTTGTTGTTGTTATTTATTTGACGTTGTTGTTGTTGATGTTTATTTGACGTTGTTGTTGATGTTTATTTGACATTGTTGTTGTTGTTGTTGTTGACGTTGTTGTTGTAGTTGTTTATTTGACGTTGTTTTTGTTGTTGTTTATTTGATGTTGTTTTAGTTGTTGTTGTTTATTTGACGTTGTTGTTGTTTTTTATTTGACGTTGTTGTTGTTGACATTGTTGTTATTGTTGTTGTTTATTTGACGTTGTTGTTGTTGTTTTTTATTTGACGTTGTTGTTGTTGTTGACATTGTTGTTGTGGTTGTTTATTTGACGTTGTTGTTGTTTATTTGACGTAGTTGTTGTTATTGACGTTGTTGTTGTTGTTGTTTATTTGACGTAGTTGTTGTTATTGACGTTGTTGTTGTTGTTGTTTATTTGACGTTTTTGTTGTTGTTCATGTTGTTGTTGTTGTTGTTTTTTATTTGACGTTGTTGTTGTTGTTGTTTATTTGACGTTGTTGTTGTTGTTAATATTTTTGTTGTTGTTGTTAATTTGACGTTGTTGTTGTTGTTTATTTGACGTTGTTGTTATTGTTGTTTATTTGACGTTGTTGTTGTTATTTATTTGACGTTGTTGTTTATTTGACATTGTTGTTTATTTGACGTTGTTGTTTATTTGACATTGTTGTTTATTTGACGTTGTTGTTGTTGTTTATTTGACATTGTTGTTGTTATTTGAAGTTGTTGTTGTTGTATTTGTTGTTGTTGTTGTTGTTTATTTGACGTTGTTGTTGTTGTTTATTTGACGTTATTGTTGTTGTTTATTTGACGTTGTTATTGTTGTTGTTGTTTATTTGAGGTTCTTGTTGACGTTGTTGTTGTTGTTGTTTATTTGACGTTGTTGTTGTTGTTGTTTATTAGACGTTGTTAATGTTGTTGACACTTTTGTTGTTGTTTTTGTTGTTTATTTGACGTTGTTGTTATTGTTGTTGTTGTTTTTGTTGTTGTTATTGTTGGTGCTGTTGTTGTTTATTTGACGTTATTGTTGCTGTTGTTTATTTGACGTTGTTGTTGTTGTTTATTTGACGTTGTTGTTGTAGTTGTTTATTTGACGTTGTTGTTGTTGTTATTGTTGTTGATGTTGTTGTTAATTTGACGTGGTTGTTGTTGTTTATTTGACGTTGTTGTTGTTTATTTGACGTTGTTGTTGTTGTTATTAATTTGACGTTGTTGTTGTTGTTTATTTGACGTTGTTGTTTATTTGACGTTGTTGTTTATTTGACATTGTTGTTGTTGACGTTGTTGTTGTAGTTGTTTATTTGACGTTGTTGTTGTTGTTGTTGTTTATTTGATGTTGTTTTAGTTGTTGTTGTTTATTTAACGTTGTTGTTTTTTTTATTTGACGTTGTTGTTGTTGACATTGTTGTTGTCGTTGTTTATTTGACGTTGTTGTTGTTGTTTTTTATTTGACGTTGTTGTTGTTAACATTTTTGTTGTTGTTGTTTATTTGACGTTGTTGTTGTTCTTGTTTATTTGACGTAGTTGTTGTTATTGACGTTGTTGTTGTTGTTGTTGTTTATTTGACATTTTTGTTGTTGCTGATGTTGTTGTTGTTGTTTTTTATTTGACGTTGTTGTTGTTGTTGTTTATTTGACGTTGTTGTTGTTATTATTGTTGTTGTTGTTAATTTGACGTTGTTGTTGTTGTTGTTTATTTGACGTTGTTGTTGTTGTTTATTTGACGTTGTTGTTGTTGTTGTTGTTTATTTGATGTTGTTGTTGACGTTGTTGTTGTTGTTGTTTATTTGACGTTGTTGTTGTTGTTGTTATTTATTAGACGTTGTTAATGTTGTTGACACTGTTGTTGTTGTTTTTGTTGTTTATTTGACGTTGTTGTTGTTGTTGTTATTGTTGTTGTTGTTTTTGTTGTTGTTATTGTTGGTGTTGTTGTTGTTTATTTGACGTTGTTGTTGTTGTTGTTGTTTATTTGACGTTGTTGTTGTTATTTATTTG
>OX451735.1:1338135200-1338137700 GCA_948472305.1 Vicia faba | reverse complement strand
TTGTTGTTATTTATTAGACGTTGTTAATGTTGTTGACACTGTTGTTGTTGTTTTTGTTGTTTATTTGACGTTGTTGTTGTTGTTGTTATTGTTGCTGTTGTTTTTGTTGTTGTTATTGTTGGTGTTGTTGTTGTTTATTTGACGTTGTTGTTGTTGTTGTTGTTTATTTGACGTTGTTGTTGTTGTTTATTTGACGTTGTTGTTGTTGTTGTTGTTTATTTGACGTTGTTGTTGTTATTTATTTGACATTGTTGTTGTTGTTGTTGTTGTTGACGTTGTTGTTGTACTTGTTTATTTGACATTGTTGTTGTTGTTGTTTATTTGATGTTGTTGTTGTTGTTATTTATTTGATGTTGTTTTTGTTGTTTATTTGACGTTATTGTTGTTGTTTATTTGACGTTGTTATTGTTGTTGTTGTTGTTTATTTGACGTTATTGTTGTTGTTTATTTGACGTTGTTATTGTTGTTGTTGTTGTTGTTTATTTGACGTTGTTGTTGACGTTGTTGTTATTGTTGTTGTTTATTTGACGTTGTTGTTGTTGTTGTTTATTAGATGTTGTTAATGTTGTTGACATTGTTGTTGTTGTTTTTGTTGTTTATTTGACGTTGTTGTTGTTGTTGTTGTTTTTGTTGTTGTTTTTGTTGTTGTTATTGTTGGTGTTGTTGTTGTTTATTTGACGTTGTTGTTGTTGTTGTTTATTTGACGTTGTTGTCGTTGTTGTTTATTTGACGTTGTTGTTGTTATTTATTTGACGTTGTTGTTGTTGATGTTTATTTGACGTTGTTGTTGATGTTTATTTGACATTGTTGTTGTTGTTGTTGTTGACGTTGTTGTTGTAGTTGTTTATTTGACGTTGTTTTTGTTGTTGTTTATTTGATGTTGTTTTAGTTGTTGTTGTTTATTTGACGTTGTTGTTGTTTTTTATTTGACGTTGTTGTTGTTGACATTGTTGTTATTGTTGTTGTTTATTTGACGTTGTTGTTGTTGTTTTTTATTTGACGTTGTTGTTGTTGTTGACATTGTTGTTGTGGTTGTTTATTTGACGTTGTTGTTGTTTATTTGACGTAGTTGTTGTTATTGACGTTGTTGTTGTTGTTGTTTATTTGACGTTTTTGTTGTTGTTCATGTTGTTGTTGTTGTTGTTTTTTATTTGACGTTGTTGTTGTTGTTGTTTATTTGACGTTGTTGTTGTTGTTAATATTTTTGTTGTTGTTGTTAATTTGACGTTGTTGTTGTTGTTTATTTGACGTTGTTGTTATTGTTGTTTATTTGACGTTGTTGTTGTTATTTATTTGACGTTGTTGTTTATTTGACATTGTTGTTTATTTGACGTTGTTGTTTATTTGACATTGTTGTTTATTTGACGTTGTTGTTGTTGTTTATTTGACATTGTTGTTGTTATTTGAAGTTGTTGTTGTTGTATTTGTTGTTGTTGTTGTTGTTTATTTGACGTTGTTGTTGTTGTTTATTTGACGTTATTGTTGTTGTTTATTTGACGTTGTTATTGTTGTTGTTGTTTATTTGAGGTTCTTGTTGACGTTGTTGTTGTTGTTGTTTATTTGACGTTGTTGTTGTTGTTGTTTATTAGACGTTGTTAATGTTGTTGACACTTTTGTTGTTGTTTTTGTTGTTTATTTGACGTTGTTGTTATTGTTGTTGTTGTTTTTGTTGTTGTTATTGTTGGTGCTGTTGTTGTTTATTTGACGTTATTGTTGCTGTTGTTTATTTGACGTTGTTGTTGTTGTTTATTTGACGTTGTTGTTGTAGTTGTTTATTTGACGTTGTTGTTGTTGTTATTGTTGTTGATGTTGTTGTTAATTTGACGTGGTTGTTGTTGTTTATTTGACGTTGTTGTTGTTTATTTGACGTTGTTGTTGTTGTTATTAATTTGACGTTGTTGTTGTTGTTTATTTGACGTTGTTGTTTATTTGACGTTGTTGTTTATTTGACATTGTTGTTGTTGACGTTGTTGTTGTAGTTGTTTATTTGACGTTGTTGTTGTTGTTGTTGTTTATTTGATGTTGTTTTAGTTGTTGTTGTTTATTTAACGTTGTTGTTGTTAACATTTTTGTTGTTGTTTTTTATTTGACGTTGTTGTTGTTCTTGTTTATTTGACGTAGTTGTTGTTATTGACGTTGTTGTTGTTGTTGTTGTTTATTTGACATTTTTGTTGTTGCTGATGTTGTTGTTGTTGTTTTTTATTTGACGTTGTTGTTGTTGTTGTTTATTTGACGTTGTTGTTATTGTTGTTGTTGTTTTTGTTGTTGTTATTGTTGGTGCTGTTGTTGTTTATTTGACGTTATTGTTGCTGTTGTTTATTTGACGTTGTTGTTGTTGTTTATTTGACGTTGTTGTTGTAGTTGTTTATTTGACGTTGTTGTTGTTGTTATTGTTGTTGATGTTGTTGTTAATTTGACGTGGTTGTTGTTGTTTATTTGACGTTGTTGTTGTTTATTTGACGTTGTTGTTGTTGTTATTAATTTGACGTTGTTGTTGTTG
>OX451735.1:1338120200-1338130200 GCA_948472305.1 Vicia faba | reverse complement strand
TGTTGTTTTTGTTGTTGTTATTGTTGGTGTTGTTGTTGTTTATTTGACGTTGTTGTTGTTGTTGTTGTTTATTTGACGTTGTTGTTGTTGTTGATGTTTATTTGACATTGTTGTTGTTGTTGTTGTTGACGTTGTTGTTGTAGTTGTTTATTTGACGTTGTTTTTGTTGTTGTTTATTTGATGTTGTTTTAGTTGTTGTTGTTTATTTGACGTTGTTGTTGTTTTTTATTTGACGTTGTTGTTGTTGACATTGTTGTTATTGTTGTTGTTTATTTGACGTTGTTGTTGTTGTTTTTTATTTGACGTTGTTGTTTTTGTTGACATTGTTGTTGTGGTTGTTTATTTGACGTTGTTGTTGTTTATTTGACGTAGTTGTTGTTATTGACGTTGTTGTTGTTGTTGTTTATTTGACGTTTTTGTTGTTGTTGATGTTGTTGTTGTTGTTGTTTTTTATTTGACGTTGTTGTTGTTGTTGTTTATTTGACGTTGTTGTTGTTGTTAATATTTTTGTTGTTGTTGTTAATTTGACGTTGTTGTTGTTGTTGTTTATTTGACGTTGTTGTTATTGTTGTTTATTTGACGTTGTTGTTGTTATTTATTTGACGTTGTTGTTGTTGTTGTTTATTTGACGTTGTTGTTTATTTGACATTGTTGTTTATTTGATGTTGTTGTTGTTGTTTATTTGACATTGTTGTTGTTATTTGAAGTTGTTGTTGTTGTATTTGTTGTTGTTGTTGTTTATTTGACGTTGTTGTTGTTGTTTATTTGACGTTATTGTTGTTGTTTATTTGACGTTGTTATTGTTGTTGTTGTTTATTTGAGGTTCTTGTTGACGTTGTTGTTGTTGTTGTTTATTTGACGTTGTTGTTGTTGTTGTTTATTAGACGTTGTTAATGTTGTTGACACTTTTGTTGTTGTTTTTGTTGTTTATTTGACGTTGTTGTTATTGTTGTTATTGTTGTTGTTGTTTTTGTTATTGTTATTGTTGGTGCTGTTGTTGTTTATTTGACGTTATTGTTGTTGTTGTTTATTTGACGTTGTTGTTGTTGATTATTTGACGTTGTTGTTGTAGTTGTTTATTTGACGTTGTTGTTGTTGTTATTGTTGTTGATGTTGTTGTTAATTTGACGTGGTTGTTGTTGTTTATTTGACGTTGTTGTTGTTTATTTGACGTTGTTGTTGTTGTTATTAATTTGAGGTTATTGTTGTTGTTTATTTGACGTTGTTGTTTATTTGACATTGTTGTTTATTTGACGTTGTTGTTATTGTTTATTTGACGTTGTTGTTGTTATTTGAAGTTGTTATTGTTGTTGTATTTGTTGTTGTTGTTGTTGTTGTTTTTGTTGTTTATTTGACGTTGTTGTTGTTGTTTATTTGACGTTATTGTTGTTGTTTATTTGACGTTGTTATTGTTGTTGTTGTTGTTTATTTGACGTTGTTGTTGACGTTGTTGTTGTTGTTGTTTATTTGACGTTGTTGTTGTTGTTGTTATTTATTAGACGTTGTTAATGTTGTTGACACTGTTGTTGTTGTTTTTGTTGTTTATTTGACGTTGTTGTTGTTGTTGTTATTGTTGTTGTTGTTTTTCTTGTTGTTATTGTTGGTGTTGTTGTTGTTTATTTAACGTTGTTGTTGTTGTTTATTTGACGTTGTTGTTGTTGTTGTTGTTGTTTATTTGACGTTGTTGTTGTTGTTGTTGTTGTTGTTTATTTGACATTGTTGTTGTTGTTGTTGTTGACGTTGTTGTTGTACTTGTTTATTTGACATTGTTGTTGTTGTTGTTGTTTATTTGATGTTGTTGTTGTTGTTATTTATTTGATGTTGTTGTTGTTGTTTATTTGACGTTATTGTTGTTGTTTATTTGACGTTGTTATTGTTGTTGTTGTTGTTTATTTGACGTTATTGTTGTTGTTTATTTGACGCTGTTATTGTTGTTGTTGTTGTTGTTTATTTGACGTTATTGTTGTTATTTATTTGACGTTGTTATTGTTGTTGTTGTTGTTGTTTATTTGACGTTGTTGTTGACGTTGTTGTTATTGTTGTTGTTTATTTGACGTTGTTGTTGTTGTTGATGTTTATTTGACATTGTTGTTGTTGTTGTTGTTGACGTTGTTGTTGTAGTTGTTTATTTGACGTTGTTTTTGTTGTTGTTTATTTGATGTTGTTTTAGTTGTTGTTGTTTATTTGACGTTGTTGTTGTTTTTTATTTGACGTTGTTGTTGTTGACATTGTTGTTATTGTTGTTGTTTATTTGACGTTGTTGTTGTTGTTTTTTATTTGACGTTGTTGTTTTTGTTGACATTGTTGTTGTGGTTGTTTATTTGACGTTGTTGTTGTTTATTTGACGTAGTTGTTGTTATTGACGTTGTTGTTGTTGTTGTTTATTTGACGTTTTTGTTGTTGTTGATGTTGTTGTTGTTGTTGTTTTTTATTTGACGTTGTTGTTGTTGTTGTTTATTTGACGTTGTTGTTGTTGTTAATATTTTTGTTGTTGTTGTTAATTTGACGTTGTTGTTGTTGTTGTTTATTTGACGTTGTTGTTATTGTTGTTTATTTGACGTTGTTGTTGTTATTTATTTGACGTTGTTGTTGTTGTTGTTTATTTGACGTTGTTGTTTATTTGACATTGTTGTTTATTTGATGTTGTTGTTGTTGTTTATTTGACATTGTTGTTGTTATTTGAAGTTGTTGTTGTTGTATTTGTTGTTGTTGTTGTTTATTTGACGTTGTTGTTGTTGTTTATTTGACGTTATTGTTGTTGTTTATTTGACGTTGTTATTGTTGTTGTTGTTTATTTGAGGTTCTTGTTGACGTTGTTGTTGTTGTTGTTTATTTGACGTTGTTGTTGTTGTTGTTTATTAGACGTTGTTAATGTTGTTGACACTTTTGTTGTTGTTTTTGTTGTTTATTTGACGTTGTTGTTATTGTTGTTATTGTTGTTGTTGTTTTTGTTATTGTTATTGTTGGTGCTGTTGTTGTTTATTTGACGTTATTGTTGTTGTTGTTTATTTGACGTTGTTGTTGTTGATTATTTGACGTTGTTGTTGTAGTTGTTTATTTGACGTTGTTGTTGTTGTTATTGTTGTTGATGTTGTTGTTAATTTGACGTGGTTGTTGTTGTTTATTTGACGTTGTTGTTGTTTATTTGACGTTGTTGTTGTTGTTATTAATTTGAGGTTATTGTTGTTGTTTATTTGACGTTGTTGTTTATTTGACATTGTTGTTTATTTGACGTTGTTGTTATTGTTTATTTGACGTTGTTGTTGTTATTTGAAGTTGTTATTGTTGTTGTATTTGTTGTTGTTGTTGTTGTTGTTTTTGTTGTTTATTTGACGTTGTTGTTGTTGTTTATTTGACGTTATTGTTGTTGTTTATTTGACGTTGTTATTGTTGTTGTTGTTGTTTATTTGACGTTGTTGTTGACGTTGTTGTTGTTGTTGTTTATTTGACGTTGTTGTTGTTGTTGTTATTTATTAGACGTTGTTAATGTTGTTGACACTGTTGTTGTTGTTTTTGTTGTTTATTTGACGTTGTTGTTGTTGTTGTTATTGTTGTTGTTGTTTTTCTTGTTGTTATTGTTGGTGTTGTTGTTGTTTATTTAACGTTGTTGTTGTTGTTTATTTGACGTTGTTGTTGTTGTTGTTGTTGTTTATTTGACGTTGTTGTTGTTGTTGTTGTTGTTGTTTATTTGACATTGTTGTTGTTGTTGTTGTTGACGTTGTTGTTGTACTTGTTTATTTGACATTGTTGTTGTTGTTGTTGTTTATTTGATGTTGTTGTTGTTGTTATTTATTTGATGTTGTTGTTGTTGTTTATTTGACGTTATTGTTGTTGTTTATTTGACGTTGTTATTGTTGTTGTTGTTGTTTATTTGACGTTATTGTTGTTGTTTATTTGACGCTGTTATTGTTGTTGTTGTTGTTGTTTATTTGACGTTATTGTTGTTATTTATTTGACGTTGTTATTGTTGTTGTTGTTGTTGTTTATTTGACGTTGTTGTTGACGTTGTTGTTATTGTTGTTGTTTATTTGACGTTGTTGTTGTTGTTGTTTATTAGATGTTGTTAATGTTGTTGACATTGTTGTTGTTGTTTTTGTTGTTTATTTGACGTTGTTGTTGTTGTTGTTGTTTTTGTTGTTGTTATTGTTGGTGTTGTTGTTGTTTATTTGACGTTGTTGTTGTTGTTGTTTATTTGACGTTGTTGTCGTTGTTGTTTATTTGACGTTGTTGTTGTTATTTATTTGGCGTTGTTGTTGTTGTTGTTTATTTGACGTTGTTGTTGTTGTTGTTGTTTATTTGACATTGTTGTTGTTGACGTTGTTGTTGTAGTTGTTTATTTGACGTTGTTGTTGTTGTTGTTCTTATTTATTTGATGTTGTTTTAGTTGTTGTTGTTTATTTAACGTTGTTGTTGTTTTTTATTTGACGTTGTTGTTGTTGACAATGTTGTTGTTGTTGTTTATTTGACGTTGTTGTTATTGTTTTTTATTTGACGTTGTTGTTGTTAACATTGTTGTTGTTGTTGTTTATTTGACGTTGTTGTTGTTGTTTATTTGACGTAGTTGTTGTTATTGACGTTGTTGTTGTTGTATATTTGACATTTTTGTTGTTGTTTTTGTTGTTTATTTGACGTTGTTGTTGTTGTTGTTGTTGTTTTTGTTGTTGTTATTGTTGGTGTTGTTGTTGTTTATTTGACGTTGTTGTTGTTGTTTATTTGACGTTGTTGTTGTTTTTGTTTATTTGACGTTGTTGTTGTTATTTATTTGATGTTGTTGTTGTTGTTGTTTATTTGACGTTGTTGTTGTTGTTTATTTGACATTGTTGTTGTTGACGTTGTTGTTGTAGTTGTTTATTTGACGTTGTTGTTGTTGTTGTTTATTTGATGTTGTTTTAGTTGTTGTTGTTTATTTAACGTTGTTGTTGTTTTTTATTTGACGTTGTTGTTGTTGACATTGTTGTTGTTGTTTATTTGAGGTTGTTGTTGTTGTTTTTTATTTGACGTTGTTGTTGTTAACATTGTTGTTGTTGTTGTTTATTTGACGTTGTTGTTGTTGTTGTTTATTTGACGTAGTTGTTATTATTGACGTTGTTGTTGTTGTTGTTGTTGTTTATTTGACATTTTTGTTGTTGTTTTTGTTGTTTATTTGACGTTGTTGTTGTTGTTGTTGTTGTTTTTGTTGTTGTTATTGTTGGTGTTGTTGTTGTTTATTTGACGTTGTTGTTGTTGTTGTTGTTTATTTGACGTTGTTGTTGTTGTTGTTGTTTATTTGACGTTGTTGTTGTTATTTATTTGACGTTGTTGTTGTTGTTGTTTATTTGACGTTGTTGTTGTTGTTGTTTATTTGACATTGTTGTTGTTGACGTTGTTGTTGTAGTTGTTTATTTGACGTTGTTGTTGTTGTTTATTTGATGTTGTTTTAGTTGTTGTTGTTTATTTAACGTTGTTGTTTTTTTTATTTGACGTTGTTGTTGTTGACATTGTTGTTGTTATTGTTTATTTGACGTTGTTGTTGTTGTTTTTTATTTGACGTTGTTGTTGTTAACATTGTTGTTGTTGTTGTTTATTTGACGTTGTTGTTGTTTTTGTTTATTTGACGTAGTTGTTGTTATTGAGTTTGTTGTTGTTGTTGTTTATTTGACATTTTTGTTGTTGCTGATGTTGTTGTTGTTGTTTTTTATTTGACGTTGTTGTTGTTGTTGTTTATTTGACGTTGTTGTTGTTATTATTGTTGTTGTTGTTAATTTGACGTTGTTGTTGTTGTTGTTTATTTGACGTTGTTGTTGTTGTTTATTTGACGTTGTTGTTGTTGTTGTTGTTTATTTGATGTTGTTGTTGACGTTGTTGTTGTTGTTGTTTATTTGACGTTGTTGTTGTTGTTGTTGTTATTTATTAGACGTTGTTAATGTTGTTGACACTGTTGTTGTTGTTTTTGTTGTTTATTTGACGTTGTTGTTGTTGTTGTTGTTATTGTTGTTGTTGTTTTTGTTGTTGTTATTGTTGGTGTTGTTGTTGTTTATTTGACGTTGTTGTTGTTGTTGTTGTTGTTGTTTATTTGACGTTGTTGTTGTTGTTTATTTGACGTTGTTGTTGTTGTTGTTGTTTATTTGACGTTGTTGTTGTTGTTTATTTGACATTGTTCTTGTTGTTGTTGTTGTTGTTGACGTTGTTGTTGTACTTGTTTATTTGACATTATTGTTGTTGTTGTTGTTTATTTGATGTTGTTGTTGTTGTTATTTATTTGATGTTGTTTTTGTTGTTTATTTGACGTTATTGTTGTTGTTTATTTGACGTTGTTATTGTTGTTGTTGTTGTTTATTTGACGTTATTGTTGTTGTTTATTTGACGTTGTTATTGTTGTTGTTGTTGTTGTTTATTTGACGTTGTTGTTGACGTTGTTGTTTATTTGACGTTGTTGTTGTTGTTGTTTATTAGATGTTGTTAATGTTGTTGACATTGTTGTTGTTGTTTTTGTTGTTTATTTGACGTTGTTGTTGTTGTTATTGTTTTTGTTGTTGTTATTGTTGGTGTTGTTGTTGTTTATTTGACGTTGTTGTTGTTGTTGTTTATTTGACGTTGTTGTCGTTGTTGTTTATTTGACGTTGTTGTTGTTATTTATTTGACGTTGTTATTGTTGATGTTTATTTGAAGTTGTTGTTGTTGTTTATTTGACATTGTTGTTGTTGACGTTGTTGTTGTAGTTGTTTATTTGACGTTGTTGTTGTTGTTGTTGTTGTTTATTTGACATTGTTGTTGTTGACGTTGTTGTTGTAGTTGTTTATTTGACGTTGTTGTTGTTGTTGTTGTTTATTTGATGTTGTTTTAGTTGTTGTTGTTTATTTAACGTTGTTGTTGTTTTTTATTTGACGTTGTTGTTGTTGACATTGTTGTTGTTGTTGTTTATTTGACGTTGTTGTTGTTGTTTTTTATTTGACGTTGTTGTTGTTAACATTGTTGTTGTTGTTGTTTATTTGACGCTGTTGTTGTTGTTGTTGTTTATTTGACGTAGTTGTTGTTATTGACGTTGTTGTTGTTGTTGTTATTGTTGTTGTTTATTTGACATTTTTGTTGTTGTTTTTGTTGTTTATTTGACGTTGTTGTTGTTGTTGTTGTTGTTTTTGTTATTATTTTTGTTGTTGTTATTGTTGGTGTTGTTGTTGTTTATTTGACGTTGTTGTTGTTGTTGTTTATTTGACATTGTTGTTGTTGTTGTTTATTTGACGTTGTTGTTGTTATTTATTTGACGTTGTTATTGTTGTTGTTTATTTGACGTTGTTGTTGTTGTTTATTTGACATTGTTGTCGTTGACGTTGTTGTTGTAGTTGTTTATTTGACGTTGTTGTTGTTGTTGTTGTTGTTTATTTGATGTTGTTTTAGTTGTTGTTGTTTATTTAACGTTGTTGTTGTTTTTTATTTGACGTTGTTGTTGTTGACATTGTTGTTGTTGTTGTTTATTTGACGTTGTTGTTGTTGTTTTTTATTTGACGTTGTTGTTGTTAACATTGTTGTTGTTGTCGTTTATTTGACGTTGTTGTTGTTGTTGTTTATTTGACGTAGTTGTTGTTATTGACGTTGTTGTTGTTGTTGTTGTTGTTGTTTATTTGACATTTTTGTTGTTGTTTTTGTTGTTTATTTGACGTTGTTGTTGTTGTTGTTGTTGTTGTTGTTGTTTTTGTTGTTGTTATTGTTGGTGTTGTTGTTGTTTATTTGACGTTGTTGTTGTTGTTGTTTATTTGACGTTGTTGTTGTTGTTGTTGTTTATTTGACGTTGTTGTTGTTATTTATTTGATGTTGTTGTTGTTGTTGTTTATTTGACGTTGTCGTTGTTGTTTATTTGACATTGTTGTTGTTGACGTTGTTGTTGTAGTTGTTTATTTGACGTTGTTGTTGTTGTTGTTGTTGTTTATTTGATGTTGTTTTAGTTGTTGTTGTTTATTTAACGTTGTTGTTGTTTTTTATTTGACGTTGTTGTTGTTGACATTGTTGTTGTTGTTGTTTATTTGACGTTGTTGTTGTTGTTTTTTATTTGACGTTGTTGTTGTTAAAATTGTTGTTGTTGTTGTTTATTTGACGTTGTTGTTGTTGTTTATTTGACGTTGTTGTTGTTGTTGACGTTGTTGTTGTTGTTTTTGTTTATTTGACATTTTTGTTGTTGCTGATGTTGTTGTTGTTGTTTTTTATTTGACGTTGTTGTTGTTGTTGTTTATTTGACGTTGTTGTTGTTATTATTGTTGTTGTTGTTAATTTGACGTTGTTGTTGTTGTTGTTTATTTGACGTTGTTGTTGTTGTTAATTTGACGTTGTTGTTGTTGTTGTTGTTTATTTGATGTTGTTGTTGACGTTGTTGTTGTTGTTGTTTATTTGACGTTGTTGTTGTTGTTGTTGTTGTTATTTATTAGACGTTGTTAATGTTGTTGACACTGTTGTTGTTGTTTTTGTTGTTTATTTGACGTTGTTGTTGTTGTTGTTATTGTTGTTGTTGTTTTTGTTGTTGTTATTGTTGGTGTTGTTGTTGTTTATTTGACGTTGTTGTTGTTGTTGTTGTTTATTTGACGTTGTTGTTGTTGTTTATTTGACGTTGTTGTTGTTGTTGTTGTTTATTTGACGTTGTTGTTGTTGTTTATTTGACATTGTTGTTGTTGTTGTTGTTGTTGTTGACGTTGTTGTTGTACTTGTTTATTTGACATTGTTGTTGTTCTTGTTGTTTATTTGATGTTGTTGTTGTTGTTATTTATTTGATGTTGTTTTTGTTGTTTATTTGACGTTATTGTTGTTGTTTATTTGACGTTGTTATTGTTGTTGTTGTTGTTTATTTGACGTTATTGTTGTTGTTTATTTGACGTTGTTATTGTTGTTGTTGTTGTTGTTTATTTGACGTTGTTGTTGACGTTGTTGTTATTGTTGTTGTTTATTTGACGTTGTTGTTGTTGTTGTTTATTAGATGTTGTTAATGTTGTTGACATTGTTGTTGTTGTTTTTCTTGTTTATTTGACATTGTTGTTGTTCTTGTTGTTTTTGTTGTTGTTATTGTTGGTGTTGTTGTTGTTTATTTGACGTTGTTGTTGTTGTTGTTTATTTGACGTTGTTGTCGTTGTTGTTTATTTGACGTTGTTGTTGTTATTTATTTGACGTTGTTGTTGTTGATGTTTATTTGACGTTGTTGTTGTTGTTTATTTGACATTGTTGTTGTTGACGTTGTTGTTGTAGTTGTTTATATGACGTTGTTGTTGTTGTTGTTGTTTATTTGATGTTGTTTTAGTTGTTGTTGTTTATTTAACGTTGTTGTTGTTTTTTATTTGACGTTGTTGTTGTTGACATTGTTGTTGTTGTTGTTTATTTGACGTTGTTGTTGTTGTTTTTTATTTGACGTTGTTGTTGTTAACATTGTTGTTGTTGTTGTTTATTTGACGTTGTTGTTGTTGTTTATTTGACGTAGTTGTTGTTATTGACGTTGTTGTTGTTGTTGTTGTTGTTGTTTATTTGACATTTTTATTGTTGTTTTTGTTGTTTATTTGACGTTGTTGTTGTTGTTGTTGTTTTTGTTGTTGTTTTTGTTGTTGTTATTGTTGGTGTTGTTGTTGTTTATTTGACGTTGTTGTTGTTGTTGTTTATTTGACATTGTTGTTGTTGTTGTTTATTTGACGTTGTTGTTGTTATTTATTTGACGTTGTTATTGTTGTTGTTTATTTGACGTTGTTGTTGTTGTTTATTTGACATTGTTGTTGTTGACGTTGTTGTTGTAGTTGTTTATTTGACGTTGTTGTTGTTGTTGTTTATTTGATGTTGTTTTAGTTGTTGTTGTTTATTTAACGTTGTTGTTGTTTTTTATTTGACGTTGTTGTTGTTGACATTGTTGTTGTTGTTGTTTATTTGACGTTGTTGTTGTTGTTTTTTATTTGACGTTGTTGTTGTTAACATTGTTGTTGTTGTCGTTTATTTGACGTTGTTGTTGTTGTTGTTTATTTGACGTAGTTGTTGTTATTGACGTTGTTGTTGTTGTTGT
>OX451735.1:1338105200-1338115200 GCA_948472305.1 Vicia faba | reverse complement strand
TATTTGACGTTGTTGTTGTTGACATTGTTGTTGTTGTTGTTTATTTGACGTTGTTGTTGTTGTTGTTTTTTATTTGACGTTGTTGTTGTTAACATTGTTGTTGTTGTTGTTTATTTGACGTTGTTGTTGTTGTTTATTTGACGTTGTTGTTGTTGTTGTTGTTGTTTATTTGATGTTGTTGTTGATGTTGTTGTTGTTGTTGTTTATTTGACGTTGTTGTTGTTGTTGTTGTTGTTGTTTATTAGACGTTGTTAATGTTGTTGACACTGTTGTTGTTGTTTTTGTTGTTTATTTGACGTTGTTGTTGTTGTTGTTATTGTTGTTGTTGTTTTTGTTGTTGTTATTGTTGTTGTTTATTTGACGTTGTTGTTGTTGTTGTTTATTTGACGTTGTTGTTGTTGTTTATTTGACGTTGTTGTTGTTGTTGTTGTTTATTTGACGTTGTTGTTGTTGTTTATTTGACATTGTTGTTGTTGTTGTTGTTGTTGACGTTGTTGTTGTAATTGTTTATTTGACATTGTTGTTGTTGTTGTTGTTTATTTGATGTTGTTGTTGTTGTTATTTATTTGATGTTGTTTTTGTTGTTTATTTGACGTTATTGTTGTTGTTTATTTGACGTTGTTATTGTTGTTGTTGTTGTTTATTTGACGTTATTGTTGTTGTTTATTTGACGTTGTTATTGTTGTTGTTGTTGTTGTTTATTTGACGTTGTTGTTGACGTTGTTGTTATTGTTGTTGTTTATTTGACGTTGTTGTTGTTGTTGTTTATTAGATGTTGTTAATGTTGTTGACATTGTTGTTGTTGTTTTTGTTGTTTATTTGACGTTGTTGTTGTTGTTGTTGTTGTTTTTGTTGTTGTTATTGTTGGTGTTGTTGTTGTTTATTTGACGTTGTTGTTGTTGTTGTTTATTTGACGTTGTTGTCGTTGTTGTTTATTTGACGTTGTTGTTGTTATTTATTTGACGTTGTTGTTGTTGATGTTTATTTGACGTTGTTGTTGTTGTTTATTTGACATTGTTGTTGTTGACGTTGTTGTTGTAGTTGTTTATTTGACGTTGTTGTTGTTGTTGTTGTTGTTGTTGTTTATTTGATGTTGTTTTAGTTGTTGTTGTTTATTTAACGTTGTTGTTGTTTTTTATTTGACGTTGTTGTTGTTGACATTGTTGTTGTTGTTGTTGTTTATTTGACGTTGTTGTTGTTATTTTTTATTTGACGTTGTTGTTGTTAACATTGTTGTTGTTGTTGTTTATTTGACGTTGTTGTTGTTGTTGTTTATTTGACGTAGTTGTTGTTATTGACGTTATTGTTGTTGTTGTTGTTGTTTATTTGACATTTTTGTTGTTGTTTTTGTTGTTTATTTGACGTTGTTGTTGTTGTTGTTGTTGTTTTTGTTGTTGTTTTTGTTGTTGTTATTGTTGGTGTTGTTGTTGTTTATTTGACGTTGTTGTTGTTGTTGTTTATTTGACGTTGTTGTTGTTGTTTATTTGACGTTGTTGTTGTTATTTATTTGATGTTGTTGTTGTTGTTTATTTGACGTTGTTGTTGTTGTTTATTTGACATTGTTGTTGTTGACGTTGTTGTTGTAGTTGTTTATTTGACGTTGTTGTTGTTGTTGTTTATTTGATGTTGTTTTAGTTGTTGTTGTTTATTTAACGTTGTTGTTGTTTTTTATTTGACGTTGTTGTTGTTGACATTGTTGTTGTTGTTGTTTATTTGACGTTGTTGTTGTTGTTTTTTATTTGACGTAGTTGTTGTTGTTGTTTATTTGACATTTTTGTTGTTGTTTTTGTTGTTTATTTGACGTTATTGTTGTTGTTTATTTGACGTTGTTGTCGTTGTTGTTTATTTGACGTTGTTGTTGTTATTTATTTGACGTTGTTGTTGTTGATGTTTATTTGACGTTGTTGTTGTTGTTTATTTGACATTGTTGTTGTTGACGTTGTTGTTGTAGTTGTTTATTTGACGTTGTTGTTGTTGTTGTTGTTGTTGTTTATTTGATGTTGTTTTAGTTGTTGTTGTTTATTTAACGTTGTTGTTGTTTTTTATTTGACGTTGTTGTTGTTGACATTGTTGTTGTTGTTGTTTATTTGACGTTGTTGTTGTTGTTTGTTATTTGACGTTGTTGTTGTTAACATTGTTGTTGTTGTTTATTTGACGTTGTTGTTGTTGTTGTTTATTTGACGTAGTTGTTGTTATTGACGTTGTTGTTGTTGTTGTTGTTGTTTATTTGACATTTTTGTTGTTGTTTTTGTTGTTTATTTGACGTTGTTGTTTTTGTTGTTGTTGTTGTTGTTTTTGTTGTTGTTATTGTTGGTGTTGTTGTTGTTTATTTGACGTTGTTGTTGTTGTTGTTTATTTGACGTTGTTGTTGTTGTTTTTTATTTGACGTTGTTGTTGTTAACATTGTTGTTGTTGTTGTTTATTTGACGTTGTTGTTGTTGTTTATTTGACGTAGTTGTTGTTATTGACGTTGTTGTTGTTGTTGTTGTTGTTGTTTATTTGACATTTTTGTTGTTGTTTTTGTTGTTTATTTGACGTTGTTGTTGTTGTTGTTGTTGTTTTTGTTGTTGTTATTGTAAGTGTTGTTGTTGTTGTTTTTGACGTTGTTGTTGTTATTGTTTATTTGACGTTGTTGTTGTTGTTGTTTATTTGACGTTGTTGTTGTTATTTATTTGATGTTGTTGTTGTTGTTGTTTATTTGACGTTGTTGTTGTTGTTTATTTGACATTGTTGTTGTTGACGTTGTTGTTGTAGTTGTTTATTTGACGTTGTTGTTGTTGTTGTTGTTGTTTTTTATTTGATGTTGTTTTAGTTGTTGTTGTTTATTTAACGTTGTTGTTGTTTTTTATTTGACGTTGTTGTTGTTGACATTGTTGTTGTTGTTGTTTATTTGACGTTGTTGTTGTTGTTTTTTATTTGACGTTGTTGTTGTTAACATTGTTGTTGTTGTTGTTTATTTGACGTTGTTGTTGTTGTTTATTTGACGTAGTTGTTGTTATTGACTTTGTTGTTGTTGTTGTTGTTTATTTGACATTTTTGTTGTTGTTTTTGTTGTTTATTTGACGTTATTGTTGTTGTTTATTTGACGTTGTTATTGTTGTTGTTGTTGTTTATTTGACGTTATTGTTGTGGTTTATTTGACGTTGTTATTATTGTTGTTGTTGTTGTTTATTTGACGTTGTTATTGTTGTTGTTTATTTGACGTTGTTGTTGTTGTTTATTTGACATTGTTGTTGTTGACGTTGTTGTTGTAGTTGTTTATTTGACGTTGTTGTTGTTGTTGTTGTTTATTTGATGTTGTTTTAGTTGTTGTTGTTTATTTAACGTTGTTGTTGTTTTTTATTTGACGTTGTTGTTGTTGACATTGTTGTTGTTGTTGTTTATTTGACGTTGTTGTTGTTGTTTTTTATTTGACGTTGTTGTTGTTAACATTGTTGTTGTTGTCGTTTATTTGACGTTGTTGTTGTTGTTGTTTATTTGACGTAGTTGTTGTTATTGACGTTGTTGTTGTTGTTGTTGTTGTTGTTTATTTGACATTTTTGTTGTTGTTTTTGTTGTTTATTTGACGTTGTTGTTGTTGTTGTTGTTGTTGTTGTTGTTTTTGTTGTTGTTATTGTTGGTGTTGTTGTTGTTTATTTGACGTTGTTGTTGTGGTTGTTTATTTGACGTTGTTGTTGTTGTTGTTTATTTGACGTTGTTGTTGTTATTTATTTGATGTTGTTGTTGTTGTTGTTGTTGTTTATTTGACGTTGTTGTTGTTGTTTATTTGACATTGTTGTTGTTGACGTTGTTGTTGTAGTTGTTTATTTGACGTTGTTGTTGTTGTTGTTGTTGTTGTTTATTTGATGTTGTTTTAGTTGTTGTTGTTTATTTAACGTTGTTGTTGTTTTTTATTTGACGTTGTTGTTGTTGACATTGTTGTTGTTGTTGTTTATTTGACGTTGTTGTTGTTGTTTTTTATTTGACGTTGTTGTTGTTAACATTGTTGTTGTTGTTGTTTATTTGACGTTGTTGTTGTTGTTTATTTGACGTTGTTGTTGTTGTTGTTGTTTATTTGATGTTGTTGTTGACGTTGTTGTTGTTGTTGTTTATTTGACGTTGATGTTGTTGTTGTTGTTGTTGTTTATTAGACGTTGTTAATGTTGTTGACACTGTTGTTGTTGTTTTTGTTGTTTATTTGACGTTGTTGTTGTTGTTGTTATTGTTGTTGTTGTTTTTGTTGTTGTTATTGTAGTTGTTTATTTGACGTTGTTGTTGTTGTTTATTTGACGTTGTTGTTGTTGTTTATTTGACGTTGTTGTTGTTGTTGTTGTTTATTTGACGTTGTTGTTGTTGTTGTTTATTTGACATTGTTGTTGTTGTTGTTGTTGTTGTTGACGTTGTTGTTGTAATTGTTTATTTGACATTGTTGTTGTTGTTGTTGTTTATTTGATGTTGTTGTTGTTGTTATTTATTTGATGTTGTTTTTGTTGTTTATTTGACGTTATTGTTGTTGTTTATTTGACGTTGTTATTGTTGTTGTTGTTGTTTATTTGACGTTATTGTTGTTGTTTATTTGACGTTGTTATTGTTGTTGTTGTTGTTGTTTATTTGACGTTGTTGTTATTGTTGTTATTTATTTGACGTTGTTGTTGTTGTTGTTTATTAGATGTTATTAATGTTGTTGACATTGTTGTTGTTGTTTTTGTTGTTTATTTGACGTTGTTGTTGTTGTTGTTGTTTTTGTTGTTGTTATTGTTGGTGTTGTTGTTGTTTATTTGACGTTGTTGTTGTTGTTGTTTATTTGACGTTGTTGTCGTTGTTGTTTATTTGACGTTGTTGTTGTTATTTATTTGACGTTGTTGTTGTTGATGTTTATTTGACGTTGTTGTTGTTGTTTATTTAACATTGTTGTTGTTGACGTTGTTGTTGTAGTTGTTTATTTGACGTTGTTGTTGTTGTTGTTGTTTATTTGATGTTGTTTTAGTTGTTGTTGTTTATTTAACGTTGTTGTTGTTTTTTATTTGACGTTGTTGTTGTTGACATTGTTGTTGTTGTTGTTTATTTGACGTTGTTGTTGTTGTTTTTTATTTGACGTTGTTGTTGTTAACATTGTTGTTGTTGTTGTTTATTTGACGTTGTTGTTGTTGTTGTTTATTTGACGTAGTTGTTGTTATTGACGTTATTGTTGTTGTTGTTGTTGTTTATTTAACATTTTTGTTGTTGTTTTTGTTGTTTATTTGACGTTGTTGTTGTTGTTGTTGTTGTTTTTGTTGTTGTTTTTGTTGTTGTTATTGTTGGTGTTGTTGTTGTTTATTTGACGTTGTTGTTGTTGTTGTTTATTTGACATTGTTGTTGTTGTTGTTTATTTGAGGTTGTTGTTGTTATTTATTTGACGTTGTTATTGTTGTTGTTTATTTGACGTTGTTGTTGTTGTTTATTTGACATTGTTGTCGTTGACGTTGTTGTTGTAGTTGTTTATTTGACGTTGTTGTTGTTGTTGTTGTTGTTGTTTATTTGATGTTGTTTTAGTTGTTGCTGTTTATTTAACGTTGTTGTTGTTTTTTATTTGACGTTGTTGTTGTTGACATTGTTGTTGTTGTTGTTTATTTGACGTTGTTGTTGTTGTTTTTTATTTGACGTTGTTGTTGTTAACATTGTTGTTGTTGTTGTTTATTTGACGTTGTTGTTGTTGTTGTTTATTTGACGTAGTTGTTGTTATTGACGTTGTTGTTGTTGTTGTTGTTGTTGTTTATTTGACATTTTTGTTGTTGTTTTTGTTGTTTATTTGACGTTGTTGTTGTTGTTGTTGTTGTTGTTGTTGTTTTTGTTGTTGTTATTGTTGGTGTTGTTGTTGTTTATTTGACGTTGTTGTTGTTGTTGTTTATTTGACGTTGTTGTTGTTGTTGTTTATTTGACGTTGTTGTTGTTATTTATTTGATGTTGTTGTTGTTGTTTATTTGACGTTGTTGTTGTTGTTTATTTGACATTGTTGTTGTTGACGTTGTTGTTGTAGTTGTTTATTTGACGTTGTTGTTGTTGTTGTTGTTGTTTATTTGATGTTGTTTTAGTTGTTGTTGTTTATTTAACGTTGTTGTTGTTTTTTATTTGACGTTGTTGTTGTTGACATTGTTGTTGTTGTTGTTTATTTGACGTTGTTGTTGTTGTTTTTTATTTGACGTTGTTGTTGTTAACATTGTTGTTGTTGTTGTTTATTTGACGTTGTTGTTGTTGTTTATTTGACGTAGTTGTTGTTATTGACGTTGTTGTTGTTGTTGTTGTTGTTGTTTATTTGACATTTTTGTTGTTGTTTTTGTTGTTTATTTGACGTTATTGTTGTTGTTTATTTGACGTTGTTGTCGTTGTTGTTTATTTGACGTTGTTGTTGTTATTTATTTGACGTTGTTGTTGTTGATGTTTATTTGACGTTGTTGTTGTTGTTTATTTGACATTGTTGTTGTTGACGTTGTTGTTGTAGTTGTTTATTTGACGTTGTTGTTGTTGTTGTTGTTGTTTATTTGATGTTGTTTTAGTTGTTGTTGTTTATTTAACGTTGTTGTTGTTTTTTATTTGACGTTGTTGTTGTTGACATTGTTGTTGTTGTTGTTTATTTGACGTTGTTGTTGTTGTTTTTTATTTGACGTTGTTGTTGTTAACATTGTTGTTGTTGTTGTTTATTTGACGTTGTTGTTGTTGTTTATTTGACGTAGTTGTTGTTATTGACGTTGTTGTTGTTGTTGTTGTTGTTTATTTGACATTTTTGTTGTTGTTTTTGTTGTTTATTTGACGTTATTGTTGTTGTTTATTTGACGTTGTTATTGTTGTTGTTGTTGTTTATTTGACGTTATTGTTGTTGTTTATTTGACGTTGTTATTATTGTTGTTGTTGTTGTTTATTTGACGTTGTTGTTGACGTTGTTGTTATTGTTGTTGTTTATTTGACGTTGTTGTTGTTGTTGTTGTTTATTAGATGTTGTTAATGTTGTTGACATTGTTGTTGTTGTTTTTGTTGTTTATTTGACGTTGTTGTTGTTGTTGTTGTTTTTGTTGTTGTTATTGTTGGTGTTGTTGTTGTTTATTTGACGTTGTTGTTGTTGTTGTTTATTTGACGTTGTTGTTGTTGTTGTTGTTTATTTGACGTTGTTGTTGTTATTTATTTGATGTTGTTGTTGTTGTTGTTGTTTATTTGACGTTGTTGTTGTTGTTTATTTGACATTGTTGTTGTTGACGTTGTTGTTGTAGTTGTTTATTTGACGTTGTTGTTGTTGTTGTTGTTGTTGTTTATTTGATGTTGTTTTAGTTGTTGTTGTTTATTTAACGTTGTTGTTGTTTTTTATTTGACGTTGTTGTTGTTGACATTGTTGTTGTTGTTGTTTATTTGACGTTGTTGTTGTTGTTTTTTATTTGACGTTGTTGTTGTTAACATTGTTGTTGTTGTTGTTTATTTGACGTTGTTGTTGTTGTTTATTTGACGTAGTTGTTGTTATTGACGTTGTTGTTGTTGTTGTTGTTGTTGTTTATTTGACATTTTTGTTGTTGTTTTTGTTGTTTATTTGACGTTATTGTTGTTGTTTATTTGACGTTGTTATTGTTGTTGTTGTGGTTTATTTGACGTTATTGTTGTTGTTTATTTGACGTTGTTATTATTGTTGTTGTTGTTGTTTATTTGACGTTGTTGTTGACGTTGTTGTTATTGTTGTTGTTTATTTGACGTTGTTGTTGTTGTTGTTTATTAGATGTTGTTAATGTTGTTGACATTGTTGTTGTTGTTTTTGTTGTTTATTTGACGTTGTTGTTGTTGTTGTTGTTGTTGTCTTTGTTGTTGTTATTGTTGGTGTTGTTGTTGTTTATTTGACGTTGTTGTTGTTGTTGTTTATTTGACGTTGTTGTCGTTGTTGTTTATTTGACGTTGTTGTTGTTATTTATTTGACGTTGTTGTTGTTGATGTTTATTTGACGTTGTTGTTGTTGATGTTTATTTGACGTTGTTGTTGTTGTTTATTTGACATTGTTGTTGTTGACGTTGTTGTTGTAGTTGTTTATTTGACGTTGTTGTTGTTGTTGTTGTTTATTTGATGTTGTTTTAGTTGTTGTTATTTATTTAACGTTGTTGTTGTTTTTTATTTGACGTTGTTGTTGTTGACATTGTTGTTGTTGTTGTTTATTTGACGTTGTTGTTGTTGTTTTTTATTTGACGTTGTTGTTGTTAACATTGTTGTTGTTGTTGTTTATTTGACGTTGTTGTTGTTGTTTATTTGACGTAGTTGTTGTTATTGACGTTGTTGTTGTTGTTGTTGTTGTTGTTTATTTGACATTTTTGTTGTTGTTTTTGTTGTTTATTTGACGTTATTGTTGTTGTTTATTTGACGTTGTTGTCGTTGTTGTTTATTTGACGTTGTTGTTGTTATTTATTTGACGTTGTTGTTGTTGATGTTTATTTGACGTTGTTGTTGTTGTTTATTTGACATTGTTGTTGTTGACGTTGTTGTTGTAGTTGTTTATTTGACGTTGTTGTTGTTGTTGTTGTTGTTTATTTGATGTTGTTTTAGTTGTTGTTGTTTATTTAACGTTGTTGTTGTTTTTTATTTGACGTTGTTGTTGTTGACATTGTTGTTGTTGTTGTTTATTTGACGTTGTTGTTGTTGTTTGTTATTTGACGTTGTTGTTGTTGTTTGTTATTTGACGTTGTTGTTGTTAACATTGTTGTTGTTGTTTATTTGACGTTGTTGTTGTTGTTGTTTATTTGACGTAGTTGTTGTTATTGACGTTGTTGTTGTTGTTGTTTATTTGACATTTTTGTTGTTGTTTTTGTTGTTTATTTGACGTTGTTGTTTTTGTTTTTGTTGTTGTTTTTTTTGTTGTTGTTATTGTTGGTGTTGTTGTTGTTTATTTGACGTTGTTGTTGTTGTTGTTTATTTGACGTTGTTGTTGTTGTTTTTTATTTGACGTTGTTGTTGTTAACATTGTTGTTGTTGTTGTTTATTTGACGTTGTTGTTGTTGTTGTTTATTTGACGTAGTTGTTGTTATTGACGTTGTTGTTGTTGTTGTTGTTGTTTATTTGACATTTTTGTTGTTGTTTTTGTTGTTTATTTGACGTTGTTGTTGTTGTTGTTGTTGTTTTTGTTGTTGTTATTGTAAGTGTTGTTGTTGTTGTTTTTGACGTTGTTGTTGTTATTGTTTATTTAACGTTGTTGTTGTTTATTTGACGTTGTTGTTGTTATTTATTTGATGTTGTTGTTGTTGTTGTTTATTTGACGTTGTTGTTGTTGTTTATTTGACATTGTTGTTGTTGACGTTGTTGTTGTAGTTGTTTATTTGACGTTGTTGTTGTTGTTGTTGTTGTTTTTTATTTGATGTTGTTTTAGTTGTTGTTGTTTATTTAACGTTGTTGTTGTTTTTTATTTGACGTTGTTGTTGTTGACATTGTTGTTGTTGTTGTTTATTTGACGTTGTTGTTGTTGTTTTTTATTTGACGTTGTTGTTGTTAACATTGTTGTTGTTGTTGTTTATTTGACGTTGTTGTTGTTGTTTATTTGATGTAGTTGTTGTTATTGACGTTGTTGTTGTTGTTGTTGTTGTTGTTTATTTGACATTTTTGTTGTTGTTTTTGTTGTTTATTTGACGTTATTGTTGTTGTTTATTTGACGTTGTTATTGTTGTTGTTGTTGTTTATTTGACGTTATTGTTGTTGTTTATTTGACGTTGTTATTATTGTTGTTGTTGTTGTTTATTTGACGTTGTTGTTGACGTTGTTGTTATTGTTGTTGTTTATTTGACGTTGTTGTTGTTGTTGTTGTTTATTAGATGTTGTTAATGTTGTTGACATTGTTGTTGTTGTTTTTGTTGTTTATTTGACGTTGTTGTTGTTGTTGTTGTTTTTGTTGTTGTTATTGTTGGTGTTGTTGTTGTTTATTTGACGTTGTTGTTGTTGTTGTTGTTTATTTGACGTTGTTGTTGTTGTTGTTGTTGTTTATTTGACGTTGTTGTTGTTATTTATTTGATGTTGTTGTTGTTGTTGTTGT
>OX451735.1:1338087700-1338100200 GCA_948472305.1 Vicia faba | reverse complement strand
TTGTTGTTTATTTGACGTAGTTGTTGTTATTGACGTTGTTGTTGTTGTTGTTGTTTATTTGACATTTTTGTTGTTGTTTTTGTTGTTTATTTGACGTTGTTGTTGTTGTTTTTGTTGTTGTTATTGTTGGTGTTGTTGTTGTTTATTTGACGTTGTTGTTGTTGTTGTTTATTTGACGTTGTTGTTGTTGTTGTTGTTTATTTGACGTTGTTGTTGTTATTTATTAGATGTTGTTGTTGTTGTTGTTTATTTGACGTTGTTGTTGTTGTTTATTTGACATTGTTGTTGTTGACGTTGTTGTTGTAGTTGTTTATTTGACGTTGTTGTTGTTATTGTTGTTGTTGTTTATTTGATGTTGTTTTAGTTGTTGTTGTTTATTTAACGTTGTTGTTGTTTTTTATTTGACGTTGTTGTTGTTGACATTGTTGTTGTTGTTGTTTATTTGACGTTGTTGTTGTTTTTTTTATTTGACGTTGTTGTTGTTAACATTGTTGTTGTTGTTTATTTGACGTTGTTGTTGTTGTTGTTTATTTGATGTTGTTGTTGTTGTTGTTGTTGTTGTTTATTTGACGTTGTTGTTGTTATTTATTTGACGTTGTTGTTGTTGTTGTTGTTTATTTGACGTTGTTGTTGTTGTTGTTGTTTATTTGACATTGTTGTTGTTGACGTTGTTGTTGTAGTTGTTTATTTGACGTTGTTGTTGTTGTTGTTCTTGTTTATTTGATGTTGTTTTAGTTGTTGTTGTTTATTTAACGTTGTTGTTGTTTTTTATTTGACGTTGTTGTTGTTGACATTGTTGTTGTTGTTGTTTATTTGACGTTGTTGTTATTGTTTTTTATTTGACGTTGTTGTTGTTAACATTGTTGTTGTTGTTGTTGTTTATTTGACGTTGTTGTTGTTGTTGTTGTTTATTTGACGTAGTTGTTGTTATTGACGTTGTTGTTGTTGTTGTTGTTTATTTGACATTTTTGTTGTTGTTTTTGTTGTTTATTTGACGTTGTTGTTGTTGTTGTTGTTGTTGTTTTTGTTGTTGTTATTGTTGGTGTTGTTGTTGTTTATTTGACGTTGTTGTTGTTGTTGTTTATTTGACGTTGTTGTTGTTGTTGTTGTTTATTTGACGTTGTTGTTGTTATTTATTAGATGTTGTTGTTGTTGTTGTTTATTTGACGTTGTTGTTGTTATTTATTTGACATTGTTGTTGTTGACGTTGTTGTTGTAGTTGTTTATTTGACATTGTTGTTGTTATTGTTGTTGTTGTTTATTTGATGTTGTTTTAGTTGTTGTTGTTTATTTAACGTTGTTGTTGTTTTTTATTTGACGTTGTTGTTGTTGACATTGTTGTTGTTGTTGTTTATTTGACGTTGTTGTTGTTTTTTTTATTTGACGTTGTTGTTGTTAACATTGTTGTTGTTGTTTATTTGACGTTGTTGTTGTTGTTTATTTGACGTAGTTGTTGTTATTGACGTTGTTGTTGTTGTTGTTGTTTATTTGACATTTTTGTTGTTGCTGATGTTGTTGTTGTTGTTTTTTATTTGACGTTGTTGTTGTTGTTGTTTATTTGACGTTGTTGTTGTTGTTATTATTGTTGTTGTTGTTAATTTGACGTTGTTGTTGTTGTTGTTGTTTATTTGACGTTGTTGTTGTTTATTTGACGTTGTTGTTGTTGTTGTTGTTTATTTGATGTTGTTGTTGACGTTGTTGTTATTGTTGTTTATTTGACGTTGTTGTTGTTGTTGTTGTTATTTATTAGACGTTGTTAATGTTGTTGACACTGTTGTTGTTGTTTTTGTTGTTTATTTGACGTTGTTGTTGTTGTTGTTATTGTTGTTGTTGTTTTTGTTGTTGTTATTGTTGGTGTTGTTGTTGTTTATTTGACGTTGTTGTTGTTGTTGTTGTTTATTTGACGTTGTTGTTGTTGTTTATTTGACGTTGTTGTTGTTGTTGTTGTTTATTTGACGTTGTTGTTGTTGTTGTTTATTTGACATTGTTGTTGTTGTTGTTGTTGTTGTTGTTGTTGACGTTGTTGTTGTCGTTGTTTATTTGACATTGTTGTTGTTGTTGTTGTTTATTTGATGTTGTTGTTGTTGTTATTTATTTGATGTTGTTGTTGTTGTTTATTTGACGTTATTGTTGTTGTTTATTTGACGTTGTTATTGTTGTTGTTGTTGTTTATTTGACGTTATTGTTGTTGTTTATTTGACGTTGTTATTGTTGTTGTTGTTGTTGTTTATTTGACGTTGTTGTTGAAGTTGTTGTTATTGTTGTTGTTTATTTGACGTTGTTGTTGTTGTTGTTTATTAGATGTTGTTAATGTTGTTGACATTGTTGTTGTTGTTTTTGTTGTTTATTTGACGTTGTTGTTGTTGTTGTTGTTTTTGTTGTTGTTATTGTTGGTGTTGTTGTTGTTTATTTGACGTTGTTGTTGTTGTTTATTTGACGTTGTTGTCGTTGTTGTTTATTTGACGTTGTTGTTGTTATTTATTTGACGTTGTTGTTGTTGTTGTTTATTTGACGTTGTTGTTGTTGTTTATTTGAAATTGTTGTTGTTGACGTTGTTGTTGTAGTTGTTTATTTGACGTTGTTGTTGTTGTTGTTGTTTATTTGATGTTGTTTTAGTTGTTATTGTTTATTTAACGTTGTTGTTGTTTTTTATTTGACGTTGTTGTTGTTGACATTGTTGTTGTTGTTGTTTATTTGACGTTGTTGTTGTTGTTTTTTATTTTACGTTGTTGTTGTTAACATTGTTGTTGTTGTTGTTTATTTGACGTTGTTGTTGTTGTTGTTTATTTGACGTAGTTGTTGTTATTGACGTTGTTGTTGTTGTTGTTGTTGTTTATTTGACATTTTTGTTGTTGTTTTTGTTGTTTATTTGACGTTGTTGTTGTTGTTGTTGTTGTTGTTTTTGTTGTTGTTTTTGTTGTTGTTATTGTTGGTGTTGTTGTTGTTTATTTGACGTTGTTGTTGTTGTTTATTTGACGTTGTTGTTGTTGTTGTTTATTTGACGTTGTTGTTGTTATTTATTTGACGTTGTTGTTGTTGTTGTTTATTTGACGTTGTTGTTGTTGTTTATTTGACATTGTTGTTGTTGATGTTGTTGTTGTAGTTGTTTATTTGACGTTGTTATTGTTGTTGTTGTTTATTTGATGTTGTTTTAGTTGTTGTTGTTTATTTAACGTTGTTGTTGTTTTTTATTTCACGTTGTTGTTGTTGACATTGTTGTTGTTGTTTATTTGACGTTGTTGTTGTTGTTGTTTTTTATTTGACGTTGTTATTGTTAACATTGTTGTTGTTGTTGTTTATTTGACGTTGTTGTTGTTGTTGTTGTTTATTTGACGTAGTTGTTGTTATTGACGTTGTTGTTGTTGTTGTTGTTTATTTGACATTTTTGTTGTTGTTTTTGTTGTTTATTTGACGGTGTTGTTGTTGTTGTTGTTGTTGTTGTTTTTGTTGTTGTTATTGTTGGTGTTGTTGTTGTTTATTTGACGTTGTTGTTGTTGTTGTTTATTTGACATTGTTGTTGTTGTTGTTAATTTGACGTTGTTGTTGTTATTTATTTGACGTTGTTGTTGTTGTTGTTTATTTGACGTTGTTGTTGTTGTTTATTTGACATTGTTGTTGTTGACGTTGTTGTTGTAGTTGTTTATTTGACGTTGTTGTTGTTGTTGTTGTTTATTTGATGTTGTTTTAGTTGTTGTTGTTTATTAAACGTTGTTGTTTTTTTTATTTGACGTTGTTGTTGTTGACATTGTTGTTGTTGTTGTTTATTTGACGTTGTTGTTGTTGTTTTTTATTTGACGTTGTTGATAACATTGTTGTTGTTGTTGTTTATTTGACGTTGTTGTTGTTGTTGTTTATTTGACGTAGTTGTTGTTATTGACGTTGTTGTTGTTGTTTATTTGACATTTTTGTTGTTGTTGATGTTGTTGTTGTTGTTTTTTATTTGACGTTGTTGTTGTTGTTGTTTATTTGACGTTGTTGTTGTTATTATTGTTGTTGTTGTTAATTTGACGTTGTTGTTGTTGTTGTTTATTTGACGTTGTTGTTGTTGTTGTTTATTTGATGTTGTTGTTGACGTTGTTGTTGTTGTTTATTTGACGTTGTTGTTGTTGTTGTTGTTATTTATTAGACGTTGTTAATGTTGTTGACACTGTTGTTGTTGTTTTTGTTGTTTATTTGACGTTGTTGTTGTTGTTGTTATTGTTGTTGTTGTTTTTGTTGTTGTTATTGTTGGTGTTGTTGTTGTTTATTTGACGTTGTTGTTGTTGTTGTTTATTTGACGTTGTTGTTGTTGTTTATTTGAAGTTGTTGTTGTTGTTGTTTATTTGACATTGTTGTTGTTGTTGTTTATTTGACATTGTTGTTGTTGTTGTTGTTGTTGTTGACGTTGTTGTTGTACTTGTTTATTTGACATTGTTGTTGTTGTTGTTGTTTATTTGATGTTGTTGTTGTTGTTATTTATTTGATGTTGTTGTTGTTTATTTGACGTTATTGTTGTTGTTTATTTGACGTTGTTATTGTTGTTGTTGTTTATTTGACGTTATTGTTGTTGTTTATTTGACGTTGTTATTGTTGTTTTTGTTGTTGTTTATTTGACGTTGTTGTTGTTATTTATTTGATGTTGTTGTTGTTGTTATTTATTTGACGTTGTTGTTGTTGTTATTGTTTATTTGAAGTTGTTGTTGTTATTGTTGTTGTTTATTTGACGTTGTTGTTGTTGTTGTTGTTTATTAGATGTTGTTAATGTTGTTGACATTGTTGTTGTTGTTTTTGTTGTTTATTTGACATTGTTGTTGTTGTTGTTGTTGTTGTTTTTGTTGTTGTTATTGTTGGTGTTGTTGTTGTTTATTTGACGTTGTTGTTGTTGTTGTTTATTTGACGTTGTTGTCGTTGTTGTTTATTTGACGTTGTTGTTGTTATTTATTTGACGTTGTTGTTGTTGTTGTTGTTTATTTGACGTTGTTGTTGTTGTTGTTGTTTATTTGACATTGTTGTTGTTGACGTTGTTGTTGTAGTTGTTTATTTGAGGTTGTTGTTGTTGTTATGGTTGTTTATTTGATGTTGTTTTAGTTGTTGTTGTTTATTTAACGTTGTTGTTGTTTTTTATTTGACGTTGTTGTTGTTGACATTGTTGTTGTTGTTGTTTATTTGACGTTGTTGTTGTTGTTTTTTATTTGACGTTGTTGTTGTTAACATTGTGGTTGTTGTTGTTTATTTGACGTTGTTGTTGTTGTTGTTGTTTATTTGACGTAGTTTTTGTTATTGACGTTGTTGTTGTTGTTGTTGTTGTTGTTTATTTGACATTTTTGTTGTTGTTTTTGTTGTTTATTTGACGTTGTTGTTGTTGTTGTTTTTGTTGTTGTTTTTGTTGTTGTTATTGTTGGTGTTGTTGTTGTTTATTTGACGTTGTTGTTGTTGTTGTTGTTGTTTATTTGACGTTGTTGTTGTTGTTGTTTATTTGACGTTGTTGTTGTTATTTATTTGACGTTGTTGTTGTTGTTGTTTATTTGACGTTGTTGTTGTTGTTGTTTATTTGACATTGTTGTTGTTGACGTTGTTGTTGTAGTTGTTTATTTGACGTTGTTGTTGTTGTTGTTGTTTATTTGATGTTGTTTTAGTTTTTGTTGTTTATTTAACGTTGTTGTTGTTTTTTATTTGACGTTGTTGTTGTTGACATTGTTGTTGTTGTTGTTTATTTGACGTTGTTGTTGTTTTTTATTTGACGTTGTTGTTGTTAACATTGTTGTTGTTGTTGTTTATTTGACGTTATTGTTGTTGTTTATTTGACGTAGTTGTTGTTATTGACGTTGTTGTTGTTGTTGTTGTTGTTGTTTATTTGACATTTTTGTTGTTGTTTTTGTTGTTTATTTGATGTTGTTGTTGTTGTTGTTGTTTTTGTTGTTGTTATTGTTGGTGTTGTTGTTGTTTATTTGACGTTGTTGTTGTTGTTGTTTATTTGACATTGTTGTTGTTGTTGTTTATTTGACGTTGTTGTTGTTATTTATTTGACGTTGTTGTTGTTGTTGTTTATTTGACGTTGTTTTTGTTGTTTATTTGACGTTGTTGTTGTTGTTGTTATTGTTGTTGTTGTTTTTGTTGTTGTTTATTTGACGTTGGTGTTGTTGTTGTTTATTTGACGTTGTTGTTGTTGTTGTTGTTGTTTATTTGACGTTGTTGTTGTTGTTTATTTGACGTTGTTATTGTTGTTGTTGTTTATTTGACGTTGTTGTTGTTGTTGTTGTTTATTTGACGTTGTTGTTGTTGTTTATTTGACGTTGTTATTGTTGTTGTTGTTTATTTGACGTTGTTGTTGTTGTTGTTTATTTGACATTGTTGTTGTTGTTGTTGTTGTTGTTGACGTTGTTGTTGTACTTGTTTATTTGACATTGTTGTTGTTGTTTATTTGATGTTGTTGTTGTTGTTATTTATTTGATGTTGTTGTTGTTGTTTATTTGACGTTATTGTTGTTGTTTATTTGACGTTGGTATTGTTGTTGTTGTTGTTTATTTGACGTTATTGTTGTTGTTTATTTGACGTTGTTATTGTTGTTGTTGTTGTGGTTTATTTGACGTTGTTGTTGAAGTTGTTGTTATTGTTGTTGTTTATTTGACGTTGTTGTTGTTGTTGTTTATTAGATGTTGTTAATGTTGTTGACATTGTTGTTGTTGTTTTTGTTGTTTATTTGACGTTGTTGTTGTTGTTGTTGTTTTTGTTGTTGTTATTGTTGGTGTTGTTGTTGTTTATTTGACGTTGTTGTTGTTGTTTATTTGACGTTGTTGTCGTTGTTGTTTATTTGACGTTGTTGTTGTTATTTATTTGACGTTGTTGTTGTTGTTGTTTATTTGACGTTGTTGTTGTTGTTTATTTGAAATTGTTGTTGTTGACGTTGTTGTTGTAGTTGTTTATTTGACGTTGTTGTTGTTGTTGTTGTTGTTTATTTGATGTTGTTTTAGTTGTTATTGTTTATTTAACGTTGTTGTTGTTTTTTATTTGACGTTGTTGTTGTTGACATTGTTGTTGTTGTTGTTTATTTGACGTTGTTGTTGTTGTTTTTTATTTTACGTTGTTGTTGTTAACATTGTTGTTGTTGTTGTTTATTTGACGTTGTTGTTGTTGTTTATTTGACGTAGTTGTTGTTATTGACGTTGTTGTTGTTGTTGTTGTTGTTTATTTGACATTTTTGTTGTTGTTTTTGTTGTTTATTTGACGTTGTTGTTGTTGTTGTTGTTGTTTTTGTTGTTGTTTTTGTTGTTGTTATTGTTGGTGTTGTTGTTGTTTATTTGACGTTGTTGTTGTTGTTTATTTGACGTTGTTGTTGTTGTTGTTTATTTGACGTTGTTGTTGTTATTTATTTGACGTTGTTGTTGTTGTTTATTTGACGTTGTTGTTGTTGTTTATTTGACATTGTTGTTGTTGATGTTGTTGTTGTAGTTGTTTATTTGACGTTGTTGTTGTTGTTGTTGTTTATTTGATGTTGTTTTAGTTGTTGTTGTTTATTTAACGTTGTTGTTGTTTTTTATTTCACGTTGTTGTTGTTGACATTGTTGTTGTTGTTTATTTGACGTTGTTGTTGTTGTTTTTTATTTGACGTTGTTGTTGTTAACATTGTTGTTGTTGTTGTTTATTTGACGTTGTTGTTGTTGTTGTTTATTTGACGTAGTTGTTGTTATTGACGTTGTTGTTGTTGTTGTTGTTTATTTGACATTTTTGTTGTTGTTTTTGTTGTTTATTTGACGTTGTTGTTGTTGTTGTTGTTGTTGTTGTTTTTGTTGTTGTTATTGTTGGTGTTGTTGTTGTTTATTTGACGTTGTTGTTGTTGTTGTTTATTTGACATTGTTGTTGTTGTTGTTAATTTGACGTTGTTGTTGTTATTTATTTGACGTTGTTGTTGTTGTTGTTTATTTGACGTTGTTGTTGTTGTTTATTTGACATTGTTGTTGTTGACGTTGTTGTTGTAGTTGTTTATTTGACGTTGTTGTTGTTGTTGTTTATTTGATGTTGTTTTAGTTGTTGTTGTTTATTAAACGTTGTTGTTTTTTTTATTTGACGTTGTTGTTGTTGACATTGTTGTTGTTGTTGTTTATTTGACGTTGTTGTTGTTGTTTTTTATTTGACGTTGTTGTTGTTAACATTGTTGTTGTTGTTTATTTGACGTTGTTGTTGTTGTTGTTTATTTGACGTAGTTGTTGTTATTGACGTTGTTGTTGTTGTTTATTTGACATTTTTGTTGTTGTTGATGTTGTTGTTGTTGTTTTTTATTTGACGTTGTTGTTGTTGTTGTTTATTTGACGTTGTTGTTATTATTGTTGTTGTTGTTAATTTGACGTTGTTGTTGTTGTTGTTTATTTGACGTTGTTGTTGTTGTTGTTTATTTGATGTTGTTGTTGACGTTGTTGTTGTTGTTTATTTGACGTTGTTGTTGTTGTTGTTGTTATTTATTAGACGTTGTTAATGTTGTTGACACTGTTGTTGTTGTTTTTGTTGTTTATTTGACGTTGTTGTTGTTGTTATTGTTGTTGTTGCTTTTGTTGTTGTTATTGTTGGTGTTGTTGTTGTTTATTTGACGTTGTTGTTGTTGTTGTTGTTTATTTGACGTTGTTGTTGTTGTTTATTTGAAGTTGTTGTTGTTGTTGTTTATTTGACGTTGTTGTTGTTGTTGTTTATTTGACATTGTTGTTGTTGTTGTTGTTGTTGTTGTTGACGTTCTTGTTGTACTTGTTTATTTGACATTATTGTTGTTGTTGTTGTTTATTTGATGTTGTTGTTGTTGTTATTTATTTGATGTTGTTGTTGTTTATTTGACGTTATTGTTGTTGTTTATTTGACGTTGTTATTGTTGTTGTTGTTTATTTGACGTTATTGTTGTTGTTTATTTGACGTTGTTATTGTTGTTTTTGTTGTTGTTTATTTGACGTTGTTGTTGTTATTTATTTGATGTTGTTGTTATTGTTATTTATTTGACGTTGTTGTTGTTGTTATTGTTTATTTGAAGTTGTTGTTGTTATTGTTGTTGTTTATTTGACGTTGTTGTTGTTGTTGTTTATTAGATGTTGTTAATGTTGTTGACATTGTTGTTGTTGTTTTTGTTGTTTATTTGACGTTGTTGTTGTTGTTGTTGTTGTTGTTTTTGTTGTTGTTATTGTTGATGTTGTTGTTGTTTATTTGACGTTGTTGTTGTTGTTGTTTATTTGACGTTGTTGTCGTTGTTGTTTATTTGACGTTGTTGTTGTTATTTATTTGACGTTGTTGTTGTTGTTGTTTATTTGACGTTGTTGTTGTTGTTGTTTATTTGACATTGTTGTTGTTGACGTTGTTGTTGTAGTTGTTTATTTGAGGTTGTTGTTGTTGTTATGGTTGTTTATTTGATGTTGTTTTAGTTGTTGTTGTTTATTTAACGTTGTTGTTGTTTTTTATTTGACGTTGTTGTTGTTGACATTGTTGTTGTTGTTGTTTATTTGACGTTGTTGTTGTTGTTTTTTATTTGACGTTGTTGTTGTTAACATTGTGGTTGTTGTTGTTTATTTGACGTTGTTGTTGTTGTTGTTGTTTATTTGACGTAGTTTTTGTTATTGACGTTGTTGTTGTTGTTGTTGTTGTTTATTTGACATTTTTGTTGTTGTTTTTGTTGTTTATTTGACGTTGTTGTTGTTGTTGTTTTTGTTGTTGTTTTTGTTGTTGTTTTTGTTGTTGTTATTGTTGGTGTTACTGTTGTTTATTTGACGTTGTTGTTGTTGTTGTTTATTTGACGTTGTTGTTGTTGTTGTTTATTTGACGTTGTTGTTGTTATTTATTTGACGTTGTTGTTGTTGTTGTTTATTTGACGTTGTTGTTGTTGTTTATTTGACATTGTTGTTGTTGACGTTGTTGTTGTAGTTGTTTATTTGACGTTGTTGTTGTTGTTGTTGTTGTTTATTTGATGTTGTTTTAGTTTTTGTTGTTTATTTAACGTTGTTGTTGTTTTTTATTTGACGTTGTTGTTGTTGACATTGTTGTTGTTGTTGTTTATTTGACGTTGTTGTTGTTTTTTATTTGACGTTGTTGTTGTTAACATTGTTGTTGTTGTTGTTTATTTGACGTTGTTGTTGTTGTTTATTTGACGTAGTTGTTGTTATTGACGTTGTTGTTGTTGTTGTTGTTGTTTATTTGACATTTTTGTTGTTGTTTTTGTTGTTTATTTGATGTTGTTGTTGTTGTTGTTGTTGTTGTTGTTGTTTTTGTTGTTGTTATTGTTGGTGTTGTTGTTGTTTATTTGACGTTGTTGTTGTTGTTGTTTATTTGACATTGTTGTTGTTGTTGTTTATTTGACGTTGTTGTTGTTATTTATTTGACGTTGTTGTTGTTGTTGTTTATTTGACGTTGTTGTTGTTGTTTATTTGACATTGTTGTTGTTGACGTTGTTGTTGTAGTTGTTTATTTGACGTTGTTGTAGTTGTTGTTGTTGTTTATTTGATGTTGTTTTAGTTGTTGTTGTTTATTTAACGTTGTTGTTTTTTTTATTTGACGTTGTTGTTGTTTATTTGACGTTGTTGTTGTTGTTTTTTATTTGACGTTGTTGTTGTTAACATTGTTGTTGTTGTTGTTGTTTATTTGACGTTGTTGTTGTTGTTGTTTATTTGACGTAGTTGTTGTTATTGACGTTGTTGTTGTTGTTGTTTATTTGACATTTTTGTTGTTGTTGATGTTGTTGTTGTTGTTTTTTATTTGACGTTGTTGTTGTTGTTGTTTATTTGACGTTGTTGTTGTTGTTATTATTGTTGTTGTGGTTAATTTGACGTTGTTGTTGTTGTTGTTTATTTGACGTTGTTGTTGTTGTTTATTTGACGTTGTTGTTGTTGTTTATTTGATGTTGTTGTTGTTGTTAATTATTTGACGTTGTTGTTGTTGTTATTGTTTATTTGAAGTTGTTGTTGTTGTTGTTATTGTTTATTTGACGTTGTTATTGTTGTTTATTTGACGTTGTTTTTGTTATTTTACGTTGTTGTTGTTGTTGTTGTATTTGTTGTTGTTGTTGTTGTTGCTTATTTGACGTTGTTGTTATTGTTTCTATTTATTTGACGTTGTTATTGTTGTTGTTTATTTGACGTTGTTGTTGTTGTTGTTGTTTATTTGACGTTGTTGTTGTTGTTGTTTATTTGACGTTGTTGTTGTTGTTGTATTTGTTATTGTTGTTATTGTTGTTGCTTATTTGACGTTGTTGTTATTGTTGTTGTTTATTTGACGTTGTTGTTGTTGTTATTCATTTGACGTTGTTGTTGTTGTTGTTGTTTATTTGACGTTGTTGTTGTTGTTGTTGTTGTTCTTTATTTGACGTTGTTGTTGTTGTTGTTGTTCTTTATTTGACGTTGTTGTTGTTATTTATTTGACGTTGTTGTTGTTATTTATTTGACGTTGTTGTTGTTGTTTATTTGACGTTGTTGTTGTTTATTTGACGTTGTTGTTGTTTTTGTTTATTTGATGTTGGTATTGTTGTTGTTTATTTGACGTTGTTGTTAACGTTGTTGTTGTTGTTGTTTTTTTGACGTTGTTGTTGTTGTTGTTGTTTATTTGACGTTATTGTTGTTGTTGACGTTGTTGTTGTTGTTGTTGTTTATTTGACGTTATTGTTGTTGTTGACGTTGTTGTTGTTGTTTATTTGATTATGTTATTGTTGTTGTTGACATAGTTGTTGTTGTTTATTTGACGTTGTTGTTGTTATTTATTTGACGTTGTTGTTGTTGTTTATTTGACGTTGTTATTAACATTGTTGTTGTTATTGTTTATTTGACGTTGTTGTTGTTGTTGTTGTTGTTGTTTATTTGACGTTGGTATTGTTGTTGTTTATTTGACGTTGTTGTTAACGTTGTTGTTGTTGTTGTTGTTTATTTGACGTTGTTGTTGTTGTTGTTGTTTATTTGACGTTGTTGTTGTTGTTGACGTTGTTGTTGTTGTTTAATTGATGATGTTATTGTTGTTGTTGACATAATTGTTGTTGTGTATTTGACGTTGTTGTTGTTGTTGCCGTTGTTGTTTATTTGACGTTGTTGTTGTTGTTTATTTGACGTTGTTGTTGTTGTTGACGTTGTTGTTGTTGTTGACGTTGTTATTGTTGTTGTTGATGTTGTTGTTGTTGTTGTTGTTTATTTGACGTTGTTGTTGTTGTTGTTTATTTGACGTTGTTGTTGTTATTTATTTGACGTTGTTATTGTTGTTGTTTATTTGACGTTGTTGTTTATTTGACATTGTTGTTTATTTGACGTTGTTGTTGTTGTTTATTTGACGTTGTTGTTGTTATTTGAAGTTGTTGTTGTTGTATTTATTATTGTTGTTATTGTTTATTTGACGTTGTTGTTATTGTTGTTGTTTATTTGACGTTATTGTTGTTGTTTATTTGACGTTGTTATTGTTGTTGTTGTTTATTTGAGGTTGTTGTTGACGTTGTTGTTGTTGTTGTTTATTTGACGTTGTTGTTGTTGTTGTTGTTTATTAGACGTTGTTAATGTTGTTGACACTGTTGTTGTTGTTTT
>OX451735.1:1338077700-1338080200 GCA_948472305.1 Vicia faba | reverse complement strand
TTGTTGACATTGTTGTTGTTGTTGTTTATTTGACGTTGTTGTTGTTGTTTTTTATTTGATGTTGTTGTTGTTAACATTGTTGTTGTTGTTGTTTATTTGACGTTGTTGTTGTTGTTGTTGTTGTTTATTTGACGTAGTTGTTGTTATTGACGTTGTTGTTGTTGTTGTTGTTGTTTATTTGACATTTTTGTTGTTGTTGATGTTGTTGTTGTTGTTGTTGTTGTTTTTTATTTGACGTTGTTGTTGTTGTTGTTGTTTATTTGACGTTGTTGTTGTTGTTATTATTGTTGTTGTTGTTAATTTGACGTTGTTGTTGTTGTTGTTTATTTGACGATGTTGTTGTTGTTTATTTGACGTTGTTGTTGTTGTTGTTTATTTGATGTTGTTGTTGTTGTTATTTATTTGACGTTGTTGTTGTTGTTATTGTTTATTTGAAGTTGTTGTTGTTGTTATTGTTTATTTGACGTTGTTATTGTTGTTTATTTGACGTTGTTTTTGTTATTTTACGTTGTTGTTATTGTTGTATTTATTGTTGTTGTTGTTGTTGCTTATTTGACGTTGTTGTTATTGTTTCTATTTATTTGACGTTGTTATTGTTGTTGTTTATTTGATGTTGCTGTTGTTGTTGTTTATTTGACGTTGTTGTTGTTGTTTATTTGACGTTGTTGTTGTTGTTGTATTTGTTATTGTTGTTATTGTTGTTGCTTATTTGACGTTGTTGTTATTGTTGAAGTTTATTTGACGTTGTTGTTGTTGTTATTCATTTGACGTTGTTGTTGTTGTTGTTTATTTGACGTTGTTGTTGTTCCTGTTGTTTTTTATTTGACGTTGTTGTTGTTGTTCTTTATTTGACGTTGTTGTTGTCGTTGTTTTTGTTGTTTATTTGACGTTGTTGTTGTTGTTGTTTATTTGACGTTGTTGTTGTTGTTGTTTATTTGACGTTGGTATTGTTGTTGTTTATTTGACGTTGTTGTTAACGTTGTTGTTGTTGTTGTTGTTGTTTATTTGACGTTGTTGTTGTTGTTGTTGTTTATTTGACGTTATTGTTGTTGTTGACGTTGTTGTTGTTGTTTATTTGATGATGTTATTATTGTTGTTGACATAGTTGTTGTTGTTTATTTGACGTTATTGTTGTTGTTGTTGACGGTGTTGTTGTTGTTGTTGTTTATTTGACATTGTTGTTATTGTTGTTATTTATTTGACGTTGTTGTTGTTGTTTTTTATTTGACATTATTGTTGTTGTTGTTGTTGTTGTTTATTTGACGTTGTTGTTTATTTGACGTTGTTGTTGTTGTTTATTTGACGTTGTTGTTGTTATTTGAAGTTGTTGTTGTTGTTGTATTTGTTGTTGTTGTTGTTGTTTATTTGATGTTGTTGTTGTTGTTTATTTGACGTTATTGTTGTTGTTTATTTGACATTGTTATTGTTGTTGTTGTTGTTTATTTGACGTTGTTGTTGACGTTGTTGTTGTTGTTGTTGTTTATTTGACGTTGTTGTTGTTGTTGTTGTTTATTAGACGTTGTTAATGTTGTTGACATTGTTGTTGTTGTTTTTGTTGTTTAATTGACGTTGTTGTTGTTGTTGTTGTTGTTGTTTTTGTTGTTGTTATTGTTGTTGTTGTTGTTGTTTATTTGACGTTGTTGTTGTTGTTGTTTATTTGATGTTGTTGTTGTTGTTGTTATTTATTTGATGTTGTTGTTGTTGTTTATTTGACGTTATTGTTGTTGTTTATTTGACGTTGTTATTGTTGTTGTTGTTGTTTATTTGACGTTATTGTTGTTGTTTATTTGACGTTGTTATTGTTGTTGTTGTTGTTGTTTATTTGACGTTGTTGTTGACGTTGTTGTTATTGTTGTTATTTATTTGACGTTGTTGTTGTTGTTGTTGTTTATTAGATGTTGTTAATGTTGTTGACATTGTTGTTGTTGTTTTTGTTGTTTATTTGACGTTGTTGTTGTTGTTGTTGTTTTTGTTGTTGTTATTGTTGGTGTTGTTGTTGTTTATTTGACGTTGTTGCTGTTGTTGTTTATTTGACGTTGTTGTCATTGTTGTTTATTTGACGTTGTTGTTGTTATTTATTTGACGTTGTTGTTGTTGTTGTTTATTTGACGTTGTTGTTATTGTTGTTGTTTATTTGACATTGTTGTTGTTGACGTTGTTATTGTAGTTGTTTATTTGACGTTGTTGTTGTTGTTGTTGTTGTTGTTTATTTGCTGTTGTTTTAGTTGTTGTTGTTTATTTAACGTTGTTGTTGTTTTTTATTTGACGTTGTTATTGTTGACATTGTTGTTGTTGTTTATTTGACGTTGTTGTTGTTGTTTTTTATTTGATGTTGTTGTTGTTAACATTGTTGTTGTTGTTGTTTATTTGACGTTGTTGTTGTTGTTGTTGTTGTTTATTTGACGTAGTTGTTGTTATTGACGTTGTTGTTGTTGTTGTTGTTGTTGTTTATTTGACATTTTTGTTGTTGTTGATGTTGTTGTTGTTGTTGTTGTTGTTT
>OX451735.1:1338065200-1338072700 GCA_948472305.1 Vicia faba | reverse complement strand
TTGACGTTGTTGTTGTTGTTGTTATTTATTAGACGTTGTTAATGTTGTTGACACTGTTGTTGTTGTTGTTTTTGTTGTTTATTTGACGTTGTTGTTGTTGTTGTTGTTTATTAGACGTTGTTAATGTTGTTGACACTGTTGTTGTTGTTTTTGTTGTTTATTTGACGTTGTTGTTGTTGTTGTTGTTATTGTTGTTGTTGTTTTTGTTGTTGTTATTGTTGGTGTTGTTGTTGTTTATTTGACGTTGTTGTTGTTGTTGTTGTTTATTTGACGTTGTTGTTGTTGTTTATTTGACGTTGTTGTTGTTGTTGTTGTTTATTTGACGTTGTTGTTGTTGTTGTTTATTTGACATTGTTGTTGTTGTTGTTGTTGACATTGTTGTTGTACTTGTTTATTTGACATTGTTGTTGTTGTTGTTGTTTATTTGATGTTGTTGTTGTTGTTATTTATTTGATGTTGTTGTTGTTGTTTATTTGACGTTATTGTTGTTGTTTATTTGACATTGTTATTGTTGTTGTTGTTGTTTATTTGACGTTATTGTTGTTGTTTATTTGACGTTGTTATTGTTGTTGTTGTTGTTGTTTATTTGACGTTGTTGTTGACGTTGTTGTTATTGTTGTTGTTTATTTGACGTTGTTGTTGTTGTTGTTTATTAGATGTTGTTAATGTTGTTGACATTGTTGTTGTTGTTTTTGTTGTTTATTTGACGTTGTTGTTGTTGTTGTTGTTTTTGTTGTTGTTATTGTTGGTGTTGGTGTTATTTATTTGACGTTGTTGCTGTTGTTGTTTATTTGACGTTGTTGTCATTGTTGTTTATTTGACGTTGTTGTTGTTATTTATTTGACGTTGTTGTTGTTGTTGTTTATTTGACGTTGTTGTTGTTGTTGTTGTTTATTTGACATTGTTGTTGTTGACGTTGTTATTGTAGTTGTTTATTTGACGTTGTTGTTGTTGTTGTTGTTGTTGTTGTTTATTTGATGTTGTTTTAGTTGTTGTTGTTTATTTAACGTTGTTGTTGTTTTTTATTTGACGTTGTTGTTGTTGACATTGTTGTTGTTGTTGTTTATTTGACGTTGTTGTTGTTGTTTTTTATTTGATGTTGTTGTTGTTAACATTGTTGTTGTTGTTGTTTATTTGACGTTGTTGTTGTTGTTGTTGTTTATTTGACGTAGTTGTTGTTATTGACGTTGTTGTTGTTGTTGTTGTTGTTTATTTGACATTTTTGTTGTTGTTGATGTTGTTGTTGTTGTTGTTGTTGTTTTTTATTTGACGTTGTTGTTGTTGTTGTTGTTGTTGTTTATTTGACGTTGTTGTTGTTGTTATTATTGTTGTTGTTGTTAATTTGACGTTGTTGTTGTTGTTGTTTATTTGACGTTGTTGTTGTTGTTTATTTGACGTTGTTGTTGTTGTTGTTTATTTGATGTTGTTGTTGTTATTAATTTGACGTTGTTGTTGTTGTTATTGTTTATTTGAAGTTGTTGTTGTTGTTATTGTTTATTTGGCGTTGTTATTGTTGTTTATTTGAAGTTGTTTTTGTTATTTTACGTTGTTGTTGTTGTTGTTGTATTTGTTGTTGTTGTTGTTGTTGCTTATTTGACGTTGTTGTTATTGTTTCTATTTATTTGTCGTTGTTATTGTTGTTGTTTATTTGATGTTGTTGTTGTTGTTGTTTATTTGACGTTGTTGTTGTTGTTTATTTGACATTGTTGTTGTTGTTGTATTTGTTATTGTTGTTATTGTTGTTGCTTATTTGACGTTGTTGTTATTGTTGAAGTTTATTTGACGTTGTTGTTGTTGTTATTCATTTGACATTGTTGTTGTTGTTGTTTATTTGACGTTGTTGTTGTTCCTGTTGTTTTTTATTTGACGTTGTTGTTGTTGTTGTTCTTTATTTGACGTTGTTGTTGTCGTTGTTTTTGTTGTTTATTTGACGTTGTTGTTGTTGTTGTTTATTTGACGTTGTTGTTGTTGTTTATTTGACGTTGGTATTGTTGTTGTTTATTTGACGTTGTTGTTAACGTTGTTGTTGTTGTTGTTGTTGTTTATTTGACATTGTTGTTGTTGTTGTTTATTTGACGTTATTGTTGTTGTTGACGTTGTTGTTGTTGTTTATTTGATGATGTTATTATTGTTGTTGACATAGTTGTTGTTGTTTATTTGACGTTATTGTTGTTGTTATTGACGGTGTTGTTGTTGTTGTTGTTTATTTGACATTGTTATTGTTGTTATTTATTTGACGTTGTTGTTGTTGTTTTTTATTTGACATTATTGTTGTTGTTGTTGTTGTTTATTTGACGTTGTTGTTTATTTGACGTTGTTGTTGTTTATTTGACGTTGTTGTTGTTATTTGAAGTTGTTGTTGTTGTTGTATTTGTTGTTGTTGTTGTTGTTTATTTGATGTTGTTGTTGTTGTTTATTTGACGTTATTGTTGTTGTTTATTTGACATTGTTATTGTTGTTGTTGTTGTTTATTTGACGTTGTTGTTGACGTTGTTGTTGTTGTTGTTGTTGTGTATTTGACGTTGTTGTTATTGTTGTTTATTTGACGTTGTTGTTGTTGTTGTTTATTTGACGTTGTTGTTGTTGTTTATTTGACGTTGTTGTTGTTGTTGTTTATTTGACGTTATTGTTGTTGTTTATTTGACGTTGTTATTGTTGTTGTTGTTGTTTATTTGACGTTGCTGTTGACGTTGTTGTTGTTGTTGTTTATTTGACGTTGTTGTTGTTGTTGTTATTTATTAGACGTTGTTAATGTTGTTGACACTGTTGTTGTTGTTTTTGTTGTTTATTTGACGTTGTTGTTGTTGTTGTTATTGTTGTTGTTGTTTTTGTTGTTGTTATTGTTGGTGTTGTTGTTGTTTATTTGACGTTGTTGTTGTTGTTGTTGTTTATTTGACGTTGTTGTTGTTGTTTATTTGACGTTGTTGTTGTTGTTGTTTATTTGACGTTGTTGTTGTTGTTGTTGTTTATTTGACATTGTTGTTGTTGTTGTTAATGACATTGTTGTTGTACTTGTTTATTTGACATTGTTGTTGTTGTTGTTGTTTATTTGATGTTGTTGTTGTTGTTGTTATTTATTTGATGTTGTTGTTGTTGTTTATTTGACGTTATTGTTGTTGTTTATTTGACGTTGTTATTGTTGTTGTTGTTGTTTATTTGACGTTATTGTTGTTGTTTATTTGACGTTGTTATTGTTATTGTTGTTGTTGTTTATTTGACGTTGTTGTTGACGTTGTTGTTATTGTTGTTGTTTATTTGACGTTGTTGTTGTTGTTGTTTATTAGATGTTGTTAATGTTGTTGACATTGTTGTTGTTGTTGTTGTTTATTTGACGTTGTTGTTGTTGTTGTTGTTGATTTTGTTGTTGTTATTGTTGGTGTTGTTGTTGTTTATTTGACGTTGTTGTTGTTGTTTATTTGACATTGTTGTCGTTGTTGTTTATTTGACGTTGTTGTTGTTATTTATTTGACATTGTTGTTGTTGTTGTTTATTTGACGTTGTTGTTGTTGTTTATTTGACATTGTTGTTGTTGACGTTGTTGTTGTAGTTGTTTATTTGACGTTGTTGTTGTTGTTGTTGTTTATTTGATGTTGTTTTAGTTGTTGTTGTTTATTTAACGTTGTTGTTGTTTTTTATTTGACGTTGTTGTTGTTGACATTGTTGTTGTTGTTGTTTATTTGACGTTGTTGTTGTTGTTTTTTATTTGATGTTGTTGTTGTTAACATTGTTGTTGTTGTTGTTGTTGTTGTTTATTTGATGTTGTTTTAGTTGTTGTTGTTTATTTAACGTTGTTGTTGTTTTTTATTTGACGTTGTTGTTGTTGACATTGTTGTTGTTGTTGTTGTTTATTTGACGTTGTTGTTTTTGTTTTTTATTTGATGTTGTTGTTGTTAACATTGTTGTTGTTGTTGTTTATTTGACGTTGTTGTTGTTGTTGTTTATTTGACGTAGTTGTTGTTATTGACGTTGTTGTTGTTGTTGTTGTTGTTGTTGTTTATTTGACATTTTTGTTGTTGTTGATGTTGTTGTTGTTGTTGTTGTTTTTTATTTGACGTTGTTGTTGTTGTTGTTGTTTATCTGACGTTGTTGTTGTTGTTATTATTGTTGTTGTTGTTAATTTGACGTTGTTGTTGTTGTTGTTTATTTGACGTTGTTGTTGTTGTTCATTTGACGTTGTTGTTGTTGTTGTTTATTTGATGTTGTTGTTGTTGTTATTTATTTGACGTTGTTGTTGTTGTTATTGTTTATTTGAAGTTGTTGTTGTTGTTATTGTTTATTTGACGTTGTTATTGTTGTTTATTTGACGTTGTTTTTGTTATTTTACGTTGTTGTTGTTGTTGTTGTATTTGTTGTTGTTGTTGTTGTTGTTGCTTATTTGACGTTGTTGTTATTGTTTCTATTTATTTGACGTTGTTATTGTTGTTGTTTATTTGACGTTGCTGTTGTTGTTGTTTATTTAACGTTGTTGTTGTTGTTTATTTGACGTTGTTGTTGTTGTTGTATTTGTTATAGTTGTTATTGTTGTTGCTTATTTGACGTTGTTGTTATTGTTGAAGTTTATTTGACGTTGTTGTTATTCATTTGACGTTGTTGTTGTTGTTGTTTATTTGACGTTGTTGTTGTTGCTGTTGTTTTTTATTTGACGTTGTTGTTGTTGTTCTTTATTTGACGTTGTTGTTGTCGTTGTTTTTGTTATTTATTTGACGTTGTTGTTAACGTTGTTGTTGTTGTTGTTCTTTATTTGACGTTGTTGTTGTTGTTGTTGTTTATTTGACGTTGGTATTATTGTTGTTTATTTGACATTGTTGTTAACGTTGTTGTTGTTGTTGTTGTTTATTTGACGTTGTTGTTGTTGTTGTTTATTTGACGTTATTGTTGTTGTTGACGTTGTTGTTGTTGTTTATTTGATGATGTTATTATTGTTGTTGACATAGTTGTTGTTGTTTATTTGACGTTATTGTTGTTGTTGTTGACGATGTTGTTGTTGTTGTTGTTTATTTGACATTGTTGTTATTGTTGTTATTTATTTGACGTTGTTGTTGTTGTTTTTTATTTGACATTATTGTTGTTGTTGTTGTTGTTTATTTGACGTTGTTGTTTATTTGACGTTGTTGTTGTTTATTTGACGTTGTTGTTGTTATTTGAAGTTGTTGTTGTTGTTGTATTTGTTGTTGTTGTTGTTGTTTATTTGATGTTGTTGTTGTTGTTTATTTGACGTTATTGTTGTTGTTTATTTGACATTGTTATTGTTGTTTATTTGACGTTGTTGTTTACGTTGTTGTTGTTGTTGTTTATTTGACGTTGTTGTTGTTGTTTATTAGAAGTTGTTAATGTTGTTGACATTGTTGTTGTTGTTTTTGTTGTTTATTTGACGTTGTTGTTGTTGTTGTTGTTGTTGTTGTTTTTGTTGTTGTTATTGTTGGTGTTGTTGTTGTTATTATTGTTGTTGTTGTTAATTTGACGTTGTTGTTGTTGTTGTTTATTTGACGTTGTTGTTGTTGTTGTTCATTTGACGTTGTTGTTGTTGTTGTTTATTTGATGTTGTTGTTGTTGTTATTTATTTGACGTTGTTGTTGTTGTTATTGTTTATTTGAAGTTGTTGTTGTTGTTATTGTTTATTTGACGTTGTTATTGTTGTTTATTTGACGTTGTTTTTGTTATTTTACGTTGTTGTTGTTGTTGTTGTTGTATTTGTTGTTGTTGTTGTTGTTGTTGCTTATTTGACGTTGTTGTTATTGTTTCTATTTATTTGACGTTGTTATTGTTGTTGTTTATTTGACGTTGCTGTTGTTGTTGTTTATTTAACGTTGTTGTTGTTGTTTATTTGACGTTGTTGTTGTTGTTGTATTTGTTATAGTTGTTATTGTTGTTATTGTTGTTGCTTATTTGACGTTGTTGTTATTGTTGATGTTTATTTGACGTTGTTGTTATTCATTTGACGTTGTTGTTGTTGTTGTTTATTTAACGTTGTTGTTGTTGTTGTTGTTTTTGTTGTTGTTATTGTTGGTGTTGTTGTTGTTTATTTGACGTTGTTGTTGTTGTTTATTTGACATTGTTGTCGTTGTTGTTTATTTGACGTTGTTGTTGTTATTTATTTGACGTTGTTGTTGTTGTTGTTTATTTGACGTTGTTGTTGTTGTTGTTTATTTGACATTGTTGTTGTTGACGTTGTTGTTGTAGTTGTTTATTTGACGTTGTTGTTGTTGTTGTTGTTGTTTATTTGATGTTGTTTTAGTTGTTGTTGTTTATTTAACGTTGTTGTTGTTTTTTATTTGACGTTGTTGTTGTTGACATTGTTGTTGTTGTTGTTGTTTATTTGACGTTGTTGTTGTTGTTTTTTATTTGATGTTGTTGTTGTTAACATTGTTGTTGTTGTTGTTTATTTGACGTTGTTGTTGTTGTTGTTTATTTGACGTAGTTGTTGTTATTGACGTTGTTGTTGTTGTTGTTGTTGTTTATTTGACATTTTTGTTGTTGTTGATGTTGTTGTTGTTGTTGTTGTTTTTTATTTGACGTTGTTGTTGTTGTTGTTGTTGTTTATTTGACGTTTTTGTTGTTGTTATTATTGTTGTTGTTGTTAATTTGACGTTGTTGTTGTTGTTGTTTATTTGACGTTGTTGTTGTTGTTCATTTGACGTTGTTGTTGTTGTTGTTGTTTATTTGATGTTGTTGCTGTTGTTATTTATTTGACGTTGTTGTTGTTGTTATTGTTTATTTGAAGTTGTTGTTGTTGTTATTGTTTATTTGACGTTGTTATTGTTGTTTATTTGACGTTGTTTTTGTTATTTTACGTTGTTGTTGTTGTTGTTGTATTTGTTGTTGTTGTTGTTGTTGTTGCTTATTTGACGTTGTTGTTATTGTTTCTATTTATTTGACGTTGTTATTGTTGTTGTTTATTTGACGTTGCTGTTGTTGTTGTTTATTTAACGTTGTTGTTGTTGTTTATTTGACGTTGTTGTTGTTGTTGTATTTGTTATAGTTGTTATTGTTGTTGCTTATTTGACGTTGTTGTTATTGTTGAAGTTTATTTGACGTTGTTGTTATTCATTTGACGTTGTTGTTGTTGTTTATTTGACGTTGTTGTTGTTGCTGTTGTTTTTTATTTGACGTTGTTGTTGTTGTTCTTTATTTGACGTTGTTGTTGTCGTTGTTTTTGTTATTTATTTGACGTTGTTGTTAACGTTGTTGTTGTTGTTGTTCTTTATTTGACGTTGTTGTTGTTGTTGTTTATTTGACGTTGGTATTATTGTTGTTTATTTGACGTTGTTGTTAACGTTGTTGTTGTTGTTGTTTATTTGACGTTGTTGTTGTTGTTGTTTATTTGACGTTATTGTTGTTGTTGACGTTGTTGTTGTTGTTTATTTGATGATGTTATTATTGTTGTTGACATAGTTGTTGTTGTTTATTTGACGTTATTGTTGTTGTTGTTGACGATGTTGTTGTTGTTGTTGTTGTTTATTTGACATTGTTGTTATTGTTGTTATTTATTTGACGTTGTTG
>OX451735.1:1338050200-1338057700 GCA_948472305.1 Vicia faba | reverse complement strand
GTTATTATTGTTGTTGTTGTTAATTTGACGTTGTTGTTGTTGTTGTTTATTTGACGTTGTTGTTGTTGTTTATTTGACGTTGTTATTGTTGTTGTTTATTTGATGTTGTTGTTGTTGTTATTTATTTGACGTTGTTGTTGTTGTTATTGTTTATTTGAAGTTGTTGTTGTTGTTTATTTGACGTTGTTATTGTTGTTTATTTGACGTTGTTTTTGTTATTTTACGTTGTTGTTGTTGTTGTTGTTGTTGTTGTATTTGTTGTTGTTGTTGTTGTTGTTGTTGCTTATTTGACGTTGTTGTTATTGTTGCTATTTATTTGTCGTTGTTATTGTTGTTGTTTATTTGACGTTGATGTTGTTGTTGTTTATTTGATGTTGTTGTTGTTGTTGTTGTTTATTTGACGTTGTTGTTGTTGTTGTATTTGTTATTGTTGTTATTGTTGTTGCTTATTTGACGTTGTTGTTATTGTTGTTGTTTATTTGACATTGTTGTTGTTGTTATTCATTTGACGTTATTGTTGTTGTTTATTTGACGTTGGTGTTGTTGTTGTTGTTGTTGTTGTTCTTTATTTGACGTTGTTGTTGTTGTTGTTGTTCTTTATTTGATGTTGTTGTTGTCGTTGTTTTTGTTATTTATTTGACGTTATTGTTGTTATTTATTTGACGTTGTTGTTGTTGTTGTTTATTTGACGTTGTTGTTGTTGTTTATTTGACGTTGTTGTTGTTTATTTGACGTTGGTATTGTTGTTGTTTATTTGACGTTGTTGTTAACGTTGTTGTTGTTGTTGTTGTTTATTTGACGTTGTTGTTGTTGTTGTTGTTGTTGTTTATTTGACGTTATTGTTGTTGTTGACGTTGTTGTTGTTGTTTATTTGATGATGTTATTGTTGTTGTTGACATAGTTGTTGTTGTTTATTTGACGTTGTTGTTGTTGTTGCCGTTGTTGTTTATTTGACGTTGTTGTTGTTGTTTATTTGACGTTGTTGTTGTTGTTGACGTTGTTGTTGTTATTGTTTATTGGACGTTGTTGTTGTTGTTTATTTGACATTGTTGATGTTGTTGACGTTGTTGTTGTTGTTGTTGTTGTTGTTTATTTGACATTGTTGTTGTTGTTGTTATTTATTTGACGTTGTTGTTGTTGTTTTTTATTTGACATTATTGTTGTTGTTAATGTTGTTGTTTATTTGACGTTGTTGTTTATTTGACGTTGTTGTTTATTTGACGTTGTTGTTGTTGTTGTTTATTTGACGTTGTTGTTGTTATTTGAAGTTGTTGTTGTTGTTGTATTTGTTGTTGTTGTTGTTGTTGTTGTTTATCTGACGTTGTTGTTGTTGTTGTTTATTTGATGTTATTGTTGTTGTTTATTTGACGTTGTTATTGTTGTTGTTGTTGTTTATTTGACCTTGTTGATGACGTTGTTGTTGTTGTTTATTTGACGTAGTTGTTGTTATTGACGTTGTTGTTGTTGTTGTTTATTTAACAAATTTGTTGTTGTTGATGTTGTTGTTGTTGTTGTTGTTTTTTATTTGACGTTGTTGTTGTTGTTTATTTGACGTTGTTATTGTTGTTATTATTGTTGTTGTTGTTAATTTGACGTTGTTGTTGTTGTTTATTTGACGTTGTTGTTTATTTGACGTTGTTGTTGTTGTTGTTTATTTGATGTTGTTGTTGTTGTTATTTATTTGACGTTGTTGATGTCGTTATTGTTTATTTGACGTTGTTGTTGTTGTTGTTTATTTGACGTTGTTATTGTTGTTTATTTGACGTTGTTTTTGTTATTTTACGTTCTTGTTGTTGTATTTGTTGTTGTTGTTGTTGTTGTTGCGTATTTGACGTTGTTGTTATTGTTGTTATTTTACGTTCTTGTTGTTGTATTTGTTTATTTGACGTTGTTGTTGTTGTTGTATTTGTTATTGTTGTTATTGTTGTTGCTTATTTGACGTTGTTGTTATTGTTGTTGTTTATTTGACGTTGTTGTTGTTGTTGTTTATTTGACATTGTTGTTGTTTTTGTTGTTGTTGACGTTGTTGTAGTTATTTATTTGACGTTGTTGTTGTTGGTTTTTATTTGATGTTGTTTTAGTTGTTGTTGTTTATTTGACGTTGTTGTTGTTTTTTATTTGACGTTGTTGTTGTTGACATTGTTGTTGTTGTTGTTTATTTGACGTTTTTGTTGTTGTTTTTTATTTGACGTTGTTGTTGTTGACATTGTTGTTGTTGTTGTTGTTTATTTGACGTTGTTGTTGTTTATTTGACGTAGTTGTTGTTATTGACGTTGTTGTTGTTGTTGTTGTTGTTTACTTGACGTTTTTGTTGTTGTTGATGTTGTTGTTGTTGTTTTTTATTTGACGTTGTTGTTGTTGTTGTTTATTTGACGTTGTTGTTGTTGTTATTGTTGTTGTTGTTGTTGTTAATTTGACGTTGTTGTTGTTGTTTATTTGACGTTGTTGTTATTGTTATTTATTTGACGTTGTTGTGGTTATTTATTTGACGTTGTTGTTGTTGTTGTTTATTAGACGTTGTTGTTTATTTGACATTGTTGTTTATTTGACGTTGTTGTTGTCGTTTATTTGACATTGTTGTTGTTATTTGAAGTTGTTGTTGTTGTATTTGTTGTTGTTGTTGTTTATTTGACGTTGTTGTTGTTGTTTATTTGACGTTATTGTTGTTGTTTATTTGACGTTGTTATTGTTGTTGTTTATTTGACGTTGTTGTTGTTGTTGACGTTGTTGTTGTAGTTGTTTATTTGACGTTGTTGTTGTTGTTGTTTATTTGATGTTGTTTTAGTTGTTGTTGTTTATTTGACGTTGTTGTTGTTTTTTATTTGACGTTGTTGTTGTTGACATTGTTGTTGTGGTTGTTTATTTGACGTTGTTATTGTTTTTTATTTGACGTTGTTGTTGTTGACATTATTGTTGTTATTGTTTATTTGACGTTGTTGTTGTTGTTGTTGTTGTTTATTTGACGTAGTTGTTGTTATTGAAGTTGTTGTTGTTGTTGTGCTTTATTTGACATTTTTGTTGTTGTTGATGTTGTTGTTGTTGTTGTTGTTGTTTTTTATTTGACGTTGTTGTTGTTGTTGTTGTTTATTTGACGTTGTTGTTGTTGTTATTATTGTTGTTGTTGTTGTTAATTTGATGTTGTTGTTGTTGTTTATTTGACGTTGTTGTTGTTGTTTTTTTGACGTTGTTGTTGTTGTTGTTGTTGTTTATTTGATGTTGTTGTTGTTGTTATTTATTTGACGTTGTTGTTGTTGTTATTGTTTATTTGACGTTGTTGTTGTTGTTGTTTTTTATTTGACGTTGTTATTGTTGTTTATTTGATGTTGTTTTTGTTATTTTACGTTGTTGTTGTTGTTGTTGTTGTATTTGATGTTGTTGTTGTTGGTGTTTATTTGACGTTGTTGTTGTTGTTGTTGTATTTGTTATTGTTGTTATTGTTGTTGCTTATTTGACGTTGTTGTTATTGTTGTTGTTTATTTGACGTTGTTGTTGTTGTTGTTTATTTGACATTGTTGTTGTTTTTGTTGTTGTTGACGTTGTTGTAGTTATTTATTTGACGTTGTTGTTGTTGTTGTTTATTTGATGTTGTTTTAGTTGTTGTTGTTTATTTGACGTTGTTGTTGTTTTTTATTTGACGTTGTTGTTGTTGACATTGTTGTTGTTGTTGTTTATTTGACGTTTTTGTTGTTGTTTTTTATTTGACGTTGTTGTTGTTGACATTGTTGTTGTTGTTGTTGTTTATTTGACGTTGTTGTTGTTTATTTGACGTAGTTGTTGTTATTGACGTTGTTGTTGTTGTTGTTGTTTACTTGACGTTTTTGTTGTTGTTGATGTTGTTGTTGTTGTTTTTTATTTGACGTTGTTGTTGTTGTTTATTTGACGTTGTTGTTGTTGTTATTGTTGTTGTTGTTGTTGTTGTTAATTTGACGTTGTTGTTATTGTTTATTTGACGTTGTTGTTATTGTTATTTATTTGACGTTGTTGTGGTTATTTATTTGACGTTGTTGTTGTTGTTGTTTATTAGACGTTGTTGTTTATTTGACATTGTTGTTTATTTGACGTTGTTGTTGTTGTTTATTTGACGTTGTTGTTGTTAGTTGAAGTTGTTGTTGTTGTATTTGTTGTTGTTGTTGTTGTTTATTTGACTTTGTTGTTGTTGTTTATTTGACGTTATTGTTGTTTTTTATTTGACGTTGTTATTGTTGTTGTTTATTTGACGTTGTTGTTGTTGTTGTTGTTGACGTTGTTGTTGTAGTTGTTTATTTGACGTTGTTGTTATTGTTGTTGTTGTTGTTGTTTATTTGATGTTGTTTTAGTTGTTGTTGTTTATTTGACGTTGTTGTTGTTTTTTATTTGACGTTGTTGTTGTTGACATTGTTGTTGTGGTTGTTTATTTGACGTTGTTGTTGTTTTTTATTTGACGTTGTTGTTTTTGACATTATTGTTGTTGTTGTTTATTTGACGTTGTTGTTGTTGTTGTTTATTTGACGTAGTTGTTGTTATTGAAGTTGTTGTTGTTGTTGTGGTTTATTTGACATTTTTGTTGTTGTTGATGTTGTTGTTGTTTATTTGACGTTGTTGTTGTTATTATTGTTGTTGTTGTTAATTTGATGTTGTTGTTGTTGTTGTTGTTTATTTGACGTTGTTGTTATTGTTATTGTTTATTTAACGTTGTTGTTGTTGTTGTTTTTTATTTGACGTTGTTATTGTTGTTTATTTGACGTTGTTTTTGTTATTTTACGTTGTTGTTGCTGTTGTTGTATTTGTTGTTGTTGTTGTTGTTGTTGCTTATTTGACGTTGTTGTTATTGTTGGTATTTATTTGACGTTGTTATTGTTGTTGTTTATTTGACGTTGTTGTTGTTGTTGTTTATTTGACGTTGTTGTTGTTGTTGTTCTTTATTAGACATTGTTAATGTTGTTGACATTGTTGTTGTTGTTTTTGTTGTTTATTTGACGTTGTTGTTGTTGTTGTTGTTATTGTTGTTGTTTTTTTTGTTGTTGTTATTGCTGGTGTTGTTGTTGTTTATTTGACGTTGTTGTTGTTGTTGTTTATTTGACGTTGTTGTTGTTGTTATTTATTTGACGTTGTTGTTGTTGTTGTTTATTTGACGTTGTTGTTGTTGTTGCTTATTTGACGTTGTTATTGTTGTTGTTGTTGTTGTTTATTTGACATTGTTGTTGTTGTTGTTGTTGTTGACGTTGTTGTTGTAGTTGTTTATTTGACGTTGTTGTTGTTGTTGTTTATTTGATGTTGTTTTAGTTTTTAATGTTTATTTGACGTTGTTGTTGTTTTTTATTTGACGTTGTTGTTGTTGACATTGTTGTTGTGGTTGTTTATTTGACGTTGTTGTTGTTGTTTTTTATTTGACGTTGTTGTTGTTGACATTATTGATGTTGTTGACATTATTGATGTTGTTGTTTATTTGATGTTGTTGTTGTTTATTTGACGTAGTTGTTGTTATTGAAGTTGTTGTTGTTGTTGTTGTTTATTTGACATTTTTGTTGTTGTTGATGTTGTTGTTGTTGTTGTTGTTGTTTTTTATTTGACGTTGTTGTTGTTGTTGTTTATTTGACGTTGTTGTTGTTGTTATTATTGTTGTTGTTGTTAATTTGATGTTGTTGTTGTTATTGTTGTTTATTTGACGTTGTTGTTGTTGTTATTATTGTTGTTGTTAATTTGATGTTGTTGTTGTTGTTGTTTATTTGACGTTGTTGTTGTTGTTTATTTGACGTTGTTGTTGTTGTTGTTTATTTGATGTTGTTGTTGTTGTTATTTATTTGACGTTGTTGTTGTTGTTATTGTTTATTTGACGTTGTTGTTGTTGTTGTTTTTTATTTGACGTTGTTATTGTTGTTTATTTGACGTTGTTTTTGTTATTTTACGTTGTTGTTGTTGTTGATGTATTTGTTTTTGTTGTTGTTGTTGTTGCTGTTGCTTATTTGACGTTGTTGTTATTATTGCTATTTATTTGACGTTGTTATTGTTGTTGTTTATTTGACGTTGCTGTTGTTGTTGTTTATTTGACGTTGTTGTTGTTGTTGTTTATTTGACGTTGTTGTTGTTGTATTTGTTATTGTTGTTATTGTTGTTGCTTATTTGATGTTGTTGTTATTGTTGTTGTTTATTTGAGGTTGTTGTTGTTGTTATTCATTTGACGTTGTTGTTTATTTGAAGTTGTTGTTGTTGTTTATTTGACGTTGGTATTGTTGTTGTTTATTTGACGTTGTTGTTAACATTGTTGTTGTTGTTGTTTATTTGAAGTTGTTGTTGTTGTTGTTGTTTATTTGACGTTATTGTTGTTGTTGACGTTGTTGTTGTTGTTTATTTGATGTTATTATTGTTGTTGTTGACATAGTTGTTGTTGTTTATTTGACGTTGTTGTTGTTGTTGCCGTTGTTGTTTATTTGACGTTGTTGTTTGTTTGACGTTGTTGTTGTTGTTGTTGACGTTGTTGTTGTTGTTGTTTATTGGACGTTATTGTTGTTGTTTATTTGACGTTGTTATTGTTGTTGTTGTTGTTGTTTATTTGACGTTGTTGTTGTTATTGTTGTTGTTGTTGTTGTTTATTTGACGTTGTTGTTGTTGTTGTTTTTGTTGTTGTTATTGTTGGTGTTGTTGTTGTTTATTTGACGTTGTTGTTGTTGTTGTTTATTTGACGTTGTTGTTGTTGTTTATTTGACGTTGTTGTTGTTGTTGTTTATTTGACGTTGTTGTTGATGTTGTTTATTTGACATTGTTGTTGTTGTTGTTTATTTGACATTGTAGTTGTTGTTGTTGTTGACGTTGTTGTTGTAGTTGTTTATTCGACGTTGTTGTTGTTGTTGTTTATTTGACGTTTTTGTTGTTGTTGATGTTGTTGTTATTGTTGTTTTTTATTTGACGTTGTTGTTGTTGTTGTGTATTTGACGTTGTTGTTGTTGTTATTGTTGTTGTTGTTGTTAATTTGACGTTGTTGTTGTTATTTATTTGACGTTGTTGTTGTTGTTTATTTGACGTTGTTGTGGTTATTTATTTGACGTTGTTGTTGTTGTTGTTTATTTGACGTTGTTGTTTATTTGACATTGTTGTTTATTTGACCTTGTTGTTGTTGTTGTTTATTTGACGTTGTTGTTGTTATTTGAAGTTGTTGTTGTTGTATTTGTTGTTGTTGTTGTTTATTTGACGTTGTTGTTGTTGTTGTTTATTTGACGTTATTGTTGTTGTTTATTTGACGTTGTTATTGTTGTTGTTGTTGTTGTTTATTTGACGTTGTTGTTGACGTTGTTGTTGTTGTTGTTTATTTGACGTTGTTGTTGTTGTTGTTTATTTGACATTGTTGTTGTTGTTGTTGTTGACGTTGTTGTTGTAGTTGTTTATTTAACGTTGTTGTTGTTGTTGTTGTTGTTGTTGTTGTTTTAGTTGTTGTTGTTTATTTGACGTTGTTGTTGTTTTTTATTTGACGTTGTTGTTGTTGACATTGTTGTTGTGGTTGTTTATTTGACGTTGTTGTTGTTGTTT
>OX451735.1:1338042700-1338045200 GCA_948472305.1 Vicia faba | reverse complement strand
ACATTGTTGTTGTTGTTTATTTGACATTGTTGTTGTTGTTGACGGTGTTGTTGTTGTTGTTTATTTGACATTGTTGTTGTTGTTGTTATTTATTTGACGTTGTTGTTGTTGTTTTTTAATTGACATTATTGTTGTTGTTGTTTATTTGATGTTGTTATTTATTTGACGTTGTTGTTGTTTTTGTTGTTGTTTATTTGACGTTGTTGTTGTTGTTTATTTGACGTTATTGTTGTTGTTTATTTGACGTTGCTATTGTTGTTGTTGTTGTTGTTTATTTGACGTTGTTGTTGACGTTTTTGTTGTTGTTAATTAATTGACGTTGTTGTTGTTGTTGTTGTTGTTGTTTATTAGACGTTTTTAATGTTGTTGTTGTTGTTGTTGTTTATTAGACGTTTTTAATGTTGTTGACATTGTTGTTGTTGTTTTTGTTGTTTATTTGACGTTGTTGTTGTTGTTATTGTTGGTGTTGTTGTTGTTTATTTGACGTTGTTGTTGTTGTTGTTTATTTGACGTTGTTGTTGTTGTTGTTTATTTGACGTTGTTATTGTTGTTGTTTATTTGACGTTGTTGTTGATGTTGTTTATTTGACATTGTTGTTGTTGTTGTTTATTTGACATTGTTGTTGTTGTTGTTGTTGACGTTGTTGTTGTAGTTGTTTATTCGACGTTGTTGTTGTTGTTGTTGTTTATTTGACGTTTTTGTTGTTGTTGATGTTGTTGTTGTTGTTGTTTTTTATTTGACGTTGTTGTTGTTGTTGTGTATTTGACGTTGTTGTTGTTATTGTTGTTGTTGTTGTTAATTTGACGTTGTTGTTGTTATTTATTTGACGTTGTTGTTGTTGTTGTTTATTTGACGTTGTTGTGGTTATTTATTTGACATTGTTGTTGTTGTTATTTATTTGACGTTGTTGTTTATTTGACATTGTTGTTTATTTGACCTTGTTGTTGTTGTTTATTTGACGTTGTTGTTGTTATTTGAAGTTATTGTTGTTGTATTTGTTGTTGTTGTTGTTGTTTATTTGACGTTGTTGTTGTTGTTTATTTGACGTTATTGTTGTTGTTTATTTGACGTTGTTGTTGTTGTTGTTATTGTTGTTGTTGTTTTTGTTTTTGTTATTGTTGGTGTTGTTGTTGTTTATTTGACAATGTTGTTGTTGTTGTTTATTTGACGTTGTTGTTGTTGTTTATTTGACGTTGTTGTTGTTTTTTATTTGACGTTGTTGTTGTTGTTGCTTATTTGACGTTGTTGTTGTTGTTGTTGTTTATTTGACATTGTTGTTGTTGTTGTTGTAGACGTTGTTGTTGTAGTTGTTTATTTGACGTTGTTGTTGTTGTTGTTGTTTATTTGATGTTGTTTTAGTTGTTGTTGTTTATTTGACGTTGTTGTTGTTTTTTATTTGACGTTGTTGTTGTTGACATTGTTGTTGTGGTTGTTTATTTGACGTTGTTGTTGTTGTTTTTTATTTGACGATGTTGTTGTTGACATTATTGTTGTTGTTGTTTATTTGACGTTGTTGTTGTTTATTTGACGTAGTTGTTGTTATTGAAGTTGTTGTTGTTGTTGTTGTTATTTATTTGACATTTTTGTTGTTGTTGATGTTGTTGTTGTTGTTGTTTTTTATTTGACGTTGTTGTTGTTGTTTTTTATTTGACGTTGTTGTTGTTGTTGTTGTTTATTTGACGTTGTTGTTGTTGTTATTATTGTTGTTATTGTTAATTTGATGTTGTTGTTGTTGTTGTTGTTTATTTGACGTTGTTGTTGTTGTTGTTTATTTGATGTTGTTGTTGTTATTTATTTGACGTTGTTGTTGTTGTTATTGTTTATTTGACGTTGTTGTTGTTGTTGTTTTTTATTTGACGTTGTTATTGTTGTTTATTTGATGTTGTTTTTGTTATTTTACGTTGTTGTTATTTTTGTTGTATTTGTTTTTGTTGTTGTTGTTGTTGTTGTTGCTTATTTGACGTTGTTGTTATTGTTGCTATTTATTTGACGTTGTTATTGTTGTTGTTTATTTGACGTTGCTGTTGTTGTTGTTTATTTGACGTTGTTGTTGTTGTTGTTTATTTGACGTTGTTGTTGTTGTTGTTGTATTTGTTATTGTTGTTATTGTTGTTGCTTATTTGACGTTGTTGTTATTGTTGTTGTTTATTTGAGGTTGTTGTCGTTGTTATTCATTTGACGTTGTTGTTGTTGTTTATTTGACGTTGTTGTTGTTGTTGTTCTTTATTTGACGTTGTTGTTGTCGTTGTTTTTGTTGTTTATTTGACGTTGTTGTTGTTATTTATTTGACGTTGTTGTTGTTGTTTATTTGACGTTGTTGTTGATGTTGTTGTTGTTGTTGTTGTTTATTTGACGTTGTTGTTGTTGTTTATTTGACGTTGGTATTGTTGTTGTTTATTTGACGTTGTTGTTAACGTTGTTGTTGTTGTTGTTTATTTGACGTTGTTGTTGTTGTTGTTGTTTATTTGACGTTATTGTTGTTGTTGACGTTGTCGTTGTT
>OX451735.1:1338027700-1338037700 GCA_948472305.1 Vicia faba | reverse complement strand
GGTATTGTTGTTGTTTATTTGACGTTGTTCTTAACGTTGTTGTTGTTGTTGTTTATTTGACGTTGTTGTTGTTGTTGTTTATTTGACGTTATTGTTGTTGTTGACGTTGTCGTTGTTGTTTATTTGATGTTGTTATTGTTGTTGTTGACATAGTTGTTGTTGTTTATTTCACGTTGTTGTTGTTGTTGCCGTTGTTGTTTATTTGACGTTGTTGTTGTTGTTGACGTTGTTGTTGTTGTTGTTTATTGGACATTGTTGTTGTTGTTTATTTGACATTGTTGTTGTTGTTGACGGTGTTGTTGTTGTTGTTTATTTGACATTGTTGTTGTTGTTGTTGTTTTTTAATTGACATTATTGTTGTTGTTGTTTATTTGATGTTGTTGTTTATTTGACGTTGTTGTTGTTTTTGTTGTTGTTTATTTGACGTTGTTGTTGTATTTGTTGTTGTTGTTGTTGTTTATTTGACGTTGTTGTTGTTGTTTATTTGACGTTATTGTTGTTGTTTATTTGACGTTGTTATTGTTGTTGTTGTTGTTGTTTATTTGACGTTGTTGTTGACGTTTTTGTTGTTGTTAATTATTTGACGTTGTTGTTGTTGTTGTTGTTTATTAGACGTTTTTAATGTTGTTGTTGTTGTTGTTGTTGTTTATTAGACGTTTTTAATGTTGTTGACATTGTTGTTGTTGTTTTTGTTGTTTATTTGACGTTGTTGTTGTTGTTGTTTTTGTTGTTGTTATTGTTGGTGTTGTTGTTGTTTATTTGACGTTGTTGTTGTTGTTGTTTATTTGACGTTGTTGTTGTTGTTGTTTATTTGACGTTGTTGTTGTTGTTGTTTATTTGACGTTGTTGTTGTTGTTATTATTGTTGTTATTGTTAATTTGATGTTGTTGTTGATGTTGTTGTTTATTTGACGTTGTTGTTGTTGTTGTTTATTTGATGTTGTTGTTGTTATTTATTTGACGTTGTTGTTGTTGTTATTGTTTATTTGACGTTGTTGTTGTTGTTGTTTTTTATTTGACGTTGTTATTGTTGTTTATTTGATGTTGTTTTTGTTATTTTACGTTGTTGTTATTGTTGTTGTATTTGTTTTTGTTGTTGTTGTTGTTGTTGTTGTTGCTTATTTGACGTTGTTGTTATTGTTGCTATTTATTTGACGTTGTTATTGTTGTTGTTTATTTGACGTTGTTGTTGTTGTTGTTTATTTGACGTTGTTGTTGTTGTTGTTTATTTGACGTTGTTGTTGTTGTTGTATTTGTTATTGTTGTTATTGTTGTTGCTTATTTGACGTTGTTGTTATTGTTGTTGTTTATTTGAGGTTGTTGTCGTTGTTATTCATTTGACGTTGTTGTTGTTGTTTATTTGACGTTGTTGTTGTTGTTGTTCTTTATTTGACGTTGTTGTTGTCGTTGTTTTTGTTGTTTATTTGACGTTGTTGTTGTTATTTATTTGACGTTGTTGTTGTTGTTTATTTGACGTTGTTGTTGTTGTTGTTGTTTATTTGACGTTGTTGTTGTTGTTTATTTGACGTTGGTATTGTTGTTGTTTATTTGACGTTGTTCTTAACGTTGTTGTTGTTGTTGTTTATTTGACGTTGTTGTTGTTGTTGTTTATTTGACGTTATTGTTGTTGTTGTCGTTGTCGTTGTTGTTTATTTGATGTTGTTATTGTTGTTGTTGACATAGTTGTTGTTGTTTATTTCACGTTGTTGTTGTTGTTGCCGTTGTTGTTTATTTGACGTTGTTGTTGTTGTTGACGTTGTTGTTGTTGTTGTTTATTGGACATTGTTGTTGTTGTTTATTTGACATTGTTGTTGTTGTTGACGGTGTTGTTGTTGTTGTTTATTTGACATTGTTGTTGTTGTTGTTATTTATTTGACGTTGTTGTTGTTGTTTTTTAATTGACATTATTGTTGTTGTTGTTTATTTGATGTTGTTGTTTATTTGACGTTGTTGTTGTTTTTGTTGTTGTTTATTTGACGTTGTTGTTGTATTTGTTGTTGTTGTTGTTGTTTATTTGACGTTGTTGTTGTTGTTTATTTGACGTTATTGTTGTTGTTTATTTGACGTTGTTATTGTTGTTGTTGTTGTTGTTTATTTGACGTTGTTGTTGACGTTTTTGTTGTTGTTAATTATTTGACGTTGTTGTTGTTGTTGTTGTTTATTAGACGTTTTTAATGTTGTTGTTGTTGTTGTTGTTTATTAGACGTTTTTAATGTTGTTGACATTGTTGTTGTTGTTTTTGTTGTTTATTTGACGTTGTTGTTGTTGTTGTTTTTGTTGTTGTTATTGTTGGTGTTGTTGTTGTTTATTTGACGTTGTTGTTGTTGTTGTTTATTTGACGTTGTTGTTGTTGTTGTTGTTTATTTGACGTTGTTGTTGTTGTTGTTTATTTGACATTGTTGTTGTTGTTATTATTGTTGTTATTGTTAATTTGATGTTGTTGTTGATGTTGTTGTTTATTTGACGTTGTTGTTGTTGTTGTTTATTTGATGTTGTTGTTGTTATTTATTTGACGTTGTTGTTGTTGTTATTGTTTATTTGACGTTGTTGTTGTTGTTGTTTTTTATTTGACGTTGTTATTGTTGTTTATTTGATGTTGTTTTTGTTATTTTACGTTGTTGTTATTGTTGTTGTATTTGTTTTTGTTGTTGTTGTTGTTGTTGCTTATTTGACGTTGTTGTTATTGTTGCTATTTATTTGACGTTGTTATTGTTGTTGTTTATTTGACGTTGCTGTTGTTGTTGTTTATTTGACGTTGTTGTTGTTGTTGTTGTTTATTTGACGTTGTTGTTGTTGTTGTATTTGTTATTGTTGTTATTGTTGTTGCTTATTTGACGTTGTTGTTATTGTTGTTGTTTATTTGAGGTTGTTGTCGTTGTTATTCATTTGACGTTGTTGTTGTTGTTTATTTGACGTTGTTGTTGTTGTTGTTCTTTATTTGACGTTGTTGTTGTCGTTGTTTTTGTTGTTTATTTGACGTTGTTGTTGTTATTTATTTGACGTTGTTGTTGTTTATTTGACGTTGTTGTTGACGTTGTTGTTGTTGTTGTTGTTGTTTATTTGACGTTGTTGTTGTTGTTTATTTGACGTTGGTATTGTTGTTGTTTATTTGACGTTGTTCTTAACGTTGTTGTTGTTGTTGTTTATTTGACGTTGTTGTTGTTGTTGTTTATTTGACGTTATTGTTGTTGTTGACGTTGTCGTTGTTGTTTATTTGATGTTGTTATTGTTGTTGTTGACATAGTTGTTGTTGTTTATTTCACGTTGTTGTTGTTGTTGCCGTTGTTGTTTATTTGACGTTGTTGTTGTTGTTGACGTTGTTGTTGTTGTTGTTTATTGGACATTGTTGTTGTTGTTTATTTGACATTGTTGTTGTTGTTGACGGTGTTGTTGTTGTTGTTTATTTGACATTGTTGTTGTTGTTGTTATTTATTTGACGTTGTTGTTGTTGTTTTTTAATTGACATTATTGTTGTTGTTGTTTATTTGATGTTGTTGTTTATTTGACGTTGTTGTTGTTTTTGTTGTTGTTTATTTGACGTTGTTGTTGTATTTGTTGTTGTTGTTGTTGTTTATTTGACGTTGTTGTTGTTGTTTATTTGACATTATTGTTGTTGTTTATTTGACGTTGTTATTGTTGTTGTTGTTGTTGTTTATTTGACGTTGTTGTTGACGTTTTTGTTGTTGTTAATTATTTGACGTTGTTGTTGTTGTTGTTTATTAGACGTTTTTAATGTTGTTGTTGTTGTTGTTTATTAGACGTTTTTAATGTTGTTGACATTGTTGTTGTTGTTTTTGTTGTTTATTTGACGTTGTTGTTGTTGTTGTTTTTGTTGTTGTTATTGTTGGTGTTGTTGTTGTTTATTTGACGTTGTTGTTGTTGTTGTTTATTTGACGTTGTTGTTGTTGTTGTTGTTGTTTATTTGACGTTGTTGTTGTTGTTGTTGTTTATTTGACGTTGTTGTTGATGTTGTTTATTTGACATTGTTGTTGTTGTTGTTTATTTGACATTGTTGTTGTTGTTGTTGTTGACGTTGTTGTTGTAGTTGTTTATTCGACGTTGTTGTTGTTGTTGTTGTTGTTTATTTGACGTTTTTGTTGTTGTTGATGTTGTTGTTGTTGTTGTTTTTTATTTGACGTTGTTGTTGTTGTTGTGTATTTGACGTTGTTGTTGTTGTTATTGCTGTTGTTGTTGTTAATTTGACGTTGTTGTTGTTATTTATTTGACGTTGTTGTTGTTGTTGTTTATTTGACGTTGTTGTGGTTATTTATTTGACGTTGTTGTTGTTGTTGTTTATTTGACGTTGTTGTTTATTTGACATTGTTGTTTATTTGACCTTGTTGTTGTTGTTTATTTGACGTTGTTGTTGTTATTTGAAGTTGTTGTTGTTGTATTTGTTGTTGTTGTTGTTGTTTATTTGACGTTGTTGTTGTTGTTTATTTGACGTTATTGTTGTTGTTTATTTGACGTTGTTATTGTTGTTGTTGTTGTTGTTTATTTGACGTTGTTGTTGACGTTGTTGTTGATGTTGTTGTTTATTTGACGTTGTTGTTGTTGTTGTTTATTAGACGTTGTTAATGTTGTTGACATTGTTGTTGTTGTTTTTGTTGTTTATTTGACGATGTTGTTGTTGTTGTTTTTGTTGTTGTTATTGTTGGTGTTGTTGTTGTTTATTTGACGTTGTTGTTGTTGTTGTTTATTTGACGTTGTTGTTGTTGTTGTTTATTTGACGTTGTTCTAGTTGTTTATTTGACGTTGTTGTTGTTGTTGTTGTTGTTGTTGTTTATTTGACGTTGTTGTTATTGTTGTTGTTTATTTGACGTTGTTGTTATTGTTGTTGTTTATTTGAGGTTGTTGTTGTTGTTATTCATTTGACGTTGTTGTTGTTGTTGTTTATTTGACGTTGTTGCTGTTGTTGTTCTTTATTAGACGTTGTTAATGTTGTTGACATTGTTGTTGTTGTTTTTGTTGTTTATTTGACGTTGTTGTTGTTGTTGTTATTGTTGTTGTGGTTTTTGTTGTTGTTATTGTTGGTGTCGTTGTTGTTTATTTGACAATGTTGTTGTTGTTGTTTATTTGACGTTGTTGTTGTTGTTGTTTATTTGACGTTGTTGTTGTTTTTTATTTGACGTTGTTGTTGTTGTTGCTTATTTGACGTTGTTGTTGTTGTTGTTGTTGTTGTTTATTTGACATTGTTGTTGTTGTTGTTGACGTTGTTGTTGTTGTTTATTTGATGTTGTTTTAGTTGTTGTTGTTTATTTGACGTTGTTGTTGTTTTTTATTTGACGTTGTTGGTATTGACATTGTTGTTGTGGTTGTTTATTTGACGTTGTTGTTGTTGTTTTTTATTTGACGTTGTTGTTGTTGACATTATTGTTGTTGTTGTTTATTTGACGTTGTTGTTGTTTATTTGACATAGTTGTTGTTATTGAAGTTGTTGTTGTTGTTGTTGTTGTTTATTTGACATTTTTGTTGTTGTTGATGTTGTTGTTGTTGTTGTTTTTTATTTGACGTTGTTGTTGTTGTTGTTTATTTGACGTTGTTGTTGTTGTTATTATTGTTGTTGTTGTTGTTAATTTGATGTTGTTGTTGTTGTTGTTTATTTGATGTTGTTGTTGTTGTTGTTTATTTGATGTTGTTGTTGTTATTTATTTTACGTTGTTGTTGTTGTTATTGTTTATTTGACGTTGTTGTTGTTGTTGTTTTTTATTTGACGTTGTTATTGTTGTTTATTTGACGTTGTTTTTGTTATTTTACGTTGTTGTTATTGTTGTTGTATTTGTTTTTGTTGTTGTTGCTTATTTGACGTTGTTGTTATTGTTGCTATTTATTTGACGTTGTTATTGTTGTTGTTTATTTGACGTTGCTGTTGTTGTTGTTTATTTGACGTTGTTGTTGTTGTTGTTTATTTGACGTTGTTGTTGTTGTTGTTGTTGTATTTGTTATTGTTGTTATTGTTGTTGCTTATTTGACGTTGTTGTTATTGTTGTTGTTTATTTGAGATTGTTGTTGTTGTTATTCATTTGACGTTGTTGTTGTTGTTGTTGTTTATTTGACGTTGTTGTTGTTGTTGTTGTTCTTTATTTGACGTTGTTGTTGTCGTTGTTTTTGTTGTTTATTAGACGTTGTTGTTGTTATTTATTTGACGTTGTTGTTGTTGTTTATTTGACGTTGTTGTTGATGTTGTTGTTGTTGTTGTTTATTTGACGTTGTTTATTTGTTTATTTGACGTTGGTATTGTTATTGTTTATTTGACGTTGTTGTTAACGTTGTTGTTGTTGTTATTCATTTGACGTTGTTGTTGTTGTTGTTTATTTGACGTTGTTGTTGTTGTTGTTCTTTATTAGACGTTGTTAATGTTGTTGACATTGTTGTTGTTGTTTTTGTTGTTTATTTGACGTTGTTGTTGTTGTTATTGTTGTTGTGGTTTTTGTTGTTGTTATTGTTGGTGTCGTTGTTGTTTATTTGACAATGTTGTTGTTGTTGTTTATTTGACGTTGTTGTTGTTGTTGTTTATTTGATGTTGTTGTTGGTTTTTATTTGACGTTGTTGTTGTTGTTGCTTATTTGACGTTGTTGTTGTTGTTGTTGTTGTTGTTTATTTGACATTGTTGTTGTTGTTGTTGACGTTGTTGTTGTAGTTGTTTATTTGACGTTGTTGTTGTTGTTTATTTGATGTTGTTTTAGTTGTTGTTGTTTATTTGACGTTGTTGTTGTTTTTTATTTGACGTTGTTGGTATTGACATTGTTGTTGTGGTTGTTTATTTGACGTTGTTGTTGTTGTTTTTTATTTGACGTTGTTGTTGTTGACATTATTGTTGTTGTTGTTTATTTGACGTTGTTGTTGTTTATTTGACATAGTTGTTGTTATTGAAGTTGTTGTTGTTGTTGTGGTTTATTTGACATTTTTGTTGTTGTTGATGTTGTTGTTGTTGTTGTTTTTTATTTGACGTTGTTGTTGTTGTTGTTTATTTGACGTTGTTGTTGTTGTTATTATTGTTGTTGTTGTTGTTAATTTGATGTTGTTGTTGTTGTTGTTTATTTGACGTTGTTGTTGTTGTTGTTGTTTATTTGATGTTGTTGTTGTTATTTATTTGACGTTGTTGTTGTTGTTATTGTTTATTTGACGTTGTTGTTGTTGTTTTTTATTTGACGTTGTTATTGTTGTTTATTTGACGTTGTTTTTGTTATTTTACGTTGTTGTTATTGTTGTTGTATTTGTTTTTGTTGTTGTTGCTTATTTGACGTTGTTGTTATTGTTGCTATTTATTTGACGTTGTTATTGTTGTTGTTTATTTGACGTTGCTGTTGTTGTTGTTTATTTGACGTTGTTGTTGTTGTTGTTTATTTGACGTTGTTGTTGTTGTTGTTGTATTTGTTATTGTTGTTATTGTTGTTGCTTATTTGACGTTGTTGTTATTGTTGTTGTTTATTTGAGATTGTTGTTGTTGTTATTCATTTGACGTTGTTGTTGTTGTTGTTTATTTGACGTTGTTGTTGTTGTTGTTCTTTATTAGACGTTGTTGTTGTCGTTGTTTTTGTTGTTTATTAGACGTTGTTGTTGTTATTTATTTGACGTTGTTGTTGTTGTTTATTTGACGTTGTTGTTGATGTTGTTGTTGTTGTTGTTTATTTGGCGTTGTTTATTTGTTTATTTGACGTTGGTATTGTTGTTGTTTATTTGACGTTGTTGTTAACGTTGTTGTTGTTGTTGTTTATTTGACGTTGTTGTTGTTGTTGTTTATTTGACGTTATTGTTGTTGTTGACGTTGTTGTTGTTGTTTATTTGATGTTGTTATTGTTGTTGTTGACATAGTTGTTGTTGTTTATTTGACGTTGTTGTTGTTGTTGCCGTTTTTGTTTATTTGACGTTGTTGTTTATTTGACGTTGTTGTATTTGTTGTTGACATTGTTGTTGTTGTTATTTATTGGACGTTGTTGTTGTTGTTTATTTGACATTGTTGTTGTTGTTGACGGTGTTGTTGTTGTTGTTGTTGTTTATTTGACATTGTTGTTGTTGTTGTTATTTATTTGACGTTGTTGTTGTTGTTTTTTAATTGACATTATTGTTGTTGTTGTTTATTTGACGTTGTTGTTTATTTGACGTTGTTGTTGTTTTTGTTGTGTTTATTTGACGTTGTTGTTGTATTTGTTGTTGTTGTTGTTGTTTATTTGACGTTGTTGTTGTTGTTTATTTGACGTTATTGTTGTTGTTTATTTGACGTTGTTATTGTTGTTGTTGTTGTTGTTTATTTGACGTTGTTGTTGACGTTTTTGTTGTTGTTAATTATTAGACGTTGTTGTTGTTGTTGTTTATTAGACATTTTTAATGTTGTTGTTGTTGTTGTTTATTAGACGTTTTTAATGTTGTTGACATTGTTGTTGTTGTTTTTGTTGTTTATTTGACGTTGTTGTTGTAGTTGTTGTTTTTGTTGTTGTTGTTGTTATTGTTGTTTATTTGACGTTGTTGTTGTTGTTATTATTGTTGTTGTTAATTTGATGTTGTTGTTGTTGTTGTTTATTTGACGTTGTTGTTGTTGTTTATTTGACGTTGTTATTGTTGTTGTTTATTTGATGTTGTTGTTGTTGTTATTTATTTGACGTTGTTGTTGTTGTTATTGTTTATTTGACGTTGTTGTTGTTGTTGTTTTTTATTTGACGTTGTTATTGTTGTTTATTTGACGTTGTTTTTGTTATTTTACGTTGTTGTTGTTGTTGATGTATTTGTTTTTGTTGTTGTTGTTGTTGCTGTTGCTTATTTGACGTTGTTGTTATTATTGCTATTTATTTGACGTTGTTATTGTTGTTGTTTATTTGACGTTGCTGTTGTTGTTGTTTATTTGACGTTGTTGTTGTTGTTGTTTATTTGACGTTGTTGTTGTTGTATTTGTTATTGTTGTTATTGTTGTTGCTTATTTGATGTTGTTGTTATTGTTGTTGTTTATTTGAGGTTGTTGTTGTTGTTATTCATTTGACGTTGTTGTTTATTTGAAGTTGTTGTTGTTGTTTATTTGACGTTGGTATTGTTGTTGTTTATTTGACGTTGTTGTTAACATTGTTGTTGTTGTTGTTTATTTGAAGTTGTTGTTGTTGTTGTTGTTTATTTGACGTTATTGTTGTTGTTGACGTTGTTGTTGTTGTTTATTTGATGTTATTATTGTTGTTGTTGACATAGTTGTTGTTGTTTATTTAACGTTGTTGTTGTTGTTGCCGTTGTTGTTTATTTGACGTTGTTGTTTGTTTGACGTTGTTGTTGTTGTTGTTGACGTTGTTGTTGTTGTTGTTTATTGGACGTTATTGTTGTTGTTTATTTGACGTTGTTATTGTTGTTGTTGTTGTTGTTTATTTGACGTTGTTGTTGTTATTGTTGTTGTTGTTGTTGTTTATTTGACGTTGTTGTTGTTGTTGTTTTTGTTGTTGTTATTGTTGGTGTTGTTGTTGTTTATTTGACGTTGTTGTTGTTGTTGTTTATTTGACGTTGTTGTTGTTGTTTATTTGACGTTGTTGTTGTTGTTGTTTATTTGACGTTGTTGTTGATGTTGTTTATTTGACATTGTTGTTGTTGTTGTTTATTTGACATTGTAGTTGTTGTTGTTGTTGACGTTGTTGTTGTAGTTGTTTATTCGACGTTGTTGTTGTTGTTGTTTATTTGACGTTTTTGTTGTTGTTGATGTTGTTGTTATTGTTGTTTTTTATTTGACGTTGTTGTTGTTGTTGTGTATTTGACGTTGTTGTTGTTGTTATTGTTGTTGTTGTTGTTAATTTGACGTTGTTGTTGTTATTTATTTGACGTTGTTGTTGTTGTTTATTTGACGTTGTTGTGGTTATTTATTTGACGTTGTTGTTGTTGTTGTTTATTTGACGTTGTTGTTTATTTGACATTGTTGTTTATTTGACCTTGTTGTTGTTGTTGTTTATTTGACGTTGTTGTTGTTATTTGAAGTTGTTGTTGTTGTATTTGTTGTTGTTGTTGTTTATTTGACGTTGTTGTTGTTGTTGTTT
>OX451735.1:1338017700-1338022700 GCA_948472305.1 Vicia faba | reverse complement strand
GTTGTTGTTTATTTGACGTTGTTGTTGACGTTGTTGTTGTTGTTGTTTATTTGACGTTGTTGTTGTTTATTTGACGTTGGTATTGTTGTTGTTTATTTGACGTTGTTGTTAACGTTGTTGTTGTTGTTGTTGTTTATTTGACGTTGTTGTTGTTGTTGTTTATTTTACGTTATTGTTGTTGTTGACGTTGTCGTTGTTGTTTATTTGATGTTGTTATTGTTGTTGTTGACATAGTTGTTGTTGTTTATTTCACGTTGTTGTTGTTGTTGCCGTTGTTGTTTATTTAACGTTGTTGTTGTTGTTGACGTTGTTGTTGTTGTTGTTTATTGGACATTGTTGTTGTTGTTTATTTGACATTGTTGTTGTTGTTGACGGTGTTGTTGTTGTTGTTTATTTGACATTGTTGTTGTTGTTGTTATTTATTTGACGTTGTTGTTGTTGTTTTTTAATTGACATTATTGTTGTTGTTGTTTATTTGATGTTGTTATTTATTTGACGTTGTTGTTGTTTTTGTTGTTGTTTATTTGACGTTGTTGTTGTTGTTTATTTGACGTTATTGTTGTTGTTTATTTGACGTTGCTATTGTTGTTGTTGTTGTTGTTGTTTATTTGACGTTGTTGTTGACGTTTTTGTTGTTGTTAATTAATTGACGTTGTTGTTGTTGTTGTTGTTGTTGTTTATTAGACGTTTTTAATGTTGTTGTTGTTGTTGTTGTTTATTAGACGTTTTTAATGTTGTTGACATTGTTGTTGTTGTTTTTGTTGTTTATTTGACGTTGTTGTTGTTGTTGTTATTGTTGGTGTTGTTGTTGTTTATTTGACGTTGTTGTTGTTGTTGTTTATTTGACGTTGTTGTTGTTGTTGTTTATTTGACGTTGTTATTGTTGTTGTTTATTTGACGTTGTTGTTGATGTTGTTTATTTGACATTGTTGTTGTTGTTGTTTATTTGACATTGTTGTTGTTGTTGTTGTTGACGTTGTTGTTGTAGTTGTTTATTCGACGTTGTTGTTGTTGTTGTTGTTTATTTGACGTTTTTGTTGTTGTTGATGTTGTTGTTGTTGTTGTTTTTTATTTGACGTTGTTGTTGTTGTTGTGTATTTGACGTTGTTGTTGTTATTGTTGTTGTTGTTGTTAATTTGACGTTGTTGTTGTTATTTATTTGACGTTGTTGTTGTTGTTGTTTATTTGACGTTGTTGTGGTTATTTATTTGACGTTGTTGTTGTTGTTATTTATTTGACGTTGTTGTTTATTTGACATTGTTGTTTATTTGACCTTGTTGTTGTTGTTTATTTGACGTTGTTGTTGTTATTTGAAGTTATTGTTGTTGTATTTGTTGTTGTTGTTGTTGTTTATTTGACGTTGTTGTTGTTGTTTATTTGACGTTATTGTTGTTGTTTATTTGACGTTGTTGTTGTTGTTGTTATTGTTGTTGTTGTTTTTGTTTTTGTTATTGTTGGTGTTGTTGTTGTTTATTTGACAATGTTGTTGTTGTTGTTTATTTGACGTTGTTGTTGTTGTTTATTTGACGTTGTTGTTGTTTTTTATTTGACGTTGTTGTTGTTGTTGCTTATTTGACGTTGTTGTTGTTGTTGTTGTTTATTTGACATTGTTGTTGTTGTTGTTGTAGACGTTGTTGTTGTAGTTGTTTATTTGACGTTGTTGTTGTTGTTGTTGTTTATTTGATGTTGTTTTAGTTGTTGTTGTTTATTTGACGTTGTTGTTGTTTTTTATTTGACGTTGTTGTTGTTGACATTGTTGTTGTGGTTGTTTATTTGACGTTGTTGTTGTTGTTTTTTATTTGACGATGTTGTTGTTGACATTATTGTTGTTGTTGTTTATTTGACGTTGTTGTTGTTTATTTGACGTAGTTGTTGTTATTGAAGTTGTTGTTGTTGTTGTTGTTATTTATTTGACATTTTTGTTGTTGTTGATGTTGTTGTTGTTGTTGTTTTTTATTTGACGTTGTTGTTGTTGTTTTTTATTTGACGTTGTTGTTGTTGTTGTTGTTTATTTGACGTTGTTGTTGTTGTTATTATTGTTGTTATTGTTAATTTGATGTTGTTGTTGTTGTTGTTGTTTATTTGACGTTGTTGTTGTTGTTGTTTATTTGATGTTGTTGTTGTTATTTATTTGACGTTGTTGTTGTTGTTATTGTTTATTTGACGTTGTTGTTGTTGTTGTTTTTTATTTGACGTTGTTATTGTTGTTTATTTGATGTTGTTTTTGTTATTTTACGTTGTTGTTATTTTTGTTGTATTTGTTTTTGTTGTTGTTGTTGTTGTTGTTGCTTATTTGACGTTGTTGTTATTGTTGCTATTTATTTGACGTTGTTATTGTTGTTGTTTATTTGACGTTGCTGTTGTTGTTGTTTATTTGACGTTGTTGTTGTTGTTGTTTATTTGACGTTGTTGTTGTTGTTGTTGTATTTGTTATTGTTGTTATTGTTGTTGCTTATTTGACGTTGTTGTTATTGTTGTTGTTTATTTGAGGTTGTTGTCGTTGTTATTCATTTGACGTTGTTGTTGTTGTTTATTTGACGTTGTTGTTGTTGTTGTTCTTTATTTGACGTTGTTGTTGTCGTTGTTTTTGTTGTTTATTTGACGTTGTTGTTGTTATTTATTTGACGTTGTTGTTGTTGTTTATTTGACGTTGTTGTTGATGTTGTTGTTGTTGTTGTTGTTTATTTGACGTTGTTGTTGTTGTTTATTTGACGTTGGTATTGTTGTTGTTTATTTGACGTTGTTGTTAACGTTGTTGTTGTTGTTGTTTATTTGACGTTGTTGTTGTTGTTGTTGTTTATTTGACGTTATTGTTGTTGTTGACGTTGTCGTTGTTGTTTATTTGATGTTGTTATTGTTGTTGTTGACATAGTTGTTGTTGTTTATTTCACGTTGTTGTTGTTGTTGCCGTTGTTGTTTATTTGACGTTGTTGTTGTTGTTGACGTTGATGTTGTTGTTTATTGGACATTGTTGTTGTTGTTTATTTGACATTGTTGTTGTTGTTGACGGTGTTGTTGTTGTTGTTTATATGACATTGTTGTTGTTGTTGTTATTTATTTGACGTTGTTGTTATTGTTTTTTAATTGACATTATTGTTGTTGTTGTTTATTTGATGTTGTTGTTTATTTGACGTTGTTGTTGTTTTTGTTGTTGTTTATTTGACGTTGTTGTTGTATTTGTTGTTGTTTATTTGACGTTGTTGTTGTTGTTTATTTGACGTTGTTGTTGTTGTTTATTTGATGTTGTTGTTTATTTGACGTTGTTGTTGTTTTTGTTGTTGTTTATTTGACGTTGTTGTTGTTGTTTATTTGACGTTATTGTTGTTGTTTATTTGACGTTGTTATTGTTGTTGTTGTTGTTGTTTATTTGACGTTGTTGTTGACGTTTTTGTTGTTGTTAATTATTTGACGTTGTTGTTGTTGTTGTTGTTTATTAGACGTTTTTAATGTTGTTGTTGTTATTGTTGTTTATTAGACGTTTTTAATGTTGTTGACATTGTTGTTGTTGTTTTTGTTGTTTATTTGACGTTGTTGTTGTTGTTGTTTTTGTTGTTATTATTGTTGGTGTTGTTGTTGTTTATTTGACGTTGTTGTTGTTGTTGTTTATTTGACGTTGTTGTTGTTGTTGTTGTTGTTTATTTGACGTTGTTGTTGTTGTTCTTTATTTGACGTTGTTGTTGATGTTGTTTATTTGACATTGTTATTGTTGTTGTTTATTTGACATTGTTGTTGTTGTTGTTGTTGACGTTGTTGTTGTAGTTGTTTATTCGACGTTGTTGTTGTTGTTGTTGTTGTTTATTTGACGTTTTTGTTGTTGTTGATGTTGTTGTTGTTGTTGTTTTTTATTTGACGTTGTTGTTGTTGTTGTGTATTTGACGTTGTTGTTGTTGTTATTGTTGTTGTTGTTGTTAATTTGACGTTGCTGTTGTTGTTTATTTGACGTTGCTGTTGTTGTTGTTTATTTGACGTTGCTGTTGTGGTTATTTATTTGACGTTGTTGTTGTTGTTGTTGTTTATTTGACGTTGTTGTTTATTTGACATTGTTGTTTATTTGACCTTGTTGTTGTTGTTTATTTGACGTTGTTGTTGTTATTTGAAGTTGTTGTTGTTGTATTTGTTGTTGTTGTTGTTGTTTATTTGACGTTGTTGTTGTTGTTTATTTGACGTTATTGTTGTTGTTTATTTGACGTTGTTATTGTTGTTGTTGTTGTTGTTTATTTGACGTTGTTGTTGATGTTGTTGTTGATGTTGTTGTTTATTTGACGTTGTTGTTGTTGTTGTTGTTTATTAGACGTTGTTAATGTTGTTGACATTGTTGTTGTTGTTTTTGTTGTTTATTTGACGATGTTGTTGTTGTTGTTTTTGTTGTTGTTATTGTTGGTGTTGTTGTGGTTTATTTGACGTTGTTGTTGTTGTTGTTTATTTGACGTTGTTGTTGTTGTTGTTGTTTATTTGACGTTGTTCTAGTTGTTTATTTGACGTTGTTGTTGTTGTTGTTGTTGTTGTTTATTTGACGTTGTTGTTATTGTTGTTGTTTATTTGACGTTGTTGTTATTGTTGTTGTTTATTTGAGGTTGTTGTTGTTGTTATTCATTTGACGTTGTTGTTGTTGTTGTTTATTTGACGTTGTTGTTGTTGTTGTTCTTTATTAGACGTTGTTAATGTTGTTGACATTGTTGTTGTTGTTTTTATTGTTTATTTGACGTTGTTGTTGTTGTTGTTATTGTTGTTGTGGTTTTTGTTGTTATTATTGTTGGTGTCGTTGTTGTTTATTTGACAATGTTGTTGTTGTTGTTTATTTGACGTTGTTGTTGTTGTTATTTATTTGACGTTGTTGTTGTTTTTTATTTGACGTTGTTGTTGTTGTTGCTTATTTGACGTTGTTGTTGTTGTTGTTGTTTATTTGACATTGTTGTTGTTGTTGTTGTTGACGTTGTTGTTGTAGTTGTTTATTTGACGTTGTTGTTGTTGTTGTTTATTTGATGTTGTTTTAGTTGTTG
>OX451735.1:1337975200-1338015200 GCA_948472305.1 Vicia faba | reverse complement strand
GTTGTTTATTTGACGTTGTTGTTGTTGTTGTTGTTTATTTGACGTTGTTGTTGTTGTTGTATTTGTTATTGTTGTTATTGTTGTTGCTTATTTGACGTTGTTGTTATTGTTGTTGTTTATTTGAGGTTGTTGTCGTTGTTATTCATTTGACGTTGTTGTTGTTGTTTATTTGAAGTTGTTGTTGTTGTTGTTCTTTATTTGACGTTGTTGTTGTCGTTGTTTTTGTTGTTTATTTGACGTTGTTGTTGTTATTTATTTGACGTTGTTGTTGTTGTTTATTTGACGTTGTTGTTGACGTTGTTGTTGTTGTTGTTGTTTATTTGACGTTGTTGTTGTTGTTGTTTATTTGACGTTGGTATTGTTGTTGTTTATTTGACGTTGTTCTTAACGTTGTTGTTGTTGTTGTTTATTTGACGTTGTTGTTGTTGTTGTTTATTTGACGTTATTGTTGTTGTTGACGTTGTCGTTGTTGTTTATTTGATGTTGTTATTGTTGTTGTTGACATAGTTGTTGTTGTTTATTTCACGTTGTTGTTGTTGTTGCCGTTGTTGTTTATTTGACGTTGTTGTTGTTGTTGACGTTGTTGTTGTTGTTGTTTATTGGACATTGTTGTTGTTGTTTATTTGACATTGTTGTTGTTGTTGACGGTGTTGTTGTTGTTGTTTATTTGACATTGTTGTTGTTGTTGTTGTTTTTTAATTGACATTATTGTTGTTGTTGTTTATTTGATGTTGTTGTTTATTTGACGTTGTTGTTGTTTTTGTTGTTGTTTATTTGACGTTGTTGTTGTATTTGTTGTTGTTGTTGTTGTTTATTTGACGTTGTTGTTGTTGTTTATTTGACGTTATTGTTGTTGTTTATTTGACGTTGTTATTGTTGTTGTTGTTGTTGTTTATTTGACGTTGTTGTTGACGTTTTTGTTGTTGTTAATTATTTGACGTTGTTGTTGTTGTTGTTGTTTATTAGACGTTTTTAATGTTGTTGTTGTTGTTGTTGTTGTTTATTAGACGTTTTTAATGTTGTTGACATTGTTGTTGTTGTTTTTGTTGTTTATTTGACGTTGTTGTTGTTGTTGTTTTTGTTGTTGTTATTGTTGGTGTTGTTGTTGTTTATTTGACGTTGTTGTTGTTGTTGTTTATTTGACGTTGTTGTTGTTGTTGTTTATTTGACGTTGTTGTTGTTGTTGTTTATTTGACGTTGTTGTTGTTGTTATTATTGTTGTTATTGTTAATTTGATGTTGTTGTTGATGTTGTTGTTTATTTGACGTTGTTGTTGTTGTTTATTTGATGTTGTTGTTGTTATTTATTTGACGTTGTTGTTGTTGTTATTGTTTATTTGACGTTGTTGTTGTTGTTGTTTTTTATTTGACGTTGTTATTGTTGTTTATTTGATGTTGTTTTTGTTATTTTACGTTGTTGTTATTGTTGTTGTATTTGTTTTTGTTGTTGTTGTTGTTGTTGTTGTTGCTTATTTGACGTTGTTGTTATTGTTGCTATTTATTTGACGTTGTTATTGTTGTTGTTTATTTGACGTTGCTGTTGTTGTTGTTTATTTGACGTTGTTGTTGTTGTTGTTTATTTGACGTTGTTGTTGTTGTTGTTGTATTTGTTATTGTTGTTATTGTTGTTGCTTATTTGACGTTGTTGTTATTGTTGTTGTTTATTTGAGGTTGTTGTCGTTGTTATTCATTTGACGTTGTTGTTGTTGTTTATTTGACGTTGTTGTTGTTGTTGTTCTTTATTTGACGTTGTTGTTGTCGTTGTTTTTGTTGTTTATTTGACGTTGTTGTTGTTATTTATTTGACGTTGTTGTTGTTGTTTATTTGACGTTGTTGTTGTTGTTGTTGTTTATTTGACGTTGTTGTTGTTGTTTATTTGACGTTGGTATTGTTGTTGTTTATTTGACGTTGTTCTTAACGTTGTTGTTGTTGTTGTTTATTTGACGTTGTTGTTGTTGTTGTTGTTTATTTGACGTTATTGTTGTTGTTGTCGTTGTCGTTGTTGTTTATTTGATGTTGTTATTGTTGTTGTTGACATAGTTGTTGTTGTTTATTTCACGTTGTTGTTGTTGTTGCCGTTGTTGTTTATTTGACGTTGTTGTTGTTGTTGACGTTGTTGTTGTTGTTGTTTATTGGACATTGTTGTTGTTGTTTATTTGACATTGTTGTTGTTGTTGACGGTGTTGTTGTTGTTGTTTATTTGACATTGTTGTTGTTGTTGTTATTTATTTGACGTTGTTGTTGTTGTTTTTTAATTGACATTATTGTTGTTGTTGTTTATTTGATGTTGTTGTTTATTTGACGTTGTTGTTGTTTTTGTTGTTGTTTATTTGACGTTGTTGTTGTATTTGTTGTTGTTGTTGTTGTTTATTTGACGTTGTTGTTGTTGTTTATTTGACGTTATTGTTGTTGTTTATTTGACGTTGTTATTGTTGTTGTTGTTGTTGTTTATTTGACGTTGTTGTTGACGTTTTTGTTGTTGTTAATTATTTGACGTTGTTGTTGTTGTTGTTGTTTATTAGACGTTTTTAATGTTGTTGTTGTTGTTGTTGTTTATTAGACGTTTTTAATGTTGTTGACATTGTTGTTGTTGTTTTTGTTGTTTATTTGACGTTGTTGTTGTTGTTGTTTTTGTTGTTGTTATTGTTGGTGTTGTTGTTGTTTATTTGACGTTGTTGTTGTTGTTGTTTATTTGACGTTGTTGTTGTTGTTGTTGTTTATTTGACGTTGTTGTTGTTGTTGTTTATTTGACGTTGTTGTTGTTGTTATTATTGTTGTTATTGTTAATTTGATGTTGTTGTTGATGTTGTTGTTTATTTGACGTTGTTGTTGTTGTTGTTTATTTGATGTTGTTGTTGTTATTTATTTGACGTTGTTGTTGTTGTTATTGTTTATTTGACGTTGTTGTTGTTGTTGTTTTTTATTTGACGTTGTTATTGTTGTTTATTTGATGTTGTTTTTGTTATTTTACGTTGTTGTTATTGTTGTTGTATTTGTTTTTGTTGTTGTCGTTGTTGTTGCTTATTTGACGTTGTTGTTATTGTTGCTATTTATTTGACGTTGTTATTGTTGTTGTTTATTTGACGTTGCTGTTGTTGTTGTTTATTTGACGTTGTTGTTGTTGTTGTTGTTTATTTGACGTTGTTGTTGTTGTTGTATTTGTTATTGTTGTTATTGTTGTTGCTTATTTGACGTTGTTGTTATTGTTGTTGTTTATTTGAGGTTGTTGTCGTTGTTATTCATTTGACGTTGTTGTTGTTGTTTATTTGACGTTGTTGTTGTTGTTGTTCTTTATTTGACGTTGTTGTTGTCGTTGTTTTTGTTGTTTATTTGACGTTGTTGTTGTTATTTATTTGACGTTGTTGTTGTTTATTTGACGTTGTTGTTGACGTTGTTGTTGTTGTTGTTGTTGTTGTTTATTTGACGTTGTTGTTGTTGTTTATTTGACGTTGGTATTGTTGTTGTTTATTTGACGTTGTTCTTAACGTTGTTGTTGTTGTTGTTTATTTGACGTTGTTGTTGTTGTTGTTTATTTGACGTTATTGTTGTTGTTGACGTTGTCGTTGTTGTTTATTTGATGTTGTTATTGTTGTTGTTGACATAGTTGTTGTTGTTTATTTCACGTTGTTGTTGTTGTTGCCGTTGTTGTTTATTTGACGTTGTTGTTGTTGTTGACGTTGTTGTTGTTGTTGTTTATTGGACATTGTTGTTGTTGTTTATTTGACATTGTTGTTGTTGTTGACGGTGTTGTTGTTGTTGTTTATTTGACATTGTTGTTGTTGTTGTTATTTATTTGACGTTGTTGTTGTTGTTTTTTAATTGACATTATTGTTGTTGTTGTTTATTTGATGTTGTTGTTTATTTGACGTTGTTGTTGTTTTTGTTGTTGTTTATTTGACGTTGTTGTTGTATTTGTTGTTGTTGTTGTTGTTTATTTGACGTTGTTGTTGTTGTTTATTTGACGTTATTGTTGTTGTTTATTTGACGTTGTTATTGTTGTTGTTGTTGTTGTTTATTTGACGTTGTTGTTGACGTTTTTGTTGTTGTTAATTATTTGACGTTGTTGTTGTTGTTGTTTATTAGACGTTTTTAATGTTGTTGTTGTTGTTGTTTATTAGACGTTTTTAATGTTGTTGACATTGTTGTTGTTGTTTTTGTTGTTTATTTGACGTTGTTGTTGTTGTTGTTTTTGTTGTTGTTATTGTTGGTGTTGTTGTTGTTTATTTGACGTTGTTGTTGTTGTTGTTTATTTGACGTTGTTGTTGTTGTTGTTGTTGTTTATTTGACGTTGTTGTTGTTGTTGTTGTTTATTTGACGTTGTTGTTGATGTTGTTTATTTGACATTGTTGTTGTTGTTGTTTATTTGACATTGTTGTTGTTGTTGTTGACGTTGTTGTTGTAGTTGTTTATTCGACGTTGTTGTTGTTGTTGTTGTTGTTTATTTGACGTTTTTGTTGTTGTTGATGTTGTTGTTGTTGTTGTTTTTTATTTGACGTTGTTGTTGTTGTTGTGTATTTGACGTTGTTGTTGTTGTTATTGCTGTTGTTGTTGTTAATTTGACGTTGTTGTTGTTATTTATTTGACGTTGTTGTTGTTGTTGTTTATTTGACGTTGTTGTGGTTATTTATTTGACGTTGTTGTTGTTGTTGTTTATTTGACGTTGTTGTTTATTTGACATTGTTGTTTATTTGACCTTGTTGTTGTTGTTTATTTGACGTTGTTGTTGTTATTTGAAGTTGTTGTTGTTGTATTTGTTGTTGTTGTTGTTGTTTATTTGACGTTGTTGTTGTTGTTTATTTGACGTTATTGTTGTTGTTTATTTGACGTTGTTATTGTTGTTGTTGTTGTTGTTTATTTGACGTTGTTGTTGACGTTGTTGTTGATGTTGTTGTTTATTTGACGTTGTTGTTGTTGTTGTTTATTAGACGTTGTTAATGTTGTTGACATTGTTGTTGTTGTTTTTGTTGTTTATTTGACGATGTTGTTGTTGTTGTTTTTGTTGTTGTTATTGTTGGTGTTGTTGTTGTTTATTTGACGTTGTTGTTGTTGTTGTTTATTTGACGTTGTTGTTGTTGTTGTTGTTTATTTGACGTTGTTCTAGTTGTTTATTTGACGTTGTTGTTGTTGTTGTTGTTGTTGTTGTTTATTTGACGTTGTTGTTATTGTTGTTGTTTATTTGACGTTGTTGTTATTGTTGTTGTTTATTTGAGGTTGTTGTTGTTGTTATTCATTTGACGTTGTTGTTGTTGTTGTTTATTTGACGTTGTTGCTGTTGTTGTTCTTTATTAGACGTTGTTAATGTTGTTGACATTGTTGTTGTTGTTTTTGTTGTTTATTTGACGTTGTTGTTGTTGTTGTTATTGTTGTTGTGGTTTTTGTTGTTGTTATTGTTGGTGTCGTTGTTGTTTATTTGACAATGTTGTTGTTGTTGTTTATTTGACGTTGTTGTTGTTGTTGTTTATTTGACGTTGTTGTTGTTTTTTATTTGACGTTGTTGTTGTTGTTGCTTATTTGACGTTGTTGTTGTTGTTGTTGTTGTTGTTTATTTGACATTGTTGTTGTTGTTGTTGACGTTGTTGTTGTTGTTTATTTGATGTTGTTTTAGTTGTTGTTGTTTATTTGACGTTGTTGTTGTTTTTTATTTGACGTTGTTGGTATTGACATTGTTGTTGTGGTTGTTTATTTGACGTTGTTGTTGTTGTTTTTTATTTGACGTTGTTGTTGTTGACATTATTGTTGTTGTTGTTTATTTGACGTTGTTGTTGTTTATTTGACATAGTTGTTGTTATTGAAGTTGTTGTTGTTGTTGTTGTTGTTTATTTGACATTTTTGTTGTTGTTGATGTTGTTGTTGTTGTTGTTTTTTATTTGACGTTGTTGTTGTTGTTGTTTATTTGACGTTGTTGTTGTTGTTATTATTGTTGTTGTTGTTGTTAATTTGATGTTGTTGTTGTTGTTGTTTATTTGATGTTGTTGTTGTTGTTGTTTATTTGATGTTGTTGTTGTTATTTATTTTACGTTGTTGTTGTTGTTATTGTTTATTTGACGTTGTTGTTGTTGTTGTTTTTTATTTGACGTTGTTATTGTTGTTTATTTGACGTTGTTTTTGTCATTTTACGTTGTTGTTATTGTTGTTGTATTTGTTTTTGTTGTTGTTGCTTATTTGACGTTGTTGTTATTGTTGCTATTTATTTGACGTTGTTATTGTTGTTGTTTATTTGACGTTGCTGTTGTTGTTGTTTATTTGACGTTGTTGTTGTTGTTGTTTATTTGACGTTGTTGTTGTTGTTGTTGTTGTATTTGTTATTGTTGTTATTGTTGTTGCTTATTTGACGTTGTTGTTATTGTTGTTGTTTATTTGAGATTGTTGTTGTTGTTATTCATTTGACGTTGTTGTTGTTGTTGTTGTTTATTTGACGTTGTTGTTGTTGTTGTTGTTCTTTATTTGACGTTGTTGTTGTCGTTGTTTTTGTTGTTTATTAGACGTTGTTGTTGTTATTTATTTGACGTTGTTGTTGTTGTTTATTTGACGTTGTTGTTGATGTTGTTGTTGTTGTTGTTTATTTGACGTTGTTTATTTGTTTATTTGACGTTGGTATTGTTATTGTTTATTTGACGTTGTTGTTAACGTTGTTGTTGTTGTTATTCATTTGACGTTGTTGTTGTTGTTGTTTATTTGACGTTGTTGTTGTTGTTGTTCTTTATTAGACGTTGTTAATGTTGTTGACATTGTTGTTGTTGTTTTTGTTGTTTATTTGACGTTGTTGTTGTTGTTATTGTTGTTGTGGTTTTTGTTGTTGTTATTGTTGGTGTCGTTGTTGTTTATTTGACAATGTTGTTGTTGTTGTTTATTTGACGTTGTTGTTGTTGTTGTTTATTTGACGTTGTTGTTGTTTTTTATTTGACGTTGTTGTTGTTGTTGCTTATTTGACGTTGTTGTTGTTGTTGTTGTTGTTGTTTATTTGACATTGTTGTTGTTGTTGTTGACGTTGTTGTTGTAGTTGTTTATTTGACGTTGTTGTTGTTGTTTATTTGATGTTGTTTTAGTTGTTGTTGTTTATTTGACGTTGTTGTTGTTTTTTATTTGACGTTGTTGGTATTGACATTGTTGTTGTGGTTGTTTATTTGACGTTGTTGTTGTTGTTTTTTATTTGACGTTGTTGTTGTTGACATTATTGTTGTTGTTGTTTATTTGACGTTGTTGTTGTTTATTTGACATAGTTGTTGTTATTGAAGTTGTTGTTGTTGTTGTGGTTTATTTGACATTTTTGTTGTTGTTGATGTTGTTGTTGTTGTTGTTTTTTATTTAACGTTGTTGTTGTTGTTGTTTATTTGACGTTGTTGTTGTTGTTATTATTGTTGTTGTTGTTGTTAATTTGATGTTGTTGTTGTTGTTGTTTATTTGACGTTGTTGTTGTTGTTGTTGTTTATTTGATGTTGTTGTTGTTATTTATTTGACGTTGTTGTTGTTGTTATTGTTTATTTGACGTTGTTGTTGTTGTTTTTTATTTGACGTTGTTATTGTTGTTTATTTGACGTTGTTTTTGTTATTTTGCGTTGTTGTTATTGTTGTTGTATTTGTTTTTGTTGTTGTTGCTTATTTGACGTTGTTGTTATTGTTGCTATTTATTTGACGTTGTTATTGTTGTTGTTTATTTGACGTTGCTGTTGTTGTTGTTTATTTGACGTTGTTGTTGTTGTTGTTTATTTGACGTTGTTGTTGTTGTTGTTGTATTTGTTATTGTTGTTATTGTTGTTGCTTATTTGACGTTGTTGTTATTGTTGTTGTTTATTTGAGATTGTTGTTGTTGTTATTCATTTGACGTTGTTGTTGTTGTTGTTTATTTGACGTTGTTGTTGTTGTTGTTCTTTATTTGACGTTGTTGTCGTCGTTGTTTTTGTTGTTTATTAGACGTTGTTGTTGTTATTTATTTGACGTTGTTGTTGTTGTTTATTTGACGTTGTTGTTGATGTTGTTGTTGTTGTTGTTGTTTATTTGGCGTTGTTTATTTGTTTATTTGACGTTGGTATTGTTGTTGTTTATTTGACGTTGTTGTTAACGTTGTTGTTGTTGTTGTTTATTTGACGTTGTTGTTGTTGTTGTTTATTTGACGTTATTGTTGTTGTTGACGTTGTTGTTGTTGTTTATTTGATGTTGTTATTGTTGTTGTTGTTGACATAGTTGTTGTTGTTTATTTGACGTTGTTGTTGTTGTTGCCGTTTTTGTTTATTTGACGTTGTTGTTTATTTGACGTTGTTGTATTTGTTGTTGACATTGTTGTTGTTGTTATTTATTGGACGTTGTTGTTGTTGTTTATTTGACATTGTTGTTGTTGTTGACGGTGTTGTTGTTGTTGTTGTTGTTTATTTGACATTGTTGTTGTTGTTGTTATTTATTTGACGTTGTTGTTGTTGTTTTTTAATTGACATTATTGTTGTTGTTGTTTATTTGACGTTGTTGTTTATTTGACGTTGTTGTTGTTTTTGTTGTGTTTATTTGACGTTGTTGTTGTATTTGTTGTTGTTGTTGTTGTTTATTTGACGTTGTTGTTGTTGTTTATTTGACGTTATTGTTGTTGTTTATTTGACGTTGTTATTGTTGTTGTTGTTGTTGTTTATTTGACGTTGTTGTTGACGTTTTTGTTGTTGTTAATTATTAGACGTTGTTGTTGTTGTTGTTTATTAGACATTTTTAATGTTGTTGTTGTTGTTGTTTATTAGACGTTTTTAATGTTGTTGACATTGTTGTTGTTGTTTTTGTTGTTTATTTGACGTTGTTGTTGTAGTTGTTGTTTTTGTTGTTGTTATTGTTGGTGTTGTTGTTGTTTATTTGACGTTGTTGTTGTTGTTGTTTATTTGACGTTGTTGTTGTTGTTGTTGTTGTTTATTTGACGTTGTTGTTGTTGTTGTTGTTTATTTGACGTTGTTGTTGATGTTGTTTATTTTACATTGTTGTTGTTGTTGTTTATTTGACATTGTTGTTGTTGTTGTTGACGTTGTTGTTGTAGTTGTTTATTCGATGTTGTTGTTGTTGTTGTTGTCGTTTATTTGACGTTTTTATTGTTGTTGATGTTGTTGTTGTTGTTGTTTTTTATTTGACGTTGTTGTTGTTGTTGTGTATTTGACGTTGTTGTTGTTGTTGTTATTGTTGTTGTTGTTGTTAATTTGACGTTGTTGTTGTTATTTATTTGACGTTGTTGTTGTTGTTCTTTTTTTGACGTTGTTGTTGTTGTTGTTTTTTATTTGACGTTGTTATTGTTGTTTATTTGACGTTGTTTTTGTTATTTTACGTTGTTGTTGTTGTTGATGTATTTGTTTTTGTTGTTGTTGTTGTTGTTGTTGCTTATTTGACGTTGTTGTTATTGTTGCTATTTATTTGATGTTGTTATTGTTGTTGTTTATTTGGCGTTGCTGTTGTTGTTTATTTGACGTTGCTGTTGTTGTTGTTTATTTGACGTTGCTGTTGTGGTTATTTATTTGACGTTGTTGTTGTTGTTGTTGTTTATTTGACGTTGTTGTTTATTTGACATTGTTGTTTATTTGACCTTGTTGTTGTTGTTTATTTGACGTTGTTGATGTTATTTGAAGTTGTTGTTGTTGTATTTGTTGTTGTTGTTGTTGTTTATTTGACGTTGTTGTTGTTGTTTATTTGACGTTATTGTTGTTGTTTATTTGATGTTGTTATTGTTGTTGTTGTTGTTTATTTGACGTTGTTGTTGACGTTGTTGTTGATGTTGTTGTTTATTTGACGTTGTTGTTGTTGTTGTTGTTTATTAGACGTTGTTAATGTTGTTGACATTGTTGTTGTTGTTTTTGTTGTTTATTTGACGATGTTGTTGTTGTTGTTTTTGTTGTTGTTATTGTTGGTGTTGTTGTTGTTTATTTGACGTTGTTGTTGTTGTTGTTTATTTGACGTTGTTGTTGTTGTTGTTTATTTGACGTTGTTCTAGTTGTTTATTTGACGTTGTTGTTGTTGTTGTTGTTTATTTGACGTTGTTGTTATTGTTGTTGTTTATTTGACGTTGTTGTTATTGTTGTTGTTTATTTGAGGTTGTTGTTGTTGTTATTCATTTGACGTTGTTGTTGTTGTTGTTTATTTGACGTTGTTGTTGTTGTTGTTCTTTATTAGACGTTGTTAATGTTGTTGACATTGTTGTTGTTGTTTTTGTTGTTTATTTGACGTTGTTGTTGTTGTTATTGTTGTTGTGGTTTTTGTTGTTGTTATTGTTGGTGTCGTTGTTGTTTATTTGACAATGTTGTTTATTTGACATTGTTGTTTATTTGACCTTGTTGTTGTTGTTGTTTATTTGACGTTGTTGTTGTTATTTGAAGTTGTTGTTGTTGTATTTGTTGTTGTTGTTGTTGTTTATTTGACGTTGTTGTTGTTGTTTATTTGACGTTATTGTTGTTGTTTATTTGACGTTGTTATTGTTGTTGTTGTTGTTGTTTATTTGACGTTGTTGTTGACGTTGTTGTTGATGTCGTTGTTTATTTGACGTTGTTGTTGTTGTTGTTTATTAGACGTTGTTAATGTTGTTGACATTGTTGTTGTTGTTTTTGTTGTTTATTTGACGATGTTGTTGTTGTTGTTTTTGTTGTTGTTATTGTTGGTGTTGTTGTTGTTTATTTGACGTTGTTGTTGTTGTTGTTTATTTGACGTTGTTGTTGTTGTTGTTGTTTATTTGACGTTGTTCTAGTTGTTTATTTGACGTTGTTGTTGTTGTTGTTGTTTATTTGACGTTGTTGTTATTGTTGTTGTTTATTTGACGTTGTTGTTATTGTTGTTGTTTATTTGAGGTTGTTGTTGTTGTTATTCATTTGACGTTGTTGTTGTTGTTGTTTATTTGACGTTGTTGTTGTTGTTGTTCTTTATTAGACGTTGTTAATGTTGTTGACATTGTTGTTGTTGTTTTTGTTGTTTATTTGACGTTGTTGTTGTTGTTGTTATTGTTGTTGTGGTTTTTGTTGTTGTTATTGTTGGTGTCGTTGTTGTTTATTTGACAATGTTGTTGTTGTTGTTGTTTATTTGACGTTGTTGTTGTTGTTTATTTGACGTTGTTGTTGTTTTTTATTTGACGTTGTTGTTGTTGTTGCTTATTTGACGTTGTTGTTGTTGTTGTTGTTGTTTATTTGACATTGTTGTTGTTGTTGTTGTTGTTGACGTTGTTGTTGTAGTTGTTTATTTGACGTTGTTGTTGTTGTTTATTTGATGTTGTTTTAGTTGTTGTTGTTTATTTGACGTTGTTGTTGTTTTTTATTTGACGTTGTTGGTATTGACATTGTTGTTGTGGTTGTTTATTTGACGTTGTTGTTGTTGTTTTTTATTTGACGTTGTTGTTGTTGACATTATTGTTGTTGTTGTTTATTTGACGTTGTTGTTGTTTATTTGACATAGTTGTTGTTATTGAAGTTGTTGTTGTTGTTGTTGTTGTTTATTTGACATTTTTGTTGTTGTTGATGTTGTTGTTGTTGTTGTTTTTTATTTGACGTTGTTGTTGTTGTTGTTTATTTGACGTTGTTGTTGTTGTTATTATTGTTGTTGTTGTTGTTAATTTGATGTTGTTGTTGTTGTTGTTTATTTGATGTTGTTGTTGTTGTTGTTTATTTGATGTTGTTGTTGTTATTTATTTTACGTTGTTGTTGTTGTTATTGTTTATTTGACGTTGTTGTTGTTGTTGTTTTTTATTTGACGTTGTTATTGTTGTTTATTTGACGTTGTTTTTGTTATTTTACGTTGTTGTTATTGTTGTTGTATTTGTTTTTGTTGTTGTTGCTTATTTGACGTTGTTGTTATTGTTGCTATTTATTTGACGTTGTTATTGTTGTTGTTTATTTGACGTTGCTGTTGTTGTTGTTTATTTGACGTTGTTGTTGTTGTTGTTTATTTGACGTTGTTGTTGTTGTTGTTGTATTTGTTATTGTTGTTATTGTTGTTGCTTATTTGACGTTGTTGTTATTGTTGTTGTTTATTTGAGATTGTTGTTGTTGTTATTCATTTGACGTTGTTGTTGTTGTTGTTGTTTATTTGACGTTGTTGTTGTTGTTGTTGTTCTTTATTTGACGTTGTTGTTGTCGTTGTTTTTGTTGTTTATTAGACGTTGTTGTTGTTATTTATTTGACGTTGTTGTTGTTGTTTATTTGACGTTGTTGTTGATGTTGTTGTTGTTGTTGTTTATTTGACGTTGTTTATTTGTTTATTTGACGTTGGTATTGTTATTGTTTATTTGACGTTGTTGTTAACGTTGTTGTTGTTGTTATTCATTTGACGTTGTTGTTGTTGTTGTTTATTTGACGTTGTTGTTGTTGTTGTTCTTTATTAGACGTTGTTAATGTTGTTGACATTGTTGTTGTTGTTTTTGTTGTTTATTTGACGTTGTTGTTGTTGTTATTGTTGTTGTGGTTTTTGTTGTTGTTATTGTTGGTGTCGTTGTTGTTTATTTGACAATGTTGTTGTTGTTGTTTATTTGACGTTGTTGTTGTTGTTGTTTATTTGACGTTGTTGTTGTTTTTTATTTGACGTTGTTGTTGTTGTTGCTTATTTGACGTTGTTGTTGTTGTTGTTGTTTATTTGACATTGTTGTTGTTGTTGTTGTTGACGTTGTTGTTGTAGTTGTTTATTTGACGTTGTTGTTGTTGTTGTTTATTTGATGTTGTTTTAGTTGTTGTTGTTTATTTGACGTTGTTGTTGTTTTTTATTTGACGTTGTTGGTATTGACATTGTTGTTGTGGTTGTTTATTTGACGTTGTTGTTGTTGTTTTTTATTTGACGTTGTTGTTGTTGACATTATTGTTGTTGTTGTTTATTTGACGTTGTTGTTGTTTATTTGACATAGTTGTTGTTATTGAAGTTGTTGTTGTTGTTGTGGTTTATTTGACATTTTTGTTGTTGTTGATGTTGTTGTTGTTGTTGTTTTTTATTTGACGTTGTTGTTGTTGTTGTTTATTTGACGCTGTTGTTGTTGTTATTATTGTTGTTGTTGTTGTTAATTTGATGTTGTTGTTGTTGTTGTTTATTTGACGTTGTTGTTGTTGTTGTTGTTGTTTATTTGATGTTGTTGTTGTTATTTATTTGACGTTGTTGTTGTTGTTATTGTTTATTTGACGTTGTTGTTGTTGTTTTTTATTTGACGTTGTTATTGTTGTTTATTTGACGTTGTTTTTGTTATTTTACGTTGTTGTTATTGTTGTTGTATTTGTTTTTGTTGTTGTTGCTTATTTGACGTTGTTGTTATTGTTGCTATTTATTTGACGTTGTTATTGTTGTTGTTTATTTGACGTTGCTGTTGTTGTTGTTTATTTGACGTTGTTGTTGTTGTTGTTTATTTGACGTTGTTGTTGTTGTTGTTGTATTTGTTATTGTTGTTATTGTTGTTGCTTATTTGACGTTGTTGTTATTGTTGTTGTTTATTTGAGATTGTTGTTGTTGTTATTCATTTGACGTTGTTGTTGTTGTTGTTTATTTGACGTTGTTGTTGTTGTTGTTCTTTATTTGACGTTGTTGTTGTCGTTGTTTTTGTTGTTTATTAGACGTTGTTGTTGTTATTTATTTGACGTTGTTGTTGTTGTTTATTTGACGTTGTTGTTGATGTTGTTGTTGTTGTTGTTTATTTGGCGTTGTTTATTTGTTTATTTGACGTTGGTATTGTTGTTGTTTATTTGACGTTGTTGTTAACGTTGTTGTTGTTGTTGTTTATTTGACGTTGTTGTTGTTGTTGTTTATTTGACGTTATTGTTGTTGTTGACGTTGTTGTTGTTGTTTATTTGATGTTGTTATTGTTGTTGTTGACATAGTTGTTGTTGTTTATTTGACGTTGTTGTTGTTGTTGCCGTTTTTGTTTATTTGACGTTGTTGTTTATTTGACGTTGTTGTATTTGTTGTTGACGTTGTTGTTGTTGTTATTTATTGGACGTTGTTGTTGTTGTTTATTTGACATTGTTGTTGTTGTTGACGGTGTTGTTGTTGTTGTTGTTGTTTATTTGACATTGTTGTTGTTGTTGTTATTTATTTGACGTTGTTGTTGTTGTTTTTTAATTGACATTATTGTTGTTGTTGTTTATTTGACGTTGTTGTTTATTTGACGTTGTTGTTGTTTTTGTTGTGTTTATTTGACGTTGTTGTTGTATTTGTTGTTGTTGTTGTTGTTTATTTGACGTTGTTGTTGTTGTTTATTTGACGTTATTGTTGTTGTTTATTTGACGTTGTTATTGTTGTTGTTGTTGTTGTTTATTTGACGTTGTTGTTGTTGTTGTTGACATAGTTGTTATTGTTTATTTCACGTTGTTGTTGTTGTTGCCGTTGTTGTTTATTTGACGTTGTTGTTGTTGTTGACGTTGTTGTTGTTGTTGTTTATTGGACATTGTTGTTGTTGTTTATTTGACATTGTTGTTGTTGTTGACGGTGTTGTTGTTGTTGTTTATTTGACATTGTTGTTGTTGTTGTTATTTATTTGACGTTGTTGTTGTTGTTTTTTAATTGACATTATTGTTGTTGTTGTTTATTTGATGTTGTTGTTTATTTGACGTTGTTGTTGTTTTTGTTGTTGTTTATTTGACGTTGTTGTTGTATTTGTTGTTGTTGTTGTTGTTTATTTGACGTTGTTGTTGTTGTTTATTTGACGTTATTGTTGTTGTTTATTTGACGTTGTTATTGTTGTTGTTGTTGTTGTTTATTTGACGTTGTTGTTGACGTTTTTGTTGTTGTTAATTATTTGACGTTGTTGTTGTTGTTGTTGTTTATTAGACGTTTTTAATGTTGTTGTTGTTGTTGTTGTTTATTAGACGTTTTTAATGTTGTTGACATTGTTGTTGTTGTTTTTGTTGTTTATTTGACGTTGTTGTTGTTGTTGTTTTTGTTGTTGTTATTGTTGGTGTTGTTGTTGTTTATTTGACGTTGTTGTTGTTGTTGTTTATTTGACGTTGTTGTTGTTGTTGTTGTTTATTTGACGTTGTTGTTGTTGTTGTTTATTTGACGTTGTTGTTGTTGTTATTATTGTTGTTATTGTTAATTTGATGTTGTTGTTGATGTTGTTGTTTATTTGACGTTGTTGTTGTTGTTGTTTATTTGATGTTGTTGTTGTTATTTATTTGACGTTGTTGTTGTTGTTATTGTTTATTTGACGTTGTTGTTGTTGTTGTTTTTTATTTGACGTTGTTATTGTTGTTTATTTGATGTTGTTTTTGTTATTTTACGTTGTTGTTATTGTTGTTGTATTTGTTTTTGTTGTTGTCGTTGTTGTTGCTTATTTGACGTTGTTGTTATTGTTGCTATTTATTTGACGTTGTTATTGTTGTTGTTTATTTGACGTTGCTGTTGTTGTTGTTTATTTGACGTTGTTGTTGTTGTTGTTGTTTATTTGACGTTGTTGTTGTTGTTGTATTTGTTATTGTTGTTATTGTTGTTGCTTATTTGACGTTGTTGTTATTGTTGTTGTTTATTTGAGGTTGTTGTCGTTGTTATTCATTTGACGTTGTTGTTGTTGTTTATTTGACGTTGTTGTTGTTGTTGTTCTTTATTTGACGTTGTTGTTGTCGTTGTTTTTGTTGTTTATTTGACGTTGTTGTTGTTATTTATTTGACGTTGATGTTGTTTATGTGACGTTGTTGTTGACGTTGTTGTTGTTGTTGTTGTTGTTTATTTGACGTTGTTGTTGTTGTTTATTTGACGTTGGTATTGTTGTTGTTTATTTGACGTTGTTCTTAACGTTGTTGTTGTTGTTGTTTATTTGACGTTGTTGTTGTTGTTGTTTATTTGACGTTATTGTTGTTGTTGACGTTGTCGTTGTTGTTTATTTGATGTTGTTATTGTTGTTGTTGACATAGTTGTTGTTGTTTATTTCACGTTGTTGTTGTTGTTGCCGTTGTTGTTTATTTGACGTTGTTGTTGTTGTTGACGTTGTTGTTGTTGTTGTTTATTGGACATTGTTGTTGTTGTTTATTTGACATTGTTGTTGTTGTTGACGGTGTTGTTGTTGTTGTTTATTTGACATTGTTGTTGTTGTTGTTATTTATTTGACGTTGTTGTTGTTGTTTTTTAATTGACATTATTGTTGTTGTTGTTTATTTGATGTTGTTGTTTATTTGACGTTGTTGTTGTTTTTGTTGTTGTTTATTTGACGTTGTTGTTGTATTTGTTGTTGTTGTTGTTGTTTATTTGACGTTGTTGTTGTTGTTTATTTGACGTTATTGTTGTTGTTTATTTGACGTTGTTATTGTTGTTGTTGTTGTTGTTTATTTGACGTTGTTGTTGACGTTTTTGTTGTTGTTAATTATTTGACGTTGTTGTTGTTGTTGTTTATTAGACGTTTTTAATGTTGTTGTTGTTGTTGTTTATTAGACGTTTTTAATGTTGTTGACATTGTTGTTGTTGTTTTTGTTGTTTATTTGACGTTGTTGTTGTTGTTGTTTTTGTTGTTGTTATTGTTGGTGTTGTTGTTGTTTATTTGACGTTGTTGTTGTTGTTGTTTATTTGACGTTGTTGTTGTTGTTGTTGTTGTTTATTTGACGTTGTTGTTGTTGTTGTTGTTTATTTGACGTTGTTGTTGATGTTGTTTATTTGACATTGTTGTTGTTGTTGTTTATTTGACATTGTTGTTGTTGTTGTTGTTGACGTTGTTGTTGTAGTTGTTTATTCGACGTTGTTGTTGTTGTTGTTGTTGTTTATTTGACGTTTTTGTTGTTGTTGATGTTGTTGTTGTTGTTGTTTTTTATTTGACGTTGTTGTTGTTGTTGTGTATTTGACGTTGTTGTTGTTGTTATTGCTGTTGTTGTTGTTAATTTGACGTTGTTGTTGTTATTTATTTGACGTTGTTGTTGTTGTTGTTTATTTGACGTTGTTGTGGTTATTTATTTGACGTTGTTGTTGTTGTTGTTTATTTGACGTTGTTGTTTATTTGACATTGTTGTTTATTTGACCTTGTTGTTGTTGTTTATTTGACGTTGTTGTTGTTATTTGAAGTTGTTGTTGTTGTATTTGTTGTTGTTGTTGTTGTTTATTTGACGTTGTTGTTGTTGTTTATTTGACGTTATTGTTGTTGTTTATTTGACGTTGTTATTGTTGTTGTTGTTGTTGTTTATTTGACGTTGTTGTTGACGTTGTTGTTGATGTTGTTGTTTATTTGACGTTGTTGTTGTTGTTGTTTATTAGACGTTGTTAATGTTGTTGACATTGTTGTTGTTGTTTTTGTTGTTTCTTTGACGATGTTGTTGTTGTTGTTTTTGTTGTTGTTATTGTTGGTGTTGTTGTTGTTTATTTGACGTTGTTGTTGTTGTTGTTTATTTGACGTTGTTGTTGTTGTTGTTGTTTATTTGACGTTGTTCTAGTTGTTTATTTGACGTTGTTGTTGTTGTTGTTGTTGTTGTTGTTTATTTGACGTTGTTGTTATTGTTGTTGTTTATTTGACGTTGTTGTTATTGTTGTTGTTTATTTGAGGTTGTTGTTGTTGTTATTCATTTGACGTTGTTGTTGTTGTTGTTTATTTGACGTTGTTGCTGTTGTTGTTCTTTATTAGACGTTGTTAATGTTGTTGACATTGTTGTTGTTGTTTTTGTTGTTTATTTGACGTTGTTGTTGTTGTTGTTATTGTTGTTGTGGTTTTTGTTGTTGTTATTGTTGGTGTCGTTGTTGTTTATTTGACAATGTTGTTGTTGTTGTTTATTTGACGTTGTTGTTGTTGTTGTTTATTTGACGTTGTTGTTGTTTTTTATTTGACGTTGTTGTTGTTGTTGCTTATTTGACGTTGTTGTTGTTGTTGTTGTTGTTGTTTATTTGACATTGTTGTTGTTGTTGTTGACGTTGTTGTTGTTGTTTATTTGATGTTGTTTTAGTTGTTGTTGTTTATTTGACGTTGTTGTTGTTTTTTATTTGACGTTGTTGGTATTGACATTGTTGTTGTGGTTGTTTATTTGACGTTGTTGTTGTTGTTTTTTATTTGACGTTGTTGTTGTTGACATTATTGTTGTTGTTGTTTATTTGACGTTGTTGTTGTTTATTTGACATAGTTGTTGTTATTGAAGTTGTTGTTGTTGTTGTTGTTGTTTATTTGACATTTTTGTTGTTGTTGATGTTGTTGTTGTTGTTGTTTTTTATTTGACGTTGTTGTTGTTGTTGTTTATTTGACGTTGTTGTTGTTGTTATTATTGTTGTTGTTGTTGTTAATTTGATGTTGTTGTTGTTGTTGTTTATTTGATGTTGTTGTTGTTGTTGTTTATTTGATGTTGTTGTTGTTATTTATTTTACGTTGTTGTTGTTGTTATTGTTTATTTGACGTTGTTGTTGTTGTTGTTTTTTATTTGACGTTGTTATTGTTGTTTATTTGACGTTGTTTTTGTTATTTTACGTTGTTGTTATTGTTGTTGTATTTGTTTTTGTTGTTGTTGCTTATTTGACGTTGTTGTTATTGTTGCTATTTATTTGACGTTGTTATTGTTGTTGTTTATTTGACGTTGCTGTTGTTGTTGTTTATTTGACGTTGTTGTTGTTGTTGTTTATTTGACGTTGTTGTTGTTGTTGTTGTTGTATTTGTTATTGTTGTTATTGTTGTTGCTTATTTGACGTTGTTGTTATTGTTGTTGTTTATTTGAGATTGTTGTTGTTGTTATTCATTTGACGTTGTTGTTGTTGTTGTTGTTTATTTGACGTTGTTGTTGTTGTTGTTGTTCTTTATTTGACGTTGTTGTTGTCGTTGTTTTTGTTGTTTATTAGACGTTGTTGTTGTTATTTATTTGACGTTGTTGTTGTTGTTTATTTGACGTTGTTGTTGATGTTGTTGTTGTTGTTGTTTATTTGACGTTGTTTATTTGTTTATTTGACGTTGGTATTGTTATTGTTTATTTGACGTTGTTGTTAACGTTGTTGTTGTTGTTATTCATTTGACGTTGTTGTTGTTGTTGTTTATTTGACGTTGTTGTTGTTGTTGTTCTTTATTAGACGTTGTTAATGTTGTTGACATTGTTGTTGTTGTTTTTGTTGTTTATTTGACGTTGTTGTTGTTGTTATTGTTGTTGTGGTTTTTGTTGTTGTTATTGTTGGTGTCGTTGTTGTTTATTTGACAATGTTGTTGTTGTTGTTTATTTGACGTTGTTGTTGTTGTTGTTTATTTGACGTTGTTGTTGTTTTTTATTTGACGTTGTTGTTGTTGTTGCTTATTTGACGTTGTTGTTGTTGTTGTTGTTGTTGTTTATTTGACATTGTTGTTGTTGTTGTTGACGTTGTTGTTGTAGTTGTTTATTTGACGTTGTTGTTGTTGTTTATTTGATGTTGTTTTAGTTGTTGTTGTTTATTTGACGTTGTTGTTGTTTTTTATTTGACGTTGTTGGTATTGACATTGTTGTTGTGGTTGTTTATTTGACGTTGTTGTTGTTGTTTTTTATTTGACGTTGTTGTTGTTGACATTATTGTTGTTGTTGTTTATTTGACGTTGTTGTTGTTTATTTGACATAGTTGTTGTTATTGAAGTTGTTGTTGTTGTTGTGGTTTATTTGACATTTTTGTTGTTGTTGATGTTGTTGTTGTTGTTGTTTTTTATTTAACGTTGTTGTTGTTGTTGTTTATTTGACGTTGTTGTTGTTGTTATTATTGTTGTTGTTGTTGTTAATTTGATGTTGTTGTTGTTGTTGTTTATTTGACGTTGTTGTTGTTGTTGTTGTTTATTTGATGTTGTTGTTGTTATTTATTTGACGTTGTTGTTGTTGTTATTGTTTATTTGACGTTGTTGTTGTTGTTTTTTATTTGACGTTGTTATTGTTGTTTATTTGACGTTGTTTTTGTTATTTTACGTTGTTGTTATTGTTGTTGTATTTGTTTTTGTTGTTGTTGCTTATTTGACGTTGTTGTTATTGTTGCTATTTATTTGACGTTGTTATTGTTGTTGTTTATTTGACGTTGCTGTTGTTGTTGTTTATTTGACGTTGTTGTTGTTGTTGTTTATTTGACGTTGTTGTTGTTGTTGTTGTATTTGTTATTGTTGTTATTGTTGTTGCTTATTTGACGTTGTTGTTATTGTTGTTGTTTATTTGAGATTGTTGTTGTTGTTATTCATTTGACGTTGTTGTTGTTGTTGTTTATTTGACGTTGTTGTTGTTGTTGTTCTTTATTTGACGTTGTTGTCGTCGTTGTTTTTGTTGTTTATTAGACGTTGTTGTTGTTATTTATTTGACGTTGTTGTTGTTGTTTATTTGACGTTGTTGTTGATGTTGTTGTTGTTGTTGTTGTTTATTTGGCGTTGTTTATTTGTTTATTTGACGTTGGTATTGTTGTTGTTTATTTGACGTTGTTGTTAACGTTGTTGTTGTTGTTGTTTATTTGACGTTGTTGTTGTTGTTGTTTATTTGACGTTATTGTTGTTGTTGACGTTGTTGTTGTTGTTTATTTGATGTTGTTATTGTTGTTGTTGACATAGTTGTTGTTGTTTATTTGACGTTGTTGTTGTTGTTGCCGTTTTTGTTTATTTGACGTTGTTGTTTATTTGACGTTGTTGTATTTGTTGTTGACATTGTTGTTGTTGTTATTTATTGGACGTTGTTGTTGTTGTTTATTTGACATTGTTGTTGTTGTTGACGGTGTTGTTGTTGTTGTTGTTGTTTATTTGACATTGTTGTTGTTGTTGTTATTTATTTGACGTTGTTGTTGTTGTTTTTTAATTGACATTATTGTTGTTGTTGTTTATTTGACGTTGTTGTTTATTTGACGTTGTTGTTGTTTTTGTTGTGTTTATTTGACGTTGTTGTTGTATTTGTTGTTGTTGTTGTTGTTTATTTGACGTTGTTGTTGTTGTTTATTTGACGTTATTGTTGTTGTTTATTTGACGTTGTTATTGTTGTTGTTGTTGTTGTTTATTTGACGTTGTTGTTGACGTTTTTGTTGTTGTTAATTATTAGACGTTGTTGTTGTTGTTGTTTATTAGACATTTTTAATGTTGTTGTTGTTGTTGTTTATTAGACGTTTTTAATGTTGTTGACATTGTTGTTGTTGTTTTTGTTGTTTATTTGACGTTGTTGTTGTAGTTGTTGTTTTTGTTGTTGTTATTGTTGGTGTTGTTGTTGTTTATTTGACGTTGTTGTTGTTGTTGTTTATTTGACGTTGTTGTTGTTGTTGTTGTTTATTTGACGTTGTTGTTGTTGTTGTTGTTTATTTGACGTTGTTGTTGATGTTGTTTATTTTACATTGTTGTTGTTGTTGTTTATTTGACATTGTTGTTGTTGTTGTTGACGTTGTTGTTGTAGTTGTTTATTCGATGTTGTTGTTGTTGTTGTTGTCGTTTATTTGACGTTTTTATTGTTGTTGATGTTGTTGTTGTTGTTGTTTTTTATTTGACGTTGTTGTTGTTGTTGTGTATTTGACGTTGTTGTTGTTGTTGTTATTGTTGTTGTTGTTGTTAATTTGACGTTGTTGTTGTTATTTATTTGACGTTGTTGTTGTTGTTCTTTTTTTGACGTTGTTGTTGTTGTTGTTTTTTATTTGACGTTGTTATTGTTGTTTATTTGACGTTGTTTTTGTTATTTTACGTTGTTGTTGTTGTTGATGTATTTGTTTTTGTTGTTGTTGTTGTTGTTGTTGCTTATTTGACGTTGTTGTTATTGTTGCTATTTATTTGATGTTGTTATTGTTGTTGTTTATTTGGCGTTGCTGTTGTTGTTTATTTGACGTTGCTGTTGTTGTTGTTTATTTGACGTTGCTGTTGTGGTTATTTATTTGACGTTGTTGTTGTTGTTGTTGTTTATTTGACGTTGTTGTTTATTTGACATTGTTGTTTATTTGACCTTGTTGTTGTTGTTTATTTGACGTTGTTGATGTTATTTGAAGTTGTTGTTGTTGTATTTGTTGTTGTTGTTGTTGTTTATTTGACGTTGTTGTTGTTGTTTATTTGACGTTATTGTTGTTGTTTATTTGATGTTGTTATTGTTGTTGTTGTTGTTTATTTGACGTTGTTGTTGACGTTGTTGTTGATGTTGTTGTTTATTTGACGTTGTTGTTGTTGTTGTTGTTTATTAGACGTTGTTAATGTTGTTGACATTGTTGTTGTTGTTTTTGTTGTTTATTTGACGATGTTGTTGTTGTTGTTTTTGTTGTTGTTATTGTTGGTGTTGTTGTTGTTTATTTGACGTTGTTGTTGTTGTTGTTTATTTGACGTTGTTGTTGTTGTTGTTTATTTGACGTTGTTCTAGTTGTTTATTTGACGTTGTTGTTGTTGTTGTTGTTTATTTGACGTTGTTGTTATTGTTGTTGTTTATTTGACGTTGTTGTTATTGTTGTTGTTTATTTGAGGTTGTTGTTGTTGTTATTCATTTGACGTTGTTGTTGTTGTTGTTTATTTGACGTTGTTGTTGTTGTTGTTCTTTATTAGACGTTGTTAATGTTGTTGACATTGTTGTTGTTGTTTTTGTTGTTTATTTGACGTTGTTGTTGTTGTTATTGTTGTTGTGGTTTTTGTTGTTGTTATTGTTGGTGTCGTTGTTGTTTATTTGACAATGTTGTTTATTTGACATTGTTGTTTATTTGACCTTGTTGTTGTTGTTGTTTATTTGACGTTGTTGTTGTTATTTGAAGTTGTTGTTGTTGTATTTGTTGTTGTTGTTGTTGTTTATTTGACGTTGTTGTTGTTGTTTATTTGACGTTATTGTTGTTGTTTATTTGACGTTGTTATTGTTGTTGTTGTTGTTGTTTATTTGACGTTGTTGTTGACGTTGTTGTTGATGTCGTTGTTTATTTGACGTTGTTGTTGTTGTTGTTTATTAGACGTTGTTAATGTTGTTGACATTGTTGTTGTTGTTTTTGTTGTTTATTTGACGATGTTGTTGTTGTTGTTTTTGTTGTTGTTATTGTTGGTGTTGTTGTTGTTTATTTGACGTTGTTGTTGTTGTTGTTTATTTGACGTTGTTGTTGTTGTTGTTGTTTATTTGACGTTGTTCTAGTTGTTTATTTGACGTTGTTGTTGTTGTTGTTGTTTATTTGACGTTGTTGTTATTGTTGTTGTTTATTTGACGTTGTTGTTATTGTTGTTGTTTATTTGAGGTTGTTGTTGTTGTTATTCATTTGACGTTGTTGTTGTTGTTGTTTATTTGACGTTGTTGTTGTTGTTGTTCTTTATTAGACGTTGTTAATGTTGTTGACATTGTTGTTGTTGTTTTTGTTGTTTATTTGACGTTGTTGTTGTTGTTGTTATTGTTGTTGTGGTTTTTGTTGTTGTTATTGTTGGTGTCGTTGTTGTTTATTTGACAATGTTGTTGTTGTTGTTGTTTATTTGACGTTGTTGTTGTTGTTTATTTGACGTTGTTGTTGTTTTTTATTTGACGTTGTTGTTGTTGTTGCTTATTTGACGTTGTTGTTGTTGTTGTTGTTGTTTATTTGACATTGTTGTTGTTGTTGTTGTTGTTGACGTTGTTGTTGTAGTTGTTTATTTGACGTTGTTGTTGTTGTTTATTTGATGTTGTTTTAGTTGTTGTTGTTTATTTGACGTTGTTGTTGTTTTTTATTTGACGTTGTTGGTATTGACATTGTTGTTGTGGTTGTTTATTTGACGTTGTTGTTGTTGTTTTTTATTTGACGTTGTTGTTGTTGACATTATTGTTGTTGTTGTTTATTTGACGTTGTTGTTGTTTATTTGACATAGTTGTTGTTATTGAAGTTGTTGTTGTTGTTGTTGTTGTTTATTTGACATTTTTGTTGTTGTTGATGTTGTTGTTGTTGTTGTTTTTTATTTGACGTTGTTGTTGTTGTTGTTTATTTGACGTTGTTGTTGTTGTTATTATTGTTGTTGTTGTTGTTAATTTGATGTTGTTGTTGTTGTTGTTTATTTGATGTTGTTGTTGTTGTTGTTTATTTGATGTTGTTGTTGTTATTTATTTTACGTTGTTGTTGTTGTTATTGTTTATTTGACGTTGTTGTTGTTGTTGTTTTTTATTTGACGTTGTTATTGTTGTTTATTTGACGTTGTTTTTGTTATTTTACGTTGTTGTTATTGTTGTTGTATTTGTTTTTGTTGTTGTTGCTTATTTGACGTTGTTGTTATTGTTGCTATTTATTTGACGTTGTTATTGTTGTTGTTTATTTGACGTTGCTGTTGTTGTTGTTTATTTGACGTTGTTGTTGTTGTTGTTTATTTGACGTTGTTGTTGTTGTTGTTGTTGTATTTGTTATTGTTGTTATTGTTGTTGCTTATTTGACGTTGTTGTTATTGTTGTTGTTTATTTGAGATTGTTGTTGTTGTTATTCATTTGACGTTGTTGTTGTTGTTGTTGTTTATTTGACGTTGTTGTTGTTGTTGTTGTTCTTTATTTGACGTTGTTGTTGTCGTTGTTTTTGTTGTTTATTAGACGTTGTTGTTGTTATTTATTTGACGTTGTTGTTGTTGTTTATTTGACGTTGTTGTTGATGTTGTTGTTGTTGTTGTTTATTTGACGTTGTTTATTTGTTTATTTGACGTTGGTATTGTTATTGTTTATTTGACGTTGTTGTTAACGTTGTTGTTGTTGTTATTCATTTGACGTTGTTGTTGTTGTTGTTTATTTGACGTTGTTGTTGTTGTTGTTCTTTATTAGACGTTGTTAATGTTGTTGACATTGTTGTTGTTGTTTTTGTTGTTTATTTGACGTTGTTGTTGTTGTTATTGTTGTTGTGGTTTTTGTTGTTGTTATTGTTGGTGTCGTTGTTGTTTATTTGACAATGTTGTTGTTGTTGTTTATTTGACGTTGTTGTTGTTGTTGTTTATTTGACGTTGTTGTTGTTTTTTATTTGACGTTGTTGTTGTTGTTGCTTATTTGACGTTGTTGTTGTTGTTGTTGTTTATTTGACATTGTTGTTGTTGTTGTTGTTGACGTTGTTGTTGTAGTTGTTTATTTGACGTTGTTGTTGTTGTTGTTTATTTGATGTTGATTTAGTTGTTGTTGTTTATTTGACGTTGTTGTTGTTTTTTATTTGACGTTGTTGGTATTGACATTGTTGTTGTGGTTGTTTATTTGACGTTGTTGTTGTTGTTTTTTATTTGACGTTGTTGTTGTTGACATTATTGTTGTTGTTGTTTATTTGACGTTGTTGTTGTTTATTTGACATAGTTGTTGTTATTGAAGTTGTTGTTGTTGTTGTGGTTTATTTGACATTTTTGTTGTTGTTGATGTTGTTGTTGTTGTTGTTTTTTATTTGACGTTGTTGTTGTTGTTGTTTATTTGACGCTGTTGTTGTTGTTATTATTGTTGTTGTTGTTGTTAATTTGATGTTGTTGTTGTTGTTGTTTATTTGACGTTGTTGTTGTTGTTGTTGTTGTTTATTTGATGTTGTTGTTGTTATTTATTTGACGTTGTTGTTGTTGTTATTGTTTATTTGACGTTGTTGTTGTTGTTTTTTATTTGACGTTGTTATTGTTGTTTATTTGACGTTGTTTTTGTTATTTTACGTTGTTGTTATTGTTGTTGTATTTGTTTTTGTTGTTGTTGCTTATTTGACGTTGTTGTTATTGTTGCTATTTATTTGACGTTGTTATTGTTGTTGTTTATTTGACGTTGCTGTTGTTGTTGTTTATTTGACGTTGTTGTTGTTGTTGTTTATTTGACGTTGTTGTTGTTGTTGTTGTATTTGTTATTGTTGTTATTGTTGTTGCTTATTTGACGTTGTTGTTATTGTTGTTGTTTATTTGAGATTGTTGTTGTTGTTATTCATTTGACGTTGTTGTTGTTGTTGTTTATTTGACGTTGTTGTTGTTGTTGTTCTTTATTTGACGTTGTTGTTGTCGTTGTTTTTGTTGTTTATTAGACGTTGTTGTTGTTATTTATTTGACGTTGTTGTTGTTGTTTATTTGACGTTGTTGTTGATGTTGTTGTTGTTGTTGTTTATTTGGCGTTGTTTATTTGTTTATTTGACGTTGGTATTGTTGTTGTTTATTTGACGTTGTTGTTAACGTTGTTGTTGTTGTTGTTTATTTGACGTTGTTGTTGTTGTTGTTTATTTGACGTTATTGTTGTTGTTGACGTTGTTGTTGTTGTTTATTTGATGTTGTTATTGTTGTTGTTGACATAGTTGTTGTTGTTTATTTGACGTTGTTGTTGTTGTTGCCGTTTTTGTTTATTTGACGTTGTTGTTTATTTGACGTTGTTGTATTTGTTGTTGACGTTGTTGTTGTTGTTATTTATTGGACGTTGTTGTTGTTGTTTATTTGACATTGTTGTTGTTGTTGACGGTGTTGTTGTTGTTGTTGTTGTTTATTTGACATTGTTGTTGTTGTTGTTATTTATTTGACGTTGTTGTTGTTGTTTTTTAATTGACATTATTGTTGTTGTTGTTTATTTGACGTTGTTGTTTATTTGACGTTGTTGTTGTTTTTGTTGTGTTTATTTGACGTTGTTGTTGTATTTGTTGTTGTTGTTGTTGTTTATTTGACGTTGTTGTTGTTGTTTATTTGACGTTATTGTTGTTGTTTATTTGACGTTGTTATTGTTGTTGTTGTTGTTGTTTATTTGACGTTGTTGTTGACGTTTTTGTTGTTGTTAATTATTAGACGTTGTTGTTGTTGTTGTTTATTAGACATTTTTAATGTTGTTGTTGTTATTGTTTATTAGACGTTTTTAATGTTGTTGACATTGTTGTTGTTGTTTTTGTTGTTTATTTGACGTTGTTGTTGTAGTTGTTGTTTTTGTTGTTGTTATTGTTGGTGTTGTTGTTGTTTATTTGACGTTGTTGTTGTTGTTGTTTATTTGACGTTGTTGTTGTTGTTGTTGTTTATTTGACGTTGTTGTTGTTGTTGTTTATTTGACGTTGTTGTTGATGTTGTTTATTTTACATTGTTGTTGTTGTTGTTTATTTGACATTGTTGTTGTTGTTGTTGACGTTGTTGTTGTAGTTGTTTATTCGATGTTGTTGTTGTTGTTGTTGTCGTTTATTTGACGTTTTTATTGTTGTTGATGTTGTTGTTGTTGTTGTTTTTTATTTGACGTTGTTGTTGTTGTTGTGTATTTGACGTTGTTGTTGTTGTTGTTATTGTTGTTGTTGTTGTTAATTTGACGTTGTTGTTGTTATTTATTTGACGTTGTTGTTGTTGTTGTTTTTTTGACGTTGTTGTTGTTGTTGTTTTTATTTGACGTTGTTATTGTTGTTTATTTGACGTTGTTTTTGTTATTTTACGTTGTTGTTGTTGTTGATGTATTTGTTTTTGTTGTTGTTGTTGTTGTTGTTGCTTATTTGACGTTGTTGTTATTGTTGCTATTTATTTGATGTTGTTATTGTTGTTGTTTATTTGACGTTGCTGTTGTTGTTTATTTGACGTTGCTGTTGTTGTTGTTTATTTGACGTTGCTGTTGTGGTTATTTATTTGACGTTGTTGTTGTTGTTGTTGTTTATTTGACGTTGTTGTTTATTTGACATTGTTGTTTATTTGACCTTGTTGTTGTTGTTTATTTGACGTTGTTGATGTTATTTGAAGTTGTTGTTGTTGTATTTGTTGTTGTTGTTGTTGTTTATTTGACGTTGTTGTTGTTGTTTATTTGACGTTATTGTTGTTGTTTATTTGATGTTGTTATTGTTGTTGTTGTTGTTTATTTGACGTTGTTGTTGACGTTGTTGTTGATGTTGTTGTTTATTTGACGTTGTTGTTGTTGTTGTTTATTAGACGTTGTTAATGTTGTTGACATTGTTGTTGTTGTTTTTGTTGTTTATTTGACGATGTTGTTGTTGTTGTTTTTGTTGTTGTTATTGTTGGTGTTGTTGTTGTTTATTTGACGTTGTTGTTGTTGTTGTTTATTTGACGTTGTTGTTGTTGTTGTTTATTTGACGTTGTTCTAGTTGTTTATTTGACGTTGTTGTTGTTGTTGTTGTTTATTTGACGTTGTTGTTATTGTTGTTGTTTATTTGACGTTGTTGTTATTGTTGTTGTTTATTTGAGGTTGTTGTTGTTGTTATTCATTTGACGTTGTTGTTGTTGTTGTTTATTTGACGTTGTTGTTGTTGTTGTTCTTTATTAGACGTTGTTAATGTTGTTGACATTGTTGTTGTTGTTTTTGTTGTTTATTTGACGTTGTTGTTGTTGTTATTGTTGTTGTGGTTTTTGTTGTTGTTATTGTTGGTGTCGTTGTTGTTTATTTGACAATGTTGTTGTTGTTGTTTATTTGACGTTGTTGTTGTTGTTGTTTATTTGACGTTGTTGTTGTTTTTTATTTGACGTTGTTGTTGTTGTTGCTTATTTGACGTTGTTGTTGTTGTTGTTGTTGTTGTTGTTGTTTATTTGACATTGTTGTTGTTGTTGTTGTTGACGTTGTTGTTGTAGTTGTTTATTTGACGTTGTTGTTGTTGTTGTTTATTTGATGTTGTTTTAGTTGTTGTTGTTTATTTGACGTTGTTGTTGTTTTTTATTTGACGTTGTTGGTATTGACATTGTTGTTGAGGTTGTTTATTTGACGTTGTTGTTGTTGTTTTTTATTTGATGTTGTTGTTGTTGACATTATTGTTGTTGTTGTTTATTTGACGTTGTTGTTGTTTATTTGACATAGTTGTTGTTATTGAAGTTGTTGTTGTTGTTGTTGTTTATTTGACATTTTTGTTGTTGTTGATGTTGTTGTTGTTGTTTTTTATTTGACGTTGTTGTTGTTGTTGTTTATTTGACGTTGTTGTTGTTGTTATTATTGTTGTTGTTGTTAATTTGATGTTGTTGTTGTTGTTGTTTATTTGACGTTGTTGTTGTTGTTGTTTATTTGATGTTGTTGTTGTTATTTATTTGACGTTGTTGTTGTTGTTATTGTTTATTTGACGTTGTTGTTGTTGTTGTTTTTTATTTGACGTTGTTATTGTTGTTTATTTGACGTTGTTTTTGTTATTTTACGTTGTTGTTATTGTTGTGGTATTTGTTTTTGTTGTTGTTGCTTATTTGACGTTGTTGTTATTGTTGCTATTTATTTGACGTTGTTATTGTTGTTGTTTATTTGACGTTGCTGTTGTTGTTGTTTATTTGACGTTGTTGTTGTTGTTGTTTATTTGACGTTGTTGTTGTTGTTGTTGTTGTATTTGTAATTGTTGTTATTGTTGTTGCTTATTTGACGTTGTTGTTATTGTTGTTGTTTATTTGAGATTGTTGTTGTTGTTATTCATTTGACGTTGTTGTTGTTGTTGTTTATTTGACGTTGTTGTTGTTGTTGTTGTTCTTTATTTGACGTTGTTGTTGTCGTTGTTTTTGTTGTTTATTAGACGTTGTTGTTGTTATTTATTTGACGATGTTGTTGTTGTTTATTTGACGTTGTTGTTGATGTTGTTGTTGTTGTTGTTTATTTGACGTTGGTATTGTTGTTGTTTATTTGACGTTGTTGTTAACGTTGTTGTTGTTGTTGTTTATTTGACGTTGTTGTTGTTGTTGTTTATTTGACGTTATTGTTGTTGTTGACGTTGTTGTTGTTGTTTATTTGATGTTGTTATTGTTGTTGTTGACATAGTTGTTGTTGTTTATTTGACGTTGTTGTTGTTGTTGCCGTTTTTGTTTATTTGACGTTGTTGTTTATTTGACGTTGTTGTATTTGTTGTTGACGTTGTTATTGTTGTTATTTATTGGACGTTGTTGTTGTTGTTTATTTGACATTGTTGTTGTTGTTGACGGTGTTGTTGTTGTTGTTGTTGTTTATTTGACATTGTTGTTGTTGTTGTTATTTATTTGACGTTGTTGTTGTTGTTTTTTAATTGACATTATTGTTGTTGTTGTTTATTTGACGTTGTTGTTTATTTGACGTTGTTGTTGTTTTTGTTGTGTTTATTTGACGTTGTTGTTGTATTTGTTGTTGTTGTTGTAGTTAATTTGACGTTGTTGTTGTTGTTTATTTGACGTTATTATTGTTATTTTACGTTGTTGTTGTTGTTGATGTATTTGTTTTTGTTGTTGTTGTTGTTGTTGTTGCTTATTTGACGTTGTTGTTATTGTTGCTATTTATTTGATGTTGTTATTGTTGTTGTTTATTTGACGTTGCTGTTGTTGTTTATTTGACGTTGCTGTTGTTGTTGTTTATTTTACGTTGCTGTTGTGGTTATTTATTTGACGTTGTTGTTGTTGTTGTTGTTTATTTGACGTTGTTGTTTATTTGACATTGTTGTTTATTTGACCTTGTTGTTGTTGTTTATTTGACGTTGTTGTTGTTATTTGAAGTTGTTGTTGTTGTATTTGTTGTTGTTGTTGTTGTTGTTTATTTGACGTTGTTGTTGTTGTTTATTTGACGTTATTGTTGTTGTTTATTTGATGTTGTTATTGTTGTTGTTGTTGTTTATTTGACGTTGTTGTTGACGTTGTTGTTGATGTTGTTGTTTATTTGACGTTGTTGTTGTTGTTGTTGTTTATTAGACGTTGTTAATGTTGTTGACATTGTTGTTGTTGTTTTTGTTGTTTATTTGACGATGTTGTTGTTGTTGTTTTTGTTGTTGTTATTGTTGGTGTTGTTGTTGTTTATTTGACGTTGTTGTTGTTGTTGTTTATTTGACGTTGTTGTTGTTGTTGTTTATTTGACGTTGTTCTAGTTGTTTATTTGACGTTGTTGTTGTTGTTGTTGTTTATTTGACGTTGTTGTTATTGTTGTTGTTTATTTGACGTTGTTGTTATTGTTGTTGTTTATTTGAGGTTGTTGTTGTTGTTATTCATTTGACGTTGTTGTTGTTGTTGTTTATTTGACGTTGTTGTTGTTGTTGTTCTTTATTAGACGTTGTTAATGTTGTTGACATTGTTGTTGTTGTTTTTGTTGTTTATTTGACGTTGTTGTTGTTGTTATTGTTGTTGTGGTTTTTGTTGTTGTTATTGTTGGTGTCGTTGTTGTTTATTTGACAATGTTGTTGTTGTTGTTTATTTGACGTTGTTGTTGTTGTTGTTTATTTGACGTTGTTGTTGTTTTTTATTTGACGTTGTTGTTGTTGTTGCTTATTTGACGTTGTTGTTGTTGTTGTTGTTGTTGTTTATTTGACATTGTTGTTGTTGTTGTTGTTGACGTTGTTGTTGTAGTTGTTTATTTGACGTTGTTGTTGTTGTTTATTTGATGTTGTTTTAGTTGTTGTTGTTTATTTGACGTTGTTGTTGTTTTTTATTTGACGTTGTTGGTATTGACATTGTTGTTGAGGTTGTTTATTTGACGTTGTTGTTGTTGTTTTTTATTTGATGTTGTTGTTGTTGACATTATTGTTGTTGTTGTTTATTTGACGTTGTTGTTGTTTATTTGACATAGTTGTTGTTATTGAAGTTGTTGTTGTTGTTGTTGTTTATTTGACATTTTTGTTGTTGTTGATGTTGTTGTTGTTGTTTTTTATTTGACGTTGTTGTTGTTGTTGTTTATTTGACGTTGTTGTTGTTGTTATTATTGTTGTTGTTGTTAATTTGATGTTGTTGTTGTTGTTGTTTATTTGACGTTGTTGTTGTTGTTGTTGTTTATTTGATGTTGTTGTTGTTATTTATTTGACTTTGTTGTTGTTGTTATTGTTTATTTGACGTTGTTGTTGTTGTTGTTTTTTATTTGACGTTGTTATTGTTGTTTATTTGACGTTGTTTTTGTTATTTTACGTTGTTGTTATTGTTGTGGTATTTGTTTTTGTTGTTGTTGCTTATTTGACGTTGTTGTTATTGTTGCTATTTATTTGACGTTGTTATTGTTGTTGTTTATTTGACGTTGCTGTTGTTGTTGTTTATTTGACGTTGTTGTTGTTGTTGTTTATTTGACGTTGTTGTTGTTGTTGTATTTGTTATTGTTGTTATTGTTGTTGCTTATTTGACGTTGTTGTTATTGTTGTTGTTTATTTGAGATTGTTGTTGTTGTTATTCATTTGACGTTGTTGTTGTTGTTGTTTATTTGACGTTGTTGTTGTTGTTGTTGTTCTTTATTTGACGTTGTTGTTGTCGTTGTTTTTGTTGTTTATTAGACGTTGTTGTTGTTATTTATTTGACGTTGTTGTTGTTGTTTATTTGACGTTGTTGTTGATGTTGTTGTTGTTGTTGTTTATTTGACGTTGTTGTTGTTGTTTATTTGACGTTGGTATTGTTGTTGTTTATTTGACGTTGTTGTTAACGTTGTTGTTGTTGTTGTTTATTTGACGTTGTTGTTGTTGTTGTTTATTTGACGTTATTGTTGTTGTTGACGTTGTTGTTGTTGTTTATTTGATGTTGTTATTGTTGTTGTTGACATAGTTGTTGTTGTTTATTTGACGTTGTTGTTGTTGTTGCCGTTTTTGTTTATTTGACGTTGTTGTTTATTTGACGTTGTTGTATTTGTTGTTGACGTTGTTGTTGTTGTTATTTATTGGACGTTGTTGTTGTTGTTTATTTGACATTGTTGTTGTTGTTGACGGTGTTGTTGTTGTTGTTGTTGTTTATTTGACATTGTTGTTGTTGTTGTTATTTATTTGACGTTGTTGTTGTTGTTTTTTAATTGACATTATTGTTGTTGTTGTTTATTTGACGTTGTTGTTTATTTGACGTTGTTGTTGTTTTTGTTGTGTTTATTTGACGTTGTTGTTGTATTTGTTGTTGTTGTTGTTGTTTATTTGACGTTGTTGTTGTTGTTTATTTGACGTTATTGTTGTTGTTTATTTGACGTTGTTATTGTTGTTGTTGTTGTTGTTTATTTGACGTTGTTGTTGACGTTTTTGTTGTTGTTAATTATTTGACGTTGTTGTTGTTGTTGTTTATTAGACATTTTTAATGTTGTTGTTGTTGTTGTTTATTAGACGTTTTTAATGTTGTTGACATTGTTGTTGTTGTTTTTGTTGTTTATTTGACGTTGTTGTTGTAGTTGTTGTTTTTGTTGTTGTTATTGTTGGTGTTGTTGTTGTTTATTTGACGTTGTTGTTGTTGTTGTTTATTTGACGTTGTTGTTGTTGTTGTTGTTTATTTGACGTTGTTGTTGTTGTTGTTGTTTATTTGACGTTGTTGTTGATGTTGTTTATTTTACATTGTTGTTGTTGTTGTTTATTTGACATTGTTGTTGTTGTTGTTGTTGACGTTGTTGTTGTAGTTGTTTATTCGATGTTGTTGTTGTTGTTGTTGTCGTTTATTTGACGTTTTTGTTGTTGTTGATGTTGTTGTTGTTGTTGTTGTTTTTTATTTGACGTTGTTGTTGTTGTTGTGTATTTGACGTTGTTGTTGTTGTTATTGTTGTTGTTGTTGTTGTTAATTTGACGTTGTTGTTGTTATTTATTTGACGTTGTTGTTGTTGTTGTTTTTTTGACGTTGTTGTTGTTGTTGTTTTTTATTTGACGTTGTTATTGTTGTTTATTTGACGTTGTTTTTGTTATTTTACGTTGTTGTTGTTGTTGATGTATTTGTTTTTGTTGTTGTTGTTGTTGTTGTTGCTTATTTGACGTTGTTGTTATTGTTGCTATTTATTTGACGTTGTTATTGTTGTTGTTTATTTGACGTTGCTGTTGTTGTTGTTTATTTGACGTTGTTGTTGTTGTTGTTTATTTGACGTTGTTGTTGTTGTTGTATTTGTTATTGTTGTTATTGTTGTTGCTTATTTGATGTTGTTGTTATTGTTGTTGTTTATTTGAGGTTGTTGTTGTTGTTATTCATTTGACGTTGTTGTTGTTGTTTATTTGACGTTGTTTTTGTTGTTGTTCTTTATTTGACGTTGTTGTTGTCGTTGTTTTTGTTGTTTATTTGACGTTGTTGTTGTTATTTATTTGACGTTGTTGTTGTTGTTTATTTGACGTTGTTGTTGACGTTGTTGTTGTTGTTGTTTATTTGACGTTGTTGTTGTTTATTTGACGTTGGTATTGTTGTTGTTTATTTGACGTTGTTGTTAACGTTGTTGTTGTTGTTGTTTATTTGACGTTGTTATTGTTGTTGTTTATTTGACGTTATTGTTGTTGTTGACGTTGTTGTTGTTGTTTATTTGATGTTGTTATTGTTGTTGTTGACATAGTTGTTGTTGTTTATTTGAAGTTGTTGTTGTTGTTGCCGTTGTTGTTTATTTGACGTTGTTGTTTATTTGACGTTGTTGTTGTTGTTGTTGACGTTGTTGTTGTTGTTTATTGGACGTTGTTGTTGTTGTTTATTTGACATTGTTGTTGTTGTTGACGGTGTTGTTGTTGTTGTTGTTTATTTGACATTGTTGTTGTTGTTGTTATTTATTTGACGTTGTTGTTGTTGTTTTTTAATTGACATTATTGTTGTTGTTGTTTATTTGACGTTGTTGTTGTTTTTGTTGTTGTTTATTTGACGTTGTTGTTGTATTTGTTGTTGTTGTTGTTGTTGTTTATTTGACGTTGTTGTTGTTGTTTATTTGACGTTATTGTTGTTGTTTATTTGACGTTGTTATTGTTGTTGTTGTTGTTGTTGTTTATTTGACGTTGTTGTTGACGTTTTTGTTGTTGTTAATTATTTGACGTTGTGGTTGTTATTGTTGTTGTTTATTAGACGTTTTTAATGTTGTTGTTGTTGTTGTTTATTAGACGTTTTTAATGTTGTTGACATTGTTGTTTTTGTTTTTGTTGTTTATTTGACGTTGTTGTTGTTGTTGTTTATTTGACGTTGTTGTTGTATTTGTTGTTGTTGTTGTTGTTTATTTGACGTTGTTGTTGTTGTTTATTTGACGTTATTGTTGTTGTTTATTTGACGTTGTTATTGTTGTTGTTGTTGTTGTTGTTTATTTGACGTTGTTGTTGACGTTTTTGTTCTTGTTAATTATTTGACGTTGTTGTTGTTGTTGTTGTTTATTAGACGTTTTTAATGTTGTTGTTGTTGTTGTTGTTTATTAGACGTTTTTAATGTTGTTGACATTGTTGTTGTTGTTTTTGTTGTTTATTTGACGTTGTTGTTGTTGTTGTTTTTGTTGTTGTTATTGTTGGTGTTGTTGTTGTTCATTTGACGTTGTTGTTGTTGTTGTTTATTTGACGTTGTTGTTGTTGTTGTTGTTTATTTGACGTTGTTGTTGTTGTTGTTTATTTGACGTTGTTGTTGATGTTGTTTATTTGTCATTGTTGTTGTTGTTGTTTATTTGACATTGTTGTTGTTGTTGTTGTTGACGTTGTTGTTGTAGTTGTTTATTCGACGTTGTTGTTGTTGTTTATTTGACGTTTTTGTTGTTGTTGATGTTGTTGTTGTTGTTGTTTTTTATTTGACGTTGTTGTTGTTGTTGTGTATTTGACGTTGTTGTTGTTGTTATTGTTGTTGTTGTTGTTAATTTGACGTTGTTGTTGTTATTTATTTGACGTTGTTGTTGTTGTTGTTTATTTGACGTTGTTGTGGTTATTTATTTGACATTGTTGTTGTTGTTGTTTATTTGATGTTGTTGTTTATTTGACATTGTTGTTTATTTGACCTTGTTGTTGTTGTTTATTTGACGTTGTTGTTGTTATTTGAAGTTATTGTTGTTGTATTTGTTGTTGTTGTTGTTGTTTATTTGACGTTGTTGTTGTTGTTTATTTGACGTTATTGTTGTTGTTTATTTGACGTTGTTGTTGTCGTTGTTATTGTTGTTGTTGTTGTTTTTGTTTTTGTTATTGTTGGTGTTGTTGTTGTTTATTTGACAATGTTGTTGTTGTTGTTTATTTGACGTTGTCGTTGTTGTTTATTTGACGCTGTTGTTGTTTTTTATTTGACGTTGTTGTTGTTGTTGCTTATTTGACGTTGTTGTTGTTGTTGTTGTTTATTTGACATTGTTGTTGTTGTTGTTGTTGTAGACGTTGTTGTTGTAGTTGTTTATTTGACGTTGTTGTTGTTGTTGTTGTTGTTTATTTGATGTTGTTTTAGTTGTTGTTGTTTATTTGACGTTGTTGTTGTTTTTTAATTGACGTTGTTGTTGTTGACATTGTTGTTGTGGTTGTTTATTTGACGTTGTTGTTGTTGTTTTTTATTTGACGATGTGGTTGTTGACATTATTGTTGTTGTTGTTTATTTGACGTTGTTGTTGTTTATTTGACGTAGTTGTTGTTATTGAAGTTGTTGTTGTTGTTGTTTATTTGACATTTTTGTTGTTGTTGATGTTGTTGTTGTTGTTGTTTTTTATTTGACGTTGTTGTTGTTGTTGTTTATTTGACATTGTTGTTGTTGTTATTATTGTTGTTATTGTTAATTTGATGTTGTTGTTGTTTTTTATTTGACGTTGTTGTTGTTGTTGTTGTTTATTTGACGTTGTTGTTGTTGTTATTATTATTGTTGTTATTGTTAATTTGATGTTGTTGTTGTTGTTGTTGTTTATTTGACGTTGTTGTTGTTGTTGTTTATTTGATGTTGTTGTTGTTATTTATTTGACGTTGTTGTTGTTGTTATTGTTTATTTGACGTTGTTGTTGTTGTTGTTTTTTATTTGACGTTGTTATTGTTGTTTATTTGATGTTGTTTTTGTTATTTTACGTTGTTGTTATTGTTGTTGTATTTGTTTTTGTTGTTGTTGTTGTTGTTGCTTATTTGACGTTGTTGTTATTGTTGCTATTTATTTGACGTTGTTATTGTTGTTGTTTATTTGACGTTGCTGTTGTTGTTGTTTATTTGACGTTGTTGTTGTTGTTGTTGTTTATTTGTCGTTGTTGTTGTTGTTGTATTTGTTATTGTTGTTATTGTTGTTGCTTATTTGACGTTGTTGTTATTGTTGTTGTTTATTTGAGGTTGTTGTCGTTGTTATTCATTTGACGTTGTTGTTGTTGTTTATTTGACGTTGTTGTTATTGTTGTTCTTTATTTGACGTTGTTGTTGTCGTTATTTTTGTTGTTTATTTGACGTTGTTGTTGTTATTTATTTGACGTTGTTGTTGTTGTTTATTTGACGTTGTTGTTGACGTTGTTGTTGTTGTTTATTTGACGTTGTTGTTGTTGTTTATTTGACGTTGGTATTGTTGTTGTTTATTTGACGTTGTTGTTAACGTTGTTGTTGTTGTTGTTTATTTGACGTTGTTGTTGTTGTTGTTTATTTGACGTTATTGTTGTTGTTGACGTTGTCGTTGTTGTTTATTTGATGTTGTTATTGTTGTTGTTGACATAGTTGTTGTTGTTTATTTCACGTTGTTGTTGTTGTTGCCGTTGTTGTTTATTTGACGTTGTTGTTGTTGTTGACGTTGTTGTTGTTGTTGTTTATTGGACATTGTTGTTGTTGTTTATTTGACATTGTTGTTGTTGTTGACGGTGTTGTTGTTGTTGTTTATTTGACATTGTTGTTGTTGTTGTTATTTATTTGACGTTGTTGTTGTTGTTTTTTAATTGACATTATTGTTGTTGTTGTTTATTTGATGTTGTTGTTGTTTTTGTTGTTGTTTATTTGACGTTGTTGTTGTATTTGTTGTTGTTGTTGTTGTTTATTTGACGTTGTTGTTGTTGTTTATTTGACGTTATTGTTGTTGTTTATTTGACGTTGTTATTGTTGTTGTTGTTGTTGTTTATTTGACGTTGTTGTTGACGTTTTTGTTGTTGTTAATTATTTGACGTTGTTGTTGTTGTTGTTGTTGTTGTTGTTTATTAGACGTTTTTAATGTTGTTGACATTGTTGTTGTTGTTTTTGTTGTTTATTTGACGTTGTTGTTGTTGTTGTTTTTGTTGTTGTTATTGTTGGTGTTGTTGTTGTTTATTTGACGTTGTTGTTGTTGTTGTTTATTTGACGTTGTTGTTGTTGTTGTTTATTTGACGTTGTTGTTGATGTTGTTTATTTGACATTGTTGTTGTTGTTGTTTATTTGACATTGTTGTTGTTGTTGTTGTTGACGTTGTTGTTGTAGTTGTTTATTCGACGTTGTTGTTGTTGTTGTTGTTGTTTATTTGACGTTTTTGTTGTTGTTGATGTTGTTGTTGTTGTTGTTTTTTATTTGACGTTGTTGTTGTTGTGAATTTGACGTTGTTGTTGTTGTTATTGTTGTTGTTGTTGTTAATTTGACGTTGTTGTTGTTATTTATTTGACGTTGTTGTTGTTGTTATTTATTTGACGTTGTTGTGGTTATTTATTTGACGTTGTTGTTGTTGTTGTTTATTTGACGTTGTTGTTTATTTGACATTGTTGTTTATTTGACCTTGTTGTTGTTGTTTATTTGACGTTGTTGTTGTTATTTGAAGTTGTTGTTGTTGTATTTGTTGTTGTTGTTGTTGTTTATTTGACGTTGTTGTTGTTTATTTGACGTTATTGTTGTTGTTTATTTGACGTTGTTATTGTTGTTGTTGTTGTTGTTTATTTGACGTTGTTGTTGACGTTGTTGTTGATGTTGTTGTTTATTTGACGTTGTTGTTGTTGTTGTTTATTAGACGTTGTTAATGTTGTTGACATTGTTGTTGTTGTTTTTGTTGTTTATTTGACGATGTTGTTGTTGTTGTTATTGTTGTTGTTGTTTTTGTTGTTGTTATTGTTGGTGTTGTTGTTGTTTATTTGACGTTGTTGTTGTTGTTGTTTATTTGACGTTGTTGTTGTTGTTGTTTATTTGACGTTGTTCTAGTTGTTTATTTGACGTTGTTGTTGTTGTTGTTGTTTATTTGACGTTGTTGTTATTGTTGTTGTTTATTTGACGTTGTTGTTATTGTTGTTGTTTATTTGAGGTTGTTGTTGTTGTTATTCATTTGACGTTGTTGTTGTTGTTGTTTATTTGACGTTGTTGTTGTTGTTGTTATTGTTGGTGTCGTTGTTGTTTATTTGACAATGTTGTTGTTGTTGTTTATTTGACGTTGTTGTTGTTGTTGTTTATTTGACGTTGTTGTTGTTGTTGTTTATTTGACGTTGTTGTTGTTTTTTATTTGACGTTGTTGTTGTTGTTGCTTATTTGACGTTGTTGTTGTTGTTGTTGTTTATTTGACATTGTTGTTGTTGTTGTTGTTGACGTTGTTGTTGTAGTTGTTTATTTGACGTTGTTGTTGTTGTTGTTGTTTATTTGATGTTGTTTTAGTTGTTGTTGTTTATTTGACGTTGTTGTTGTTTTTTATTTGACGTTGTTGGTATTGACATTGTTGTTGTGGTTGTTTATTTGACGTTGTTGTTGTTGTTTTTTATTTGACGTTGTTGTTGTTGACATTATTGTTGTTGTTGTTTATTTGACGTTGTTGTTGTTGTTTTTTATTTGACGTTGTTGTTGTTGACATTATTGTTGTTATTGTTTATTTGACGTTGTTGTTGTTTATTTGACATAGTTGTTGTTATTGAAGTTGTTGTTGTTGTTGTTTATTTGACATTTTTGTTGTTGTTGATGTTGTTGTTGTTGTTGTTTTTTATTTGACGTTGTTGTTGTTGTTGTTTATTTGACGTTGTTGTTGTTGTTATTATTGTTGTTGTTGTTAATTTGATGTTGTTGTTGTTGTTGTTGTTTATTTGACGTTGTTGTTGTTGTTGTTGTTTATTTGATGTTGTTGTTGTTATTTATTTGACGTTGTTGTTGTTGTTATTGTTTATTTGACGTTGTTGTTGTTGTTGTTTTTTATTTGACGTTGTTATTGTTGTTTATTTGACGTTGTTTTTGTTATTTTACGTTGTTGTTATTGTTGTTGTATTTGTTTTTGTTGTTGTTGCTTATTTGACGTTGTTGTTATTGTTGCTATTTATTTGACGCTGTTATTGTTGTTGTTTATTTGACGTTGCTGTTGTTGTTGTTTATTTGACGTTGTTGTTGTTGTTGTTTATTTGACGTTGTTGTTGTTGTTGTTGTATTTGTTATTGTTGTTATTGTTGTTGCTTATTTGACGTTGTTGTTATTGTTGTTGTTTATTTGAGATTGTTGTTGTTGTTATTCATTTGACGTTGTTGTTGTTGTTGTTGTTTATTTGACGTTGTTGTTGTTGTTGTTGTTCTTTATTTGACGTTGTTGTTGTCGTTGTTTTTGTTGTTTATTAGACGTTGTTGTTGTTATTTATTTGACGTTGTTGTTGTTGTTTATTTGACGTTGTTGTTGATGTTGTTGTTGTTGTTGTTTATTTGACGTTGTTGTTGTTGTTTATTTGACGTTGGTATTGTTGTTGTTTATTTGACGTTGTTGTTAACGTTGTTGTTGTTGTTGTTTATTTGACGTTGTTGTTGTTGTTGTTTATTTGACGTTATTGTTGTTGTTGACGTTGTTGTTGTTGTTTATTTGATGTTGTTATTGTTGTTGTTGACATAGTTGTTGTTGTTTATTTGACG
>OX451735.1:1337967700-1337970200 GCA_948472305.1 Vicia faba | reverse complement strand
AGTTGTTGTTGTTTATTTGACGTTGTTGTTGTTTTTTATTTGACGTTGTTGTTGTTGACATTGTTGTTGTGGTTGTTTATTTGACGTTGTTGTTGTTGTTTTTTATTTGACGTTGTTGTTGTTGACATTATTGTTGTTGTTGTTTATTTGACGTTGTTGTTGTTGTTGTTTATTTGACGTAGTTGTTGTTATTGAAGTTGTTGTTGTTGTTGTTTATTTGACATTTTTGTTGTTGTTGATGTTGTTTGGTGTTGTTGTTGTTTTTTATTTGACGTTGTTGTTGTTGTTGTTTATTTGACGTTGTTGTTGTTGTTATTATTGTTGTTGTTGTTAATTTGATGTTGTTGATGTTGTTGTTGTTGTTTATTTGACGTTGTTGTTGTTGTTGTTAATTTGACGTTGTTGTTGTTGTTGTTTATTTGATGTTGTTGTTGTTATTTATTTGACGTTGTTGTTGTTGTTATTGTTTATTTGACGTTGTTGTGGTTGTTGTTGTTTTTTATTTGACATTGTTATTGTTGTTTATTTGACGTTGTTTTTGTTATTTTACGTTGTTGTTGTTGTTGTATTTGTTGTTGTTGTTGTTGTTGTTGTTGCTTATTTGACGTTGTTGTTATTGTTGCTATTTATTTGACGTTGTTATTGTTGTTGTTTATTTGAGGTTGCTGTTGTTGTTGTTTATTTGACGTTGTTGTTGTTGGAATTGTTTATTTGACGTTGTTGTTGTTGTTGTATTTGTTATTGTTGTTATTGTTGTTGCTTATTTGACGTTGTTGTTATTGTTGTTGTTTATTTGAGGTTGTTGTTGTTGTTATTCATTTGACGTTGTTGTTGTTGTTGTTTATTTGACGTTGTTGTTGTTGTTGTCGTTCTTTATTTGACGTTGTTGTTGTCGTTGTTTTTGTTGTTTATTAGACGTTGTTGTTGTTATTTATTTGACGTTGTTGTTGTTGTTTATTTGACGTTGTTGTTGACGTTGTTGTTGTTGTTGTTTATTTGACGTTGTTGTCGTTGTTTATTTTACGTTGGTATTATTGTTGTTTATTTGACGTTGTTGTTAACGTTGTTGTTGTTGTTGTTGTTTATTTGACATTGTTGTTGTTGTTGTTTATTTGACGTTATTGTTGTTGTTGACGTTGTTGTTGTTGTTTATTTGATGTTGTTATTGTTGTTGTTGACATAGTTGTTGTTGTTTATTTGACGTTGTTGTTGTTGTTGCCGTTGTTGTTTATTTGACGTTGTTGTTTATTTGACGTTGTTGTTGTTGTTGACGTTGTTGTTGTTGTTGTTTATTGGACGTTGTTGTTGTTGTTTATTTGACATTGTTGTTGTTGTTGACAGTGTTGTTGTTGTTGTTGTTGTTGTTTATTTGACATTGTTGTTGTTGTTGTTATTTATTTGACGTTGTTGTTGTTGTTTTTTAATTGACATTATTGTTGTTGTTGTTTATTTGACGTTGTTGTTTATTTGACGTTGTTGTTGTTTTTGTTGTGTTTATTTGACGTTGTTGTTGTATTTGTTGTTGTTGTTGTTGTTTATTTGACGTTGTTGTTGTTGTTTATTTGACGTTATTGTTGTTGTTTATTTGACGTTGTTATTGTTGTTGTTGTTGTTGTTTATTCGACGTTGTTGTTGACGTTTTTGTTGTTGTTAATTATTTGACGTTGTTGTTGTTGTTGTTGTTGTTTATTAGACATTTTTAATGTTGTTGTTGTTGTTGTTTATTAGACGTTTTTAATGTTGTTGACATTGTTGTTGTTGTTTTTGTTGTTTATTTGACGTTGTTGTTGTAGTTGTTGTTTTTGTTGTTGTTATTGTTGGTGTTGTTGTTGTTTATTTGACGTTGTTGTTGTTGTTGTTGTTTATTTGACGTTGTTGTTGTTGTTGTTTATTTGACGTTGTTGTTGTTGTTGTTTATTTGACGTTGTTGTTGATGTTGTTTATTTGACATTGTTGTTGTTGTTGTTTATTTGACATTGTTGTTGTTGTTGTTGACGTTGTTGTTGTAGTTGTTTATTCGACGTTGTTGTTGTTGTTGTTGTTTATTTGACGTTTTTGTTGTTGTTGATGTTGTTGTTGTTGTTGTTTTTTATTTGACGTTGTTGTTGTTGTTGTTGTTGTTGTGTATTTGACGTTGTTGTTGTTGTTATTGTTGTTGTTGTTGTTGTTGTTAATTTGACGTTGTTGTTGTTATTTATTTGACGTTGTTGTTGTTGTTGTTTATTTGACGTTGTTGTTGTTGTTGTTTTTTATTTGACGTTGTTATTATTGTTTATTTGACGTTGTTTTTGTTATTTTACGTTGTTGTTGTTGTTGATGTATTTGTTTTTGTTGTTGTTGTTGTTGTTGTTGTTGTTGCTTATTTGACGTTGTTGTTATTGTTGCTATTTATTTGACGTTGTTATTGTTGTTGTTTATTTGACGTTGTTGTTGTTGTTGTTTATTTGACGTTGTTGTTTATTTGACATTGTTGTTTATTTGACCTTGTTGTTGTTGTTTA
>OX451735.1:1337957700-1337962700 GCA_948472305.1 Vicia faba | reverse complement strand
TTGTTGTTTTTTATTTGACGTTGTTATTGTTGTTTATTTGACGTTGTTTTTGTTATTTTACGTTGTTGTTGTTGTTGATGTATTTGTTTTTGTTGTTGTTGTTGTTGTTGTTGTTGCTTATTTGACGTTGTTGTTATTGTTGCTATTTATTTGACGTTGTTATTGTTGTTGTTTATTTGACGTTGTTGTTGTTGTTGTTTATTTGACGTTGTTGTTTATTTGACATTGTTGTTTATTTGACCTTGTTGTTGTTGTTTATTTGACGTTGTTGTTGTTATTTGAAGTTGTTGTTGTTGTATTTGTTGTTGTTGTTGTTTATTTGACGTTGTTGTTGTTGTTTATTTGACGTTGTTATTGTTGTTGTTTATTTGACGTTGTTATTGTTGTTGTTGTTGTTGTTTATTTGACGTTGTTGTTGACGTTGTTGTTGTTGTTGTTTATTAGACGTTGTTAATGTTGTTGACATTGTTGTTGTTGTTTTTGTTGTTTATTTGACGATGTTGTTGTTATTGTTATTGTTGTTGTTGTTTTTGTTGTTGTTATTGTTGGTGTTGTTGTTGTTTATTTGACATTGTTGTTGTTGTTTATTTGACGATGTTGTTGTTGTTGTTTATTTGACGTTGTTCTTGTTGTTTATTTGACGTTGTTGTTGTTGTTGTTTATTTGACGTTGTTGTTGTTGTTTATTTGACATTGTTGTTGTTGTTGTTGTTGACGTTGTTGTTGTAGTTGTTTATTTGACGTTGTTGTTGTTGTTGTTTTTGTTTTAGTTGTTGTTGTTTATTTGACGTTGTTGTTGTTTTTTATTTGACGTTGTTGTTGTTGACATTGTTGTTGTGGTTGTTTATTTGACGTTGTTGTTGTTGTTTTTTATTTGACGTTGCTGTTGTTGACATTATTGTTGTTGTTGTTTATTTGACGTTGTTGTTGTTGTTGTTTATTTGACGTAGTTGTTGTTATTGAAGTTGTTGTTGTTGTTGTTTATTTGACATTTTTGTTGTTGTTGATGTTGTTTGGTGTTGTTGTTGTTTTTTATTTGACGTTGTTGTTGTTGTTGTTTATTTGACGTTGTTGTTGTTGTTATTATTGTTGTTGTTGTTGTTATTATTGTTGTTGTTGTTAATTTGATGTTGTTGTTGTTGTTGTTTATTTGACGTTGTTGTTGTTGTTAATTTGACGTTGTTGTTGTTGTTGTTGTTTATTTGATGTTGTTGTTGTTATTTATTTGACGTTGTTGTTGTTGTTATTGTTTATTTGACGTTGTTGTTGACGTTGTTGTTGTTGTTGTTTATTTGACGTTGTTGTCGTTGTTTATTTTACGTTGGTATTATTGTTGTTTATTTGACGTTGTTGTTAACGTTGTTGTTGTTGTTGTTGTTGTTTATTTGACATTGTTGTTGTTGTTGTTTATTTGACGTTATTGTTGTTGTTGACGTTGTTGTTGTTGTTTATTTGATGTTGTTATTGTTGTTGTTGACATAGTTGTTGTTGTTTATTTGACGTTGTTGTTGTTGTTGCCGTTGTTGTTTATTTGACGTTGTTGTTTATTTGACGTTGTTGTTGTTGTTGACGTTGTTGTTGTTGTTGTTTATTGGACGTTGTTGTTGTTGTTTATTTGACATTGTTGTTGTTGTTGACGGTGTTGTTGTTGTTGTTGTTGTTGTTTATTTGACATTGTTGTTGTTGTTGTTATTTATTTGACGTTGTTGTTGTTGTTTTTTAATTGACATTATTGTTGTTGTTGTTTATTTGACGTTGTTGTTTATTTGACGTTGTTGTTGTTTTTATTGCGTTTATTTGACGTTGTTGTTGTATTTGTTGTTGTTGTTGTTGTTGTTGTTTATTTGACGTTGTTATTGTTGTTTATTTGACGTTATTGTTGTTGTTTATTTGACGTTGTTATTGTTGTTGTTGTTGTTGTTTATTCGACGTTGTTGTTGACGTTTTTGTTGTTGTTAATTATTTGACGTTGTTGTTGTTGTTGTTGTTGTTTATTAGACATTTTTAATGTTGTTGTTGTTGTTGTTTATTAGACGTTTTTAATGTTGTTGACATTGTTGTTGTTGTTTTTGTTGTTTATTTGACGTTGTTGTTGTAGTTGTTGTTTTTGTTGTTGTTATTGTTGGTGTTGTTGTTGTTTATTTGACGTTGTTGTTGTTGTTGTTGTTTATTTTACGTTGTTGTTGTTGTTGTTTATTTGACGTTGTTGTTGTTGTTGTTTATTTGACGTTGTTGTTGATGTTGTTTATTTGACATTTTTGTTGTTGTTGATGTTGTTTGGTGTTGTTGTTGTTTTTTATTTGACGTTGTTGTTGTTGTTGTTTATTTGACGTTGTTGTTGTTGTTATTATTGTTGTTGTTGTTAATTTGATGTTGTTGTTGTTGTTGTTGTTGTTTATTTGACGTTGTTGTTGTTGTTGTTAATTTGACGTTGTTGTTGTTGTTGTTGTTTATTTGATGTTGTTGTTGTTATTTATTTGACGTTGTTGTTGTTGTTATTGTTTATTTGACGTTGTTGTTGTTGTTGTTGTTTTTTATTTGACATTGTTATTGTTGTTTATTTGACGTTGTTTTTGTTATTTTACGTTGTTGTTGTTGTTGTTGTATTTGTTGTTGTTGTTGTTGTTGTTGCTTATTTGACGTTGTTGTTATTGTTGCTATTTATTTGACGTTGTTATTGTTGTTGTTTATTTGAGGTTGCTGTTGTTGTTGTTTATTTGATGTTGTTGTTGTTGTTGTTGTTTATTTGACGTTGTTGTTGTTGTTGTATTTGTTATTGTTGTTATTGTTGTTGCTTATTTGACGTTGTTGTTATTGTTGTTGTTTATTTGAGGTTGTTGTTGTTGTTATTCATTTGACGTTGTTGTTGTTGTTGTTTATTTGACGTTGTTGTTGTTGTTGTCGTTCTTTATTTGACGTTGTTGTTGTCGTTGTTTTTGTTGTTTATTAGACGTTGTTGTTGTTATTTATTTGACGTTGTTGTTGTTGTTTATTTGACTTTGTTGTTGACGTTGTTGTTGTTGTTGTTTATTTGACGTTGTTGTTGTTGTTTATTTTACGTTGGTATTATTGTTGTTTATTTGACGTTGTTGTTAACGTTGTTGTTGTTGTTGTTGTTGTTTATTTGACATTGTTGTTGTTGTTGTTTATTTGACGTTATTGTTGTTGTTGACGTTGTTGTTGTTGTTTATTTGATGTTGTTATTGTTGTTGTTGACATAGTTGTTGTTGTTTATTTGACGTTGTTGTTGTTGTTGCCGTTGTTGTTTATTTGACGTTGTTGTTTATTTGACGTTGTTGTTGTTGTTGACGTTGTTGTTGTTGTTGTTTATTGGACGTTGTTGTTGTTGTTTATTTGACATTGTTGTTGTTGTTGACGGTGTTGTTGTTGTTGTTGTTGTTGTTGTTTATTTGACATTGTTGTTGTTGTTGTTATTTATTTGACGTTGTTGTTGTTGTTTTTTAATTGACATTATTGTTGTTGTTGTTTATTTGACGTTGTTGTTTATTTGACGTTGTTGTTGTTTTTGTTGCGTTTATTTGACGTTGTTGTTGTATTTGTTATTGTTGTTGTTGTTTATTTGACGTTGTTGTTGTTATTTATTTGACGTTATTGTTGTTGTTTATTTGACGTTGTTATTGTTGTTTTTGTTGTTGTTTATTCGACGTTGTTGTTGACGTTTTTGTTGTTGTTAATTATTTGACGTTGTTGTTGTTGTTGTTGTTTATTAGACATTTTTAATGTTGTTGTTGTTGTTGTTTATTAGACGTTTTTAATGTTGTTGACATTGTTGTTGTTGTTTTTGTTGTTTATTTGACGTTGTTGTTGTAGTTGTTGTTTTTGTTGTTGTTATTGTTGGTGTTGTTGTTGTTTATTTGACGTTGTTGTTGTTGTTGTTTATTTGACGTTGTTGTTGTTGTTGTTTATTTGACATTGTTGTTGTTGTTGTTTATTTGACGTTGTTGTTGATGTTGTTTATTTGACATTGTTGTTATTGTTGTTTATTTGACATTGTTGTTGTTGTTGTTGACGTTGTTGTTGTAGTTGTTTATTCGACGTTGTTGTTGTTGTTGTTGTTGCTGTTTATTTGACGTTTTTGTTGTTGTTGATGTTGTTGTTGTTGTTGTTTTTTATTTGACGTTGTTGTTGTTGTTGTTGTTGTGTATTTGACGTTGTTGTTGTTGTTATTGTTGTTGTTGTTGTTGTTAATTTGACGTTGTTGTTGTTATTTATTTGACGTTGTTGTTGTTGTTGTTTATTTGACGTTGTTGTTGTTGTTGTTTTTTATTTGACGTTGTTATTGTTGTTTATTTGACGTTGTTTTTGTTATTTTACGTTGTTGTTGTTGTTGATGTATTTGTTTTTGTTGTTGTTGTTGTTGTTGTTGTTGCTTATTTGACGTTGTTGTTATTGTTGCTATTTATTTGACGTTGTTATTGTTGTTGTTTATTTGACGTTGTTGTTGTTGTTGTTTATTTGACGTTGTTGTTTATTTGACATTGTTGTTTATTTGACCTTGTTGTTGTTGTTTATTTGACGTTGTTGTTGTTATTTGAAGTTGTTGTTGTTGTATTTGTTGTTGTTGTTGTTTATTTGACGTTGTTGTTGTTGTTTATTTGACGTTGTTATTGTTGTTGTTTATTTGACGTTGTTATTGTTGTTGTTGTTGTTGTTGTTTATTTGACGTTGTTGTTGACGTTGTTGTTGTTGTTGTTGTTGTTTATTAGACGTTGTTAATGTTGTTGACATTGTTGTTGTTGTTTTTGTTGTTTATTTGACGATGTTGTTGTTATTGTTATTGTTGTTGTTGTTTTTGTTGTTGTTATTGTTGGTGTTGTTGTTGTTTATTTGACATTGTTGTTGTTGTTTATTTGACGATGTTGTTGTTGTTGTTTATTTGACGTTGTTCTTGTTGTTTATTTGACGTTGTTGTTGTTGTTGTTTATTTGACGTTGTTGTTGTTGTTTATTTGACATTGTTGTTGTTGTTGTTGACGTTGTT
>OX451735.1:1337927700-1337952700 GCA_948472305.1 Vicia faba | reverse complement strand
AAAAAGGAGTTAATTGAAATTAAATTAAAAGGCAAACCCTAGTTCTAATATTTTTTATTTATTATAAAAGAATTAAAATATAATCTAAATTAAACCCTAATTTATTTATGTGCAATTTAATTATGAAAAATAAATAAATAAATAATTATTACTGAAAAAGGGGAAAATTAAAAAAAAGAAAATAAAAAGTTATTAAACCTAAGTTCTATTTTTTTTTTACATTTTTTGTTAAAAAAAGAATTAAACTTATAACCTAATTTACTAAATTATTTACATGCTTATTTGAAAATAATCATAATAAAATAAATATTACATTTTTTATATTTTCTGATTTTTGTATGTTTTTGTATTTTATTAAAAATAATTAATTAAATAAACATAATTAAATAAAAGAAATAAAAAGAAAAGTTAAAGAAAGAATAAAAATAAAAATAATAAGGCAAACCAGGGGGGGGGGTAGTCCCCAAATCAGGAGGTATAGGCCTGGGAATTCTGGCCCAATAAGCCTTGATTTCGCTGACTTTCCTTGATTTTGTATGGCATGTTGACCAGCCTCCATGGTATGCCTTCAATCTGACCCTTGATTAGATCTCTTGGGACGCGTGGGCGATGAATATTGAGTGTGTATGGTGAACCTTCATGTTAGGCCTGCATGCAATTACCAAAGGAAAAATAATATGAAATTGTTGAAGACCTGGGACTCGAACCCAGGTCTTGTGGATTATCCATGCCTTCGCCTGCCATCTGTGCCACTTGCGTTTCATTTAACATATAATAACATGTAAGCATAATAAGTAAAACGTGACGTTAGTGAATCAAAAATGCGCGAGATTCAAATGGACGAACCACGTTTCGCCACGATGTCTTCGTCCTCATGTCCCCTGTAATACAAAATAATATGGCAACGGTTTCTGGGCGTGGTTTTAGGCAGGCTACGGAAAAATAGCGACTAGCGCTATGATGTATATAAATTGGGCGCGAGGGTCAAGACTTCTTCGTCTTGATGTGCTGAATCCAGCCATGGTCATCTTGAGCCCTAATTTCACTTGGTTGTGAAAGCCCCAATCTGGAAAACCTGCAACCCTAAAAATCGCATATGGTGGAATCGTGTATGTACCATAAAAACTCAATTGAATATGATGGTTAGTTCACAAACTTCATCAGGAACATGAATATATAAACAAAAATGCAAAAAGATGCTTAAATTATGCTATGCGATTTCAAGATTTTCTTGGTACAGTTTGAGTTCTAACTACCACTTCTTGAGGTTTTAGTCGTTGTTATTGATTGGAATGTGTCCAGTAAGCCTTCAGGAAACTATTGGAATCAGATTTGCGCTTTGAAACGCTTCCTAGAGCTGATTTCAGTTTTCACTTTTTGGAGAAATTTTGCAAGTTTGTATGTGGTTTCTGAGCGCAGCTTGCAGTCTAAATCTTTTTAGGTCTTTGATTCTGAGTATGTATAGAGTATGCTAGGTCAACAAAATTGCACAAAATCTCAAGCATTCATGGTTTTACATATTTGATTTTATGAAATCTTTTTTGAATCTTTTCCATGTGCATTTTGGTTCAAATCTGATCAATTCTCATCAAAACTTGCTTAATTAAGAAGTGCACGAAATATTGACCTTGGAATGTGCATAAAAAGATTTTTTTTAGGTTAGGTTTATATTTTTCATGTATTAAAATGATTTAAATGAATATAAATTAATATAAATTCAAATAAATAATTAAAAAATATGAAAATACTTCCCTTTGGGCCTAATGGTCGTGCATAGGCTTGGCATGAAGAAACTTGGAAGAAAAATGGGCCCATTTGCATTTTTAGGCCTTTTGCATCAATGTTGACTTTCAAAAATTTCCAAAAATTTCCCAACTTCCACAAGGCATAACTTGGTCAATTTTTAAGCTTTTCACATGTTCTTGGACATTTTAGAAAGGTCTTTGAGTCCTCTAACCAATGCCTTTGGTCCCATGTCATTTTGATTTACCAATCTTAAGTTATGGCCTTTGACGTAAAGTCCCTTTTTGTTGACTTTTGAAAATGACCTATAATGTTGAAATTGATAACTTTTTGTGAGAGCATTTCGTGGACTTGGAATATGAAGATGAGTTGTAGGAAATGTCTTTCTCTTCAAAATGAGCTTTGGATGGAATTTTTCTGATAATCCATGTGAAAGTTATGCCCTGGTCAATTTCAGTTGACTTTTTCAGCTGTCCAAATATAGCAACTTTTGCATCTTTGATGATTTCTGAGCCAAATTTTGAGAATCATGATCAAGCATTGATCAAATGATGTTTGTGGCTTTAAAATGATATGTTGACCAAAAATTTGAACTTTTGACTGTCAAATGACCATTTTGCCCCTACAGTTGACTGTAGTGCAGTCTAGGGTTTTGACTGTGCAATTTTGAGCTGAATGCCTTGAAACTTGATATGAAGATGCTTGACCACATTTGTAGGCACATGAGACTTGATTGGGCCCTTGAAAACTTCCAATTCTTGATCAGAACACAAACCCTAGTTTTGACTGTATAGGAGACAGTTGAACTGCATAGCCCTTGGGGAATTTTGTGACCTTGACTTGACAAATCTTGATGAATATGGGAGGGCAAATTTTGGGGTGCAACAGTTGCCCCTGTTCAATCTTCTTAGACCTGAGGATGCAGATTGGCTGACGTGCCTTTCGTAATCCGAGGGTAGAAGATGATTGAACACTAAAGTGCCCAGAAATTTGCACTCACATAGTAACGGTGATAATGGGGGAATGGGCTTATAGATGCCATTTGGAGATTGCTGGATAGGATGATGGGCTTATAGATGCCATCTGGATGTTGATTGCGTAGGAGATTCTTTAGCTAGAACCTGCATACCTGCAAAAGAGAAAATGAGTACCTGACACGTTGCAGGAGCTGGTTTGAGATGCTTGGTATAGATGTGTCCTGACTGGTTGCAGGAGCTGAGTCTGGAGCTTCAAACGCTGATGAATGAACCAGGGATGGTTGCTACCTTAGCATACATGGTAAGGGAACCTTGGGCGATTTTAACTTCAACGACGCTTGTTGAGAAAAATCTTGGGTGTCTTCTACTGGGATAAGAATCAGGGAGATCTTAGGGTCGATCTGACTGAACCAGAGAGGCCTTTGACTGGGTAAGAATCAGGAAAATCTTAGGGTCGATTTAACTGAACCGGACAAGGTCTTGGAATATCTTCAACTGGATAAGCATCAGGGAGATCTTAGGGTCGATCTGACTGAACCAGAGAAGGCCTTGGACTGGGTAAGAATCAGGAAAATCTTAGGGTCGATTTAACTGAACCGGTCTAGGTCTTGAAACATCTTCAACTGGATAAGCATCAGGGAGATCTTAGGGTCGATCTGACTGAACCAAGAGAAGGCCTTTGACTGGATAAGCATCAGGAAAATCTTAGGGTCGATTTAACTGAACCGGTCTAGGTCTTGAACTATCTTCAACTGGATAAGCATCAGGGAGATCTTAGGGTCGATCTGACTGAACCAAGAGAAGGCCTTTGACTGGATAAGCATCAGGAAAATCTTAGGGTCGATTTAACTGAACCGGTCAAAGTCTTGAGACGTGATTGAGAATTTTAGCTGCATCTTTCCTGAAAGGTAAAGGTCAGTCACATGCGATGCATGATATGGGTCAAGCAATGATGTTCTCGATATAAATGAGACTTGTATGATGCAATATGTTATGCATGCTATAATGATGTATGTGATGTTTTATGTATGTTTTTGTCTAGGAAAGTGAATCCTTGACGGGTGCCGGGAAGTCGTATCCTGGGCTGATGTTGAAGAATAGACTTTGCTTCCGCTGGGGATGATAACTGCAAGAATACCGGTAGGAGAAGATGACTCCGTTGCGGAATAAACTTGGCAAATGGAAGATTCTGCAGGGAGAAAAGATACTCTGATGACCATGCTTGGAAGCAATACTCTGTGGGGATAGAGAAGCTTTGCTGATTGTTGATAGTAGTTTGCTGAGGATACCCTTGTTGTTGGAAGTATTAATGGACTTCGCTGGGGATAGGAGAGAACTACGTTGACGACGACCTTTCCGTGGCTTTTGGCTGAGGATAACCCAGTTATATCCTGTTAAGGAAATAACTCTTTAAATCAAGCCGGATGACGCATTCGTGCTCTGCGAGGGGATAAGCTTCCAGAATCTACTGGGGATGAGCTTACTGCTTGGGGATATGAATTCCAACTGTCCTGGTGAAGCTGGATTGGACTCTTTGGGGAAGTTTTGGTATGCTGGGGAGGTGACTCCTTTGAATGTTGAGATACCGCCGGGGAACAATCTTTAGGCCAAGACTGCCGGGGATACTTGTTAAGAATATATGTATTGCTGCTGGGGGAATATTGAGATCTACGGGAGGATACTCAATTTCCTTGATAATTGATGATTGCTTGGAGAAGAATGTATTGACCTACTCTCTGGGGAATTGAGATGTACTGGTTATGTTCTTTAGCTGAACCTACCTTGGTACCTTGGAGGATAGAACAATTAGACTGCTCAGACAACTCTTTTATTGCCCCTGTTTCCAGTGTCACCTGCAATTAATTCCTTTGTTTCGTATGCAAATATTCATGAGTTAGCAAATTATTGTCAATGCATACATCACAAATTGAACCTTGGACGTTCTTCGCAAAACAAAACAGGAAAAGCAAAAACACTTGGCACGTTTAACTGAAAAATACATTTGTATTGATTTTTGAATGGCCTGAAAATAGGCGTTTTGTATACAAGAGGCTGACGTCCTAGTAAGAGGTACGTCGCCGAACAAAAGAGTTTATACAAGTTTTGTACAAAAGAAAATAAAACAGCTGTGTGAAATATGAATGATCCACTGGATTTCAACTCTGCTATTGTCTTTATAACTCCGAGCGTCTCATCACTTGATGACCTTGGTTGGAGGTGAAGCTGACTGATTGATGCCGTTTGAACTTGATGTAGATACCGGATTCTGGATGCAAAGTGATCCAATGAGACATAGTTTTACGCTTTTATCCCTAACTTTTGCCTGGACCGCCCTTTCGGGTTTTCAGTCCACCGGGATACCCATTTTTGCCCAAGCCGCCTTTTCAGGTTTTCGACTTGCCGGGTGTACAGATTTTTTCATTTTCATCCCTTCATTTTGCCCGAACCCTTTTGGTTCGAAGGGAAGCCCTAATTTTTGCCTAGGCATGTCAGCCTAGCGGGTCTTTTTCATGCGTAGTATTTTTTGACTATGTCTGCATTGGTGGGGTGAGGAAGGTCGTCACCGTCCATGTTGGTTAAGATCATTGCTCCTCCTGAGAATACATGCTTAACCACAAATGGCCCTTCGTATGTAGGGGTCCATTTGCCCCTTGGATCACTCTGAGGAAGGATGATTCTCTTGATTACCAGATCCCCGACTTGATATTCCTGAGGTCTGACCTTTTTGTTAAATGCCCTGATCATCCGTTTCTGATACGTCTGACCATGACAGATAGCAGCAAGTCTTTTCTCGTCAATGAGGTTGAGTTGGTCAAGTCGTGTCTGGATCCAATCATCTTCGTTCAGATTTGCATCCTTCATTATCCGGAGAGAGGGAATTTGCACTTCAATCGGCAAGACTGCCTCCATGCCATAAACCAGAGAGAAGGGAGTTGCCCCGGTTGACGTCCTGGCTGAGGTACGGTACCCATGCAAAGCGAACGGTAACATCTCGTGCCAATCTTTGTAAGTCACTGTCATCTTTTGCACGATCTTCTTGATGTTCTTGTTAGCTGCTTCTACAGCCCCATTCATCTTCGGTCTGTAAGGAGAAGAATTGTGGTGCTGTATCTTGAACTGTTCGCAAAGCTCAGCAATCATCTTATTGTTCAGATTGGTACCGTTGTCTGTAATAATCCGCTCAGGGACGCCGTACCGACAGATCAGGTTGTGCCGAATGAACCGTGCCACAACAGTCTTGGTTACTGTAGCATATGATGCTGCCTCAACCCACTTTGTAAAATAGTCAATCGCCACTAGGATGAAGCGATGTCCATTAGATGCCGTAGGTTTTATCTCGCCGATCATGTCTATGCCCCACATTGCAAACGGCCAAGGCGCAGTCAGAACATTCAGGGGAACCGGAGGAACATGCACCTTATCTGCATAGATCTGACACTTGTGGCATGTCCTAGAATGTTGGTAGCAATCAGCTTCCATTGTGGACCAATAATATCCTGCCCGTAGGATTTTCTTAGCCATAGTGTGCCCACTGGAATGCGTACCAAAGGTCCCTTCATGCAGCTCTTCCATGATCCTTTCTGCTTCAATCTTGTCCACACAACGCAGTAAGGTCGAATCATGGTTTCGCTTGTACAAGATGCCGTTGCTTAGGAAGAACTTTGCTGCGAACCTCCTCAGGAATTTCTTATCGTTGATAGAGGCACCTTCAGGGTATTCCTGAGCTTCCAGATATCTCTTCACTTCGTGGTACCAAGGCTTCTCGGTCACCAATTCAGTTTCGAGATCACAACAGTATGTCGGTTCGTCCAGTTTCCAGATGATGATTCGGGGAGCCTCATTATCCCATTTAACCTTGAACATTGAAGACATTGTAGCTAACGCGTCCGCTAACTGATTCTCTTCTCTTGGAAAGTGTTCAAAGGTTATCTTTGTGAAGTGGGGAATCAGGGTCAACACACATTCTCTATAAGGAATCAAGTTTGGATGTTTCGTATCCCACTCTCCGTTGATCTGATTGATCACAAGAGCGGAATCTCCGAAGACACTTAGAAATTTGATCCTTAGGTCGATCGCAGCTTGGAGACCCATGATACACGCCTCATACTCCGCCATGTTGTTGGTACAGTTGAAACATAGCCGGGCAGTGAGTGGAGTATGAGTACCTTGTGGAGATATGATTATGGCACCGATACCATTCCCCAAAGCATTGGAGGCTCCGTCAAAGTGCATGGACCATCGGGATCCTGGCTCAGGTCCTTCATCCGGTCCAGGTACTTCACAATCAGTCACAATCATGATGCTTTCATCCGGAAACTCGAAGTTCATTGATTGGTAGTCATCTACAGCTTGATGAGCTAAGTGGTCTGCCAATACAATCCCCTTGATGGCTTTCTGGGTTGTGTATTGAATGTCGTATTCCGTCAAGATCATTTGCCATCTTGCAATTCTCCCAGACAGAGCAGGCTTTTCGAATATGTACTTTATAGGATCCATTTTTGAGATCAACAAGGTAGTGTGAGTCAGCATATACTGTCTCAGCCGGCGAGCAGCCCATACCAAAGCGCAGCAAATTTTCTCAAGCAGTGAGTATCGGGTCTCACAGTCGGTAAACTTTTTGCTAAGGTAATAAATGGCATGCTCTTTTCGGCCAGACTCGTCATGCTGCCCCAGCACACACCCCATTGAGTTGTCCAGCACTGTCAGGTATAGTATCAGAGGTCTCCCTTCAACCGGTGGCATAAGGATAGGTGGTTCTTGGAGATACTCTTTGATTCTGTCGAAGGCGGCCTGACATTCGTCATTCCAACGTACTACCTGATCTTTCTTCAGCAGCTTGAAGATTGGCTCACAGGTAGAAGTCAAATGAGAGATGAATCGAGCGATGTAATTCAGGCGTCCTAAGAAGCCTCTGACTTCCTTTTCTGTCTTAGGAACTGGCATCTCTTGAATAGCTTTGACCTTAGCAGGGTCCACTTGAATACCTTTATCACTGACCACGAAGCCTAGCAACTTCCCAGATCTTACCCCGAAGGTGCACTTGTTCGGGTTCAATCTCAGCTTGTACAATTTCAACCGATCGAACAACTTCTGTAGATGATCTAGATGCTCTTCCTCAGTCTGGGACCTAGCGATCATGTCGTCCACATACACTTCGATCTCATGATGGATCATATCATGAAATAAGGCAACCATGGCACGTTGGTAGGTTGCCCCAGCATTCTTTAATCCGAACGGCATGACCTTGTAACAGAAGGTGCCCCACTGAGTAACAAATGTAGTCTTTTCCATGTCTTCAGGTGCCATCTTGATCTGATTGTAGCCTGAAAAGCCATCCATGAAAGAGAACACTTTGTGCTGAGCAGTATTATCAACGAGGACATCAATGTGAGGTAAGGGGAAGTCATCCTTGGGGCTGGCCCTGTTCAGATCCCTGTAATCGACACACATTCTGACTTTGCCGTCCTTTTTAGGTACTGGAACCACATTAGCAACCCACTGAGGGTAAGAAGTCACTGCAAGGAATCCGGCGTCAAACTGTTTCATGACCTCGGCTTTAATCTTCTCTGACATCTCTGGACGCATCCGACGGACCTTTTGTTTAACTGGAGGGCAGTCCTCCCTAGTCGGCAAATGATGGACAACAATATCGGTATCCAACCCGGGCATGTCTTCGTAAGACCAGGCAAAGATCTCCATATAGTCATGTAACATCTTGGTTAACCGTTGCTTCACGCTGAGCTCTAGGTTGGCACCAATCTTCACCTCTTTTCTGTCTGCCTCAGTACCCAGGTTTATGGTTTCCACTGGCTCTTCATGGGGTTGAATTGCCCTCTCTTCCTGAAGCAACAGTCTAGCAAGCTCGCCAGGCACTTCGCAATCATCTTCACCTTCGTCTTCGGCTAAGCTGATCGGATTTTCGAAGTCATAATTGGCATTAGCAGAGCTGTTATCAGTGAGATCCAGAGTGGATTGGAACCTGTATGAGTGAGTGTGTGTGTAAATACAGCTGTTTTGAAAATTATGTAAAGGAAAAGAAAGACAGAAAAGGAACACAATATTTGCAATGCGAAAAGGTCCAAGATTTTCATTCATGATGTATAAAATGACAGTTTGTATGCCCTCACAAATAGAACCACGATGCCTCGGGTAAGACACCGGGCCATAGAGTTTATCATTGTCTATTACAAAATAACAAAACATGGGAATTCATTACTGTGTCACAAAGGTAACAGGGGTATGATCCTTTGCACTCCAATTGTTCAATCCTTCTTCGGCCGTCGGATAAATCCAGCTGTTGAATTCGGCTTCGTCCACTTCAAGGTCTTCCCCGACAGCATTCGCTTCTGAACCTTTAATAAATACCGGAGGCCTTCTGATCTTCTCTTTCTTCATAGCTCTCTGCCCTTCTGAGGTGAAACCCAGCCCAAGTTTATCAGTCTTCTGGGTGAAGTCTGGAAGTCTGCCCCAGTCGGCACATTCACCCTTCTGCACCACAGCCCTGGCATCTTTCAGAGAAGCCATCTTCAAAGGACCACTTGCCTCTGTCGTTTCTGCTGCAATTGGAAACACCTCCTCGAAGTGCTGAAAGGGGGTCTCAATAAATTCCCCATCCATCTCAATGTACCTGAAGGAGTTCAGGTGGCTCACCATATATTCTTCCTCTCCTTGCACGGTGACAATCTTCCCTCTGACGGGGTACTTCAGCTTTTGATGCAAGGTAGAGGTCACTGCCCCAGCCTTATGTATCCAGGGTCGACCTAGCAGACAAGAGTAAGATGGACGGATATCCATCACATAAAAAGTGGAGTCGAACACCTGAGAGCCCACGCGAATCGGAATGTCAACCTCCCCATGGACCATCCTCTTTGAACCGTCAAAGGCCCTGACGATAATGTTGCTGGGTTTCAAATCCAGGCCTTCACAATCTAGACGATCCAGAGCCTTCTTGGGTAGCACGTTCAAAGATGACCCAGTATCAACCAACACATGTGCCAAGGTGGTGCCCCTGCATTCGATTGAGACATGCAGAGCATCATTATGATCTTTCCCCTTTGTGGTCAAATCAGCGTCTGAAAAACCCAAGCCATTGTCTGCCGTTAGACTTGCCACGCAATCAGTGAATTGGACTGCAGAGGTTTCATGTGGCACATGGGCCGTCTTGAGGAATGAGATGAGGGCCTTTGCATGGGCCTCAGAGCACAGCAGTAAAGAGAGCATGGATATCTTGGAGGGCGTATGCCCCAACTGTTCCACGACATTAAAATCGCTCTTCTTTATAATCTTCAACATCTCCTCCATCTCTTGTGGGGAGGCCTCAGCAGCTAGGGGTGTGGGTGCCTCCATCTGGGCAGGCTCGGTTTCAATTCCCTTGCCCAGAGCATTGGATGACTCGGCAGCAGGAGAGACAATCGGATCAGCAGCAGGAACAACAACTTGATCAGCAACGGGAGTAGGTGTACTTGCAGGAATTATCAGGAGTGGTCTTCGGGCAGCAGGTGGCGCAATGTCAGGCGAGAAGAGCCTGCCACTGCGGGTAACTTTGGCCGGGCCAGTGATGTCACAGATGCTGGCGCCAGCGTTGAGCTCTTGTTTAACTCCATTTATATATACATCTGCCCCATAGTGCCAAGGGACAACTTTGTTGGATACATAGGGCAGGGGCCCAGGAACAGTGATAGTAACAGGTGCAACGGTCAGAATTTGGATGGGCTTCTTCTGGAGAGCCGGGATTGGATTGTTGAAGATAGTCACCACAGAGACTTCTTCCATTGGAACCATGCGAACAGCAGACTTCTTGAATAGAATCTCCTTGCTATCCATTAAGCTTTGGATGCCTAACTTTAGCAAGGGACAACCGGATGGGGACACAACACAGAACAGGCAACCCTCACTACAACCCGGAAATAAACCGGCCTGCAGTAGGTTCTTCTTAACGATCTTTAGGGGAGTGGCTAGATCATCCACAGAAACAGCATAGATGTCTTCATCAACAGCATTTACCCCGTGCTGAGGCATAGGGGCAGTGACTACATTTGGCTTTGCCGGCGCTTCGAATTGTATCTCCTTAGCATCGATAAGGTCTTGCACCTTATTTTTTAATGCCCAACAGTCATCAGTAGAGTGCCCCGGGCTTTCTGAATGGTAAGCACAACGAGCATTCGGGTTGTACTTGGGAGATGCTGTATTTGGGAACTTCGGCGCCTCCCTGACAGTCACTAAATTAGTTGAGAGTAACTGTGGCAGGATCTGCGACAAAGTCATGTTTAAACGGGTGAATTCCCTCCGAGGTCTTTCCATCTTCTGAGCATTGTTTGGCCGGGGAGCGGCAGCAGGCTTAGCAATCATGACCGCACTGACAGATTGGCGGTGTTCACTTCTTTCTGATCTTCTAGAACCATATACGGCGCTAGACTCCTTTTTAAAAGGTTTCTTGTCCGAACTAGATGATGATGCACCCTTCGCAATCTTCCCAGACTTTAATCCAGCTTCAATCCTCTCTCCAGTCAAGATTAAATCAGTGAAACCAGCAGAAGAATTCCCAATGAGATGGTTGAAAAATGGCCCAGATAGGGTCCCCAAGAACATGTCAACCAACTCCCGATCAGTCAACGGTGGCTGCACCCTGCCAGGCAGGTCTCTCCACTTCTGAGCGTACTCCTTAAAACCTTCGCTTGCGCCTAACGCCATACCCTGGAGTTGGGTACGTGTGGGGGCAAGGTCGGCATTATACTGATACTGCTTGTAGAAAGCAGTAGCCAGCTCCTCCCAGTTACGAACTTTGGTCCCATCCAGCTGATAGAACCATTCGAGATGAGTCCCTGAAAGACTCTCCTGGAAGAAGTGGATCCATAGATTCTTGTCCGCAGAGTACGGCTGAATTTTTCGAACATAGGACCTCAAATGCAGCTTGGGACAAGATGCCCCGTCATACTTGGAGAAGGTGGGTGCTTTGAACTTGTGCGGGATGATCACACCAGTCGACAAACCCAGATCTCCGAAATCCAGCCCAGGTGCCTGTTGCACCTCCATAGCCTTTAACCTGTCTTCCAGTTGTTTGTACCTGTTGTCTTCAGGAGGGTACTGCTCTTCATCAAAATCTGTCTCGTTGTCGGAGACTTCTGGAGTAGGAAGTTTTACTTCTGCCTGAGAAGGACTCTTGCCAACAGAAGAAACAGCCTCTTCATGCTGCAGAGTATTACCCAACCTTCGGCCCGAGTTGAATAGAACAGTTCTTCTTTTCTTCTTCTTCTCCTTCCTCAGGAGCATAGTCTTCAGTTCCTCTTGGCCCTTAGCTAGACCCATGATTAGTTCTTGAAACTGCGCATTCTGCGCCTGGAGAGCCTTGATTGAGGTCTCTGTTGATTCAGATCCGGGATTCATGATGCTGAAATAAACAGCGAAGAACTGTAAGCAACCTGAAAAAGGGGGAAAACCTGCTATGCACATGATGTATGAAATGCGTATGAATTATGTTTTCAAAGACAATCGGGAATCAACTTTGTAAACAAAAAAGGAACACACTTTATTAGATTCAACTTTGCAACTGAAATTATTCAACAAGTTGCCCTTAGGCGTTTACATGAAATGAAACAACTGGAAAGGAAATAAAAACTGTAAAGGCACATTCAGAATTCCTCATTGATCCCATGGTCTCCTCTTCTCAGTACGGAGGTAGGCATTCAGGGCTCTCTCATTCTCCAACTGCTTTGTCAGCTTCTGGATCTTTGATTCCTGCTCGTTGAACTTTTCCCGGTAAGAATCCCGTTCTTCTTGCAGTTGCGACCAAGATCTCTTCAATGTCTCATAATCAGTAGGTATCTGAGGAGGAAGGACAGTTGGAGGAACACCATCTTTATCAGGACACTCAAGAATGACGGGTCTGACAGCTTCATACGGCATACCTAACTTCTGAGCACGGGTGCGGACCCATTTGTAGTAGGCTTCCATAGGTAGAGAAGTCTTTGGCCCTAGCTCTTGTGGGTCAGCTTTATGAACCTTGTCCCAAGCCTTGATGAACCTACGACGCAGCTCGTCACTATCCACCTGAAACTCGAAACTGATGTGAGGCACCAACATCTCATGGGGGCCTGCTCTTCTTGCTCTTCCAAACTGACGGAGTGCTAGACATGGATTGTACGAGATCCCTCCTTGAGTACCAATCAGAGGAACATTAGGATACTCCCCGCATCGATCAATAATAGCTATCTCATCCAAACCTCTGCAAGTCCAAATGATGTCTTTATCGGTGAGAGACATTAACCTGTGAGCCCAACCTCTTCCTTCTTGGTTCTTCAGTACGAACTTAGGGAGGTGCGAAATAAACCACCTCACCAACAAAGGGATACAACACCATAGGGTTCCTCGTCTTCGGGTAGTACGGGCATGAAGTTGTTGCAAGATGTCACCCAAGAGAGTGGGCACAGGGTTCTGAGACATAAAGATCCTAATGGAAGTGACATTGATGAAGTTGTCAGGATTAGGAAACAGGACTAACCCATAGATTAGGAGAGCCAAGATGTCTTCATATGCCCTAAAGTCCAAGTCATTCCAGAAGCTGTTAGCTTTACCAATCAGAAACTTGGCCAAGAAACCCTTAACTCCGCTTCTAGTTACCCAGTTGTCTGTTACCTCTTGATGGGTCAAAGGAAGAGCTGCAGCAATGTCCTCAAGCCTGAGGGTCTTTTCCCAACCAGTAAAGGGAGTCTGATCCTAGATAGGGATACCAAGCAGATTAGAGAACTCTTCCAGGGTAGGGACCAGCTGGAAGTCTTGGAAGGTAAAGCACTGGTACTGAGGGTCATAGAACTGGGTCAGAACACTCATCAACTGTTGATCCCGCTTTGCAGTGACTAAACTGAGAAGAGAACCATGCCTCTGAATGAAGGAAGTGGTGTTTGGAATTCTGCTAACCAACTCATCAATCAACTCAGGTGAACGAACAAAGTTGAACCGGATAGTATTCCTTCGCACAGGCATCATAATGTCCTACAAAACAGAGCAAAGATGAAACCCTCTTGTCTTTGAAATGGTCAGTTCTTATGCGGGATGCATGCAATGTTCATGATGTTATGATGTTATGATAAAGCACACCACATACAGACACAAAGGCAAACATATAAGGCACACAAGTCACACAAGGCAAGCCCCTAAAGTTTAGGCCAGCATGAGGTCTAGGTACTACCCTCTTTCAGTTTGTTGGTTCATACCTGTCCTAATCAAAAGTAACCGGGTTCTTAGAGGATCCCAATATCATTGACTACCCTCAATCGGTCATAACTCCAGCATCGCAATCTTTTCTTGCGGCCAGAACCATCACGAGAGTTTAGCCTCAATGGGCGTAGCATACTGCTACTGTTCTAAAGGCCAAGTTGTGTCAATTAAGGTTCTAAGGTTGTTGGTGCTTAATGACTCCTTAGAAGACCCATATTCTCCTCGTTGCAACACAAGGGATATCGGTACAGACTAAGGTGCCACACCAACGTAGCCACTGCTTCACCTGTGTCGGTCTACGCCGGACAGGTCCCTCACAGCTTATGCTACCTAAACAGGGTATCCCCAGATCCGGGTTAGGATCTATGTATCTCCGATGCAACCCACAATAGTAAAGCAAGCAAAACAATACAAGTGAAAACACAGTTATGACCTAGCCCTAAGGTACACCTCACTTTAAAGTAGTCCCCAGCAGAGTCGCCAGTTCTGTGATCGGTGGATCTGGAACTGACTGTTTAACGCTGGTTCGCGAAATGTCGCGGAAGCAAGAGTCGCCACCGTCTTTTATTTTCTCCAAATGGAAAGGACAAAAGCACAGAAAAATTCCTTAAAGAGATTGCTCTCGGTTCGGGAGGTAGGTTATAGAAAGGGAAGGTGTTAGCACCCTTTCTATCCATGGTTATCCATGGGCTCTTAGATACTTGCTCATTGTGTTTTCAAAATTGTTTGTTTGCTTTTCAACTGTGGGTTTAAAAAAAGTTTCTTTGAAAATTTCAGTTCGACTCGTACGTCAGAGTGTTTGAAAAATTTGCTTTGAAAGCTTTTGAAAATGTGTCAGTGTGAAAAGTCTTTTTGAGTTTGTTTTTGAGATTAGAGCAAGTATCCTTGAGAACCTACCTACCCTAAGGAATTCGTCTGTGTAAGAGTCCTTTAAAGTAGTGCCATCCCACCATTGAGAGGTAGGTAGCACCACTATTGGAGTTGTTCGGGTCAATTCGAGTTTGTAGGGACATGGTGATCACCAGAGCAATGGGAAGACACCTTAGAAGCTACCCTCATGCCAGGTTCCCGGATCATGAGGACTTACTAAGACGTCCTCTACTCGACGATCACCTTTCGAAAGGCAACAGTGAGGCGTACCCTAGGGGTGGTGTGTGACTTGTGTGTCGTTTTCAGATATTTGTCTTGTCATGTTCATTGTGATCTACGCTTGATTTTATTTTAAGGCCATTCATTCTTGCATGCTTATTTGACAGTTGAAAGAGTGCGGAAAAGTAAATTCTAAAGCTATTACAAATGGCGCGGGTCCACATCGCCAAAATTAAACCGGACCCGATTTAGCGGAAAATAAATAAAGCGAAGTAAATAAAAGTGCGAAAAGTAAAGTTACATGGCTTTGGGATATTTATATAATTATTTAAACGATTATAAAATAAATGCGCGAAATAAAGGAATTAAACAAACTAGGGCGTTGGACCCTTTTGCAAACAATTAAAATTGACAAGGAATTAAAAATTAAAATTAAATGAAAATGGTATTTTTGTGTTTTTTAGATTTAATGAGAAAAAGGAGTTAATTGAAATTAAATTAAAAGGCAAACCCTAGTTCTAATATTTTTTATTTATTATAAAAGAATTAAAATATAATCTAAATTAAACCCTAATTTATTTATGTGCAATTTAATTATGAAAAATAAATAAATAAATAATTATTACTGAAAAAGGGGAAAATTAAAAAAAAGAAAATAAAAAGTTATTAAACCTAAGTTCTATTTTTTTTTACATTTTTTGTTAAAAAAAGAATTAAACTTATAACCTAATTTACTAAATTATTTACATGCTTATTTGAAAATAATCATAATAAAATAAATATTACATTTTTTATATTTTCTGATTTTTGTATGTTTTTGTATTTTATTAAAAATAATTAATTAAATAAACATAATTAAATAAAAGAAATAAAAAGAAAAGTTAAAGAAAGAATAAAAATAAAAATAATAAGGCAAACCAGGGGGGGGGGGGTAGTCCCCAAATCAGGAGGTATAGGCATGGGAATTCTGGCCCAATAAGCCTTGATTTCGCTGACTTTCCTTGATTTTGTATGGCATGTTGACCAGCCTCCATGGTATGCCTTCAATCTGACCCTTGATTAGATCTCTTGGGACGCGTGGGCGATGAATATTGAGTGTGTATGGTGAACCTTCATGTTAGGCCTGCATGCAATTACCAAAGGAAAAATAATATGAAATTGTTGAAGACCTGGGACTCGAACCCAGGTCTTGTGGATTATCCATGCCTTCGCCTGCCATCTGTGCCACTTGCGTTTCATTTAACATATAATAACATGTAAGCATAATAAGTAAAACGTGACGTTAGTGAATCAAAAACGCGCGAGATTCAAATGGACGAACCACGTTTCGCCACGATGTCTTCGTCCTCATGTCCCCTGTAATACAAAATAATATGGCAACGGTTTCTGGGCGTGGTTTTAGGCAGGCTACAGAAAAATAGCGACTAGCGCTATGATGTATATAAATTGGGCGCGAGGGTCAAGACTTCTTCGTCTTGATGTGCTGAATCCAGCCATGGTCATCTTGAGCCCTAATTTCACTTGGTTGTGAAAGCCCCAATCTGGAAAACCTGCAACCCTAAAAATCGCATATGGTGGAATCGTGTATGTACCATAAAAACTCAATTGAATATGATGGTTAGTTCACAAACTTCATCAGGAACATGAATATATAAACAAAAATGCAAAAAGATGCTTAAATTATGCTATGCGATTTCAAGATTTTCTTGGTACAGTTTGAGTTCTAACTACCACTTCTTGAGGTTTTAGTCGTTGTTATTGATTGGAATGTGTCCAGTAAGCCTTCAGGAAACTATTGGAATCAGATTTGCGCTTTGAAACGCTTCCTAGAGCTGATTTCAGTTTTCACTTTTTGGAGAAATTTTGCAAGTTTGTATGTGGTTTCTGAGCGCAGCTTGCAGTCTAAATCTTTTTAGGTCTTTGATTCTGAGTATGTATAGAGTATGCTAGGTCAACAAAATTGCACAAAATCTCAAGCATTCATGGTTTTACATATTTGATTTTATGAAATCTTTTTTGAATCTTTTCCATGTGCATTTTGGTTCAAATCTGATCAATTCTCATCAAAACTTGCTTAATTAAGAAGTGCACGAAATATTGACCTTGGAATGTGCATAAAAAGATTTTTTTTAGGTTAGGTTTATATTTTTCATGTATTAAAATGATTTAAATGAATATAAATTAATATAAATTCAAATAAATAATTAAAAAATATGAAAATACTTACCTTTGGGCCTAATGGTCGTGCATAGGCTTGGCATGAAGAAACTTGGAAGAAAAATGGGCCATTTGCATTTTTAGGCCTTTTGCATCAATGTTGACTTTCAAAAATTTCCAAAAATTTCCCAACTTCCACAAGGCATAACTTGGTCAATTTTTAAGCTTTTCACATGTTCTTGGACATTTTAGAAAGGTCTTTGAGTCCTCTAACCAATGCCTTTGGTCACATGTCATTTTGATTTACCAATCTCAAGTTATGGCCTTTGACGTAAAGTCCCTTTTTGTTGACTTTTGAAAATGACCTATAATGTTGAAATTGATAACTTTTTGTGAGAGAATTTCTTGGACTTGGAATATGAAGATGAGTTGTAGGAAATGTCTTTCTCTTCAAAATGAGCTTTGGATGGAATTTTTCTGATAATCCATGTGAAAGTTATGCCCTGGTCAATTTCAGTTGACTTTTTCAGCTGTCCAAATATAGCAACTTTTGCATCTTTGATGATTTCTGAGCCAAATTTTGAGAATCATGATCAAGCATTGATCAAATGATGTTTGTGGCTTTAAAATGATATGTTGACCAAAAATTTGAACTTTTGACTGTCAAATGACCATTTTGCCCCTACAGTTGACTGTAGTGCAGTCTAGGGTTTTGACTGTGCAATTTTGAGCTGAATGCCTTGAAACTTGATATGAAGATGCTTGACCACATTTGTAGGCACATGAGACTTGATTGGGCCCTTGAAAACTTCCAATTCTTGATCAGAACACAAACCCTAGTTTTGACTGTATAGGAGACAGTTGAACTGCATAGCCCTTGGGGAATTTTGTGACCTTGACTTGACAAATCTTGATGAATATGGGAGGGCAAATTTTGGGGTGCAACAGTTGCCCCTGTTCAATCTTCTTAGACCTGAGGATGCAGATTGGCTGACGTGCCTTTCGTAATCCGAGGGTAGAAGATGATTGAACACTAAAGTGCCCAGAAATTTGCACTCACATAGTAACGGTGATAATGGGGGAATGGGCTTATAGATGCCATTTGGAGATTGCTGGATAGGATGATGGGCTTATAGATGCCATCTGGATGTTGATTGCGTAGGAGATTCTTTAGCTAGAACCTGCATACCTGCAAAAGAGAAAATGAGTACCTGACACGTTGCAGGAGCTGGTTTGAGATGCTTGGTATAGATGTGTCCTGACTGGTTGCAGGAGCTGAGTCTGGAGCTTCAAACGCTGATGAATGAACCAGGGATGGTTGCTACCTTAGCATACATGGTAAGGGAACCTTGGGCGATTTTAACTTCAACGACGCTTGTTGAGAAAAATCTTGGGTGTCTTCTACTGGGATAAGAATCAGGGAGATCTTAGGGTCGATCTGACTGAACCAGAGAGGCCTTTGACTGGGTAAGAATCAGGAAAATCTTAGGGTCGATTTAACTGAACCGGACAAGGTCTTGGAATATCTTCAACTGGATAAGCATCAGGGAGATCTTAGGGTCGATCTGACTGAACCAGAGAAGGCCTTGGACTGGGTAAGAATCAGGAAAATCTTAGGGTCGATTTAACTGAACCGGTCTAGGTCTTGAAACATCTTCAACTGGATAAGCATCAGGGAGATCTTAGGGTCGATCTGACTGAACCAAGAGAAGGCCTTTGACTGGATAAGCATCAGGAAAATCTTAGGGTCGATTTAACTGAACCGGTCTAGGTCTTGAACTATCTTCAACTGGATAAGCATCAGGGAGATCTTAGGGTCGATCTGACTGAACCAAGAGAAGGCCTTTGACTGGATAAGCATCAGGAAAATCTTAGGGTCGATTTAACTGAACCGGTCAAAGTCTTGAGACGTGATTGAGAATTTTAGCTGCATCTTTCCTGAAAGGTAAAGGTCAGTCACATGCGATGCATGATATGGGTCAAGCAATGATGTTCTCGATATAAATGAGACTTGTATGATGCAATACGTTATGCATGCTATAATGATGTATGTGATGTTTTATGTATGTTTTTGTCTAGGAAAGTGAATCCTTGACGGGTGCCGGGAAGTCGTATCCTGGGCTGATGTTGAAGAATAGACTTTGCTTCCGCTGGGGATGATAACTGCAAGAATACCGGTAGGAGAAGATGACTCCGTTGCGGAATAAACTTGGCAAATGGAAGATTCTGCAGGGAGAAAAGATACTCTGATGACCATGCTGGGAAGCAATACTCTGTGGGGATAGAGAAGCTTTGCTGATTGTTGATAGTAGTTTGTTGAGGATACCCTTGTTGTTGGAAGTATTAATGGACTTCGCTGGGGATAGGAGAGAACTACGTTGATGACGACCTTTCCGTGGCTTTTGGCTGAGGATAACCCAGTTATATCCTGTTAAGGAAATAACTCTTTAAATCAAGCCGGATGACGCGTTCGTGCTCTGCGAGGGGATAAGCTTCCAGAATCTACTGGGGATGAGCTTACTGCTTGGGGATATGAATTCCAACTGTCCTGGTGAAGCTGGATTGGACTCTTTGGGGAAGTTTTGGTATGCTGGGGAGGTGACTCCTTTGAATGTTGAGATACCGCCGGGGAACAATCTTTAGGCCAAGACTGCCGGGGATACTTGTTAAGAATATATGTATTGCTGCTGGGGGAATATTGAGATCTACGGGAGGATACTCAATTTCCTTGATAATTGATGATTGCTTGGAGAAGAATGTATTGACCTACTCTCTGGGGAATTGAGATGTACTGGTTATGTTCTTTAGCTGAACCTACCTTGGTACCTTGGAGGATAGAACAATTAGACTGCTCAGACAACTCTTTTATTGCCCCTGTTTCCAGTGTCACCTGCAATTAATTCCTTTGTTTCGTATGCAAATATTCATGAGTTAGCAAATTATTGTCAATGCATACATCACAAATTGAACCTTGGACGTTCTTCGCAAAACAAAACAGGAAAAGCAAAAACACTTGGCACGTTTAACTGAAAAATACATTTGTATTGATTTTTGAATGGCCTGAAAATAGGCGTTTTGTATACAAGAGGCTGACGTCCTGGTAAGAGGTACGTCGCCGAACAAAAGAGTTTATACAAGTTTTGTACAAAAGAAAATAAAACAGCTGTGTGAAATATGAATGATCCACTGGATTTCAACTCTGCTATTGTCTTTATAACTCCGAGCGTCTCATCACTTGATGACCTTGGTTGGAGGTGAAGCTGACTGATTGATGCCGTTTGAACTTGATGTAGATACCGGATTCTGGATGCAAAGTGATCCAATGAGACATAGTTTTACGCTTTTATCCCTAACTTTTGCCTGGACCGCCCTTTTGGGTTTTCAGTCCACCGGGATACCCATTTTTGCCCAAGCCGCCTTTTCAGGTTTTCGACTTGCCGGGTGTACAGATTTTTTCATTTTCATCCCTTCATTTTGCCCGAACCCTTTTGGTTCGACGGGAAGCCCTAATTTTTGCCTAGGCATGTCAGCCTAGCGGGTCTTTTTCATGCGTAGTATTTTTTAACTATGTCTGCATTGGTGGGGTGAGGAAGGTCGTCACCGTCCATGTTGGTTAAGATCATTGCTCCTCCTGAGAATACATGCTTAACCACAAATGGCCCTTCGTATGTAGGGGTCCATTTGCCCCTTGGATCACTCTGAGGAAGGATGATTCTCTTGATTACCAGATCCCCGACTTGATATTCCTGAGGTCTGACCTTTTTGTTAAATGCCCTGATCATCCGTTTCTGATACGTCTGACCATGACAGATAGCAGCAAGTCTTTTCTCGTCAATGAGGTTAAGTTGGTCAAGTCGTGTCTGGATCCAATCATCTTCGTTCAGATTTGCATCCTTCATTATCCGGAGAGAGGGAATTTGCACTTCAATCGGCAAGACTGCCTCCATGCCATAAACCAGAGAGAAGGGAGTTGCCCCGGTTGACGTCCTGGCTGAGGTACGGTACCCATGCAAAGCGAACGGTAACATCTCGTGCCAATCTTTGTAAGTCACTGTCATCTTTTGCACGATCTTCTTGATGTTCTTGTTAGCTGCTTCTACAGCCCCATTCATCTTCGGTCTGTAAGGAGAAGAATTGTGGTGCTGTATCTTGAACTGTTCGCAAAGCTCAGCAATCATCTTATTGTTCAGATTGGTACCGTTGTCTGTAATAATCCGCTCAGGGACGCCGTACCGACAGATCAGGTTGTGCCGAATGAACCGTGCCACAACAGTCTTGGTTACTGTAGCATATGATGCTGCCTCAACCCACTTTGTAAAATAGTCAATCGCCACTAGGATGAAGCGATGTCCATTAGATGCCGTAGGTTTTATCTCGCCGATCATGTCTATGCCCCACATTGCAAACGGCCAAGGCGCAGTCAGAACATTCAGGGGAACCGGAGGAACATGCACCTTATCTGCATAGATCTGACACTTGTGGCATGTCCTAGAATGTTGGTAGCAATCAGCTTCCATTGTGGACCAATAATATCCTGCCCGTAGGATTTTCTTAGCCATAGTGTGCCCACTGGAATGCGTACCAAAGGTCCCTTCATGCAGCTCTTCCATGATCCTTTCTGCTTCAATCTTGTCCACACAACGCAGTAAGGTCGAATCATGGTTTCGCTTGTACAAGATGCCGTTGCTTAGGAAGAACTTTGCTGCGAACCTCCTCAGGAATTTCTTATCGTTGATAGAGGCACCTTCAGGGTATTCCTGAGCTTCCAGATATCTCTTCACTTCGTGGTACCAAGGCTTCTCGGTCACCAATTCAGTTTCGAGATCACAACAGTATGCCGGTTCGTCCAGTTTCCAGATGATGATTCGGGGAGCCTCATTATCCCATTTAACCTTGAACATTGAAGACATTGTAGCTAACGCGTCCGCTAACTGATTCTCTTCTCTTGGAAAGTGTTCAAAGGTTATCTTTGTGAAGTGGGGAATCAGGGTCAACACACATTCTCTATAAGGAATCAAGTTTGGATGTTTCGTATCCCACTCTCCGTTGATCTGATTGATCACAAGAGCGGAATCTCCGAAGACACTTAGAAATTTGATCCTTAGGTCGATCGCAGCTTGGAGACCCATGATACACGCCTCATACTCCGCCATGTTGTTGGTACAGTTGAAACATAGCCGGGCAGTGAGTGGAGTATGAGTACCTTGTGGAGATATGATTATGGCACCGATACCATTCCCCAAAGCATTGGAGGCTCCGTCAAAGTGCATGGACCATCGGGATCCTGGCTCAGGTCCTTCATCCGGTCCAGGTACTTCACAATCAGTCACAATCATGATGCTTTCATCCGGAAACTCGAAGTTCATTGATTGGTAGTCATCTACAGCTTGATGAGCTAAGTGGTCTGCCAATACACTCCCCTTGATGGCTTTCTGGGTTGTGTATTGAATGTCGTATTCCGTCAAGATCATTTGCCATCTTGCAATTCTCCCAGACAGAGCAGGCTTTTCGAATATGTACTTTATAGGATCCATTTTTGAGATCAACAAGGTAGTGTGAGTCAGCATATACTGTCTCAGCCGGCGAGCAGCCCATACCAAAGCGCAGCAAATTTTCTCAAGCAGTGAGTATCGGGTCTCACAGTCGGTAAACTTTTTGCTAAGGTAATAAATGGCATGCTCTTTTCGGCCAGACTCGTCATGCTGCCCCAGCACACACCCCATTGAGTTGTCCAGCACTGTCAGGTATAGTATCAGAGGTCTCCCTTCAACCGGTGGCATAAGGATAGGTGGTTCTTGGAGATACTCTTTGATTCTGTCGAAGGCGGCCTGACATTCGTCATTCCAACGTACTACCTGATCTTTCTTCAGCAGCTTGAAGATTGGCTCACAGGTAGAAGTCAAATGAGAGATGAATCGAGCGATGTAATTCAGGCGTCCTAAGAAGCCTCTGACTTCCTTTTCTGTCTTAGGAACTGGCATCTCTTGAATAGCTTTGACCTTAGCAGGGTCCACTTGAATACCTTTATCACTGACCACGAAGCCTAGCAACTTCCCAGATCTTACCCCGAAGGTGCACTTGTTCGGGTTCAATCTCAGCTTGTACAATTTCAACCGATCGAACAACTTCTGTAGATGATCTAGATGCTCTTCCTCAGTCTGGGACCTAGCGATCATGTCGTCCACATACACTTCGATCTCATGATGGATCATATCATGAAATAAGGCAACCATGGCACGTTGGTAGGTTGCCCCAGCATTCTTTAATCCGAACGGCATGACCTTGTAATAGAAGGTGCCCCACTGAGTAACAAATGTAGTCTTTTCCATGTCTTCAGGTGCCATCTTGATCTGATTGTAGCCTGAAAAGCCATCCATGAAAGAGAACACTTTGTGCTGAGCAGTATTATCAACGAGGACATCAATGTGAGGTAAGGGGAAGTCATCCTTGGGGCTGGCCCTGTTCAGATCCCTGTAATCGACACACATTCTGACTTTGCCGTCCTTTTTAGGTACTAGCACCACATTAGCAACCCACTGAGGGTAAGAAGTCACTGCAAGGAACCCGACGTCAAACTGTTTCATGACCTCGGCTTTAATCTTCTCTGACATCTCTGGACGCATCCGACGGACCTTTTGTTTAACTGGAGGGCAGTCCTCCCTAGTCGGCAAATGATTGACGTTGTTGTTGTTGTTGTTTATTTGACTTTGTTGTTGCTGTTGTCGTTCTTTATTTGACGTTGTTGTTGTCGTTGTTTTTGTTGTTTATTAGACATTGTTGTTGTTATTTATTTGACGTTGTTGTTGTTGTTTATTTGACGTTGTTGTTGACGTTGTTGTTGTTGTTGTTTATTTGACGTTGTTGTCGTTGTTTATTTTACGTTGGTATTGTTGTTGTTTATTTGACGTTGTTGTTAACGTTGTTGTTGTTGTTGTTGTTTATTTGACGTTGTTGTTGTTGTTGTTTATTTGACGTTATTGTTGTTGTTGACGTTGTTGTTGTTGTTTATTTGATGTTGTTATTGTTGTTGTTGACATAGTTGTTGTTGTTTATTTGACGTTGTTGTTGTTGTTGTTGCCGTTGTTGTTTATTTGACGTTGTTGTTTATTTGACGTTGTTGTTGTTTTTGTTGTGTTTATTTGACGTTGTTGTTGTATTTGTTGTTGTTGTTGTTATTTATTTGACGTTGTTGTTGTTGTTGTTTATTTGACGTTATTGTTGTTGTTTATTTGACGTTGTTATTGTTGTTATTGTTGTTGTTTATTCGACGTTGTTGTTGACGTTTTTGTTGTTGTTAATTATTTGACGTTGTTGTTGTTGTTGTTGTTTATTAGACATTTTTAATGTTGTTGTTGTTTTGTTGTTTATTAGACGTTTTTAATGTTGTTGACATTGTTGTTGTGGTTTTTGTTGTTTATTTGACGTTGTTGTTGTAGTTGTTGTTTTTGTTGTTGTTATTGTTGGTGTTGTTGTTGTTTATTTGACGTTGTTGTTGTTGTTGTTTATTTGACGTTGTTGTTGTTGTTGTTGTTTATTTGACGTTGTTGTTGTTGTTGTTTATTTGACGTTGTTGTTGATGTTGTTTATTTGACATTGTTGTTGTTGTTGTTTATTTGACATTGTTGTTGTTGTTGACGTTGTTGTTGTAGTTGTTTATTCGACGTTGTTGTTGTTGTTGTTGTTGTTTATTTGACGTTTTTGTTGTTGTTGATGTTGTTGTTGTTGTTGTTTTTTATTTGACGTTGTTGTTGTTGTTGTGTATTTGACGTTGTTGTTGTTGTTTTTGTTGTTGTTGTTGTTGTTAATTTGACGTTGTTGTT
>OX451735.1:1337922700-1337925200 GCA_948472305.1 Vicia faba | reverse complement strand
TAGACATTTTCAATGTTGTTGTTGTTGTTGTTGTTTATTAGACGTTTTTAATGTTGTTGACATTGTTGTTGTTGTTTTTGTTGTTTATTTGACGTTGTTGTTGTAGTTGTTGTTTTTGTTGTTGTTATTGTTGGTGTTGTTGTTGTTTATTTGACGTTGTTGTTGTTGTTGTTTATTTGACGTTGTTGTTGTTGTTATTGTTTATTTGACGTTGTTGTTGTTGTTGTTGTTTATTTGACGTTGTTGTTGATGTTGTTTATTTGACATTGTTGTTGTTGTTGTTTATTTGACATTGTTGTTGTTGTTGTTGACGTTGTTGTTGTTGTTGTTTATTCGACGTTGTTGTTGTTGTTGTTGTTTATTTGACGTTTTTGTTGTTGTTGATGTTGTTGTTGTTGTTTTTTATTTGACGTTGTTGTTGTTGTTGTGTATTTGACGTTGTTGTTGTTGTTATTGTTGTTGTTGTTGTTGTTGTTAATTTGACGTTGTTGTTGTTATTTATTTCACGTTGTTGTTGTTGTTGTTTATTTGACGTTGTTGTTGTTGTTGTTTTTTATTTGACGTTGTTATTGTTGTTTATTTGACGTTGTTTTTGTTATTTTACGTTGTTGTTGTTGTTGATGTATTTGTTTTTGTTGTTGTTGTTGTTGTTGTTGTTGCTTATTTGACGTTGTTATTGTTGCTATTTATTTGACGTTGTTATTGTTGTTGTTTATTTGACGTTGTTGTTGTTGTTTATTTGACGTTGTTGTTGTTGTTGTTGTTTATTTGACGTTGTTGTTGTTGTTGTATTTGTTATTGTTGTTATTGTTGTTGCTTATTTGATGTTGTTGTTATTGTTGTTGTTTATTTGAGGTTGTTGTTGTTGTTATTCATTTGACGTTGTTGTGGTTGTTTATTTGACGTTGTTGTTGTTGTTCTTTATTTGACGTTGTTGTTGTCGTTGTTTTTGTTGTTTATTTGACGTTGTTGTTGTTATTTATTTGACGTTGTTGTTGTTGTTTATTTGACGTTGTTGTTGACGTTGTTGTTGTTGTTGTTTATTTGATGTTGTTGTTGTTGTTTATTTGATGTTGGTATTGTTGTTGTTTATTTGACGTTGTTGTTAACGTTGTTGTTGTTGTTGTTGTTTATTTGACGTTGTTGTTGTTGTTTATTTGACGTTATTGTTGTTGTTGACGTTGTTGTTGTTGTTTATTTGATGTTGTTATTGTTGTTGTTGACATAGTTGTTGTTGTTTATTTGACGTTGTTGTTGTTGTTGCCGTTGTTGTTTATTTGACATTGTTGTTGTTGTTGTTATTTATTTGACGTTGTTGTTGTTGTTTTTTAATTGACATTATTGTTGTTGTTGTTTATTTGACGTTGTTGTTGTTTTTGTTGTTGTTTATTTGACGTTGTTGTTGTATTTGTTGTTGTTGTTGTTGTTGTTTATTTGACGTTGTTGTTGTTGTTTATTTGACGTTATTGTTGTTGTTTATTTGACGTTGTTATTGATGTTGTTGTTGTTTATTTGACGTTGTTGTTGACGTTTTTGTTGTTGTTAATTATTTGACGTTGTTGTTGTTGTTGTTGTTTATTAGACGTTTTTAATGTTGTTGTTGTTGTTTATTAGACGTTTTTAATGTTGTTGACATTGTTGTTTTTGTTTTTGTTGTTTATTTGACGTTGTTGTTGTTGTTGTTGTTTTTGTTGTTGTTATTGTTGGTGTTGTTGTTGTTTATTTGACGTTGTTGTTGTTGTTGTTGTTGTTTATTTGACGTTGTTGTTGTTGTTGTTGTTGTTTATTTGACGTTGTTGTTGTTGTTGTTGTTGTTGTTTATTTGACGTTGTTGTTGATGTTGTTTATTTGACATTGTTGTTGTTGTTGTTGTTTATTTGACATTGTTGTTGTTGTTGTTGTTGTTGACGTTGTTGTTGTAGTTGTTTATTCGACGTTGTTGTTGTTGTTGTTTTGTTGTTTATTTGACGTTTTTGTTGTTGTTGATGTTGTTGTTGTTGTTTTTTATTTGACGTTGTTGTTGTTGTTGTGTATTTGACGTTGTTGTTGTTATTGTTGTTGTTGTTGTTGTTAATTTGACGTTGTTGTTGTTGTTGTTGTTGTTTATTTGATGTTGTTTTAGTTGTTGTTGTTTATTTGACGTTGTTGTTGTTTTTTATTTAACGTTGTTGTTGTTGACATTGTTGTTGTGGTTGTTTATTAGACGTTGTTGTTGTTGTTTTTTATTTGACGTTGTTGTTGTTGACATTATTGTTGTTGTTGTTTATTTGATGTTGTTGTTGTTGTTTATTTGATGTTGTTGTTGTTATTTATTTGACGTTGTTGTTGTTGTTATTGTTTATTTGACGTTGTTGTTGTTGTTGTTTTTTATTTGACGTTGTTATTGTTGTTTATTTGACGTTGTTTTTGTTATTTTACGTTGTTGTTATTGTTGTTGTATTTGTTTTTGTTGTTGTTGTTGTTGTTGCTTATTTGACGTTGTTATTATTGTTGCTATTTA
>OX451735.1:1337897700-1337900200 GCA_948472305.1 Vicia faba | reverse complement strand
GACGTTGTTGTTGTTGTTGTTTATTGGACGTTGTTGTTGTTGTTTATTTGACATTCTTGTTGTTGTTGACGGTGTTGTTGTTGTTGTTGTTGTTTATTTAACATTGTTGTTGTTGTTGTTATTTAATTGACGTTGTTGTTGTTGTTTTTTAATTGACATTATTGTTGTTGTTGTTTATTTGACGTTGTTGTTGTTTTTGTTGTTGTTTATTTGACGTTGTTGTTGTATTTGTTGTTGTTGTTGTTGTTTATTTGACGTTGTTGTTGTTGTTTATTTGACGTTATTGTTGTTGTTTATTTGACGTTGTTATTGTTGTTGTTGTTGTTGTTTATTTGACGTTAATGTTGACGTTTTTGTTGTTGTTAATTATTTGACGTTGTTGTTGTTGTTGTTTATTAGACGTTTTTAATGTTGTTGTTGTTGTTTATTAGACGTTTTTAATGTTGTTGACATTGTTGTTGTTGTTTTTGTTGTTTATTTGACGTTGTTGTTGTTGTTGTTGTTTATTAGACGTTTTTAATGTTGTTGACATTGTTGTTGTTGTTTTTGTTGTTTATTTGACGTTGTTGTTGTTGTTGTTGTTTTTGTTGTTGTTATTGTTGGTGTTGTTGTTGTTTATTTGACGTTGTTGTTGTTGTTGTTTATTTGATGTTGTTGTTGTTATTTATTTGACGTTGTTGTTGTTGTTATTGTTTATTTGACGTTGTTGTTGTTGTTGTTTTTTATTTGACGTTGTTATTGTTGTTTATTTGACGTTGTTTTTGTTATTTTACGTTGTTGTTGTTGTTGATGTATTTGTTTTTGTTGTTGTTGTTGTTGTTGTTGTTGTTGTTGTTGTTGTTGCTTATTTGACGTTGTTGTTATTGTTGCTATTTATTTGACGTTGTTATTGTTGTTGTTTATTTGACGTTGTTGTTGTTGTTTATTTGACGTTGTTGTTGTTGTTGTTGTTGTTTATTTGACGTTGTTGTTGTTGTTGTATTTGTTATTGTTGTTATTGTTGTTGCTTATTTGATGTTGTTGTATTGTTGTTGTTTATTTGAGGTTGTTGTTGTTGTTATTCATTTGACGTTGTTGTGGTTGTTTATTTGACGTTGTTGTTGTTGTTCTTTATTTGACGTTGTTGTTGTCGTTATTTTTGTTGTTTATTTGACGTTGTTGTTATTTATTTGACGTTGTTGTTGTTGTTTATTTGACGTTGTTGTTGACGTTGTTGTTGTTGTTGTTTATTTGATGTTGTTGTTGTTGTTTATTTGACGTTGGTATTGTTGTTGTTTATTTGACGTTGTTGTTAACGTTGTTGTTGTTGTTGTTTATTTGACGTTGTTGTTGTTGTTTATTTGACGTTATTGTTGTTGTTGACGTTGTTGTTGTTGTTTATTTGATGTTGTTATTGTTGTTGTTGACATAGTTGTTGTTGTTTATTTGACGTTGTTGTTGTTGTTGCCGTTGTTGTTTATTTGACATTGTTGTTGTTGTTGTTATTTATTTGACGTTGTTGTTGTTGTTTTTTAATTGACATTATTGTTGTTGTTGTTTATTTGACGTTGTTGTTGTTTTTGTTGTTGTTTATTTGACGTTGTTGTTGTATTTGTTGTTGTTGTTGTTGTTGTTTATTTGACGTTGTTGTTGTTGTTTATTTGACGTTATTGTTGTTGTTTATTTGACGTTGTTATTGATGTTGTTGTTGTTTATTTGACGTTGTTGTTGACGTTTTTGTTGTTGTTAATTATTTGACGTTGTTGTTGTTGTTGTTGTTGTTTATTAGACGTTTTTAATGTTGTTGTTGTTGTTGTTGTTTATTAGACATTTTTAATGTTGTTAACATTGTTGTTTTTGTTTTTGTTGTTTATTTGACGTTGTTGTTGTTGTTGTTGTTTTTGTTGTTGTTATTGTTGGTGTTGTTGTTGTTTATTTGACGTTGTTGTTGTTGTTGTTGTTTATTTGACGTTGTTGTTGTTGTTGTTGTTTATTTGACGTTGTTGTTGTTGTTGTTGTTTATTTGACGTTGTTGTTGATGTTATTTATTTGACATTGTTGTTGTTGTTGTTGTTGTTTATTTGACAATGTTGTTGTTGTTGTTGTTGTTGTTGACGTTGTTGTTGTAGTTGTTTATTCGACGTTGTTGTTGTTGTTGTTTTGTTGTTTATTTGACGTTTTTGTTGTTGTTGATGTTGTTGTTGTTGTTTTTTATTTGACGTTGTTGTTGTTGTTGTGTATTTGACGTTGTTGTTGTTATTGTTGTTGTTGTTGTTGTTAATTTGACGTTGTTGTTGTTGTTGTTGTTGTTTATTTGATGTTGTTTTTGTTGTTGTTGTTTATTTGACGTTGTTGTTGTTTTTTATTTAACGTTGTTGTTGTTGACATTGTTGTTGTGGTTGTTTATTAGACGTTGTTGTTGTTGTTTTTTATTTGACGTTGTTGTTGTTGACATTATTGTTGTTGTTGTTTATTTGACGTTGTTGTTGTTTATTTGACGTAGTTGTTGTTATTGAAGTTG
>OX451735.1:1337887700-1337890200 GCA_948472305.1 Vicia faba | reverse complement strand
TTGTTATTGTTGACGTTGTTGTTTTTATTGTTGTTGTTGACATAGTTGTTGTTGTTTATTTGACGTTGTTGTTGTTGTTGCCGTTGTTGTTTATTTGACGTTGTTGTTTATTTGACGTTGTTGTTGTTGTTGTTTATTGGACGTTGTTGTTGTTGTTTATTTGACATTCTTGTTGTTGTTGACGGTGTTGTTGTTGTTGTTGTTGTTTATTTAACATTGTTGTTGTTGTTGTTATTTAATTGACGTTGTTGTTGTTGTTTTTTAATTGACATTATTGTTGTTGTTGTTTATTTGACGTTGTTGTTGTTTTTGTTGTTGTTTATTTGACGTTGTTGTTGTATTTGTTGTTGTTGTTGTTGTTTATTTGACGTTGTTGTTGTTGTTTATTTGACGTTATTGTTGTTGTTTATTTGACGTTGTTATTGTTGTTGTTGTTGTTGTTTATTTGACGTTAATGTTGACGTTTTTGTTGTTGTTAATTATTTGACGTTGTTGTTGTTGTTGTTTATTAGACGTTTTTAATGTTGTTGTTGTTGTTTATTAGACGTTTTTAATGTTGTTGACATTGTTGTTGTTGTTTTTGTTGTTTATTTGACGTTGTTGTTGTTGTTGTTGTTTATTAGACGTTTTTAATGTTGTTGACATTGTTGTTGTTGTTTTTGTTGTTTATTTGACGTTGTTGTTGTTGTTGTTGTTTTTGTTGTTGTTATTGTTGGTGTTGTTGTTGTTTATTTGACGTTGTTGTTGTTGTTGTTTATTTGATGTTGTTGTTGTTATTTATTTGACGTTGTTGTTGTTGTTATTGTTTATTTGACGTTGTTGTTGTTGTTGTTTTTTATTTGACGTTGTTATTGTTGTTTATTTGACGTTGTTTTTGTTATTTTACGTTGTTGTTGTTGTTGATGTATTTGTTTTTGTTGTTGTTGTTGTTGTTGTTGTTGTTGTTGTTGTTGTTGTTGTTGCTTATTTGACGTTGTTGTTATTGTTGCTATTTATTTGACGTTGTTATTGTTGTTGTTTATTTGACGTTGTTGTTGTTGTTTATTTGACGTTGTTGTTGTTGTTGTTGTTGTTTATTTGACGTTGTTGTTGTTGTTGTATTTGTTATTGTTGTTATTGTTGTTGCTTATTTGATGTTGTTGTATTGTTGTTGTTTATTTGAGGTTGTTGTTGTTGTTATTCATTTGACGTTGTTGTGGTTGTTTATTTGACGTTGTTGTTGTTGTTCTTTATTTGACGTTGTTGTTGTCGTTATTTTTGTTGTTTATTTGACGTTGTTGTTATTTATTTGACGTTGTTGTTGTTGTTTATTTGACGTTGTTGTTGACGTTGTTGTTGTTGTTGTTTATTTGATGTTGTTGTTGTTGTTTATTTGACGTTGGTATTGTTGTTGTTTATTTGACGTTGTTGTTAACGTTGTTGTTGTTGTTGTTTATTTGACGTTGTTGTTGTTGTTTATTTGACGTTATTGTTGTTGTTGACGTTGTTGTTGTTGTTTATTTGATGTTGTTATTGTTGTTGTTGACATAGTTGTTGTTGTTTATTTGACGTTGTTGTTGTTGTTGCCGTTGTTGTTTATTTGACATTGTTGTTGTTGTTGTTATTTATTTGACGTTGTTGTTGTTGTTTTTTAATTGACATTATTGTTGTTGTTGTTTATTTGACGTTGTTGTTGTTTTTGTTGTTGTTTATTTGACGTTGTTGTTGTATTTGTTGTTGTTGTTGTTGTTGTTTATTTGACGTTGTTGTTGTTGTTTATTTGACGTTATTGTTGTTGTTTATTTGACGTTGTTATTGATGTTGTTGTTGTTTATTTGACGTTGTTGTTGACGTTTTTGTTGTTGTTAATTATTTGACGTTGTTGTTGTTGTTGTTGTTGTTTATTAGACGTTTTTAATGTTGTTGTTGTTGTTGTTGTTTATTAGACATTTTTAATGTTGTTAACATTGTTGTTTTTGTTTTTGTTGTTTATTTGACGTTGTTGTTGTTGTTGTTGTTTTTGTTGTTGTTATTGTTGGTGTTGTTGTTGTTTATTTGACGTTGTTGTTGTTGTTGTTGTTTATTTGACGTTGTTGTTGTTGTTGTTGTTTATTTGACGTTGTTGTTGTTGTTGTTGTTTATTTGACGTTGTTGTTGATGTTATTTATTTGACATTGTTGTTGTTGTTGTTGTTGTTTATTTGACAATGTTGTTGTTGTTGTTGTTGTTGTTGACGTTGTTGTTGTAGTTGTTTATTCGACGTTGTTGTTGTTGTTGTTTTGTTGTTTATTTGACGTTTTTGTTGTTGTTGATGTTGTTGTTGTTGTTTTTTATTTGACGTTGTTGTTGTTGTTGTGTATTTGACGTTGTTGTTGTTATTGTTGTTGTTGTTGTTGTTAATTTGACGTTGTTGTTGTTGTTGTTGTTGTTTATTTGATGTTGTTTTTGTTGTTGTTGTTTATTTGACGTTGTTGTTGTTTTTTATTTAACGTTGTTGTTGTTGACATTGTTGTTGTGGTTG
>OX451735.1:1337857700-1337867700 GCA_948472305.1 Vicia faba | reverse complement strand
GTTGTTGTTGTTGTTGTTGTTGTTTATTTGACGTTTTTGTTGTTGTTGTTGTTGTTTATTTGACGTTGTTGTTGACGCTTTTGTTGTTGTTGATTATTTGACGTTGTTGTTGTTGTTGTTGTTGTTTATTAGACGTTGTTAATGTTGTTGACATTGTTGTTGTTGTTTTTGTTGTTTATTTGACGTTGTTGTTGTTGTTGTTATTGTTGGTGTTATTGTTGGTGTTGTTGTTGTTTATTTGACGTTGTTGTTGTTGTTTATTTGACGTTGTTGTTGTTGTTGTTGTTTATTTGAAGTTGTTGTTGATGTTGTTTATTTGACGTTGTTGTTGTTGTTGTTTATTTGACATTATTGTTGTTGTTGTTGTTGTTGACGTTGTTGTTGTAGTTGTTTATTCGATGTTGTTGTTGTTGTTGTTGTTTATTTGATGTTGTTTTAGTTGTTGTTGTTTATTTGACGTTGTTGTTGTTTTTTATTTGACGTTGTTGTTGTTGACATTTTTGTTGTTGTTGTTGTTGTTGTATATTTGACGTTGTTGTTGTTGTTGTTTTTTATTTGACGTTGTTGTTGTTGTTGTTTATTTGACGTTGTTGTTGTTGTTGTTGTTTATTTGACGTAATTGTTGTTATTGACGTTGTTGTTGTTGTTGTTGTTGTTGTTTATTTGACATTTTTGTTGTTGTTGATGTTGTTGTTGGTGTTGTTTTTTATTTGACGTTGTTGTTGTTTATTTGACGTTGTTGTTGTTGTTATTGTTGTTGTTGTTGTTAATTTGACGTTGTTGTTGTTGTTGTTGTTGTTGTTTATTTGACGTTGTTGTTGTTGTTTATTTGACGTTGTTTTTGTTTATTTGATGTTGTTGTTGTTGTTATTTATTTGACGTTGTTGTTGTTGTTATTGTTTATTTGACGTTGTTGTTGTTGTTTATGTTTATTTGACGTTGTTATTGTTGTTTATTTGACGTTGTTTTTGTTATTTTACGTTGTTGTTGTTGTTGTATTTGTTGTTGTTGTGGTTGTTGCTTATTTGACGTTGTTGTTATTGTTGCTATTTATTTGACGTTGTTATTGTTGTTGTTTATTTGACGTTGTTGTTGTTGTTGTTTATTTGACGTTGTTGTTGTTGTTATTTTGACGTTGTTGTTGTTGTTGTTGTATTTCTTATTGTTGTTATTGTTGTTTATTGTTGTTGCTTATTTGATGTTGTTGTTATTGTTGTTGTTTATTTGACGTTGTTTATTGTTGTTGACGTTGTTGTTTATTTGATGTTGTTATTGTTGTTGTTGAAATAGTTGTTGTTGTTTATTTGACGTTGTTGTTGTTGTTGCCGTTGTTGTTTATTTGACGTTGTTGTTGTTGTTGCTGTTGTTGTTTATTTGACGTTGTTGTTGTTGTTGTAGTTTATTTGACGTTGTTGTTGTTGTTGTTGACGTTGTTGTTGTTGTTTATTGGACGTTGTTGTTGTTGTTTATTTGACATTGTTGTTGTTGTTGACGGTGTTGTTGTTGTTGTTGTTTATTTGACATTGTTGTTGTTGTTGTTATTTATTTGACGTTGTTGTTGTTGTTTTTTATTTGACATTATTGTTGTTGTTGTTGTTGTTTATTTGACGTTGTTGTTTATTTGACGTTGTTGTTTATTTGACGGTGTTGTTTATTTGACGTTGTTGTTGTTGTTTATTTGACGTTGTTGTTGTTATTTGAAGTTGTTGTTGTTGTTGTATTTGTTGTTGTTGTTGTTGTTGTTTATTTGACGTTGTTGTTGTTGTTGTTGTTTATTTGACGTTGTTATTGTTGTTGTTGTTGTTTATTTGACGTTGTTGTTGTTGGTTATTTGACGTTGTTTTTGTTGTTGTTTATTTGATGTTGTTGTTGTTGTTATTTATTTGACGTTGTTGTTGTTATTGTTTATTTGACGTTGTTGTTGTTGTTTATGTTTATTTGATGTTGTTATTGTTGTTTATTTGACGTTGTTTTTGTTATTTTACGTTGTTGTTGTTGTTGTATTTGTTGTTGTTGTTGTTGCTTATTTGACGTTGTTGTTATTGTTGCTATTTATTTGACGTTGTTATTGTTGTTTTTTATTTGACGTTGTTGTTGTTGTTGTTTATTTGACGTTGTTGTTGTTGTTATTTTGACGTTGTTGTTGTTGTTGTTGTATTTGTTATTGTTGTTATTGTTGTTGCTTATTTGATGTTGTTGTTATTGTTGTTGTTTATTTGACGTTGTTGTTCTTGTTATTCATTTGACGTTTTTGTTTATTGTTGTTTATTTGACGTTATTGTTGTTGTTGTTGTTGTTGTTCTTTATTTGACGTTGTTGTTGTCATTGTTTTTGTTGTTTACTTGACGTTGTTGTTGTTATTTATTTGACGTTGTTGTTGTTGTTTATTTGACGTTGTTGTTAACGTTGTTGTTATTGTTGTTTATTTGACGTCGTTGTTGTTGTTGTTTATTTGACGTTGGTATTGTTGTTGTTTATTTGACGTTGTTGTTAACGTTGTTGTTGTTGTTGTTTATTTGACGTTATTGTTGTTGTTGTTGTTGTTGTTTATTTGACGTTATTGTTGTTGTTGACGTTGTTGTTGTTGTTGTTTATTTGATGTTGTTATTGTTGTTGTTGACATAGTTTTTGTTGTTTATTTGACGTTGTTGTTGTTGTTGCCGTTGTTGTTTATTTGACGTTGTTGTTGTTGTTGTTTATTTGACGTTGTTGTTATTATTGTTGTTGACGTTGTTGTTGTTGTTTATTGGATGTTGTTGTTGTTGTTGTTTATTTGACATTGTTGTTGTTGTTGACGGTGTTGTTATTGTTGTTGTTTATTAGACATAGTTGTTGTTGTTGTTATTTATTTGACGTTGTTGTTGTTTTTTATTTGACATTATTGTTGTTGTTGTTTATTTGACGTTGTTGTTTATTTGACGTTGTTGTTTATTTGACATTGTTGTTGTTGTTTATTTGACGTTGTTGTTGTTGTTGTTGTTTATTTGACGTTGTAGTTGTTTATTTGACGTTGTTGTTGTTATTTGACATTGTTGTTGTTGTTGTTTATTTGACGTTGTAGCTGTTGTTATTTATTTGACGTTGTTGTTGTTTATTTGACGTTGTTATTGTTGTTGTTATTGTTGTTTATTTGACGTATTTGTTGTTGTTGACGTTGTTGTTGTTGTTGTTTATTTGACGTTGTTAATGTTGTTGACATTGTTGTTGTTGTTTTTGTTGTTTATTTGATGTTGTTGTTGTTATTGTTAGTGTTATTGTTGTTTATTTGACGTTGTTGTTGACATTGTTATTGTTGTTGTTTATTTGACGTTGTTGTTGTTGTTATTGTTGTTTATTTGACGTTGTTGTTGTTGACGTTGTTGTTGTTGTTGTTTATTTGATGTTGTTGTTGTTGTTGACATAGTTGTTGTTGTTTATTTGACGTTGTTGTTGTTGTTGAAGTAGTTGTTTATTTGACGTTGTTGTTGTTGTTTATTTGACTTTGTTGTCGTTGTTGTTGACGTTGTTGTTGTACTTGTTTATTTGAACGTTGTTGTTGTTGTTTATTTGACGTTGTTGTTGTTGTTGTTTATTTGACGTTGTTGTTGTTGTTTATTTGACGTTGTTATTGTTGTTGTTGTTGTTGTTTATTTGATGTTGTTGTTGTTGTTGTTGCCGTTGTTGTTTATTTGACGTTGTTGTTGTTGTTGTTTATTTGACGTTGTTGTTGTTGTTGTTGACGTTGTTGTTGTTGTTGTTTATTGGACGTTGTTGTTGTTGTTTATTTGACATTGTTGTTGTTGTTGACGGTGTTGTTGTTGTTGTTGTTTATTTGACATTGTTGTTGTTGTTGTTATTTATTTGACGTTGTTGTTGTTGTTTTTTATTTGACATTATTGTTATTGTTGTTGTTGTTTATTTGACATTGTTGTTGTTGTTGTTATTTATTTGACATTGTTGTTGTTGTTTTTTATTTGACATTATTGTTATTGTTGTTGTTGTTGTTTATTTGACGTTGTTGTTTATTTGACATTGTTGTTGTTGTTTATTTGACGTTGTTGTTATTTGAAGTTGTTGTTGTTGTTGTATTTGTTGTTGTTGTTGTTGTTGTTGTTGTTGTTGATTATTTGACATTGTTGTTGTTGTTGTTTATTTGACGTTGTTGTTGTTGTTGTTTATTTGACATTGTTATTGTTGTTGTTGTTGTTGTTTATTTGACGTTGTTGTTGTTGTTGACGTTGTTGTTGTTGTTGTTTATTTGACGTTGTTAATGTTGTTGACATTGTTGTTGTTGTTTTTGTTGTTTATTTGATGTTGTTGTTGTTGTTATTCTTGGTGTTATTGTTGTTTATTTGACGTTGTTGTTGTTGTTATTGTTGTTTATTTGACGTTGTTGTTGTTGTTGACGTTGTTGTTGTTGTTGTTGTTTATTTGATGTTGTTGTTGTTGTTGTTGACATAGTTGTTGTTGTTTATTTGACGGTGTTGTTGTTGTTGAAGTTGTTGTTTATTTGACGTTGTTGTTGTTGTTTATTTGACTTTGTTGTTGTTGTTGTTGACGTTGTTGTTGTTGTTTATTTGACGTTGTTATTGTTGTTGTTGTTGTTGTTTATTTGACGTTGTTGTTGTTGTTGACGTTGTTGTTGTTGTTGTTTATTTGACGTTGTTAATGTTGTTGACATTGTTGTTGTTGTTTTTGTTGTTTATTTGTTATTGTTATTGTTGTTGTTGTTATTGTTGGTGTTATTGTTGTTTATTTGACGTTGTTGTTGACGTTGTTATTGTTGTTGATTATTTGACGTTGTTGTTGTTGTTATTGTTGTTTATTTGACGTTGTTGTTGTTGTTGACGTTGTTGTTGTTGTTGTTGTTTATTTGATGTTGTTGTTGTTGTTGTTGACATAGTTTTTGTTGTTTATTTGATGTTGTTGTTGTTGTTGAAGTTGTTGTTTATTTGACATTGTTGTTGTTGTTTATTTGACTTTGTTGTTGTTGTTGTTGACGCTGTTGTTGTTGATGTTTATTCAACGTTGTTGTTGTTGTTGTTGTTGTTGTTATTTGACATTGTTGTTGTTGTTGACGGTGTTGTTATTGTTGTTGTTGTTGTTTATTTGACATTGTTGTTATTGTTGTTATTTATTTAACGTCGTTATTGTTGTTGTTTATTTGACGTTGTTGTTGTTGTTGTTTATTTGACGTTGTTGTTGTTGTTGTTTATTTGACGTTGTTGTTGTTGTTGTTGTTGTTGTTGTATTTGTTGTTGTTGTTGTTGTTGTTGTTTATTTAACGTTGTTGTTGTTGTTGTTTATTTGACGTTGTTGTTGTTGTTTATTTGACGTTGTTGTTGTTGTTGTTGACGTTGTTGTTGTTGTTTATTGGACGTTGTTGTTGTTGTTTATTTGACATTGTTGTTGTTGTTGACGGTGTTGTTGTTGTTGTTGTTTATTTGACATTGTTGTTGTTGTTGTTATTTATTTGACGTTGTTGTTGTTGTTTTTTATTTGACATTATTGTTATTGTTGTTGTTGTTTATTTGACATTGTTGTTGTTGTTGTTATTTATTTGACGTTGTTGTTGTTGTTTTTTATTTGACATTATTGTTATTGTTGTTGTTGTTTATTTGACGTTGTTGTTTATTTGACATTGTTGTTGTTGTTTATTTGACGTTGTTGTTATTTGAAGTTGTTGTTGTTGTTGTATTTGTTGTTGTTGTTGTTGTTGTTGTTGATGATTATTTGACGTTGTTGTTGTTGTTGTTTATTTGACGTTGTTGTTATTGTTGTTTATTTGACGTTGTTATTGTTGTTGTTGTTGTTGTTTATTTGACGTTGTTGTTGTTGTTGACGTTGTTGTTGTTGTTGTTTATTTGACGTTGTTAATGTTGTTGACATTGTTGTTGTTGTTTTTGGTGTTTATTTGATGTTGTTGTTGTTGTTATTCTTGGTGTTATTGTTGTTTATTTGACGTTGTTGTTGTTGTTATTGTTGTTTATTTGACGTTGTTATTGTTGTTGACGTTGTTGTTGATGTTGTTTATTTGATGTTGTTGTTGTTGTTGACATAGTTGTTGTTGTTTATTTGACGGTGTTGTTGTTGTTGAAGTTGTTGTTTATTTGACGTTGTTGTTGTTGTTTATTTGACTTTGTTGTTGTTGTTGTTGACGTTGTTGTTGTTGATGTTTATTGAACGTTATTGTTGTCGTTTATTTGACGTTGTTGTTGTTGTTTATTTAACGTTGTTGTTGTTGTTTATTTGACGTTGTTATTGTTGTTGTTGTTGTTGTTTATTTGACGTTGTTGTTGTTGTTGACGTTGTTGTTGTTGTTGTTTATTTGACGTTGTTAATGTTGTTGACATTGTTGTTGTTGTTTTTGTTGTTTATTTGTTGTTGTTGTTGTTGTTGTTGTTATTGTTGGTGTTATTGTTGTTTATTTGACGTTGTTGTTGACGTTGTTATTGTTGTTGATTATTTGACGTTGTTGTTGTTGTTATTGTTGTTTATTTGACGTTGTTGTTGTTGTTGACGTTGTTGTTGTTGTTGTTGTTTATTTGATGTTGTTGTTGTTGTTGTTGACATAGTTTTTGTTGTTTATTTGACGTTGTTGTTGTTGTTGAAGTTGTTGTTTATTTGACGTTGTTGTTGTTGTTTATTTGACTTTGTTGTTGTTGTTGTTGACGTTGTTGTTGTTGATGTTTATTCAACGTTGTTGTTGTTGTTGTTGTTGTTGTTATTTGACATTGTTGTTGTTGTTGACGGTGTTGTTATTGTTGTTGTTGTTGTTTATTTGACATTGTTGTTGTTGTTGTTATTTATTTAACGTCGTTATTGTTGTTGTTTATTTGACGTTGTTGTTGTTGTTGTTGTTTATTTGACGTTGTTGTTGTTGTTGTTTATTTGACGTTGTTGTTGTTGTTGTTGTTGTATTTGTTGTTGTTGTTGTTGTTGTTGTTGTTTATTTAACGTTGTTGTTGTTGTTGTTTATTTGACGTTATTGTTGTTGTTTATTTGACGTTGTTATTGTTGTTGTTTTTTATTTGACGTTGTTGTTGTTGTCTATGTTGTTGTTGTTGTTTATTTAACATTGTTGTTGTTGTTGTTGTTGTTGTTTATTTGACGTTGTTAATGTTGTTGACATTGTTGTTGTTGTTTTTGTTGTTTATTTGACGTTGTTGTTGTTGTTTTTGTTGTTGTTATTGTTGGTGTTGTTGTTGTTGTTTATTTGACGTTGTTGTTGTTGTTTATTTAACGTTGTTGTTGTTGTTGTTATTGTTGTTGTTTATTTGATGTTGTTGTTGTTATTGTTTATTTGACATTGTTGTTGTTGTTGTTGACGTTGTTGTTGTTGTTGTTGTTTATTTGACGTTGTTGTTGTTGTTGTTTATTTGATGTTGTTTTAGTTGTTGTTGTTTATTTGACGTTGTTGTTGTTTATTAGATGTTGTTTTAGTTGTTGTTGTTTATTTGACGTTGTTGTTGTTGTTGTATATTTGACGTAGTTGTTGTTATTGACGTTGTTGTTGTTGTTTATTTGACGTTTTTGTTGTTGTTGATGTTGTTGTTGTTGTTTTTTATTTGACGTTGTTGTTTTTTATTTGACGTTGTTGTTGTTTATTTGATGTTGTTTTAGTTGTTGTTGTTTATTTGACGTTGTTGTTGTTTTTTATTTGACGTTGTTGTTGTTGACATTGTTGTTGTTGTTGTTTATTTGACGTTGTTGTTATTGTTGTTTATTTAACGTAGTTGTTGTTATTGACGTTGTTGTTGTTGTTGTTTATTTGACGTTGTTATTGTTGTTGTTGTTGTTGTTTATTTGACGTTGTTGTTGTTGTTGACGTTGTTGTTGTTGTTGTTTATTTGACATTGTTAATGTTGTTGACATTGTTGTTGTTGTTTTTGTTGTTTATTTGATGTTGTTGTTGTTGTTGTTATTGTTGGTGTTATTGTTGTTTATTTGACGTTGTTGTTGACATTGTTATTGTTGTTATTTATTTGACGTTGTTGTTGTTGTTATTGTTGTTTATTTGACGTTGTTGTTGTTGACGTTGTAGTTGTTGTTGTTGTTTATTTGATGTTGTTGTTGTTGTTGACATAGTTGTTGTTGTTTATTTGACGTTGTTGTTGTTGTTGAAGTTGTTGTTTATTTGACGTTGTTGTTGTTTATTTGACTTTGTTATTGTTGTTGTTGACGTTGTTGTTGTACTTGTTTATTTGAACGTTGTTGTTGTTGTTTATTTGACGTTGTTGTTGTTGTTGTTTATTTGACGTTGTTGTTGTTGTTTATTTGACGTTGTTATTGTTGTTATTGTTGTTTATTTGACGTTGTTGTTGTTGCCGTTGTTATTTATTTGACGTTGTTGTTGTTGTTTATTTGACGTTGTTGTTGTTGTTGTTGACGTTGTTGTTGTTGTTTATTAGACGTTGTTGTTGTTGTTTATTTGACATTGTTGTTGTTGTTGACGGTGTTGTTGTTGTTGTTGTTTATTTGACGTTGTTGTTGTTGTTGTTTATTTGACGTTGTTGTTGTTGTTGTTTATTTGACGTTGTTGTTGTTGTTGTTGTATTTGTTATTGTTGTTATTGTTGTTTCTTATTTATCGTTGTTGTTATTGTTGTTGTTTATTTAAGGTTGTTGTTGTTGTTATTCATTTGACGTTGTTGTTGTTGTTGTTGTTTATTTGACGTTGTTGTTGTTGTTGTTGTTCTTTATTTGACGTTGTTGTTGTCGTTGTTTTTGTTGTTTATTTGACGTTGTTGTTGTTATTTATTTGACGTTGTTGTTGTTGTTTATTTGACGTTGTTGTTGACGTTGTTGTTGTTGTTGTTTATTTGACGTTGTTGTTGTTGTTGTTTATTTGACGTTGGTATTGTTGTTGTTTATTTGACGTTGTTGTTAACGTTGTTGTTGTTGTTGTTGTTTATTTGACGTTGTTGTTGTTGTTTATTTGACGTTATTGTTGTTGTTGACGTTGTTGTTGTTGTTTATTTGATGTTGTTATTGTAGTTGTTGACATAGTTGTTGTTGTTTATTTGACGTTGTTGTTGTTGTTGCCGTTGTTGTTTATTTGACGTTGTTGTTGTTGTTATTTTGACTTTGTTGTTGTTGTTGTATTTGTTATTGTTGTTATTGTTGTTGCTTATTTGATGTTGTTGTTATTGTTGTTGTTTATTTGACGTTGTTGTTGTTGTTATTCATTTGACGTTGTTGTTTATTGTTGTTTATTTGACGTTGTTGTTTTTGCTGTTGTTCCTTATTTGACGTTGTTGTTGTCATTGTTTTTGTTGTTTACTTGACGTTATTGTTGTTATTTATTTGACGTTGTTGTTGTTGTTTATTTGACGTTGTTGTTAACGTTGTTGTTATTGTTGTTTATTTGACGTTGTTGTTGTTGTTTATTTGACGTTGGTATTGTTGTTGTTTATTTGACGTTGTTGTTAACCTTGTTGTTGTTGTTGTTTATTCGACGTTATTGTTGTTGTAGTTGTTGTTGTTGTTTATTTGACATTAGTGTTGTTGTTGACGTTGTTGTTGTTGTTTATTTGATGTTGTTATTGTTGTTGTTGACATAGTTGTTGTTGTTTATTTGACGTTGTTGTTGTTGTTGCCGTTGTTGTTTATTTGACGTTGTTGTTGTTGTTTATTTGACGTTGTTGTTGTTGTTGTTGTTGACGTTGTTGTTGTTGTTTATTGGACGTTGTTGTTGTTGTTTATTTGACATTGTTGTTGTTGTTGACGGTGTTGTTGTTGTTGTTGTTTATTTGACATTGTTGTTGTTGTTGTTATTTATTTGACGTTGTTGTTGTTGTTTTTTATTTGACATTATTGTTGTTGTTGTTTATTTGACGTTGTTGTTTATTTGACGTTGTTGTTTATTTGACGTTGTTGTTGTTGTTTATTTGATGTTGTTGTTGTTATTTGAAGTTGTTGTTGTTGTTGTTTATTTGACGTTGTTGTTGTTGTTTATTTGACATTGTTATTGTTGTTGTTGTTGTTTATTTGACATTGTTGTTGTTGTTGACGTTGTTGTT
>OX451735.1:1337822700-1337847700 GCA_948472305.1 Vicia faba | reverse complement strand
TTGTTTATTTAAGGTTGTTGTTGTTGTTATTCATTTGACGATGTTGTTGTTGTTGTTTATTTGACGTTGTTGTTGTTGTTGTTGTTCTTTATTTGACGTTGTTGTTGTCGTTGTTTTTGTTGTTTATTTGACGTTGTTGTTGTTATTTATTTGACGTTGTTGTTGTTGTTTATTTGACGTTGTTGTTGACGTTGTTGTTGTTGTTGTTTATTTGACGTTGTTGTTGTTGTTGTTTATTTGACGTTGGTATTGTTGTTGTTTATTTGACGTTGTTGTTAACGTTGTTGTTGTTGTTGTTGTTTATTTGACGTTGTTGTTGTTGTTGTTTATTTGACGTTATTGTTGTTGTTGACGTTGTTGTTGTTGTTTATTTGATGTTGTTATTGTTGTTGTTGACATAGTTGTTACTGTTTATTTGACGTTGTTGTTGTTGTTGCCGTTGTTGTTTATTTGACGTTGTTGTTGTTGTTTATTTGACGTTGTTGTTGTTGTTATTTTGACTTTGTTGTTGTTGTTGTATTTGTTATTGTTGTTATTGTTGTTGCTTATTTGATGTTGTTGTTATTGTTGTTGTTTATTTGACGTTGTTGTTGTTGTTATTCATTTGACGTTGTTGTTTATTGTTGTTTATTTGACGTTGTTGTTTTTGCTGTTGTTCTTTATTTGACGTTGTTGTTGTCATTGTTTTTGTTGTTTACTTGACGTTGTTGTTGTTATTTATTTGACGTTGTTGTTGTTGTTTATTTGACGTTGTTGTTAACGTTGTTGTTATTGTTGTTTATTTGACGTTGTTGTTGTTGTTTATTTGACGTTGGTATTGTTGTTGTTTATTTGACGTTGTTGTTAACGTTGTTGTTGTTGTTGTTTATTTGACGTTATTATTGTTGTTGTTGTTGTTGTTTATTTGACGTTAGTGTTGTTGTTGACGTTGTTGTTGTTGTTGTTTATTTGATGTTGTTATTGTTGTTGTTGACATAGTTGTTGTTGTTTATTTGACGTTGTTGTTGTTGTTGCCGTTGTTGTTTATTTGACGTTGTTGTTGTTGTTTATTTGACGTTGTTGTTGTTGTTGTTGACGTTGTTGTTGTTGTTTATTGGACGTTGTTGTTGTTGTTTATTTGACATTGTTGTTGTTGTTGACGGTGTTGTTGTTGTTGTTGTTTATTTGACATTTTTGTTGTTGTTGTTATTTATTTGACGTTGTTGTTGTTGTTTTTTATTTGACATTATTGTTGTTGTTGTTTATTTGACGTTGTTGTTTATTTGACGTTGTTGTTTATTTGACGTTGTTGTTTATTTGACGTTGTTGTTTATTTGACGTTGTTGTTGTTGTTTATTTGACGTTGTTGTTGTTATTTGAAGTTGTTGTTGTTGTATTTGTTGTTGTTGTTGTTGTTGTTGTTTATTTGACGTTGTTGTTGTTGTTGTTGTTTATATGACGTTGTTGTTGTTGTTTATTTGACGTTGTTATTGTTGTTGTTGTTGTTTATTTGACGTTGTTGTTGTTGTTTATTTGACGTTGTTTTTGTTGTTGTTTATTTGATGTTGTTGTTGTTGTTATTTATTTGACGTTGTTGTTGTTGTTATTGTTTATTTGACGTTGTTGTTGTTGTTTATGTTTATTTGACGTTGTTATTGTTGTTTATTTGACGTTGTTTTTGTTATTTTACGTTGTTGTTGTTGTTGTTGTTGTATTTGTTGTTGTTGTTGTTGCTTATTTGACGTTGTTGTTATTGTTGCTATTTATTTGACGTTGTTATTGTTGTTGTTTATTTGACGTTGTTGTTGTTGTTGTTGTTTATTTGACGTTGTTGTTGTTGTTATTTTGACTTTGTTGTTGTTGTATTTGTTATTGTTGTTATTGTTGTTGCTTATTTGATGTTGTTGTTATTGTTGTTGTTTATTTGACGTTGTTGTTGTTGTTATTCATTTGACGTTGTTGTTTATTGTTGTTTATTTGACGTTGTTGTTGTTGCTGTTGTTCTTTATTTGACGTTGTTGTTGTCATTGTTTTTGTTGTTTACTTGACGTTGTTGTTGTTATTTATTTGACGTTGTTGATGTTGTTTATTTGACGTTGTTGTTAACGTTGTTGTTATTGTTGTTTATTTGACGTTGTTGTTGTTGTTGTTGTTTATTTGAAGTTGGTATTGTTGTTGTTTATTTGACGTTGTTGTTAACGTTGTTGTTGTTGTTTATTTGACGTTATTGTTGTTGTTGTTGTTGTTGTTGTTTATTTGACGTTAGTGTTGTTGTTGACGTTGTTGTTGTTGTTTATTTGATGTTGTTATTGTTGTTGTTGACATAGTTGTTGTTGTTTATTTGACGTTGTTGTTGTTGTTGCCGTTGTTGTTTATTTGACGTTGTTGTTGTTGTTTATTTGACGTTGTTGTTGTTGTTGTTGACGTTGTTGTTGTTGTTTATTGGACGTTGTTGTTGTTGTTTATTTGACATTGTTGTTGTTGTTGACGGTGTTGTTGTTGTTGTTGTTTATTTGACATTGTTGTTGTTGTTGTTATTTATTTGACGTTGTTGTTGTTGTTTTTTATTTGACATTATTGTTGTTGTTGTTTATTTGACGTTGTTGTTTATTTGACGTTGTTGTTGTTGTTTATTTGATGTTGTTGTTGTTATTTGAAGTTGTTGTTGTTGTTGTATTTGTTGTTGTTGTTGTTTATTTGACGTTGTTGTTGTTGTTTATTTGACGTTGTTATTGTTGTTGTTGTTGTTGTTTATTTGACATTGTTGTTGTTGTTGACGTTGTTGTTGTTGTTGTTTATTTGACGTTGTTAATGTTGTTGACATAGTTGTTTTTGTTTATTTGACGTTGTTGTTGTTGTTGCCGTTGTTGTTTATTTGACGTTGTTGTTGTTGTCGTTGTTGTTTATTTGACATTGTTGTTGTTGTTGTTTATTTGACGTTGTTGTTGTTGTTGTTGACGTTGTTGTTGTTGTTTATTGGACGTTGTTGTTGTTGTTTATTTGACATTGTTGTTGTTGTTGACGGTGTTGTTGTTGTTGTTGTTTATTTGACATTGTTGTTGTTGTTGTTGTTATTTATTTGACGTTGTTGTTGTTGTTTTTTATTTGACATTATTGTTGTTGTTGTTTATTTGACGTTGTTGTTTATTTGACGTTGTTGTTGTTGTTTATTTGATGTTGTTGTTGTTATTTGAAGTTGTTGTTGTTGTTGTTGTATTTGTTGTTGTTGTTTATGTGACGTTGTTGTTGTTGTTTATTTGACGTTGTTATTGTTGTTGTTGTTGTTGTTGTTTATTTGACGTTGTTGTTGTTGTTGTTTATTTGACGTTGGTATTGTTGTTGTTTATTTGACGTTGTTGTTAACGTTGTTGTTGTTGTTGTTGTTGTTTATTTGACGTTGTTGTTGTTGTTTATTTGACGTTATTGTTGTTGTTGACGTTGTTGTTGTTGTTTATTTGATGTTGTTATTGTAGTTGTTGACATAGTTGTTGTTGTTTATTTGACGTTGTTGTTGTTGTTGCCGTTGTTGTTTATTTGACGTTGTTGTTGTTGTTTATTTGACGTTGTTGTTGTTGTTATTTTGACTTTGTTGTTGTTGTTGTATTTGTTATTGTTGTTATTGTTGTTGCTTATTTGATGTTGTTGTTATTGTTGTTGTTTATTTGACGTTGTTGTTGTTGTTATTCATTTGACGTTGTTGTTTATTGTTGTTTATTTGACGTTGTTGTTTTTGCTGTTGTTCTTTATTTGACGTTGTTGTTGTCATTGTTTTTGTTGTTTACTTGACGTTGTTGTTGTTATTTATTTGACGTTGTTGTTGTTGTTTATTTGACGTTGTTGTTAACGTTGTTGTTATTGTTGTTTATTTGACGTTGTTGTTGTTGTTTATTTGACGTTGGTATTGTTGTTGTTTATTTGACGTTGTTGTTAACGTTGTTGTTGTTGTTGTTTATTTGACGTTATTGTTGTTGTTGTTGTTGTTGTTTATTTGACATTAGTGTTGTTGTTGACGTTGTTGTTGTTGTTTATTTGATGTTGTTATTGTTGTTGTTGACATAGTTGTTGTTGTTTATTTGACGTTGTTGTTGTTGTTGCCGTTGTTGTTTATTTGACGTTGTTGTTGTTGTTTATTTGACGTTGTTGTTGTTGTTGTTGTTGACGTTGTTGTTGTTGTTTATTGGACGTTGTTGTTGTTGTTTATTTGACATTGTTGTTGTTGTTGACGGTGTTGTTGTTGTTGTTGTTTATTTGACATTGTTGTTGTTGTTGTTATTTATTTGACGTTGTTGTTGTTGTTTTTTATTTGACATTATTGTTGTTGTTGTTTATTTGACGTTGTTGTTTATTTGACGTTGTTGTTTATTTGACGTTGTTGTTGTTGTTTATTTGATGTTGTTGTTGTTATTTGAAGTTGTTGTTGTTGTTGTATTTGTTGTTGTTGTTGTTTATTTGACGTTGTTGTTGTTGTTTATTTGACATTGTTATTGTTGTTGTTGTTGTTGTTTATTTGACATTGTTGTTGTTGTTGACGTTGTTGTTGTTGTTGTTTATTTGACGTTGTTGTTGTTGTTGTTTATTTGACGTTGTTGTTGTTGTTGTTGTTGTATTTGTTATTGTTGTTATTGTTGTTTCTTATTTATCGTTGTTGTTATTGTTGTTGTTTATTTAAGGTTGTTGTTGTTGTTATTCATTTGACGTTGTTGTTGTTGTTGTTTATTTGACGTTGTTGTTGTTGTTGTTGTTCTTTATTTGACGTTGTTGTTGTCGTTGTTTTTGTTGTTTATTTGACGTTGTTGTTGTTATTTATTTGACGTTGTTGTTGTTGTTTATTTGACGTTGTTGTTGACGTTGTTGTTGTTGTTGTTTATTTGACGTTGTTGTTGTTGTTGTTTATTTGACGTTGGTATTGTTGTTGTTTATTTGACGTTGTTGTTAACGTTGTTGTTGTTGTTGTTGTTTATTTGACGTTGTTGTTGTTGTTGTTGTTTATTTGACGTTATTGTTGTTGTTGACGTTGTTGTTGTTGTTTATTTGATGTTGTTATTGTTGTTGTTGACATAGTTGTTGTTGTTTATTTGACGTTGTTGTTGTTGTTGCCGTTGTTGTTTATTTGACGTTGTTGTTGTTGTTTACTTGACGTTGTTGTTGTTGTTATTTTGACTTTGTTGTTGTTGTTGTATTTGTTATTGTTGTTATTGTTGTTGCTTATTTGATGTTGTTGTTATTGTTGTTGTTTATTTGACGTTGTTGTTGTTGTTATTCATTTGACGTTGTTGTTTATTGTTGTTTATTTGACGTTGTTGTTTTTGCTGTTGTTCTTTATTTGACGTTGTTGTTGTCATTGTTTTTGTTGTTTACTTGACGTTGTTGTTGTTATTTATTTGACGTTGTTGTTGTTGTTTATTTGACGTTGTTGTTAACGTTGTTGTTATTGTTGTTTATTTGACGTTGTTGTTGTTGTTTATTTGACGTTGGTATTGTTGTTGTTTATTTGACGTTGTTGTTAACGTTGTTGTTGTTGTTGTTTATTTGACGTTATTATTGTTGTTGTTGTTGTTGTTGTTTATTTGACGTTAGTGTTGTTGTTGACGTTGTTGTTGTTGTTGTTGTTTATTTGATGTTGTTATTGTTGTTGTTGACATAGTTGTTGTTGTTTATTTGACGTTGTTGTTGTTGTTGCCGTTGTTGTTTATTTGACGTTGTTGTTGTTGTTTATTTGACGTTGTTGTTGTTGTTGTTGTTGACGTTGTTGTTGTTGTTTATTGGACGTTGTTGTTGTTGTTTATTTGACATTGTTGTTGTTGTTGACGGTGTTGTTGTTGTTGTTGTTTATTTGACATTTTTGTTGTTGTTGTTATTTATTTGACGTTGTTGTTGTTGTTTTTTATTTGACATTATTGTTGTTGTTGTTTATTTGACGTTGTTGTTTATTTGACGTTGTTGTTTATTTGACGTTGTTGTTTATTTGACGTTGTTGTTTATTTGACGTTGTTGTTGTTGTTTATTTGACGTTGTTGTTGTTATTTGAAGTTGTTGTTGTTGTATTTGTTGTTGTTGTTGTTGTTGTTGTTTATTTGACGTTGTTGTTGTTGTTGTTGTTTATATGACGTTGTTGTTGTTGTTTATTTGACGTTGTTATTGTTGTTGTTGTTGTTTATTTGACGTTGTTGTTGTTGTTTATTTGACGTTGTTTTTGTTGTTGTTTATTTGATGTTGTTGTTGTTATTTATTTGACGTTGTTGTTGTTGTTATTGTTTATTTGACGTTGTTGTTGTTGTTTATGTTTATTTGACGTTGTTATTGTTGTTTATTTGACGTTGTTTTTGTTATTTTACGTTGTTGTTGTTGTTGTTGTTGTATTTGTTGTTGTTGTTGTTGCTTATTTGACGTTGTTGTTATTGTTGCTATTTATTTGACGTTGTTATTGTTGTTGTTTATTTGACGTTGTTGTTGTTGTTGTTGTTTATTTGACGTTGTTGTTGTTGTTATTTTGACTTTGTTGTTGTTGTATTTGTTATTGTTGTTACTGTTGTTGCTTATTTGATGTTGTTGTTATTGTTGTTGTTTATTTGACGTTGTTGTTGTTGTTATTCATTTGACGTTGTTGTTTATTGTTGTTTATTTGACGTTGTTGTTGTTGCTGTTGTTCTTTATTTGACGTTGTTGTTGTCATTGTTTTTGTTGTTTACTTGACGTTGTTGTTGTTATTTATTTGACGTTGTTGATGTTGTTTATTTGACGTTGTTGTTAACGTTGTTGTTATTGTTGTTTATTTGACGTTGTTGTTGTTGTTGTTGTTTATTTGACGTTGGTATTGTTGTTGTTTATTTGACGTTGTTGTTAACGTTGTTGTTGTTGTTTATTTGACGTTATTGTTGTTGTTGTTGTTGTTGTTGTTTATTTGACGTTAGTGTTGTTGTTGACGTTGTTGTTGTTGTTTATTTGATGTTGTTATTGTTGTTGTTGACATAGTTGTTGTTGTTTATTTGACGTTGTTGTTGTTGTTGCCGTTGTTGTTTATTTGACGTTGTTGTTGTTGTTTATTTGACGTTGTTGTTGTTGTTGTTGACGTTGTTGTTGTTGTTTATTGGACGTTGTTGTTGTTGTTTATTTGACATTGTTGTTGTTGTTGACGGTGTTGTTGTTGTTGTTGTTTATTTGACATTGTTGTTGTTGTTGTTATTTATTTGACGTTGTTGTTGTTGTTTTTTATTTGACATTATTGTTGTTGTTGTTTATTTGACGTTGTTGTTTAGGTTGTTGTTGTTGTTTATTTGACGTTGTTGTTGTTGTTTATTTGATGTTGTTGTTGTTATTTGAAGTTGTTGTTGTTGTATTTGTTGTTGTTGTTGTTTATTTGACGTTGTTGTTGTTGTTTATTTGACGTTGTTATTGTTGTTGTTGTTGTTGTTTATTTGACATTGTTGTTGTTGTTGACGTTGTTGTTGTTGTTGTTTATTTGACGTTGTTAATGTTGTTGACATAGTTGTTTTTGTTTATTTGACGTTGTTGTTGTTGTTGCCGTTGTTGTTTATTTGACGTTGTTGTTGTTGTCGTTGTTGTTTATTTGACATTGTTGTTGTTGTTGTTTATTTGACGTTGTTGTTGTTGTTGTTGACGTTGTTGTTGTTGTTTATTGGACGTTGTTGTTGTTGTTTATTTGACATTGTTGTTGTTGTTGACGGTGTTGTTGTTGTTGTTGTTTATTTGACATTGTTGTTGTTGTTGTTGTTATTTATTTGACGTTGTTGTTGTTGTTTTTTATTTGACATTATTGTTGTTGTTGTTTATTTGACGTTGTTGTTTATTTGACGTTGTTGTTGTTGTTTATTTGATGTTGTTGTTGTTATTTGAAGTTGTTGTTGTTGTTGTTGTATTTGTTGTTGTTGTTTATGTGACGTTGTTGTTGTTGTTTATTTGACGTTGTTATTGTTGTTGTTGTTGTTGTTTATTTGACATTGTTGTTGTTGTTGACGTTGTTGTTGTTGTTGTTTATTTGACGTTGTTAATGTTGTTGACATTGTTGTTGTTGTTTTTGTTGTTTATTTGATGTTGTTGTTGTTGTTATTGTTGGTGTTATTGTTGTTTATTTGACGTTGTTGTTGACATTGTTATTGTTGTTGTTTATTTGACGTTGTTGTTGTTGTTATTGTTGTTGTTTATTTGACATTGTTGTTGTTGTTATTGTTGTTTATTTGACATTGTTGTTGTTGACGTTGTTTTTGTTGTTGTTGTTTATTTGATGTTGTTGTTGTTGTTGACATAGTTGTTGTTGTTTATTTGACGTTGTTGTTGTTGTTAAAGTTGTTGTTTATTTGACGTTGTTGTTGTTGTTTATTTGACTTTGTTGTCGTTGTTGTTGACGTTGTTGTTGTACTTGTTTATTTGAACGTTGTTGTTGTTGTTTATTTGACGTTGTTGTTGTTGTTGTTGTTTATTTGACGTTGTTGTTGTTGTTTATTTGACGTTGTTATTGTTGTTGTTGTTGTTGTTGTTTATTTGATGTTGTTGTTGTTGTTGCCGTTGTTGTTTATTTGACGTTATTGTTGTTGTTGTTTATTTGACGTTGTTGTTGTTGTTGTTGTTGACGTTGTTGTTGTTGTTGTTTATTGGACGTTGTTGTTGTTGTTTATTTGACATTGTTGTTGTTGTTGACGGTGTTGTTGTTGTTGTTTATTTGACATTGTTGTTGTTGTTGTTATTTATTTGACGTTGTTGTTGTTGTTTTTTATTTGACATTATTGTTGTTGTTGTTGTTGTTTATTTGACGTTGTTGTTTATTTGACGTTGTTGTTGTTGTTTATTTGACGTTGTTGTTGTTATTTGAAGTTGTTGTTGTTGTATTTGTTGTTATTGTTGTTGTTGTTTATTTGACGTTGTTGTTGTTTATTTGACGTTGTTGTTGTTGTTTATTTGACGTTGTTATTGTTGTTGTTGTTGTTTATTTGACGTTGTTGTTGTTGTTTATTTGACGTTGTTTTTGTTGTTGTTTATTTGATGTTGTTGTTGTTGTTATTTATTTGACGTTGTTGTTGTTGTTATTGTTTATTTGACGTTGTTGTTGTTGTTGTTTATGTTTATTTGACGTTGTTATTGTTGTTTATTTGACGATGTTTTTGTTATTTTACGTTGTTGTTGTTGTTGTATTTGTTGTTGTTGTTGTTGTTGTTGCTTATTTGACGTTGTTGTTATTGTTGCTATTTATTTGACGTTGTTATTGTTGTTGTTTATTTGACGTTGTTGTTGTTGTTGTTTATTTGACGTTGTTGTTGTTGTTATTTTGACTTTGTTGTTGTTGTTGTATTTGTTATTGTTGTTGCTTATTTGATGTTGTTGTTATTGTTGTTGTTTATTTGACGTTGTTGTTGTTGTTATTCATTTGACGTTGTTGTTTATTGTTGTTTATTTGACGTTGTTGTTGTTGTTGTTGTTGTTCTTTATTTGACGTTGTTGTTGTCATTGTTTTTGTTGTTTACTTGAGGTTGTTGTTGTTATTTATTTGACGTTGTTGTTGTTGTTTATTTGACGTTGTTGTTAACGTTGTTGTTATTGTTGTTTATTTGACGTTGTTGTTGTTTATTTGACGTTGGTATTGTTGTTGTTTATTTGACGTTGTTGTTAACGTTGTTGTTGTTGTTGTTTATTTGACGTTGTTGTTTATTTGACGTTGTTGTTTATTTGACGTTGTTGTTTATTTGACGTTGTTGTTTATTTGACGTTGTTGTTGTTGTTTATTTGACGTTGTTGTTGTTATTTGAAGTTGTTGTTGTTGTATTTGTTGTTGTTGTTGTTGTTGTTGTTTATTTGACGTTGTTGTTGTTGTTGTTGTTTATATGACGTTGTTGTTGTTGTTTATTTGACGTTGTTATTGTTGTTGTTGTTGTTTATTTGACGTTGTTGTTGTTGTTTATTTGACGTTGTTTTTGTTGTTGTTTATTTGATGTTGTTGTTGTTGTTATTTATTTGACGTTGTTGTTGTTGTTATTGTTTATTTGACGTTGTTGTTGTTGTTTATGTTTATTTGACGTTGTTATTGTTGTTTATTTGACGTTGTTTTTGTTATTTTACGTTGTTGTTGTTGTTGTTGTATTTGTTGTTGTTGTTGTTGCTTATTTGACGTTGTTGTTATTGTTGCTATTTATTTGACGTTGTTATTGTTGTTGTTTATTTGACGTTGTTGTTGTTGTTGTTGTTTATTTGACGTTGTTGTTGTTGTTATTTTGACTTTGTTGTTGTTGTATTTGTTATTGTTGTTATTGTTGTTGCTTATTTGATGTTGTTGTTATTGTTGTTGTTTATTTGACGTTGTTGTTGTTGTTATTCATTTGACGTTGTTGTTTATTGTTGTTTATTTGACGTTGTTGTTGTTGCTGTTGTTCTTTATTTGACGTTGTTGTTGTCATTGTTTTTGTTGTTTACTTGACGTTGTTGTTGTTATTTATTTGACGTTGTTGATGTTGTTTATTTGACGTTGTTGTTAACGTTGTTGTTATTGTTGTTTATTTGACGTTGTTGTTGTTGTTGTTGTTTATTTGAAGTTGGTATTGTTGTTGTTTATTTGACGTTGTTGTTAACGTTGTTGTTGTTGTTTATTTGACGTTATTGTTGTTGTTGTTGTTGTTGTTGTTTATTTGACGTTAGTGTTGTTGTTGACGTTGTTGTTGTTGTTTATTTGATGTTGTTATTGTTGTTGTTGACATAGTTGTTGTTGTTTATTTGACGTTGTTGTTGTTGTTGCCGTTGTTGTTTATTTGACGTTGTTGTTGTTGTTTATTTGACGTTGTTGTTGTTGTTGTTGACGTTGTTGTTGTTGTTTATTGGACGTTGTTGTTGTTGTTTATTTGACATTGTTGTTGTTGTTGACGGTGTTGTTGTTGTTGTTGTTTATTTGACATTGTTGTTGTTGTTGTTATTTATTTGACGTTGTTGTTGTTGTTTTTTATTTGACATTATTGTTGTTGTTGTTTATTTGACGTTGTTGTTTATTTGACGTTGTTGTTGTTGTTTATTTGATGTTGTTGTTGTTATTTGAAGTTGTTGTTGTTGTTGTATTTGTTGTTGTTGTTGTTTATTTGACGTTGTTGTTGTTGTTTATTTGACGTTGTTATTGTTGTTGTTGTTGTTGTTTATTTGACATTGTTGTTGTTGTTGACGTTGTTGTTGTTGTTGTTTATTTGACGTTGTTAATGTTGTTGACATAGTTGTTTTTGTTTATTTGACGTTGTTGTTGTTGTTGCCGTTGTTGTTTATTTGACGTTGTTGTTGTTGTCGTTGTTGTTTATTTGACATTGTTGTTGTTGTTGTTTATTTGACGTTGTTGTTGTTGTTGTTGACGTTGTTGTTGTTGTTTATTGGACGTTGTTGTTGTTGTTTATTTGACATTGTTGTTGTTGTTGACGGTGTTGTTGTTGTTGTTGTTTATTTGACATTGTTGTTGTTGTTGTTGTTATTTATTTGACGTTGTTGTTGTTGTTTTTTATTTGACATTATTGTTGTTGTTGTTTATTTGACGTTGTTGTTTATTTGACGTTGTTGTTGTTGTTTATTTGATGTTGTTGTTGTTATTTGAAGTTGTTGTTGTTGTTGTTGTATTTGTTGTTGTTGTTTATGTGACGTTGTTGTTGTTGTTTATTTGACGTTGTTATTGTTGTTGTTGTTGTTGTTGTTTATTTGACGTTGTTGTTGTTGTTGTTTATTTGACGTTGGTATTGTTGTTGTTTATTTGACGTTGTTGTTAACGTTGTTGTTGTTGTTGTTGTTTATTTGACGTTGTTGTTGTTGTTTATTTGACGTTATTGTTGTTGTTGACGTTGTTGTTGTTGTTTATTTGATGTTGTTATTGTAGTTGTTGACATAGTTGTTGTTGTTTATTTGACGTTGTTGTTGTTGTTGCCGTTGTTGTTTATTTGACGTTGTTGTTGTTGTTTATTTGACGTTGTTGTTGTTGTTATTTTGACTTTGTTGTTGTTGTTGTATTTGTTATTGTTGTTATTGTTGTTGCTTATTTGATGTTGTTGTTATTGTTGTTGTTTATTTGACGTTGTTGTTGTTGTTATTCATTTGACGTTGTTGTTTATTGTTGTTTATTTGACGTTGTTGTTTTTGCTGTTGTTCTTTATTTGACGTTGTTGTTGTCATTGTTTTTGTTGTTTACTTGACGTTGTTGTTGTTATTTATTTGACGTTGTTGTTGTTGTTTATTTGACGTTGTTGTTAACGTTGTTGTTATTGTTGTTTATTTGACGTTGTTGTTGTTGTTTATTTGACGTTGGTATTGTTGTTGTTTATTTGACGTTGTTGTTAACGTTGTTGTTGTTGTTGTTGTTTATTTGACGTTATTGTTGTTGTTGTTGTTGTTGTTTATTTGACATTAGTGTTGTTGTTGACGTTGTTGTTGTTGTTTATTTGATGTTGTTATTGTTGTTGTTGACATAGTTGTTGTTGTTTATTTGACGTTGTTGTTGTTGTTGCCGTTGTTGTTTATTTGACGTTGTTGTTGTTGTTTATTTGACGTTGTTGTTGTTGTTGTTGTTGACGTTGTTGTTGTTGTTTATTGGACGTTGTTGTTGTTGTTTATTTGACATTGTTGTTGTTGTTGACGGTGTTGTTGTTGTTGTTGTTTATTTGACATTGTTGTTGTTGTTGTTATTTATTTGACGTTGTTGTTGTTGTTTTTTATTTGACATTATTGTTGTTGTTGTTTATTTGACGTTGTTGTTTATTTGACGTTGTTGTTTATTTGACGTTGTTGTTGTTGTTTATTTGATGTTGTTGTTGTTATTTGAAGTTGTTGTTGTTGTTGTATTTGTTGTTGTTGTTGTTTATTTGACGTTGTTGTTGTTGTTTATTTGACATTGTTATTGTTGTTGTTGTTGTTGTTTATTTGACATTGTTGTTGTTGTTGACGTTGTTGTTGTTGTTGTTTATTTGACGTTGTTGTTGTTGTTGTTTATTTGACGTTGTTGTTGTTGTTGTTGTTGTATTTGTTATTGTTGTTATTGTTGTTTCTTATTTATCGTTGTTGTTATTGTTGTTGTTTATTTAAGGTTGTTGTTGTTGTTATTCATTTGACGTTGTTGTTGTTGTTGTTTATTTGACGTTGTTGTTGTTGTTGTTGTTCTTTATTTGACGTTGTTGTTGTCGTTGTTTTTGTTGTTTATTTGACGTTGTTGTTGTTATTTATTTGACGTTGTTGTTGTTGTTTATTTGACGTTGTTGTTGACGTTGTTGTTGTTGTTGTTTATTTGACGTTGTTGTTGTTGTTGTTTATTTGACGTTGGTATTGTTGTTGTTTATTTGACGTTGTTGTTAACGTTGTTGTTGTTGTTGTTGTTTATTTGACGTTGTTGTTGTTGTTGTTGTTTATTTGACGTTATTGTTGTTGTTGACGTTGTTGTTGTTGTTTATTTGATGTTGTTATTGTTGTTGTTGACATAGTTGTTGTTGTTTATTTGACGTTGTTGTTGTTGTTGCCGTTGTTGTTTATTTGACGTTGTTGTTGTTGTTTACTTGACGTTGTTGTTGTTGTTATTTTGACTTTGTTGTTGTTGTTGTATTTGTTATTGTTGTTATTGTTGTTGCTTATTTGATGTTGTTGTTATTGTTGTTGTTTATTTGACGTTGTTGTTGTTGTTATTCATTTGACGTTGTTGTTTATTGTTGTTTATTTGACGTTGTTGTTTTTGCTGTTGTTCTTTATTTGACGTTGTTGTTGTCATTGTTTTTGTTGTTTACTTGACGTTGTTGTTGTTATTTATTTGACGTTGTTGTTGTTGTTTATTTGACGTTGTTGTTAACGTTGTTGTTATTGTTGTTTATTTGACGTTGTTGTTGTTGTTTATTTGACGTTGGTATTGTTGTTGTTTATTTGACGTTGTTGTTAACGTTGTTGTTGTTGTTGTTTATTTGACGTTATTATTGTTGTTGTTGTTGTTGTTGTTTATTTGACGTTAGTGTTGTTGTTGACGTTGTTGTTGTTGTTGTTGTTTATTTGATGTTGTTATTGTTGTTGTTGACATAGTTGTTGTTGTTTATTTGACGTTGTTGTTGTTGTTGCCGTTGTTGTTTATTTGACGTTGTTGTTGTTGTTTATTTGACGTTGTTGTTGTTGTTGTTGACGTTGTTGTTGTTGTTTATTGGACGTTGTTGTTGTTGTTTATTTGACATTGTTGTTGTTGTTGACGGTGTTGTTGTTGTTGTTGTTTATTTGACATTGTTGTTGTTGTTGTTATTTATTTGACGTTGTTGTTGTTGTTTTTTATTTGACATTATTGTTGTTGTTGTTTATTTGACGTTGTTGTTTATTTGACGTTGTTGTTTATTTGACGTTGTTGTTGTTGTTTATTTGATGTTGTTGTTGTTATTTGAAGTTGTTGTTGTTGTTGTATTTGTTGTTGTTGTTGTTTATTTGACGTTGTTGTTGTTGTTTATTTGACATTGTTATTGTTGTTGTTGTTGTTGTTTATTTGACATTGTTGTTGTTGTTGACGTTGTTGTTGTTGTTGTTTATTTGACGTTGTTGTTGTTGTTGTTTATTTGACGTTGTTGTTGTTGTTGTTGTTGTATTTGTTATTGTTGTTATTGTTGTTTCTTATTTATCGTTGTTGTTATTGTTGTTGTTTATTTAAGGTTGTTGTTGTTGTTATTCATTTGACGTTGTTGTTGTTGTTGTTTATTTGACGTTGTTGTTGTTGTTGTTGTTCTTTATTTGACGTTGTTGTTGTCGTTGTTTTTGTTGTTTATTTGACGTTGTTGTTGTTATTTATTTGACGTTGTTGTTGTTGTTTATTTGACGTTGTTGTTGACGTTGTTGTTGTTGTTGTTTATTTGACGTTGTTGTTGTTGTTGTTTATTTGACGTTGGTATTGTTGTTGTTTATTTGACGTTGTTGTTAACGTTGTTGTTGTTGTTGTTGTTTATTTGACGTTGTTGTTGTTGTTGTTGTTGTTTATTTGACGTTATTGTTGTTGTTGACGTTGTTGTTGTTGTTTATTTGATGTTGTTATTGTTGTTGTTGACATAGTTGTTGTTGTTTATTTGACGTTGTTGTTGTTGTTGCCGTTGTTGTTTATTTGACGTTGTTGTTGTTGTTTACTTGACGTTGTTGTTGTTGTTATTTTGACTTTGTTGTTGTTGTTGTATTTGTTATTGTTGTTATTGTTGTTGCTTATTTGATGTTGTTGTTATTGTTGTTGTTTATTTGACGTTGTTGTTGTTGTTATTCATTTGACGTTGTTGTTTATTGTTGTTTATTTGACGTTGTTGTTTTTGCTGTTGTTCTTTATTTGACGTTGTTGTTGTCATTGTTTTTGTTGTTTACTTGACGTTGTTGTTGTTATTTATTTGACGTTGTTGTTGTTGTTTATTTGACGTTGTTGTTAACGTTGTTGTTATTGTTGTTTATTTGACGTTGTTGTTGTTGTTTATTTGACGTTGGTATTGTTGTTGTTTATTTGACGTTGTTGTTAACGTTGTTGTTGTTGTTGTTTATTTGACGTTATTATTGTTGTTGTTGTTGTTGTTGTTTATTTGATGTTAGTGTTGTTGTTGACGTTGTTGTTGTTGTTGTTGTTTATTTGATGTTGTTATTGTTGTTGTTGACATAGTTGTTGTTGTTTATTTGACGTTGTTGTTGTTGTTGCCGTTGTTGTTTATTTGACGTTGTTGTTGTTGTTTATTTGACGTTGTTGTTGTTGTTGTTGACGTTGTTGTTGTTGTTTATTGGACGTTGTTGTTGTTGTTTATTTGACATTGTTGTTGTTGTTGACGGTGTTGTTGTTGTTGTTGTTTATTTGACATTTTTGTTGTTGTTGTTATTTATTTGACGTTGTTGTTGTTGTTTTTTATTTGACATTATTGTTGTTGTTGTTTATTTGACGTTGTTGTTTATTTGACGTTGTTGTTTATTTGACGTTGTTGTTTATTTGACGTTGTTGTTTATTTGACGTTGTTGTTGTTGTTTATTTGACGTTGTTGTTGTTATTTGAAGTTGTTGTTGTTGTATTTGTTGTTGTTGTTGTTGTTGTTGTTTATTTGACGTTGTTGTTGTTGTTGTTGTTTATATGACGTTGTTGTTGTTGTTTATTTGACGTTGTTATTGTTGTTGTTGTTGTTTATTTGACGTTGTTGTTGTTGTTTATTTGACGTTGTTTTTGTTGTTGTTTATTTGATGTTGTTGTTGTTGTTATTTATTTGACGTTGTTGTTGTTGTTATTGTTTATTTGACGTTGTTGTTGTTGTTTATGTTTATTTGACGTTGTTATTGTTGTTTATTTGACGTTGTTTTTGTTATTTTACGTTGTTGTTGTTGTTGTTGTTGTATTTGTTGTTGTTGTTGTTGCTTATTTGACGTTGTTGTTATTGTTGCTATTTATTTGACGTTGTTATTGTTGTTGTTTATTTGACGTTGTTGTTGTTGTTGTTGTTTATTTGACGTTGTTGTTGTTGTTATTTTGACTTTGTTGTTGTTGTATTTGTTATTGTTGTTACTGTTGTTGCTTATTTGATGTTGTTGTTATTGTTGTTGTTTATTTGACGTTGTTGTTGTTGTTATTCATTTGACGTTGTTGTTTATTGTTGTTTATTTGACGTTGTTGTTGTTGCTGTTGTTCTTTATTTGACGTTGTTGTTGTCATTGTTTTTGTTGTTTACTTGACGTTGTTGTTGTTATTTATTTGACGTTGTTGATGTTGTTTATTTGACGTTGTTGTTAACGTTGTTGTTATTGTTGTTTATTTGACGTTGTTGTTGTTGTTGTTGTTTATTTGACGTTGGTATTGTTGTTGTTTATTTGACGTTGTTGTTAACGTTGTTGTTGTTGTTTATTTGACGTTATTGTTGTTGTTGTTGTTGTTGTTGTTTATTTGACGTTAGTGTTGTTGTTGACGTTGTTGTTGTTGTTTATTTGATGTTGTTATTGTTGTTGTTGACATAGTTGTTGTTGTTTATTTGACGTTGTTGTTGTTGTTGCCGTTGTTGTTTATTTGACGTTGTTGTTGTTGTTTATTTGACGTTGTTGTTGTTGTTGTTGACGTTGTTGTTGTTGTTTATTGGACGTTGTTGTTGTTGTTTATTTGACATTGTTGTTGTTGTTGACGGTGTTGTTGTTGTTGTTGTTTATTTGACATTGTTGTTGTTGTTGTTATTTATTTGACGTTGTTGTTGTTGTTTTTTATTTGACATTATTGTTGTTGTTGTTTATTTGACGTTGTTGTTTATTTGACGTTGTTGTTGTTGTTTATTTGATGTTGTTGTTGTTATTTGAAGTTGTTGTTGTTGTTGTATTTGTTGTTGTTGTTGTTTATTTGACGTTGTTGTTGTTGTTTATTTGACGTTGTTATTGTTGTTGTTGTTGTTGTTTATTTGACATTGTTGTTGTTGTTGACGTTGTTGTTGTTGTTGTTTATTTGACGTTGTTAATGTTGTTGACATAGTTGTTTTTGTTTATTTGACGTTGTTGTTGTTGTTGCCGTTGTTGTTTATTTGACGTTGTTGTTGTTGTCGTTGTTGTTTATTTGACATTGTTGTTGTTGTTGTTTATTTGACGTTGTTGTTGTTGTTGTTGACGTTGTTGTTGTTGTTTATTGGACGTTGTTGTTGTTGTTTATTTGACATTGTTGTTGTTGTTGACGGTGTTGTTGTTGTTGTTGTTTATTTGACATTGTTGTTGTTGTTGTTGTTATTTATTTGACGTTGTTGTTGTTGTTTTTTATTTGACATTATTGTTGTTGTTGTTTATTTGACGTTGTTGTTTATTTGACGTTGTTGTTGTTGTTTATTTGATGTTGTTGTTGTTATTTGAAGTTGTTGTTGTTGTTGTTGTATTTGTTGTTGTTGTTTATGTGACGTTGTTGTTGTTGTTTATTTGACGTTGTTATTGTTGTTGTTGTTGTTGTTGTTTATTTGACGTTGTTGTTGTTGTTGTTTATTTGACGTTGGTATTGTTGTTGTTTATTTGACGTTGTTGTTAACGTTGTTGTTGTTGTTGTTGTTTATTTGACGTTGTTGTTGTTGTTTATTTGACGTTATTGTTGTTGTTGACGTTGTTGTTGTTGTTTATTTGATGTTGTTATTGTAGTTGTTGACATAGTTGTTGTTGTTTATTTGACGTTGTTGTTGTTGTTGCCGTTGTTGTTTATTTGACGTTGTTGTTGTTGTTTATTTGACGTTGTTGTTGTTGTTATTTTGACTTTGTTGTTGTTGTTGTATTTGTTATTGTTGTTATTGTTGTTGCTTATTTGATGTTGTTGTTATTGTTGTTGTTTATTTGACGTTGTTGTTGTTGTTATTCATTTGACGTTGTTGTTTATTGTTGTTTATTTGACGTTGTTGTTTTTGCTGTTGTTCTTTATTTGACGTTGTTGTTGTCATTGTTTTTGTTGTTTACTTGACGTTGTTGTTGTTATTTATTTGACGTTGTTGTTGTTGTTTATTTGACGTTGTTGTTAACGTTGTTGTTATTGTTGTTTATTTGACGTTGTTGTTGTTGTTTATTTGACGTTGGTATTGTTGTTGTTTATTTGACGTTGTTGTTAACGTTGTTGTTGTTGTTGTTTATTTGACGTTATTGTTGTTGTTGTTGTTGTTGTTTATTTGACATTAGTGTTGTTGTTGACGTTGTTGTTGTTGTTTATTTGATGTTGTTATTGTTGTTGTTGACATAGTTGTTGTTGTTTATTTGACGTTGTTGTTGTTGTTGCCGTTGTTGTTTATTTGACGTTGTTGTTGTTGTTTATTTGACGTTGTTGTTGTTGTTGTTGTTGACGTTGTTGTTGTTGTTTATTGGACGTTGTTGTTGTTGTTTATTTGACATTGTTGTTGTTGTTGACGGTGTTGTTGTTGTTGTTGTTTATTTGACATTGTTGTTGTTGTTGTTATTTATTTGACGTTGTTGTTGTTGTTTTTTATTTGACATTATTGTTGTTGTTGTTTATTTGACGTTGTTGTTTATTTGACGTTGTTGTTTATTTGACGTTGTTGTTGTTGTTTATTTGATGTTGTTGTTGTTATTTGAAGTTGTTGTTGTTGTTGTATTTGTTGTTGTTGTTGTTTATTTGACGTTGTTGTTGTTGTTTATTTGACATTGTTATTGTTGTTGTTGTTGTTGTTTATTTGACATTGTTGTTGTTGTTGACGTTGTTGTTGTTGTTGTTTATTTGACGTTGTTGTTGTTGTTGTTTATTTGACGTTGTTGTTGTTGTTGTTGTTGTATTTGTTATTGTTGTTATTGTTGTTTCTTATTTATCGTTGTTGTTATTGTTGTTGTTTATTTAAGGTTGTTGTTGTTGTTATTCATTTGACGTTGTTGTTGTTGTTGTTTATTTGACGTTGTTGTTGTTGTTGTTGTTCTTTATTTGACGTTGTTGTTGTCGTTGTTTTTGTTGTTTATTTGACGTTGTTGTTGTTATTTATTTGACGTTGTTGTTGTTGTTTATTTGACGTTGTTGTTGACGTTGTTGTTGTTGTTGTTTATTTGACGTTGTTGTTGTTGTTGTTTATTTGACGTTGGTATTGTTGTTGTTTATTTGACGTTGTTGTTAACGTTGTTGTTGTTGTTGTTGTTTATTTGACGTTGTTGTTGTTGTTGTTGTTTATTTGACGTTATTGTTGTTGTTGACGTTGTTGTTGTTGTTTATTTGATGTTGTTATTGTTGTTGTTGACATAGTTGTTGTTGTTTATTTGACGTTGTTGTTGTTGTTGCCGTTGTTGTTTATTTGACGTTGTTGTTGTTGTTTACTTGACGTTGTTGTTGTTGTTATTTTGACTTTGTTGTTGTTGTTGTATTTGTTATTGTTGTTATTGTTGTTGCTTATTTGATGTTGTTGTTATTGTTGTTGTTTATTTGACGTTGTTGTTGTTGTTATTCATTTGACGTTGTTGTTTATTGTTGTTTATTTGACGTTGTTGTTTTTGCTGTTGTTCTTTATTTGACGTTGTTGTTGTCATTGTTTTTGTTGTTTACTTGACGTTGTTGTTGTTATTTATTTGACGTTGTTGTTGTTGTTTATTTGACGTTGTTGTTAACGTTGTTGTTATTGTTGTTTATTTGACGTTGTTGTTGTTGTTTATTTGACGTTGGTATTGTTGTTGTTTATTTGACGTTGTTGTTAACGTTGTTGTTGTTGTTGTTTATTTGACGTTATTATTGTTGTTGTTGTTGTTGTTGTTTATTTGACGTTAGTGTTGTTGTTGACGTTGTTGTTGTTGTTGTTGTTTATTTGATGTTGTTATTGTTGTTGTTGACATAGTTGTTGTTGTTTATTTGACGTTGTTGTTGTTGTTGCCGTTGTTGTTTATTTGACGTTGTTGTTGTTGTTTATTTGACGTTGTTGTTGTTGTTGTTGACGTTGTTGTTGTTGTTTATTGGACGTTGTTGTTGTTGTTTATTTGACATTGTTGTTGTTGTTGACGGTGTTGTTGTTGTTGTTGTTTATTTGACATTGTTGTTGTTGTTGTTATTTATTTGACGTTGTTGTTGTTGTTTTTTATTTGACATTATTGTTGTTGTTGTTTATTTGACGTTGTTGTTTATTTGACGTTGTTGTTTATTTGACGTTGTTGTTGTTGTTTATTTGATGTTGTTGTTGTTATTTGAAGTTGTTGTTGTTGTTGTATTTGTTGTTGTTGTTGTTTATTTGACGTTGTTGTTGTTGTTTATTTGACATTGTTATTGTTGTTGTTGTTGTTGTTTATTTGACATTGTTGTTGTTGTTGACGTTGTTGTTGTTGTTGTTTATTTGACGTTGTTGTTGTTGTTGTTTATTTGACGTTGTTGTTGTTGTTGTTGTTGTATTTGTTATTGTTGTTATTGTTGTTTCTTATTTATCGTTGTTGTTATTGTTGTTGTTTATTTAAGGTTGTTGTTGTTGTTATTCATTTGACGTTGTTGTTGTTGTTGTTTATTTGACGTTGTTGTTGTTGTTGTTGTTCTTTATTTGACGTTGTTGTTGTCGTTGTTTTTGTTGTTTATTTGACGTTGTTGTTGTTATTTATTTGACGTTGTTGTTGTTGTTTATTTGACGTTGTTGTTGACGTTGTTGTTGTTGTTGTTTATTTGACGTTGTTGTTGTTGTTGTTTATTTGACGTTGGTATTGTTGTTGTTTATTTGACGTTGTTGTTAACGTTGTTGTTGTTGTTGTTGTTTATTTGACGTTGTTGTTGTTGTTGTTGTTTATTTGACGTTATTGTTGTTGTTGACGTTGTTGTTGTTGTTTATTTGATGTTGTTATTGTTGTTGTTGACATAGTTGTTGTTGTTTATTTGACGTTGTTGTTGTTGTTGCCGTTGTTGTTTATTTGACGTTGTTGTTGTTGTTTACTTGACGTTGTTGTTGTTGTTATTTTGACTTTGTTGTTGTTGTTGTATTTGTTATTGTTGTTATTGTTGTTGCTTATTTGATGTTGTTGTTATTGTTGTTGTTTATTTGACGTTGTTGTTGTTGTTATTCATTTGACGTTGTTGTTTATTGTTGTTTATTTGACGTTGTTGTTTTTGCTGTTGTTCTTTATTTGACGTTGTTGTTGTCATTGTTTTTGTTGTTTACTTGACGTTGTTGTTGTTATTTATTTGACGTTGTTGTTGTTGTTTATTTGACGTTGTTGTTAACGTTGTTGTTATTGTTGTTTATTTGACGTTGTTGTTGTTGTTTATTTGACGTTGGTATTGTTGTTGTTTATTTGACGTTGTTGTTAACGTTGTTGTTGTTGTTGTTTATTTGACGTTATTATTGTTGTTGTTGTTGTTGTTGTTTATTTGACGTTAGTGTTGTTGTTGACGTTGTTGTTGTTGTTGTTGTTTATTTGATGTTGTTATTGTTGTTGTTGACATAGTTGTTGTTGTTTATTTGACGTTGTTGTTGTTGTTGCCGTTGTTGTTTATTTGACGTTGTTGTTGTTGTTTATTTGACGTTGTTGTTGTTGTTGTTGACGTTGTTGTTGTTGTTTATTGGACGTTGTTGTTGTTGTTTATTTGACATTGTTGTTGTTGTTGACGGTGTTGTTGTTGTTGTTGTTTATTTGACATTTTTGTTGTTGTTGTTATTTATTTGACGTTGTTGTTGTTGTTTTTTATTTGACATTATTGTTGTTGTTGTTTATTTGACGTTGTTGTTTATTTGACGTTGTTGTTTATTTGACGTTGTTGTTTATTTGACGTTGTTGTTGTTGTTTATTTGACGTTGTTGTTGTTATTTGAAGTTGTTGTTGTTGTATTTGTTGTTGTTGTTGTTGTTGTTGTTTATTTGACGTTGTTGTTGTTGTTGTTGTTTATATGACGTTGTTGTTGTTGTTTATTTGACGTTGTTATTGTTGTTGTTGTTGTTTATTTGACGTTGTTGTTGTTGTTTATTTGACGTTGTTTTTGTTGTTGTTTATTTGATGTTGTTGTTGTTGTTATTTATTTGACGTTGTTGTTGTTGTTATTGTTTATTTGACGTTGTTGTTGTTGTTTATGTTTATTTGACGTTGTTATTGTTGTTTATTTGACGTTGTTTTTGTTATTTTACGTTGTTGTTGTTGTTGTTGTTGTATTTGTTGTTGTTGTTGTTGCTTATTTGACGTTGTTGTTATTGTTGCTATTTATTTGACGTTGTTATTGTTGTTGTTTATTTGACGTTGTTGTTGTTGTTGTTGTTTATTTGACGTTGTTGTTGTTGTTATTTTGACTTTGTTGTTGTTGTATTTGTTATTGTTGTTACTGTTGTTGCTTATTTGATGTTGTTGTTATTGTTGTTGTTTATTTGACGTTGTTGTTGTTGTTATTCATTTGACGTTGTTGTTTATTGTTGTTTATTTGACGTTGTTGTTGTTGCTGTTGTTCTTTATTTGACGTTGTTGTTGTCATTGTTTTTGTTGTTTACTTGACGTTGTTGTTGTTATTTATTTGACGTTGTTGATGTTGTTTATTTGACGTTGTTGTTAACGTTGTTGTTATTGTTGTTTATTTGACGTTGTTGTTGTTGTTGTTGTTTATTTGACGTTGGTATTGTTGTTGTTTATTTGACGTTGTTGTTAACGTTGTTGTTGTTGTTTATTTGACGTTATTGTTGTTGTTGTTGTTGTTGTTGTTTATTTGACGTTAGTGTTGTTGTTGACGTTGTTGTTGTTGTTTATTTGATGTTGTTATTGTTGTTGTTGACATAGTTGTTGTTGTTTATTTGACGTTGTTGTTGTTGTTGCCGTTGTTGTTTATTTGACGTTGTTGTTGTTGTTTATTTGACGTTGTTGTTGTTGTTGTTGACGTTGTTGTTGTTGTTTATTGGACGTTGTTGTTGTTGTTTATTTGACATTGTTGTTGTTGTTGACGGTGTTGTTGTTGTTGTTGTTTATTTGACATTGTTGTTGTTGTTGTTATTTATTTGACGTTGTTGTTGTTGTTTTTTATTTGACATTATTGTTGTTGTTGTTTATTTGACGTTGTTGTTTATTTGACATTGTTGTTGTTGTTTATTTGATGTTGTTGTTGTTATTTGAAGTTGTTGTTGTTGTATTTGTTGTTGTTGTTGTTTATTTGACGTTGTTGTTGTTGTTTATTTGACGTTGTTATTGTTGTTGTTGTTGTTGTTTATTTGACATTGTTGTTGTTGTTGACGTTGTTGTTGTTGTTGTTTATTTGACGTTGTTAATGTTGTTGACATAGTTGTTTTTGTTTATTTGACGTTGTTGTTGTTGTTGCCGTTGTTGTTTATTTGACGTTGTTGTTGTTGTCGTTGTTGTTTATTTGACATTGTTGTTGTTGTTGTTTATTTGACGTTGTTGTTGTTGTTGTTGACGTTGTTGTTGTTGTTTATTGGACGTTGTTGTTGTTGTTTATTTGACATTGTTGTTGTTGTTGACGGTGTTGTTGTTGTTGTTGTTTATTTGACATTGTTGTTGTTGTTGTTGTTATTTATTTGACGTTGTTGTTGTTGTTTTTTATTTGACATTATTGTTGTTGTTGTTTATTTGACGTTGTTGTTTATTTGACGTTGTTGTTGTTGTTTATTTGATGTTGTTGTTGTTATTTGAAGTTGTTGTTGTTGTTGTTGTATTTGTTGTTGTTGTTTATGTGACGTTGTTGTTGTTGTTTATTTGACGTTGTTATTGTTGTTGTTGTTGTTGTTTATTTGACATTGTTGTTGTTGTTGACGTTGTTGTTGTTGTTGTTTATTTGACGTTGTTAATGTTGTTGACATTGTTGTTGTTGTTTTTGTTGTTTATTTGATGTTGTTGTTGTTGTTATTGTTGGTGTTATTGTTGTTTATTTGACGTTGTTGTTGACATTGTTATTGTTGTTGTTTATTTGACGTTGTTGTTGTTGTTATTGTTGTTGTTTATTTGACATTGTTGTTGTTGTTATTGTTGTTTATTTGACATTGTTGTTGTTGACGTTGTTTTTGTTGTTGTTGTTTATTTGATGTTGTTGTTGTTGTTGACATAGTTGTTGTTGTTTATTTGACGTTGTTGTTGTTGTTAAAGTTGTTGTTTATTTGACGTTGTTGTTGTTGTTTATTTGACTTTGTTGTCGTTGTTGTTGACGTTGTTGTTGTACTTGTTTATTTGAACGTTGTTGTTGTTGTTTATTTGACGTTGTTGTTGTTGTTGTTGTTTATTTGACGTTGTTGTTGTTGTTTATTTGACGTTGTTATTGTTGTTGTTGTTGTTGTTGTTTATTTGATGTTGTTGTTGTTGTTGCCGTTGTTGTTTATTTGACGTTATTGTTGTTGTTGTTTATTTGACGTTGTTGTTGTTGTTGTTGTTGACGTTGTTGTTGTTGTTGTTTATTGGACGTTGTTGTTGTTGTTTATTTGACATTGTTGTTGTTGTTGACGGTGTTGTTGTTGTTGTTTATTTGACATTGTTGTTGTTGTTGTTATTTATTTGACGTTGTTGTTGTTGTTTTTTATTTGACATTATTGTTGTTGTTGTTGTTGTTTATTTGACGTTGTTGTTTATTTGACGTTGTTGTTGTTGTTTATTTGACGTTGTTGTTGTTATTTGAAGTTGTTGTTGTTGTATTTGTTGTTATTGTTGTTGTTGTTTATTT
>OX451735.1:1337800200-1337817700 GCA_948472305.1 Vicia faba | reverse complement strand
ATTTGACGTTGTTATTGTTGTTGTTGTTGTTTATTTGATGTTGTTGTTGTTGTTGTCGTTGTTGTTTATTTGACGTTATTGTTGTTGTTTATTTGACGTTGTTGTTGTTGTTGTTGTTGTTGACGTTGTTGTTGTTGTTGTTTATTGGACGTTGTTGTTGTTGTTTATTTGACATTGTTGTTGTTGTTGACGGTGTTGTTGTTGTTGTTTATTTGACATTGTTGTTGTTGTTGTTATTTATTTGACGTTGTTGTTGTTGTTTTTTATTTGACATTATTGTTGTTGTTGTTGTTGTTTATTTGACGTTGTTGTTGTTGTTTATTTGACGTTGTTGTTGTTATTTGAAGTTGTTGTTGTTGTTGTATTTGTTGTTGTTGTTGTTGTTGTTTATTTGACGTTGTTGTTGTTTATTTGACGTTGTTGTTATTGTTGTTTATTTGACGTTGTTATTGTTGTTGTTGTTGTTGTTTATTTGACGTTGTTGTTGTTTATTTGACGTTGTTGTTGTTGTTTATTTGACGTTGTTATTGTTGTTGTTGTTGTTGTTTATTTGACGTTGTTGTTGTTGTTGACGTTGTTGTTGTTGTTATTTATTTGACGTTGTTATTGTTGTTGACATTGTTGTTGTTGTTTTTGTTGTTTATTTGATGTTGTTGTTGTTGTTATTCTTGGTGTTATTGTTGTTTATTTGACGTTGTTGTTGACATTGTTATTGTTGTTGTTTATTTGACGTTGTTGTTGTTGTTATTGTTGTTTATTTGACGTTGTTGTTGTTGTTGACGTTGTTGTTGTTGTTGTTTATTTGATGTTGTTGTTGTTGTTGACATAGTTGTTGTTGTTTATTTGACGTTGTTGTTGTTGTTGAAGTTGTTGTTTATTTGACGTTGTTGTTGTTGTTTATTTGACTTTGTTGTTGTTGTTGTTGATCTTTATTGAACGTTGTTGTTGTTGATGTTTATTGAACGTTGTTGTTGTTGTTTATTTGACGTTGTTCTTGTTATTTATTTGACGTTGTTGTTGTTGTTTATTTGACGTTGTTCTCGTTGTTTATTTGACGTTGGTATTGTTGTTGTTTATTTGACGTTGTTGTTAACGTTGTTGTTGTTGTTGTTTATTTGACGTTGTTGTTGTTGTTGTTTATTTGACGTTATTGTTGTTATTGACGTTGTTGTTGTTGTTTATTTGATGTTGTTATTATTGTTGTTGACATAGTTGTTGTTGTTTATTTGACGTTGTTGTTGTTGCCGTTGTTGTTTATTTGACGTTGTTGTTTATTTGACGTTGTTGTTGTTCTTGTTGACGTTGTTGTTGTTGTTGTTTATTGGACGTTGTTGTTGTTGTTTATTTGACATTGTTGTTGTTGTTGACGGTGTTGTTGTTGTTGTTGTTGTTGTTTATTTGACATTGTTGTTGTTGTTGTTATTTATTTGACGTTGTTGTTGTTGTTTTTTAATTGACATTATTGTTGTTGTTGTTTATTTGACGTTGTTGTTTATTTGACGTTGTTGTTGTTTTTGTTGTGTTTATTTGACGTTGTTGTTGTATTTGTTGTTGTTGTTGTTGTTTATTTGACGTTGTTGTTGTTGTTTATTTGACGTTATTGTTGTGGTTTATTTGACGTTGTTATTGTTGTTGTTGTTGTTGTTTATTCGATGTTGTTGTTGACGTTTTTGTTGTTGTTAATTATTTGACGTTGTTGTTGTTGTTGTTATTGTTGTTGTTTATTAGACATTTTTAATGTTGTTGTTGTTGTTGTTGTTGTTGTTTATTAGACGTTTTTAATGTTGTTGACATTGTTGTTGTTGTTTTTGTTGTTTATTTGACGTTGTTGTTGTAGTTGTTGTTTTTGTTGTTGTTATTGTTGGTGTTGTTGTTGTTTATTTGACGTTGTTGTTGTTGTTGTTTATTTGACGTTGTTGTTGTTGTTATTGTTTATTTGACGTTGTTGTTGTTGTTGTTTATTTGACGTTGTTGTTGATGTTGTTTATTTGACATTGTTGTTGTTGTTGTTTATTTGACATTGTTGTTGTTGTTGTTGACGTTGTTGTTGTTGTTGTTTATTCGACGTTGTTGTTGTTGTTGTTGTTGTTGTTTATTTGACGTTTTTGTTGTTGTTGATGTTGTTGTTGTTGTTTTTTATTTGACGTTATTGTTGTTGTGTATTTGACGTTGTTGTTGTTGTTATTGTTGTTGTTGTTGTTGTTGTTAATTTGACGTTGTTGTTGTTATTTATTTGACGTTGTTGTTGTTGTTGTTTATTTGACGTTGTTGTTGTTGTTGTTTTTTATTTGACGTTGTTATTGTTGTTTATTTGACGTTGTTTTTGTTATTTTACGTTGTTGTTGTTGTTGATGTATTTGTTTTTGTTGTTGTTGTTGTTGTTGTTGTTGCTTATTTGACGTTGTTGTTATTGTTGCTATTTATTTGACGTTGTTATTGTTGTTGTTTATTTGACGTTGTTGTTGTTGTTTATTTGACGTTGTTGTTGTTGTTGTTGTTTATTTGACGTTGTTGTTGTTGTTGTATTTGTTATTGTTGTTATTGTTGTTGCTTATTTGATGTTGTTGTTATTGTTGTTGTTTATTTGAGGTTGTTGTTGTTGTTATTCATTTGACGTTGTTGTGGTTGTTTATTTGACGTTGTTGTTGTTGTTCTTTATTTGACGTTGTTGTTGTCGTTGTTTTTGTTATTTATTTGACGTTGTTGTTGTTATTTGTTTGACGTTGTTGTTGTTGTTTATTTGACGTTGTTGTTGACGTTGTTGTTGTTGTTGTTTATTTGATGTTGTTGTTGTTGTTTATTTGACGTTGGTATTGTTGTTGTTTATTTGACGTTGTTGTTAACGTTGTTGTTGTTGTTGTTGTTGTTTATTTGACGTTGTTGTTGTTGTTGTTTATTTGACGTTATTGTTGTTGTTGACGTTGTTGTTGTTGTTTATTTGATGTTGTTATTGTTGTTGTTGACATAGTTGTTGTTGTTTATTTGACGTTGTTGTTGTTGTTGCCGTTGTTGTTTATTTGACGTTGTTGTTGTTGTTGTTGACGTTGTTGTTGTTGTTTATTGTGTAACACCCCTTCTAATTACCCCAATAAAAAGGCAAGAATTAAAATCAGAGAAAATAAATTTGCACGGAAGGGATGTCACAACACACATCACATTCCAAAATCAAATAGAAAAACGGACAGGGTACGTTTGTAAATTTAAGCATATCAACACAAAACAAACATACATAAATATTTAACTGCTTTCTCTCGTGCAAACGCAACGGAGTTTCAATATTTAACTTCATCTCCATTCATGGAGGAATCAAAACATAATTCAAGGCATCAAGCCATGATAATTCACATAAAGCACATGTTATCAAGTCTCACATACACAAAATAATATACCCAAGTAAGGATTATGTACATCATAATCCGAATACAAAATAGACGAGTTCGACACGAAATATACCCCCCCCCAGGTGTTACTACCAGAGCATCGACTCGACTCAAATCAAAATAAAACAGATTTCAATCCCATGCATCCGCTAACTAGCGCCTCGCGCTACCATCCTCGGTACCTGAACAATGCCATCAAAAGCATTTTCAAACAGAAGGGTAAGAATTCCAATAATCATATAACATGTAATTAAGGTAAAGCAATGGCAATAAATAAAGCAATACATCATGATCATATTCATTTTATCACATATAGTATCCGTACTCAAGGAAGTCATTTCCAACACATTAACCATATAAACCAATTATCCGAATACTCACATCACTGGCACATAACCATTATTCAAACAACAACAATATTGGCACATAACTACACATCAACACACATACACAATATACCCAATTATGCATGTAACTCACAACACGACTCAACATATGCGAATGCGGTACCGACTCGTGGACCCAAGGTTCCACCACCTATGTTTCCCTTCCGGATCAAGGTCACTACGTCTTTTCCCACAATAGGGTCACCGTCTAGATATTGTGGACCCAATGTTCCACCACCTATGTTTCCCTTCCGGATCAAGGTCACTACGTCTATTCCCACACTAGGGTCACCGTCTATAAAATCATGTGAACCCACAGTTTCACCGTCTCTGTTTCAAGGCCAACCATGCCATGCAATGTACAATATAACCAATGTATGCAATTAAGATTCACAATAATCTTAACATACACATACCGTCAAATCCAACCAATGGAACATCAACTATTGTACATGCATGCATACATATAATTTAACAATCATAACGTCAAGTAAAATGTATACAAACAAGTTACTTACTCAACCAAAACATAAACCATCTACTATCAAACAATTCAAAATCGGAAAGTATATTTCAACATAAAGTCATCATCGATGAACCGACATTACTCTCAATGTTACTCATCGCGATCGAGTCACCGGAATGTAACTCGAACGGTTAAATTCGGGATTAAACTCAATTTATTTCATTTCGTACTAAAATCGGGTCGATTCTTAAAAAGTCGAAATTTCGCAAAACAAACTTCACTACGTTAATCTACACGTCGAATTATGCTAGCACGTCAATTTTCGTGCGAATCGGAGAAAGTAGCTCCGTCGTCGAAATTACCGAAATCGGGTAATCGGCACATCAACGGGTTCGGAATTAAGTCGGCTAAATATTTCTAATATTTCTACTTTATACTAAATTTCTTATTACGACTCGGTTAAATTAATACTACACTACTATTCGAACCTATACTGTCAATAATATGGTTCTGCTATCGAAATTGGAACTAACTTAAAATAATCAATTACTCCAAAATAATTATCTCTAGTTCACAACTCCTAAAAATTAGTTTATTAATAAAAGTAACTTATTATTAGTATTATAATCATTTGTTATTATTATTAAATATTTTATATATCATAAACTTACAATAGATTTGTTAATTTAAAACATAAGTTCTAAATGTAAAAATTGGATTTATGAAACATGATTGTTACAATTCATTAGTTTAATGCTATAGTATTTCAATTAATTCTCCAAAATACTACTTCTCCCTTATAAGCGTTACTGTATTGCAACTAAAAGCTACAAGTGTTATCTCCATTGCTACCTAATGCAAGCCACTTGCCATTAAATGATGGTTCATGCTACAGTAAGCTAGTTACAACTCCAAGTGCCTTAAAACACCACTTCCCACATTTCTCTACAGTATTGAAATCATGTGCCTTTCATGCACTAATTCATTTTCTTGCGCCACTGTAATGCAAAACAAATGCTCTAAATGCTACTTTTATATTGTGCTATAATAACAAAACAAGTATCTTTGATGCTACTTCTTTCTCTGTTACAGCATGCAAGCTAATCCTCCTATATACTACTCCCTCCTTGCGCTATGGTATGCAGGACAGTGTCCCCAACATACTACTTCATTCTTGTGCCACAGTAATGAAAATGGAATTTTTGCAAATAAAATATAATGTACTTAAATATATGTATTATCTAATTATATTGGGTCCTAAATCGTCTCTCAATTTCATCAATCTACCAATTTTTTTTCCATCATAACATAGTAGTGAAACTAATACCCTAAACCCCTAATTTATTCCCAAAATCAAAATTATAAAATCACACACTAAATAATTGGTGGAAGTCAAACCCTTACCTCTAATGTTGATTTTCTTGGAACAAGATGATGATTTTGTAGAACAAACCCTAGCCTTCTCCTTCTCTTCTCTTCTTCTTCTCTCTTTTCTTTCTTCTTTCTCCTCTTACCAACTACTCTTACTAACTCTACTTTTATATTTTATAAAACTATTCTTCTACTACTAACTTTCCTCCCTCTATCTTTCTAAAATTATAATTTGGCCCCAACAATTATTTAATTCAAATTATAATATATAACTCTACTAAAACCATATTACACTAAATAATATTTATTCTATATAAACCTAATCATGCCAATTAATCAAACAAAGTCAAATATTACTACACACCAAATTAATATTATTCAAAATAATATTTCGATATAATAAATATTTTTATTTCATATTACCCAATTAATATCTCAATCGATCTCAATTGAATATATTTCTCAAATAGATATAATTTAATAGTTTTGGAAAATAATTAATGAAATAACATTTAAATATAAACGGCGTGTTACAACTCTCCCCCGCTTAAAAGATTTTCGGCCTCGAAAATTACCTCTAAACGAACAATTCGGGATAGGAATCCCGCATCCGACTTTCAAGCTCCCACGTCACATTACCATTCGCCGAACCACCCCATGCAACTTTAACCAAAGCAATCTCTCTTCCTCTTAGTTGTTTCACCTTTCTATCTTCAATCCTCACCGGTAAAACCTCAACCGTCAAATTGTCTCTTACTTCCAAATCATCTGCTTGAATAACATGAGACGGATCCGCAATATACTTTCGTAATTGCGAAACTTGAAACACATCATGCAAATTTTAAAGTGATGGCGGCAATGCAATCCGATAAGCCATACTTCCAATCCGCTCTGAAATCTGATAAGGACCAATAAACCGAGGTGTTAACTTCCGCGATTTAAGCGCCCTTCCAACACCCGTAGTTGGATTCACCCTCAAAAACACATGTTCATCCTTCTTGAACTCAAGAGGTTTCCTCCTCTTGTCATAGTAACTCTTTTGGCGATTCTGAGATACTTTCATCTTCTCTCTTATCAATTTGATCTTATCCGTAGCCTCTTGAACCAATTCCGGGCCAACTATAGCACTTTCTCCCGTCTCGTACCAACACAAAGGTGTCCTACACCGTCTTCCATACAATGCCTCAAAAGGAGCCATGCCAATGCTAGAATGAAAACTATTATTATAAGTAAACTCAATCAAAGGCAAATGACTCTCCCATGAACCTCCTTGATCCAAAACACAAGCACGCAACAAATCCTCAAGTGACTGAATTGTTCTCTCCGTTTGACCATCCGTCTGAGGATGATAAGCGGAACTCAATCTCAGCTTAGTACCCAAGGCTCTTTGTAAACCTTCCCAAAATCTTGAAGTGAAACGCGGATCTCTATATGAAACAATACATGTAGGAATACCATGTAAACAAACAATCCATTCTACATACAACTTAGCAAGCTTCTCCATAGTGTAATCCATCCTAATCGGAATAAAGTGTGCAGATTTAGTCAATCTATCCACTATGACCCAAATAGCCTCATGGTTACTCGGAGTCCTCGGCAAACCAGAAACAAAATCCATCGAGATACTATCCCACTTCCACTCGGGAATAGACAACGGTTGCAACAAACCCGAAGGCTTCTGATGTTCAATCTTAGACTTTTGGCAAACCAAACAAGCATACACAAACTCAGCAATTTCTTTCTTCATACAAGGCCACCAAAACAGCTTCTTTAAATCTTGATACATCTTCTTAGCACCAGGGTGAATACTTAACCCACTTCTATGACCTTCCTCAAGAATCCTCTTTTTCACATCCCCCACATCGGGAACGCAAACTCTATCATGACATCTCAAAATTCCATTCTCATCAATTCTGAACTCTCCACCTTGACCTTGATTCACCAAAGTAAACTTGTCAACCAAAACCAAATCTGACTTTTGCCCATCTCTAATCTCTTCCAAGACACCACTAGTAAGCTTCATCATACCAAGCTTTACGCCAAAATAAGTCTCTTCACACACCAAACTCAAATCTCGAAATTGCTCCAACAATTCCCATTCTTTAACCATCAACATAGACATGTGTAAAGACTTTCTGCTCAAAGCATCTGCAACCACGTTTGCCTTACCAGGATGGTAATTTAAACTGAAGTCATAATCTTTAAGAAACTCTAGCCACCTTCTTTGCCTCATATTCAACTCTTTTTGATCAAACAGATATTTCAAACTCTTATGATCGCTAAAGACGTCGAATCTCGACCCAAACAAATAATGCCTCCAAATCTTTAACACAAAGACCACCGCTGCCAACTCCAAGTCATGAGTTGGATAATTCCTCTCATGCACCTTGAGTTGCCTCGAAGCATACGCCACAACCTGCCCATTTTGCATTAACACACCTCCTAAACCCATCAAAGAAGCATCGCAATAGACCGTAAACGGTTCAGATGGTTTAGGCAAAATCAAAACTGGCGCAGTTGTCAACCTTCTCTTCAATTCTTGGAAACTATCTTCACACTGCGGAGTCCACACGAACGCTTGACTCTTCCTAGTCAATTGTGTCAACGGTAAAGCTAGCTTGGAAAAGCCTTCAATGAACTTACGGTAATAACCCGCTAAACCAAGAAAGCTTCGAATCTCAAAAACTGACCTTGGAGATTCCCATTCTGACACGGCTTCTATCTTCGAAGGATCCACAGCAATACCTCCACGAGATATCACGTGACCAAGGAAACTCACTTGTTCTAACCAGAATTCACACTTCGAAAGTTTAGCAAACAAATGATTTTCCTTCAGAATTGACAAAACAATTCCCAAGTGTTCGGCATGCTCTGTTTCACTCTTGGAATAAATCAAAATGTCATCGATGAACACCACTACAAACTTATCCAGAAACTCATGAAAGATTCTGTTCATATACTCCATGAACACACCAGGTGCATTCGTAACACCAAAAGGCATCACCGAATACTCATAGTGTCCATAACGAGTTCTGAACGCAGTTTTCTGAATATCATCCGCTTTCACGCGAATCTGATGATAGCCTGACCTCAAGTCAATCTTGCTAAACACACACGCACCCACCAGCTGATCCATTAAATCATCAATCCTTGGCAAAGGATACTTGTTCTTAATGGTCACTTTGTTTAGCTGCCTATAATCCACACAAAGTCTCATTGTTCCTTCTTTCTTCTTCACAAGTAAAACTGGAGCACCCCACGGACTCACACTAGGACGAATAAACCTTTTGTCAAGCAACTCTTCCAGCTGACTCTTCAGTTCCACTAGTTCCGACGGTGACATCCTATAAGGAGCCATCGAAACAGGACTAGTACCAGGAATTAAGTCGATGGAAAACTCTACCTCGCGCTCAGGAGGTAAATCCGTAATCTCTTCAGGAAACACTTCAGGAAATTCGCATACCACAGGATAATCCTTTCTTACTCTACCATCTTCCAAAACCATACTCGCCATAAGCATAAACAACCCATCTCCATTCTTCACACTCTTCTCAACTTGCTGTGTAGACAAGAAAACCACACCATCTTTCTCGGACTCGAGAAAAAGAACAGCCTTAGCAAAACAGTTGATATAGACATGGTTGGCTTTCAACCAGTCCATACCCAAAATCACATCTATCTGATGCAAAGGAAGACACAGGAGATCAACTTCGAAATCTCTTCCGCACATGCGCAAAGGACACTTCAAACAAACAACTGAAGTAGAAACTGAACCCATCGCAGGTGTATCTACCTCCATACTTCGATCCAAAGTAGACAAGACAAGGCCCAATCTCTTGGCACAATCTAAAGCAACAAACGAATGCGTCGCACCCGTATCAATAATAGCAACCAAAGGCACATTAGAGATAAAGCATGTACCTCTGATTAGACGTTCCTCAGCAGAAGTCTCTGCTCCAGATAAAGCGAATACTTTTCCAACTTCTTTCTTTGGCTTTGGACATTTGGTACTTATGTGGCCTCGCTCACCACAATTAAAGCAAGTTACACTCACACCAACTCTACAATCCACCGCTTTGTGACCCACCCTGTCACACTTGAAACACTTAACTATCCCCTGGCGACATTCCATAGCACGATGTCCCTCTTTACCACATTTAAAACATTTGATTGGAGTAGTCACTCCCCCACTCGGACTCTTTCCACTACTTATTGGTCTCTTTCCTCTTCCATCATAAGGCTTAGGACGCATCTGTCCCTTACCTCTTTTCTCACTCAAGCTCTTGTAATAAGCAGTGCTATCCCGACTGTCTTCGTCGTAGATACGACTCTTATTAACCAACTCAGAGAATCTTATAATCTGCTGATACCCAATCGCCTTCTTTATGTCCGGCCTCAAACCATTAACAAACTTAAGGCACTTCGACCTCTCAGCATTAACAGTGTTGTAGTGAGGACAGTATTTGATCAAATCTTGAAATTTAGCCGCATAGTCAGCTACCGAACCACTACCTTGTTTCAATTCCAGGAATTCAACTTCCTTTTTACCACGAACATCCTCCGGAAAATAATTCTCCAAGAATGCATCTCGGAAAATTTCCCAAGTCACCACAACCTGCTCCTCCTCATACCTCTGACTAGCGTTGATCCACCAGTCTTCGACCTCTTTAATCAGCATGTGTGTTCCGAATTGCACTTTCTGAGCGTCGGTGCAATTCATCACACGAAAGATTTTCTCAATTGCTTTTAACCATTCTTGAGCTTCCACCGGAGCATGCTCTCCCTTGAAAGTAGGCGGGTTGTTCTTTTGGAACTTCCCAAGAGCACGAAAAGCATCTTCAGTACCATCATGTGGCGCTTGAGTCGTTTGCGGCATCTGATTTATTGACCCTGCAAGCAACCTCAATGCCTCAGCTAAAGCATCATCATTCCTTCTACCAGCCATCTTCTCTCTACAACACAAAGTATTGATCGCGTTAGCCACACAATCAAATACAAGGGATTAACAAAATAAGACCTGACAACTGACCGACTATGCTCTGATACCACTATTGTAACACCCCTTCTAATTACCCCAATAAAAAGGCCAGAATTAAAATCAGAGAAAATAAATTTGCACGGAAGGGATGTCACAACACACATCACATTCCAAAATCAAATAGAAAAACGGACAGGGTACGTTTGTAAATTTAAGCATATCAACACAAAACAAACATACATAAATATTTAACTGCTTTCTCTCGTGCAAACGCAACGGAGTTTCAATATTTAACTTCATCTCCATTCATGGAGGAATCAAAACATAATTCAAGGCATCAAGCCATGATAATTCACATAAAGCACATGTTATCAAGTCTCACATACACAAAATAATATACCCAAGTAAGGATTATGTACATCATAATCCGAATACAAAATAGACGAGTTCGACACGAAATATACCCCCCCCCAGGTGTTACTACCAGAGCATCGACTCGACTCAAATCAAAATAAAACAGATTTCAATCCCATGCATCCGCTAACTAGCGCCTCGCGCTACCATCCTCGGTACCTGAACAATGCCATCAAAAGCATTTTCAAACAGAAGGGTAAGAATTCCAATAATCATATAACATGTAATTAAGGTAAAGCAATGGCAATAAATAAAGCAATACATCATGATCATATTCATTTTATCACATATAGTATCCGTACTCAAGGAAGTCATTTCCAACACATTAACCATATAAACCAATTATCCGAATACTCACATCACTGGCACATAACCATTATTCAAACAACAACAATATTGGCACATAACTACACATCAACACACATACACAATATACCCAATTATGCATGTAACTCACAACACGACTCAACATATGCGAATGCGGTACCGACTCGTGGACCCAAGGTTCCACCACCTATGTTTCCCTTCCGGATCAAGGTCACTACGTCTTTTCCCACAATAGGGTCACCGTCTAGATATTGTGGACCCAATGTTCCACCACCTATGTTTCCCTTCCGGATCAAGGTCACTACGTCTATTCCCACACTAGGGTCACCGTCTATAAAATCATGTGAACCCACAGTTTCACCGTCTCTGTTTCAAGGCCAACCATGCCATGCAATGTACAATATAACCAATGTATGCAATTAAGATTCACAATAATCTTAACATACACATACCGTCAAATCCAACCAATGGAACATCAACTATTGTACATGCATGCATACATATAATTTAACAATCATAACGTCAAGTAAAATGTATACAAACAAGTTACTTACTCAACCAAAACATAAACCATCTACTATCAAACAATTCAAAATCGGAAAGTATATTTCAACATAAAGTCATCATCGATGAACCGACATTACTCTCAATGTTACTCATCGCGATCGAGTCACCGGAATGTAACTCGAACGGTTAAATTCGGGATTAAACTCAATTTATTTCATTTCGTACTAAAATCGGGTCGATTCTTAAAAAGTCGAAATTTCGCAAAACAAACTTCACTACGTTAATCTACACGTCGAATTATGCTAGCACGTCAATTTTCGTGCGAATCGGAGAAAGTAGCTCCGTCGCCGAAATTACCGAAATCGGGTAATCGGCACATCAACGGGTTCGGAATTAAGTCGGCTAAATATTTCTAATATTTCTACTTTATACTAAATTTCTTATTACGACTCGGTTAAATTAATACTACACTACTATTCGAACCTATACTGTCAATAATATGGTTCTGCTATCGAAATTGGAACTAACTTAAAATAATCAATTACTCCAAAATAATTATCTCTAGTTCACAACTCCTAAAAATTAGTTTATTAATAAAAGTAACTTATTATTAGTATTATAATCATTTGTTATTATTATTAAATATTTTATATATCATAAACTTACAATAGATTTGTTAATTTAAAACATAAGTTCTAAATGTAAAAATTGGATTTATGAAACATGATTGTTACAATTCATTAGTTTAATGCTATAGTATTTCAATTAATTCTCCAAAATACTACTTCTCCCTTATAAGCGTTACTGTATTGCAACTAAAAGCTACAAGTGTTATCTCCATTGCTACCTAATGCAAGCCACTTGCCATTAAATGATGGTTCATGCTACAGTAAGCTAGTTACAACTCCAAGTGCCTTAAAACACCACTTCCCACATTTCTCTACAGTATTGAAATCATGTGCCTTTCATGCACTAATTCATTTTCTTGCGCCACTGTAATGCAAAACAAATGCTCTAAATGCTACTTTTATATTGTGCTATAATAACAAAACAAGTATCTTTGATGCTACTTCTTTCTCTGTTACAGCATGCAAGCTAATCCTCCTATATACTACTCCCTCCTTGCGCTATGGTATGCAGGACAGTGTCCCCAACATACTACTTCATTCTTGTGCCACAGTAATGAAAATGGAATTTTTGCAAATAAAATATAATGTACTTAAATATATGTATTATCTAATTATATTGGGTCCTAAATCGTCTCTCAATTTCATCAATCTACCCATTTTTTTTCCATCATAACATAGTAGTGAAACTAATACCCTAAACCCCTAATTTATTCCCAAAATCAAAATTATAAAATCACACACTAAATAATTGGTGGAAGTCAAACCCTTACCTCTAATGTTGATTTTCTTGGAACAAGATGATGATTTTGTAGAACAAACCCTAGCCTTCTCCTTCTCTTCTCTTCTTCTTCTCTCTTTTCTTTCTTCTTTCTCCTCTTACCAACTACTCTTACTAACTCTACTTTTATATTTTATAAAACTATTCTTCTACTACTAACTTTCCTCCCTCTATCTTTCTAAAATTATAATTTGGCCCCAACAATTATTTAATTCAAATTATAATATATAACTCTACTAAAACCATATTACACTAAATAATATTTATTCTATATAAACCTAATCATGCCAATTAATCAAACAAAGTCAAATATTACTACACACCAAATTAATATTATTCAAAATAATATTTCGATATAATAAATATTTTTATTTCATATTACCCAATTAATATCTCAATCGATCTCAATTGAATATATTTCTCAAATAGATATAATTTAATAGTTTTGGAAAATAATTAATGAAATAACATTTAAATATAAACGGCGTGTTACATATTGGACGTTGTTGTTGTTGTTTATTTGACATTGTTGTTGTTGACGGTGTTGTTGTTGTTGTTGTTGTTTATTTGACATTGTTGTTGTTGTTGTTATTTATTTGACGTTGTTGTTGTTGTTTTTTAATTGACATTATTGTTGTTGTTGTTTATTTGACGTTGTTGTTGTTTTTGTTATTGTTTATTTGACGTTGTTGTTGTTGTTGTTGTTGTTGTTTATTTGACGTTATTGTTGTTGTTTATTTGACGTTGTTATTGTTGTTGTTGTTGTTGTTTATTTGACGTTGTTGTTGACGTTTTTGTTGTTGTTAATTATTTGACGTTGTTGTTGTTGTTGTTGTTTATTAGACGTTTTTAATGTTGTTGTTGTTGTTGTTGTTGTTTATTAGACGTTTTTAATGTTGTTGACATTGTTGTTTTTGTTTTTGTTGTTTATTTGACGTTGTTGTTGTTGTTGTTTTTGTTGTTGTTATTGTTGGTGTTGGTGTTGTTTATTTGACGTTGTTGTTTATTTGACGTTGTTGTTTATTTGACGTTGTTGTTGTTGTTTATTTGATGTTGTTGTTGTTTATTTGATGTTGTTGTTGTTATTTGAAGTTGTTGTTGTTGTATTTGTTGTTGTTGTTGTTTATGTGACGTTGTTGTTGTTGTTTATTTGACGTTGTTATTGTTGTTGTTGTTGTTGTTGTTTATTTGAGATTGTTGTTGATGTTGTTGTTGTTGTTTATTTGACGTTGTTCATGTTGTTGACATTGTTGTTGTTGTTTTTGTTGTTTATTTGATGTTGTTGTTGTTGTTATTGTTGGTGTTATTGTTGTTTATTTGACATTGTTGTTGACATTGTTATTATTGTTGTTTATTTGACGTTGTTGTTGTTGTTATTGTTGTTTATTTGACGTTGTTGTTGTTGACGTTGTTGTTGTTGTTGTTGTTGTTGTTTATTTGATGTTGTTGTTGTTGTTGACATAGTTGTTGTTGTTTATTTGACGTTGTTGTTGTTGTTAAAGTTGTTGTTTATTTGACGTTGTTGTTGTTGTTTATTTGACTTTGTTGTCGTTATTGTTGACGTTGTTGTTGTACTTGTTTATTTGAACGTTGTTGTTGTTGTTGTTTATTTGACGTTGTTGTTGTTGTTGTTTATTTGACGTTGTTGTTGTTGTTTATTTGACGTTGTTATTGTTGTTGTTGTTGTTGTTTATTTGATGTTGTTGTTGTTGTTGTCGTTGTTGTTTATTGGACGTTATTGTTGTTGTTGTTTATTTGACGTTGTTGTTGTTGTTGTTGTTGTTGACGTTGTTGTTGTTGTTGTTTATTGGACGTTGTTGTTGTTGTTTATTTGACATTGTTGTTGTTGTTGACGGTGTTGTTGTTGTTGTTTATTTGACATTGTTGTTGTTGTTGTTATTTATTTGACGTTGTTGTTGTTGTTTTTTATTTGACATTATTGTTGTTGTTGTTGTTGTTTATTTGACGTTGTTGTTGTTGTTTATTTGACGTTGTTGTTGTTATTTGAAGTTGTTGTTGTTGTTGTATTTGTTGTTGTTGTTGTTGTTGTTTATTTGACGTTGTTGTTGTTTATTTGACGTTGTTGTTGTTGTTGTTTATTTGACGTTGTTATTATTGTTGTTGTTGTTGTTTATTTGACGTTGTTGTTGTTTATTTGACGTTGTTGTTGTTGTTTATTTGACGTTGTTATTGTTGTTGTTGTTGTTGTTTATTTGACGTTGTTGTTGTTGTTGACGTTGTTGTTGTTGTTATTTATTTGACGTTGTTATTGTTGTTGACATTGTTGTTGTTGTTTTTGTTGTTTATTTGATGTTGTTGTTGTTGTTATTCTTGGTGTTATTGTTGTTTATTTGACGTTGTTGTTGACGTTGTTATTGTTGTTGTTTATTTGACGTTGTTGTTGTTGTTATTGTTGTTTATTTGACGTTGTTGTTGTTGTTGACGTTGTTGTTGTTGTTGTTTATTTGATGTTGTTGTTGTTGTTGACATAGTTGTTGTTGTTTATTTGACGTTGTTGTTGTTGTTGAAGTTGTTGTTTATTTGACGTTGTTGTTGTTGTTTATTTGACTTTGTTGTTGTTGTTGTTGATCTTTATTGAACGTTGTTGTTGTTGATGTTTATTGAACGTTGTTGTTGTTGTTTATTTGACGTTGTTCTTGTTATTTTTTTGACGTTGTTGTTGTTGTTTATTTGACGTTGTTCTCGTTGTTTATTTGACGTTGGTATTGTTGTTGTTTATTTGACGTTGTTGTTAACGTTGTTGTTGTTGTTTATTTGACGTTGTTGTTGTTGTTGTTTATTTGACGTTATTGTTGTTATTGACGTTGTTGTTGTTGTTTATTTGATGTTGTTATTATTGTTGTTGACATAGTTGTTGTTGTTTATTTGACGTTGTTGTTGTTGCCGTTGTTGTTTATTTGACGTTGTTGTTTATTTGACGTTGTTGTTGTTCTTGTTGACGTTGTTGTTGTTGTTGTTTATTGGACGTTGTTGTTGTTGTTTATTTGACATTGTTGTTGTTGTTGACGGTGTTGTTGTTGTTGTTGTTGTTGTTTATTTGACATTGTTGTTGTTGTTGTTATTTATTTGACGTTGTTGTTGTTGTTTTTTAATTGACATTATTGTTGTTGTTGTTTATTTGACGTTGTTGTTTATTTGACGTTGTTGTTGTTTTTGTTGTGTTTATTTGACGTTGTTGTTGTATTTGTTGTTGTTGTTGTTGTTTATTTGACGTTGTTGTTATTGTTGCTATTTATTTGACGTTGTTATTGTTGTTGTTTATTTGACGTTGCTGTTGTTGTTGTTTATTTGACGTTGTTGTTGTTGTTGTTTATTTGACGTTGTTGTTGTTTTTGTATTTGTTATTGTTGTTATTGTTGTTGCTTATTTGATGTTGTTGTTATTGTTGTTGTTTATTTGAGGTTGTTGTTGTTGTTATTCATTTGACGTTGTTGTTGTTGTTGTTTATTTGAGGTTGTTGTTGTTGTTATTCATTTGACGTTGTTGTTGTTGTTGTTTATTTGACGTTGTTGTTGTTGTTGTTGTTCTTTATTTGACGTTGTTGTTGTCGTTGTTTTTGTTGTTTATTTGACGTTGTTGTTGTTATTTATTTGACGTTGTTGTTGTTGTTTATTTGACGTTGTTGTTGACGTTGTTGTTGTTGTTGTTTATTTGACGTTGTTGTTGTTGTTTATTTGACGTTGGTATTGTTGTTGTTTATTTGACGTTGTTGTTAACGTTGTTGTTGTTGTTGTTTATTTGACGTTGTTGTTGTTGTTGTTTATTTGACGTTATTGTTATTGTTGACGTTGTTGTTGTTGTTGTTATTGTTGTTGTTGACATAGTTGTTGTTGTTTATTTGACGTTGTTGTTGTTGTTGCCGTTGTTGTTTATTTGACGTTGTTGTTTATTTGACGTTGTTGTTGTTGTTGTTTATTGGACGTTGTTGTTGTTATTTATTTGACATTCTTGTTGTTGTTGACGGTGTTGTTGTTGTTGTTGTTGTTTATTTAACATTGTTGTTGTTGTTGTTATTTAATTGACGTTGTTGTTGTTGTTTTTTAATTGACATTATTGTTGTTGTTGTTTATTTGACGTTGTTGTTTATTTGACGTTGTTGTTGTTTTTGTTGTTGTTTATTTGACGTTGTTGTTGTATTTGTTGTTGTTGTTGTTGTTTATTTGACGTTGTTGTTGTTGTTTATTTGACGTTATTGTTGTTGTTTATTTGACGTTGTTATTGTTGTTGTTGTTGTTGTTGTTGT
>OX451735.1:1337785200-1337787700 GCA_948472305.1 Vicia faba | reverse complement strand
TGACGTTTTTGTTGTTGTTGATTATTTGACGTTGTTGTTGTTGTTGTTGTTTATTAGACGTTGTTAATGTTGTTGACATTGTTGTTGTTGTTTTTGTTGTTTATTTGACGTTGTTGTTGTTGTTATTGTTGGTGTTATTGTTGGTGTTGTTGTTGTTTATTTGACGTTGTTGTTGTTGTTTATTTGACGTTGTTGTTGTTGTTGTTGTTGTTGTTGTTTATTTGAAGTTGTTGTTGATGTTGTTTATTTGACGTTGTTGTTGTTGTTGTTTATTTGACATTATTGTTGTTGTTGTTATTGTTGACGTTGTTGTTGTAGTTGTTTATTCGATGTTGTTGTTGTTGTTGTTGTTTATTTGATGTTGTTTTAGTTGTTGTTTTTTATTTGACGTTGTTGTTGTTGACATTGTTGTTGTTGTTGTTGTTGTATATTTGACGTTGTTGTTGTTGTTGTTTTTTATTTGACGTTGTTGTTGTTGTTGTTTATTTGACGTTGTTGTTGTTGTTGTTGTTGTTGTTGGTGTTGTTGTTGTTGGTGTTGTTTTTTATTTGACGTTGTTGTTGTTTATTTGACGTTGTTGTTGTTGTTATTGTTGTTGTTGTTGTTAATTTGACGTTGTTGTTGTTGTTGTTGTTTATTTGACGTTGTTGTTGTTGTTTATTTGACGTTGTTTTTGTTTATTTGATGTTGTTGTTGTTGTTATTTATTTGACGTTGTTGTTGTTGTTATTGTTTATTTGACGTTGTTGTTGTTGTTTATGTTTATTTGACGTTGTTATTGTTGTTTATTTGACGTTGTTTTTGTTATTTTACGTTGTTGTTGTTGTATTTGTTGTTGTTGTGGTTGTTGCTTATTTGACGTTGTTGTTATTGTTGCTATTTATTTGACGTTGTTATTGTTGTTGTTTATTTGACGTTGTTGTTGTTGTTTATTTGACGTTGTTGTTGTTGTTATTTTGACGTTGTTGTTGTTGTTGTATTTCTTATTGTTGTTATTGTTGTTTATTGTTGTTGCTTATTTGATGTTGTTGTTATTGTTGTTGTTTATTTGACGTTGTTGTTGTTATTCATTTGACGTTGTTGTTTATTGTTGTTTATTTGACGTTGTTGTTGTTGTTGCTGTTGTTCTTTATTTGACGTTGTTGTTGTCATTGTTTTTGTTGTTTACTTGACGTTGTTGTTGTTATTTATTTGACGTTGTTGTTGTTGTTTATTTGACGTTGTTGTTAACGTTGTTGTTATTGATGTTTATTTGACGTTGTTGTTGTTGTTGTTGTTGTTTATTTGACGTTGTTGTTGTTGTTGTTGTTGTTGTTGTTGTTGTTGTTGTTGTTTATTTGACGTTATTATTGTTGTTGACGTTGTTGTTTATTTGATGTTGTTATTGTTGTTGTTGAAATAGTTGTTGTTGTTTATTTGACGTTGTTGTTGTTGTTGCCGTTGTTGTTTATTTGACGTTGTTGTTGTTGTTGCCGTTATTGTTTATTTGACGTTGTTGTTGTTGTTGTAGTTTATTTAACGTTGTTGTTGTTGTTGTTGACGTTGTTGTTGTTGTTTATTGGACGTTGTTGTTGTTGTTTATTTGACATTGTTGTTGTTGTTGACGGTGTTGTTGTTGTTGTTGTTTATTTGACATTGTTGTTGTTGTTGTTATTTATTTGACGTTGTTGTTGTTGTTTTTTATTTGACATTATTGTTGTTGTTGTTGTTGTTTATTTGACGTTGTTGTTTATTTGACGTTGTTGTTTATTTGACGGTGTTGTTTATTTGACGTTGTTGTTGTTGTTTATTTGACGTTGTTGTTGTTATTTGAAGTTGTTGTTGTTGTTGTATTTGTTGTTGTTGTTGTTGTTGTTGTTGTTTATTTGACGTTGTTGTTGTTGTTGTTTATTTGACGTTGTTATTGTTGTTGTTGTTGTTTATTTGACGTTGTTGTTGTTGGTTATTTGACGTTGTTTTTGTTGTTGTTTATTTGATGTTGTTGTTGTTGTTATTTATTTGACGTTGTTGTTGTTATTGTTTATTTGACGTTGTTGTTGTTGTTTATGTTTATTTGATGTTGTTATTGTTGTTTATTTGACGTTGTTTTTGTTATTTTACGTTGTTGTTGTTGTTGTATTTGTTGTTGTTGTTGTTGCTTATTTGACGTTGTTGTTATTGTTGCTATTTATTTGACGTTGTTATTGTTGTTTTTTATTTGACGTTGTTGTTGTTGTTGTTTATTTGACGTTGTTGTTGTTGTTATTTTGACGTTGTTGTTGTTGTTGTTGTTGTATTTGTTATTGTTGTTATTGTTATTGCTTATTTGATGTTGTTGTTATTGTTGTTGTTTATTTGACGTTGTTGTTCTTGTTATTCATTTGACGTTTTTGTTTATTGTTGTTTATTTGACGTTGTTGTTGTTGTTGCTGTTGTTCTTTATTTGACGTTGTTGTTGTCATTGTTTTTGTTGTTTACTTAACGTTGTTGTTGTTATTTATTTGACGTTGTTGTTGTTGTTT
>OX451735.1:1337772700-1337780200 GCA_948472305.1 Vicia faba | reverse complement strand
GACGTTGTTATTGTTGTTGTTGTTGTTTATTTGACGTTGTTGTTGACGTTGTTGTTGTTGTTGTTGTTTATTTGACGTTGTTGTTGTTGTTGTTGTTGTTTATTAGACGTTGTTAATGTTGTTGACATTGTTGTTGTTGTTGTTGTTTTTGTTTTTTATTTGACAATGTTGTTGTTGTTGTTATTGTTGTTGTTGTTTTTGTTGTTGTTATTGTTGGTGTTGTTGTTGTTTATTTGACGTTGTTGTTGTTGTTGTTGTTGTTTATTTGACGTTGTTGTTGTTGTTGTTTATTTGACGTTGTTCTGGTTGTTTATTTGACGTTGTTGTTGTTGTTGTTTATTTGACGTTGTTGTTGTTGTTGTTGTTTATTTGACATTGTTGTTGTTGTTGTTGTTGTTGTTGACGTTGTTGTTGTAGTTGTTTATTTGACGTTGTTCTTGTTGTTGTTGTTGTTTTAGTTGTTGTTGTTTATTTGACGTTGTTGTTGTTTTTTATTTGACGTTGTTGTTGTTGACATTGTTGTTGTGGTTGTTTATTTGACGTTGTTGTTGTTGTTTTTTATTTGACGTTGTTGTTGTTGACATTATTGTTGTTGACATTATTGTTGTTATTGTTTATTTGACGTTGTTGTTGTTGTTGTTTATTTGACGTAGTTGTTGTTATTGAAGTTGTTGTTGTTGTTGTTGTTGTTGTTTATTTGACATTTTTGTTGTTGTTGATGTTGTTGTTGTTGTTGTTATTTTTTATTTGACGTTGTCGTTGTTGTTGTTTATTTGACGTTGTTGTTGTTGTTATTATGGTTGTTGTTGTTAATTTGATGTTGTTGTTGCTGTTGTTGTTGTTTATTTGACGTTGTTGTTGTTTATTTGACGTTGTTGTTGTTGTTGTTTATTTGATGTTGTTGTTGTTATTTATTTGACGTTGTTGTTGTTGTTATTGTTTATTTGACGTTCTTGTTGTTGTTGTTTTTTATTTGACATTGTTATTGTTGTTTATTTGACGTTGTTTTTGTTATTTTACGTTGTTGTTGTTGTTGTATTTGTTGTTGTTGTTGTTGTTGTTGATTATTTGACATTGTTGTTATTGTTGCTATTTATTTGACGTTGTTATTGTTGTTGTTTATTTGACGTTGCTGTTGTTGTTGTTTATTTGACGTTGTTGTTGTTGTTGTTGTTGTTTATTTGACGTTGTTGTTGTTGTTGTATTTGTTATTGTTGTTATTGTTGTTGTTTATTTGACGTTGTTGTTATTGTTGTTGTTTATTTGAGGTTGTTGTTGTTGTTACTCATTTGACGTTGTTGTTGTTGTTGTTTATTTGACGTTGTTGTTGTTGTTGTTGTTCTTTATTAGACGTTGTTAATGTTGTTGACATTGTTGTTGTTGTTTTTGTTGTTTATTTGACGTTGTTGTTGTTGTTGTTATTGTTGTTGTTGTTTTTGTTGTTGTTATTGTTGGTGTTGTTGTTGTTTATTTGACAATGTTGTTGTTGTTGTTTATTTGACGTTGTTGTTGTTGTTGTTTATTTGACGTTGTTGTTGTTTATTATTTGACGTTGTTGTTGTTGTTGCTTATTTGACGTTGTTGTTGTTGTTGTTGTTGTTGTTTATTTGACATTGTTGTTGTTGTTGTTGTTGTTGTTGACGTTGTTGTTGTAGTTGTTTATTTGACGTTGTTGTTGTTGTTGTTGTTGTTGTTTATTTGATGTTGTTTTAGTTGTTGTTGTTTATTTGACGTTGTTGTTGTTTTTTATTTGACGTTGTTGTTGTTGACATTGTTGTTGTTGTTGTTTATTTGACGTTCTTGTTTTTTTTTTCTTTGACGTTGTTGTTGTTGACATTGTTGTTGTTGTTGTTGTTGTTTATTTGACGTAGTTGTTGTTATTGACGTTGTTGTTGTTGTTGTTGTTTATTTGACGTTTTTGTTGTTGTTGTTGTTGTTTATTTGACGTTGTTGTTGACGTTTTTGTTGTTGTTGATTATTTGACGTTGTTGTTGTTGTTGTTGTTTATTAGACGTTGTTAATGTTGTTGACATTGTTGTTGTTGTTTTTGTTGTTTATTTGACGTTGTTGTTGTTGTTATTGTTGGTGTTATTGTTGGTGTTGTTGTTGTTTATTTGACGTTGTTGTTGTTGTTTATTTGACGTTGTTGTTGTTGTTGTTGTTGTTGTTGTTTATTTGAAGTTGTTGTTGATGTTGTTTATTTGACGTTGTTGTTGTTGTTGTTTATTTGACATTATTGTTGTTGTTGTTATTGTTGACGTTGTTGTTGTAGTTGTTTATTCGATGTTGTTGTTGTTGTTGTTGTTTATTTGATGTTGTTTTAGTTGTTGTTTTTTATTTGACGTTGTTGTTGTTGACATTGTTGTTGTTGTTGTTGTTGTATATTTGACGTTGTTGTTGTTGTTGTTTTTTATTTGACGTTGTTGTTGTTGTTGTTTATTTGACGTTGTTGTTGTTGTTGTTGTTGTTGTTGGTGTTGTTGTTGTTGGTGTTGTTTTTTATTTGACGTTGTTGTTGTTTATTTGACGTTGTTGTTGTTGTTGTTATTGTTGTTGTTGTTGTTAATTTGACGTTGTTGTTGTTGTTGTTGTTTATTTGACGTTGTTGTTGTTGTTTATTTGACGTTGTTTTTGTTTATTTGATGTTGTTGTTGTTGTTATTTATTTGACGTTGTTGTTGTTGTTATTGTTTATTTGACGTTGTTGTTGTTGTTTATGTTTATTTGACGTTGTTATTGTTGTTTATTTGACGTTGTTTTTGTTATTTTACGTTGTTGTTGTTGTATTTGTTGTTGTTGTGGTTGTTGCTTATTTGACGTTGTTGTTATTGTTGCTATTTATTTGACGTTGTTATTGTTGTTGTTTATTTGACGTTGTTGTTGTTGTTTATTTGACGTTGTTGTTGTTGTTATTTTGACGTTGTTGTTGTTGTTGTATTTCTTATTGTTGTTATTGTTGTTTATTGTTGTTGCTTATTTGATGTTGTTGTTATTGTTGTTGTTTATTTGACGTTGTTGTTGTTATTCATTTGACGTTGTTGTTTATTGTTGTTTATTTGACGTTGTTGTTGTTGTTGCTGTTGTTCTTTATTTGACGTTGTTGTTGTCATTGTTTTTGTTGTTTACTTGACGTTGTTGTTGTTATTTATTTGACGTTGTTGTTGTTGTTTATTTGACGTTGTTGTTAACGTTGTTGTTATTGATGTTTATTTGACGTTGTTGTTGTTGTTGTTGTTGTTTATTTGACGTTGTTGTTGTTGTTGTTGTTGTTGTTGTTGTTGTTGTTGTTGTTTATTTGACGTTATTATTGTTGTTGACGTTGTTGTTTATTTGATGTTGTTATTGTTGTTGTTGAAATAGTTGTTGTTGTTTATTTGACGTTGTTGTTGTTGTTGCCGTTGTTGTTTATTTGACGTTGTTGTTGTTGTTGCCGTTATTGTTTATTTGACGTTGTTGTTGTTGTTGTAGTTTATTTAACGTTGTTGTTGTTGTTGTTGACGTTGTTGTTGTTGTTTATTGGACGTTGTTGTTGTTGTTTATTTGACATTGTTGTTGTTGTTGACGGTGTTGTTGTTGTTGTTGTTTATTTGACATTGTTGTTGTTGTTGTTATTTATTTGACGTTGTTGTTGTTGTTTTTTATTTGACATTATTGTTGTTGTTGTTGTTGTTTATTTGACGTTGTTGTTTATTTGACGTTGTTGTTTATTTGACGGTGTTGTTTATTTGACGTTGTTGTTGTTGTTTATTTGACGTTGTTGTTGTTATTTGAAGTTGTTGTTGTTGTTGTATTTGTTGTTGTTGTTGTTGTTGTTGTTGTTTATTTGACGTTGTTGTTGTTGTTGTTTATTTGACGTTGTTATTGTTGTTGTTGTTGTTTATTTGACGTTGTTGTTGTTGGTTATTTGACGTTGTTTTTGTTGTTGTTTATTTGATGTTGTTGTTGTTGTTATTTATTTGACGTTGTTGTTGTTATTGTTTATTTGACGTTGTTGTTGTTGTTTATGTTTATTTGATGTTGTTATTGTTGTTTATTTGACGTTGTTTTTGTTATTTTACGTTGTTGTTGTTGTTGTATTTGTTGTTGTTGTTGTTGCTTATTTGACGTTGTTGTTATTGTTGCTATTTATTTGACGTTGTTATTGTTGTTTTTTATTTGACGTTGTTGTTGTTGTTGTTTATTTGACGTTGTTGTTGTTGTTATTTTGACGTTGTTGTTGTTGTTGTTGTTGTATTTGTTATTGTTGTTATTGTTATTGCTTATTTGATGTTGTTGTTATTGTTGTTGTTTATTTGACGTTGTTGTTCTTGTTATTCATTTGACGTTTTTGTTTATTGTTGTTTATTTGACGTTGTTGTTGTTGTTGCTGTTGTTCTTTATTTGACGTTGTTGTTGTCATTGTTTTTGTTGTTTACTTAACGTTGTTGTTGTTATTTATTTGACGTTGTTGTTGTTGTTTATTTGACGTTGTTGTTAACGTTGTTGTTATTGTTGTTTATTTGACGTCGTTGTTGTTGTTGTTTATTTGACGTTGGTATTGTTGTTGTTTATTTGACGTTGTTGTTAACGTTGTTGTTGTTGTTGTTTATTTGACGTTGTTGTTGTTGTTGTTGTTGTTGTTGTTGTTTATTTGACGTTATTGTTGTTGTTGACGTTGTTGTTGTTGTTGTTTATTTGATGTTGTTATTGTTGTTGTTGACATAGTTTTTGTTGTTTATTTGACGTTGTTGTTGTTGTTGCCGTTGTTGTTTATTTGACGTTGTTGTTGTTGTTGTTTATTTGACGTTGTTGTTATTATTGTTGTTGACGTTGTTGTTGTTGTTTATTGGACGTTGTTGTTGTTGTTGTTTATTTGACATTGTTGTTGTTGTTGACGGTGTTGTTATTGTTGTTGTTTATTAGACATTGTTGTTGTTGTTGTTATTTATTTGACGTTGTTGTTGTTTTTTATTTGACATTATTGTTGTTGTTGTTTATTTGACGTTGTTGTTTATTTGACGTTGTTGTTTATTTGACATTGTTGTTGTTGTTTATTTGACGTTGTTGTTGTTGTTGTTGTTGTTTATTTGACGTTGTAGTTGTTTATTTGACGTTGTTGTTGTTATTTGACATTGTTGTTGTTGTTGTTGTTTATTTGACGTTGTAGCTGTTGTTGTTTATTTGACATTGTTGTTGTTTATTTGGCGTTGTTATTGTTGTTGTTGTTGTTGTTTATTTGACGTTGTTGTTGTTGTTTTTTATTTGACATTATTGTTATTGTTGTTGTTGTTTATTTGACGTTGTTGTTTATTTGACGTTGTTGTTTATTTGACGGTGTTGTTTATTTGACGTTGTTGTTGTTGTTGTTTATTTGACGTTGTTGTTGTTATTTGAAGTTGTTGTTGTTGTTGTATTTGTTGTTGTTGTTGTTGTTGTTGTTTATTTGACGTTGTTGTTGTTGTTGTTGTTTATTTGACGTTGTTATTGTTGTTGTTGTTGTTTATTTGACGTTGTTGTTGTTGGTTATTTGACGTTGTTTTTGTTGTTGTTTATTTGATGTTGTTGTTGTTGTTATTTATTTGACGTTGTTGTTGTTATTGTTTATTTGACGTTGTTGTTGTTGTTTATGTTTATTTGATGTTGTTATTGTTGTTTATTTGACGTTGTTTTTGTTATTTTACGTTGTTGTTGTTGTTGTATTTGTTGTTGTTGTTGTTGCTTATTTGACATTGTTGTTATTGTTGCTATTTATTTGACGTTGTTATTGTTGTTTTTTATTTGACGTTGTTGTTGTTGTTGTTTATTTGACGTTGTTGTTGTTGTTATTTTGACGTTGTTGTTGTTGTTGTTGTTGTATTTGTTATTGTTGTTATTGTTATTGCTTATTTGATGTTGTTGTTATTGTTGTTGTTTATTTGACGTTGTTGTTCTTGTTATTCATTTGACGTTTTTGTTTATTGTTGTTTATTTGACGTTGTTGTTGTTGTTGTTGCTGTTGTTCTTTATTTGACGTTGTTGTTGTCATTGTTTTTGTTGTTTACTTAACGTTGTTGTTGTTATTTATTTGACGTTGTTGTTGTTGTTTATTTGACGTTGTTGTTAACGTTGTTGTTATTGTTGTTTATTTGACGTCGTTGTTGTTGTTGTTTATTTGACGTTGGTATTGTTGTTGTTTATTTGACGTTGTTGTTAACGTTGTTGTTGTTGTTGTTTATTTGACGTTGTTGTTGTTGTTGTTGTTGTTGTTGTTTATTTGACGTTATTGTTGTTGTTGACGTTGTTGTTGTTGTTGTTGTTGTTGTTGTTTATTTGACGTTATTGTTGTTGTTGACGTTGTTGTTGTTGTTGTTTATTTGATGTTGTTATTGTTGTTGTTGACATAGTTTTTGTTGTTTATTTGACGTTGTTGTTGTTGTTGCCGTTGTTGTTTATTTGACGTTGTTGTTGTTGTTGTTTATTTGACGTTGTTGTTATTATTGTTGTTGACGTTGTTGTTGTTGTTTATTGGACGTTGTTGTTGTTGTTGTTTATTTGACATTGTTGTTGTTGTTGACGGTGTTGTTATTGTTGTTGTTTATTAGACATTGTTGTTGTTGTTGTTATTTATTTGACGTTGTTGTTGTTTTTTATTTGACATTATTGTTGTTGTTGTTTATTTGACGTTGTTGTTTATTTGACGTTGTTGTTTATTTGACATTGTTGTTGTTGTTTATTTGACGTTGTTGTTGTTGTTGTTGTTGTTTATTTGACGTTGTAGTTGTTTATTTGACGTTGTTGTTGTTATTTGACATTGTTGTTGTTGTTGTTGTTTATTTGACGTTGTAGCTGTTGTTGTTTATTTGACGTTGTTGTTGTTTATTTGGCGTTGTTATTGTTGTTGTTGTTGTTGTTTATTTGACGTTGTTGTTGTTGTTTTTTATTTGACATTATTGTTGTTGTTGTTGTTGTTTATTTGACGTTGTTGTTTATTTGACGTTGTTGTTTATTTGACGGTGTTGTTTATTTGACGTTGTTGTTGTTGTTTATTTGACGTTGTTGTTGTTATTTGAAGTTGTTGTTGTTGTTGTATTTGTTGTTGTTGTTGTTGTTGTTGTTGTTTATTTGACGTTGTTGTTGTTGTTGTTGTTTATTTGACGTTGTTATTGTTGTTGTTGTTGTTTATTTGACGTTGTTGTTGTTGGTTATTTGACGTTGTTTTTGTTGTTGTTTATTTGATGTTGTTGTTGTTGTTATTTATTTGACGTTGTTGTTGTTATTGTTTATTTGACGTTGTTGTTGTTGTTTATGTTTATTTGATGTTGTTATTGTTGTTTATTTGACGTTGTTTTTGTTATTTTACGTTGTTGTTGTTGTTGTATTTGTTGTTGTTGTTGTTGCTTATTTGACGTTGTTGTTATTGTTGCTATTTATTTGACGTTGTTATTGTTGTTTTTTATTTGACGTTGTTGTTGTTGTTGTTTATTTGACGTTGTTGTTGTTGTTATTTTGACGTTGTTGTTGTTGTTGTTGTATTTGTTATTGTT
>OX451735.1:1337765200-1337767700 GCA_948472305.1 Vicia faba | reverse complement strand
TGTTGTTGTTGTTTATTTGACGTTGTTAATGTTATTGACATTGTTGTTGTTGTTTTTGTTGTTTATTTGACGTTGTTGTTGTTGTTTTTGTTGTTGTTATTGTTGGTGTTGTTGTTGTTGTTTATTTGACGTTGTTGTTGTTGTTTATTTAACGTTGTTGTTGTTGTTGTTATTGTTGTTGTTTATTTGATGTTGTTGTTGTTATTGTTTATTTGACATTGTTGTTGTTGTTGTTGACGTTGTTGTTGTTGTTGTTGTTTATTTGACGTTGTTGTTGTTGTTGTTTATTTGATGTTGTTTTAGTTGTTGTTGTTTATTTGACGTTGTTGTTGTTTATTAGATGTTGTTTTAGTTGTTGTTGTTTATTTGACGTTGTTGTTGTTGTTGTATATTTGACGTAGTTGTTATTATTGACGTTGTTGTTGTTGTTTATTTGACGTTTTTGTTGTTGTTGATGTTGTTGTTGTTGTTGTTTTTTATTTGACGTTGTTGTTTTTTATTTGACGTTGTTGTTGTTTATTTGATGTTGTTTTAGTTGTTGTTGTTTATTTGACGTTGTTGTTGTTTTTTATTTGACGTTGTTGTTGTTGACATTGTTGTTGTTGTTGTTTATTTGACGTTGTTGTTATTGTTGTTTATTTAACGTAGTTGTTGTTATTGACGTTGTTGTTGTTGTTGTTTATTTGACGTTGTTATTGTTGTTGTTGTTGTTGTTTATTTGACGTTGTTGTTGTTGTTGATGTTGTTGTTGTTGTTGTTTATTTGACATTGTTAATGTTGTTGACATTGTTGTTGTTGTTTTTGTTGTTTATTTGATGTTGTTGTTGTTGTTGTTATTGTTGGTGTTATTGTCGTTTATTTGACGTTGTTGTTGACATTGTTATTGTTGTTATTTATTTGACGTTGTTGTTGTTGTTATTGTTGTTTATTTGACGTTGTTGTTGTTGACGTTGTAGTTGTTGTTGTTGTTTATTTGATGTTGTTGTTGTTGTTGACATAGTTGTTGTTGTTTATTTGACGTTGTTGTTGTTGTTGAAGTTGTTGTTTATTTGACGTTGTTGTTGTTTATTTGACTTTGTTGTTGTTGTTGTTGACGTTGTTGTTGTACTTGTTTATTTGAACGTTGTTGTTGTTGTTTATTTGACGTTGTTGTTGTTGTTGTTTATTTGACGTTGTTGTTGTTGTTTATTTGACGTTGTTATTGTTGTTGTTGTTGTTTATTTGACATTGTTGTTGTTGTTGTTATTTATTTAACGTCGTTATTGTTGTTGATTATTTGACGTTGTTGTTGTTGTTATTGTTGTTTATTTGACGTTGTTGTTGTTGTTGACGTTGTTGTTGTTGTTGTTTATTTGATGTTGTTGTTGTTGTTGTTGACATAGTTTTTGTTGTTTATTTGACGTTGTTGTTGTTGTTGAAGTTGTTGTTTATTTGACATTGTTGTTGTTGTTTATTTGACTTTGTTGTTGTTGTTGTTGACGTTGTTGTTGTTGATGTTTATTCAACGTTGTTGTTGTTGTTGTTGTTGTTGTTATTTGACATTGTTGTTGTTGTTGACGGTGTTGTTATTGTTGTTGTTGTTGTTTATTTGACATTGTTGTTATTGTTGTTATTTATTTAACGTCGTTATTGTTGTTGTTTATTTGACGTTGTTGTTGTTGTTGTTGTTTATTTGACGTTGTTGTTGTTGTTGTTGTTTATTTGACGTTGTTGTTGTTGTTGTTGTTGTTGTTGTTGTATTTGTTGTTGTTGTTGTTGTTGTTGTTGTTTATTTAACGTTGTTGTTGTTGTTGTTTATTTGACGTTGTTGTTGTTGTTTATTTGACGTTGTTGTTGTTGTTGTTGACGTTGTTGTTGTTGTTTATTGGACGTTGTTGTTGTTGTTTATTTGACATTGTTGTTGTTGTTGACGGTGTTGTTGTTGTTGTTGTTTATTTGACATTGTTGTTGTTGTTGTTATTTATTTGACGTTGTTGTTGTTGTTTTTTATTTGACATTATTGTTATTTTTGTTGTTGTTTATTTGACATTATTGTTGTTGTTGTTATTTATTTGACGTTGTTGTTGTTGTTTTTTATTTGACATTATTGTTATTGTTGTTGTTGTTGTTTATTTGACGTTGTTGTTTATTTGACATTGTTGTTGTTGTTTATTTGACGTTGTTGTTATTTGAAGTTGTTGTTGTTGTTGTATTTGTTGTTGTTGTTGTTGTTGTTGTTGTTGTTGATTATTTGACGTTGTTGTTGTTGTTGTTGTTTATTTGACGTTGTTGTTGTTGTTGTTTATTTGACGTTGTTATTGTTGTTGTTGTTGTTGTTTATTTGACGTTGTTGTTGTTGTTGACGTTGTTGTTGTTGTTGTTTATTTGACGTTGTTAATGTTGTTGACATTGTTGTTGTTGTTTTGGTTGTTTATTTGATGTTGTTGTTGTTGTTATTCTTGGTGTTATTGTTGTTTATTTGACGTTGTTGTTGTTGTTATTGTTGTTTATTTGACGTTGT